>OY763890.1:25637417-26837417 GCA_963667165.1 Barbarea vulgaris | reverse complement strand
ATTAAATCAATAGTTTCTATTGTGAATAACCTGGTTCTTCCAAAGCATTAACGTTGGCTACAAAGGCATGGATTCCTTTTTAATAGGCATGGTCGTTCGGATATTCGGGTTGGATTTGGGTTGGATTTTTTGGGTTGGAGTTTTTCGGGTTTAGAAATTTTTTATCCTTTCGGTTATTTGAAAATTTTGTGTCGGATTTGGTTCGGATTTGGTTAGGTTTAGATTCGGTTTGGGTTTATCCAAATATCCAGAAAAAAAAAAATTGAATGTAATCTACTAAATTACTTGAAAATATCTATAATTTTTTTTTTAAAGTATAATTACATAAATCTACCCAAAAACTAACTAAGTATACTCAAAATAAATTTAAAACATCCCAAAATCCTGAATATTTGGACATTTAGCTTATTACAAATATAGTTATTAATTATATATTATTAGTATATACTTATATTTCGGGTATATTCGATATATGTTCCGATTTAGATTCGGATTCGGATTTTCGGATTTTGAAGTTTAGTATCTGTTTGGGTATTTTAATATTTTGGATTCGCATTAAGATCAATTTTTTCGGATCGGGTTCGAATCAGATACTCGGATTCGGATATTTTGCTCATGCCTAATTTTTTTAAGATCACGGCTATTGTTCTATAACTCTATTATGGTTTTCCTGAGGTGGCTCTTGAAAATCTTCAAAAAATTGTTGATATATGTCATGATCAATAAATAATTAACGATAATTATAAGTAACTACTTTTGAGTGTATGAATCTAGCCTTCGAGAGTCTTATATTCTTTTTTTTTGTGCTATAAATTTATCCTTTTTTGTTGGCAACTTGTCAAACTTATATGTATCTTTCTCCTTTTGAGTCTGGATAAATCAAATAGACAAGGAGTATGGAAAACACTATTTAACCTTTAATAGCTATCTAACCATCCATAGTATTATATACACACACAAGGATTTGCATATATAATCTATAAACCAAACAAAATGAGGAGAAATTAGACTAAGAAAAAAAAAAAAAAAAAATAGTGCACATGTTGTAGAAGTGGCAAATGACAACCTCGTATGAACGAACACGTGATTCGATCATGAAAAAAGAAAATATTACTTCACATATGATATGGCGAAGGTAGTAAGGTTGTTCATAATGTCTTCAGAGTCTTAACAGAATTTCATCATCACCATCCTCATCATTCATCATCATTACCCGAATCTTCACATGAAAATTATTTTTTCTATTCCAATTTTTTCATTGAACTTTAAAATATCATTTTAGATATTAATATTATATTTTGTCATAACGGTAGACAATGGAATAAGACAAAAGAACAGTTCCTTTAATATAAAATATATATATACTTTCCAAGGTTCATGCATGCATACTTTTTTTCACGAGATGGATAACATTTGCTATACAAATAAAGAAAATTATATCTAACCATGTGAACTTTTTTTTCCTTATAGTTATCCTAAACAACACCACCAATAATAGTGACCCGTAACCGTAATAATGGTAAATGTTAAAAAGTCATTCTTTTTGTCGTAGAAAAAGAAAGGCTAGTAAAAAGTCGTGCTTCAACCATATTCAAACCAAATTATTATATTTACAATATATATTGAACTTTACATATTATTAGTACCAAATTCATAATTCCAAACCTCTGCAATCACGTAGATTCGATTATAAATTTTTACTAAATCAAATATAGTTTACTAAAAAAGAAAATCTAAACTAGTTGTTAATGAGTCAAAGAATGGACAAAAACATCACGAATTAATGTGATAAGAACAATCTTATCACATGAACAAAAAAAGGACAGGGGAGTTACAGGTGAAGTGTTCCTGGTCAAATTGAAACTTGGAAATATTAAAGTTCATGAAATAGAAAGGTATATTTTTAATTGAAAAAGATTTGTGAAAATTACACATCTTAAGTTGCCTAACAATCTACGCATCTTCTTCTTTCTCTATCCTATTAAAAAAACTAAAAATAGCATTTTTCTGATTTATAATATGATTTGATGGTTGTACGAGATTCAAACGCGAAAACCCATTTATATACATTAAAAATTATCTAGAAGTAAGATATCATATTTTCTTTTCTTAATAAGTAGGTAGAAACTCTTGAATTTCAATACAACTAATTGTTCGAAAGAAGAAAAAATTGACCAATTATTGGTCAATATTATTAATAATAATAATAATAATAATGTTTTCATATTTCTCAAAAGATGACTACTATATAGAGGAGAGCTTCGTTGCCAAACCCTTTCCTCTTCTCTCTTAAATCCCCCAACTTTATTATCTCTTCAAAAACCCTTCTCTTCATCTCCAAACAACAACAAAAGAAAAATTCTTACAAGAAGATCAAAAAATTTATTTTATTTTTCTTACAAACCCTATTAGGTTAAAATGGATTACGAGACATCAAGAATCGGTGAAATAGTAGAAGATGAAGAACAGATTGATCTACCACCTGGATTCAGATTTCACCCTACTGATGAAGAACTCATAAGTCACTACCTTAAACCAAAGGTTTTCAATACTCTCTTCTCTGCTACTGCCATTGGTGAAGTTGATCTCAACAAGATCGAGCCTTGGGACTTACCATGTAAGTTTCACACCTTATCTTTTTTCAAATCCTCAAATCTTTTTTTTTGTTTTTTGTTTTTTTTTTATGTAATTATAAGCTTACAGTTTTGATTGGTTTTGGTGGAACAGGGAAGGCTAAGATGGGGGAAAAAGAATGGTATTTCTTTTGTGTAAGAGACCGGAAATACCCAACCGGTTTAAGGACAAACCGGGCAACAGAAGCCGGTTATTGGAAAGCCACAGGCAAAGACAAAGAGATTTTCAAGGCAAAATCACTTGTGGGTATGAAGAAAACTTTGGTTTTTTACAGAGGAAGAGCTCCTAAAGGAGTTAAAACCAATTGGGTTATGCATGAATATAGATTAGAAGGCAAATATTCTATCGAAAATCTTCCCCAAACCGCTAAGGTAATAATAATTTCAAAGATATTTTACCTTTTTTTTTTTGTGTGTTTTTGTGGACTTGAAAATTTATTTTGAATTTGTGTTTTCTTTTGTTGTTTTGTGAATGTAGAACGAATGGGTTATTTGTCGTGTTTTCCAAAAACGTGCGGATGGTACAAAAATTCCAATGTCCGGTTTACCAATGCATTCACACATTAACCGAATCGAACCAGCTGGTTTACCTTTGTTGATGGATTGTTCTCAACAAGACTCATTCCCAAGTTCGTCGGCTCACGTGACCTGCTTCTCCGACCAAGAAACCGAAGACAAGAGACTTATTCAAGAGTCCAAAGATGGTTTTGGTTCTCTGTTTTACTCTGATCCTCTGTTTTTACAAGACAATTATTCGCTAATGAAGATGTTGCTTGACGGTCAAGAAACTCAAATTCCTGGTAGATCTTTTGACGGTCATGATCCATCCGGTTTAGTCGGTACGGCAGAATTGGATTTTGTTTGGAATTTCTGATTTGTAACTTTTGTTGTGTAGACTTATAGTCATGTGTTCGTGTGTGGGAATGAAGATTCTTGTTACTTTTTGTAAAAAATTGCTAGAAAGTCAATTTCTCTTGCTTTGTAGAATTATTATTTTAATATATTTGATAGACTTTCCAAGAAAATATTATGATTATTTATTTTGCCATGTACAATGCTAGAGCTAATTTAATACACAAATAAATTTCAGTATTAGAAAACAAAGATGCTATAAGCCTATAATACAACAACACTACCAAAACACATATAATATAAGTTTATTTTATATTATATCATTGCATTTTAATATTATTAGATAAGGTGTCTATGGGGTGAAGTAATATTTTGAACTTTATTAATTTGATTGAAATTTTATTTTATTAATTTATTAATTTGAAACTAGAGTAGTTAGAAACCAAAATTGTTTACTGTTCTTCTCAATGACGAAATTTTTAAATGACATGTGTTAGGCCACCAACCAAAGAGTTGATACTATGACTTATGAGTATATTAACAAAGTTGTGAAAGATTTTATCATTATTATATTGCTATGTCAAACTTAACATGTTTAGGTGATCATCTTGTTTTCATACTATCAAATTTTTTTTTCCCGATTTCTAATTTGGACATTTGTTTATCAAAATGATAAGTTGATAACTTTTCCAAGGTAAACCCTAAGATCGATGACTTATTTTTGGGGAAAAACTTAATTATAGCTACATCAAAATGAACATGAAAAATATTGTTCAACGTTCATGTTCATTGAACATGTGTGATAAATGAACACGTGTGAATTAATTTTATAACGTCAATATTACTTAACTAACATAAACAATACTTAATTAACTTCATCACGTCCACATAGCTGTCTTGGACAAAATCATCATGTCTTCTTTGCATTCTACTGGATATGGATAGGAATATTAAATTAAAAAAATATTGCATATGGTTTATTAGTAATTTGTAATCCATGGTTCCCTATCAGTTTGTGATTTGCCAAACCAAAAATAAAGCAACATTAAACCTACAAAACTATATAATCTAATATATTATTTTTAACGAATGAAAAGTTCTTTAAACCTGAAAACATTCGATAATCAACAAAATAAATTCAAACTTTCGAATTCTATTGAAAATAAATCATAACCGGCTGTCTTCCAAAATACGTGAATGTAATCAAACCGGACTACTAATTGAAAGGTACTATTAAAGACGATCATCCAGTATAACACTCTTTCCATTATACTAAATATAATTACATCGAAATTTTTTAATAATCAAATAAATTATTTTGAGTGGAGCAGTAAAATAAAATTAGATATTTCAGCAGCATCTATCGGATATTAGCAGCACATTAATCGTATTTTCAATTCTAGTTTGAACATGTCAGCTAAATTCGTTCGGTTACGATTAAGACGTCATTATAATCCCATTTTGCTCCAACCCAAACCGGCTAAATCGAATCGAACCGAAGAGAAATAAAGAAAGAGTAAGGGTGTTATCGTCATTTAACCTAGTAGAAACCCTTTCTTCAGTCTTCTCCTACATTCCTTCTCTTCCTCTTCTCCACTTTCCTAATCTCGCCGGACGATCGAAACCGGAGAAGCTTCCGTCCACCGGTAACGCAGAAACTTCCTCCTTACGCTTAAATTCGAAACCTTTACTTTCGATAAAATTGTGTGTTTATGTTTCATTTTCTATGTGATTGGAATCTTATTAGTTTTTTTTCTTTTCTTTTTGATGCTTAGATTTGGTAGAATCATCTTCAAATTCTCTACATTTCTAATAAATCTTAAAGTTACAAATATAAAATTTCTATAGATTCGCTATCATTCTCTGATTTTCATTGGAATCTAACTCAGAAATTGTAGAAACTTAAAACCTTTTTGAAATTCTCTAATAATCTCTGATATTTTATAGTTCTTCATCTTTGGTTAATGCTCAGATTAGGTTCAAAAATTTAGAAGATGTTGAAGTTTCTATCAAAAGTAAGAATTGAATTCAACACATTGGATCCAAGACTTGCGTCTTGTGTTGAGTTCTTAGCTCAATGCAATGCAAGGAAGGCCAAAGAATCGAATCCGAACTGTCAGGTTTTGGTGAAACGTAGAACTGATGAACAACCACCACAGATCACAGTCACGTTTGTGAATGGTGTTGAAGAAGCTTTTGATGCAGCTGCAACCTCAGCTCAGTCTATTAGAAAGATGATTCTTGATAAAGGTCAGTATCTTGAGACAGAGCAAATGTTTCGTGAAGCTGGTGAACAGTGGCCTGTGATTATCCCTGATGAAGAACTTCTCCAACAAGCTCCTGGTGTTAAGGTTTGTGATTTGAGTATAAAAAGGAGGAAACTTTTGTTGATATGGATGGTTTAAAACCTTGACATTTTCGAACGTTTCCGTTGTGTGTAGTCTTTTGCAGATTTGTATGTTGAATTTACTGATCTTTGTGTCTGGTTTTTCGTTGTTTTTGTAGCCGAGGAAAGCTGAGGACAAGAAGTAATGCTGCATCATTGATATCTATTTGGGGAATGTAAGATTGTACTCAGTATGGAACTCGATATGCGTCTCAAGCTTAGGGTTTCAGGTTTCGGTTTTAGACAGATAGATTTGTATTGTTTACTTGTTTATTGTGAACCGCGGAAATGGATGAACTTTTGATTAGAAACCGCGGAAATGGATGATGATCTTTGATATGGAAGCTTTGGGAATAAAACCAATATTTATGAGCAAATATCAAATCAACATGCCCCTTCGAGTTTTGGCAACAATAGTATACATTAACTTACACATTGAATCCAAGAGCTCATAAACATCAAAAGAGTTTCTTGCATATATAATCTCTATTATAATAACGTGTATGTATATATATCAAACCAGTCCTCGTGCTTCATTCATTTACCTCTCTTCTTTTCTAGGAGCATTGGGATTACCCATCATATCCATCATCATTTTTTCAGGTGAATCTTCCCAATTCGTAAACGTCTTCAAATCGATCTGCGGATAAAACAAAGGTGTCAAATGTCAATATTGGAAACATCTTTGTGCATTGGATAATAGATCTTCTTATGATTATTTTGGTTTTTATACCTTTCGACGTTGGTTAGTGAAAAGCTCTTCTCTTTTCTGGTATGTTTCTTGAACTTCCCTAGCTGCATTACCACCTAATCCCCATGCTTCAACATCTAAAACCAAAGCCTCTACTGGTAAATAACCCTGCAGCAATAAGCATAACAAGAACTGTTATATAGGATCCAAGAGCACAAAATATGCCATATATTATATAACTTGGAAGTAGTTGAAATTTTTGATACATTGATTTTACCTGGTTCGGGTAAAGAGAGCCTGGTTGGTAGCTTTTATCAACAGCATGGTGACGGATTGTGATTTTAGCAAAGTCTTCATCAATGAAAATTCTTTCGTTTCCAAGTGTTCCTCCGAATCCAATTCCAACAGGTTTGGGGTGTGCTTCGTAGACTCTACCAGAGGGATGCAGATGGCTATATGCAAAGTTTTTCTCCTTGCCTGAAGATTAACAAAATAGCATGAAAAGACTAGACTACTGACTACCGGAAAAGTGAGTGTGCAGAAGAAATTTTTTGATCAGTGACGTACCAGAAGATGAGAATGCGTGGAAGACAGGACTTATGGAGAACAAAGTCCCAGAGCTTCCGTAAAATGTATCTCTGTTCTCAAAACCTTGCTGCAACATTGCACCAATGACCCACTTCCTCTCGCTTGAAGTACCCTCATGTTCGACTTCGCAGCTTGCAGAAACTATCAATAGTATCGGAGCATGATACCCTTCAACGTTGGACCACAGTCGATTCATACCTTTACCATGATGGTATGAGCTGAACGAGAGATGAACATTAACTTAAATGAACTGTAGAGACATAATGTTCAAGAAACAAACAGATGTACACATTACAGATAAGTCAACAAGTTTTCCAGAAGTAAGGCAGTGGCATACCGGTATAGAAGGTTTTCACTGGTTTCATCGCCGTTGCAGGGAAAGCATGAGCGTAAAATCTCCTCGTTTATTGTACTTTTGCACGTCAAAGATATAGCCCAAGCCCTTCCACATGTCAGAAGAGTGTTCTCGCAGTTCTTGGACGCAGAATCATCTACATCAGTTGACTTTGAAGGTCCAGATCCATCCTACAATACATCAATCCAAAACTTCACATCTCTGTAGAGAAACAACTTTTCGGGTAAATGCAAAGCAGCAAGTAAAGAGAATACCTCTACACTCATTACATTTTGAAGTCTTGAATTACAAAACTGAGAAAGACACTCAGTGAGGCTTGGAACCGTTGTCAAAGCCCACGTTAGAAACTTCCCGATAGGAAGATCGAGTTCTAATCCATAAACATCAGAATCCCAAACATTCAAACTATTTCCAGATTCAGCACAAGATACAACTGCTGATAGAATCAAATGACTAATATCAGGAAGAAACAAACAACCCTTCGTTTCAGCGGCTTTCGTAGTTCGACCATCCAAAGACATTGTCCAACACATCCAAAGAAATATAAGCAACTCTTTACTCGATATCGACCCGTTAATCTTACAATCAGCTTCATCAGATTCAAAATCAAGCTTTGGAGAAAAGCCTGCATTTTTAGCTGTCATATAATAAACTCTCAACAAAGTGTTGAAAGACATTGAAGCTGACATTCTTCCACAACATTTGACATAACCTTTGGCAAACTCAACCCAACTCAATCCTTCTTTCTCAGGTACAAAGAACAAATCTACTAAAGATGATCCTAAATGCTCCAACAATTTGGGAAATGAGTCTGGAACTTTTTGGTCTTCTCCTTCAGAAGTAGTTGTATTGTAGCTCAAGCTGAAACTTTTCTACAACAAAGAAGTAAACTTTTTTTTTCTGAAATTCATCACAAAAATTGAAGTAAAGATCCAATTTTTAACACCCCTAAGTTAAGATAATTCATGATCCAATTAAAAAAAAAACTGAAATTTTTGAAAACCCAGATTTAGAAATTGAATTAATAATAATACCTTGAAGGATTGAAAAGGAACAGTATTGGTTTGAGAATCAACGAGCTTGGAGAAGGATCGTTGAAGCAAAGGAAGAGCTCCGGTAGAAGCAGCAAGGCTTTCGATTTCTCGTTTCTCAGATGAGTCTTTGTTGTCTGTTGAAGACGAAGCACCCATATTGAGGAAGATGATCGGAGAAGAGAAGATGAAAAAATCCGAAAGTGGAAAAAAGCACAGAAAATATCAGAGGGAATAATAATAATCAGAGAAATTGGAGTCCATGATTGCATCTATAAGAAGAAAAAAAAGATATATATATATTTGAACAGTTCCATAGATCCTTTCTGTGTCCTTAACGATTCGCCACGTAATTTTTCGTGGAGTCAACTGTGGATTGATACACGGTTCCGGTTTAAAAAAATCAGAATCGGACCGATTTAAACCGGATACCAACCAAGTTGTATGTACTTGTTTTATATCCCGATTTTACACTATATTTTTTTCACTTGACTCAAACAGCTTTTTCTTTTCTTAATCGTTAAAATTTTATACCGAAACCTAAATTAATCTATAAAAGTTTGGGTTTTTATGTCGATAAAATGTCTATGGGTGGCCAAGCTGTGAAATGTATGATTCTTCTTGAAACATTTACAAAAATAAATAATCTAATCTATAGTATGGCATGGGTTTTACTCTTTATGGCCCTAGGGATGGGCAAAAACACCCAATCTAAAATTCCAACTTGAATCTGTCCAAAAAAACCCGAATCAAATCCGATCCGAAGTTTTAAAATATCCGAACGGGTCTTAAATTTCAAAATCCAAACATCTGAATCCAAACCTAATCCTAACCGAAACCCGAATGGATATTCGAAATATCCAAAATATAATTATTATATATACAAATATTAATTATATTTAAATTAGATATAAGGAAAATATCTAAAATTACAATTATAAATCCAAAAATATCATTTATTTTAAGATCAAAATAATCAAAATATCTAAAGTAACTAAAATATTTGAATGTTTTAATTATATTTATGAAATTTAAGTATTTAACAAAATTTTATTCAAATTTTACTTTTTTGTTTCTCAATATTTTGGGTATTCGAACTCATCCGAACCCGATCTAAAACTAAAAAATACCCGAACGGATGGTATACTCCTAAACTCGAACATTCAAAAATCTAAAATACCCAACCCGAACCTGAACGGGTACCCGAATGTCCACCCCTACTTTATGGTTTTATGCTATGTTTTTTTGCCCACAAAAATTATTATGTTTGGATAATATAAGATATTATTTTTGAATTCTCTATTTTATACTATTACATAGAGATAAAGACTCTCAACACCTCGAGGAGAAGCTAGTAAGTAGCCAGCCCACTACAAATATCTTTTTCAACTAACTAAGCCCAAACTCGATGACTACGGGGTTGATCTATTTTCCTTGGCATAACCTTTTTTAAACTCTTTATCTACCGAGTGTTTATGGTTTATTTTTATCAAGTGATATATAGTCTTTACTAACTTGAGTATTAAAGAATCACAAACGAAATATTTCATATTATGGTTTGCTACCATATTTTTTTTTTAAAATAGTTATTCTCAAGAGATTTTATTTCTTTTGGAAAAACTAGTTTGAAGCGATATTCCCACAAAAAAAATTGGTGCTACGTATAAGTAGATTCAAAACAAGAATAGATTCCAACTCTTAGAGCTTTATTTAGATAGATATTAGGCAAAATCATAAAAGCTCATTGAAAAAGATTTGGATGCAAGAAAATAAAGAAAGATAAAAGTTGATATCATTAAAAAGAAAAAGGGAGAGTTAATCAAAGTGGCACGTCTTTAGAATACATATATTGTTCTCATAATAAGCACATTTATAATTTTATTTAATCTAATTGCAAAGAACCCTTAAACACATAAGTTTTGGCACTTTCTTATACTTGTTGGCATTGTATTGGGCTTCTAAATGACAACTTAAAAAGGCACATCTTTGACAAAGTTGTTTAAGAAACATGAACACTGTCATAAAGGCTTCTGGATTTATAGAAAAACTCTATGTGTATGTCACTATTCTGTTACAAATTAAAAAAATAAAAAAATTCTTTTCTTTTTAACTTGGTTTAGAAAAAATAAATTCCTATGGGCAAGGCCAACAGCATTGGTATGTCTGTTTATTTATGGCGGTTCTTAGGCATGAGTTCTGGCAAATTTTCTGTTCTTCTATTTGACGTTATTTTGTCTTTTATTTATTGATATACTAGATAAATAACCCGTGCTGTGCCCGGGTGCAATTTTTTTAAATAATAGTTTTGTATGTTTTGTGTTAATTTATTTGGGTGGTAGAAAAAAGTGTAATTGTTAATATAGTATTTGATTTAAGTTATGTATATTTTAGGTAGCTTTCATCACTATAAAAACCTAAATTGAAATTAAGATGCGTGTGGGTGCCCGAAATAAAATATTATAAAAATATTACATGAAGTTGTATCTTGCGCAATTGAATAATACTTAGTATTTAAAAATATACTTTGTATTTAAATATTATAATTATCTTGTGCTCAAATAATTATAATTATCCGTATCTTGGATTATTTATATGAACTCCTAAATAAGTACAATGATACTAATGGCAAGACGCAAAAAATAGCTTCAAGAAAAAGACCAGTGCAATCTTAATCTGCTACTGCGTATGACAGTCACTAATACATTGAGAAACCAAAAATATATAATAAAAGAAGGAAAAAAAGAAGAAGCTGCTTATCTCTATTTTTCCGATATCATTTGACATGCTCTAGATTCTTGTTCCCTGTATCAGCCAAAACAAACAAATATCCCATTTTAAAAAACATTCAGCTTTTAGAAAAAAAACAGTCGATTGTAAGCTTGTAATAGTTTATAAACCCCGATAAAACACTTTACACAAAAAAGTACCAAAAGAAAGGATAGATTCAAAGACAAAACAGCAAGGAAAATGAACATATGGACTTACAGTCATGTAGAGAGAACTTGTAGCCAAGGTAAGAGGAATATCATATATCCAATGGTCCTTTCAGGTGAGTGTGCATGTGGATGCTCTCAATCAATCTATACTTTTCCAGAAACTTCTCTTGTGAATCTCATAAACAAATGCATTGATGAAATCTCCTAGACTCAAAATCCAATAAACCTCACTTCTGTAATTTGAAGCAAAGCTAGTAGCCCCTAAAGTTACTTAATTCATGATATAAAAGGAGAAATTTCAAGAAACTATTTAAATTGATGGATTTAAACCCTATATACTTCAATTGGCCCAAATCGCATAATTTCTCGGCAACGATATGGAAATCAACGAACAAAAATCCGTTCATAGACGCCTATTCTAACCACAGCCAGAGTCGATGGGAGGCAAATAAAGAGAAATGAAAAGCTTCATTGACACTTAATATATCATCAGAAAATCAGAAAACAACTTGATTTATTGCTTGAATCTGAAACAAATGTTTTGCAAAGAAGATTCAAAGACAGTTTTGAGCAAACACTGTAGCATAGAAACGAAAGAGCCACAAACCTTGATTAGCTGCCATTTCTTTTTCGACATTTGCTTTCATCTCGCGCAGGCGCAGCATATCAGCTTCTTCCTCCATCTCCTTTACTCTCCTTCTCATCTCATCAAGCTCCTAATACCACACAAAATTAAAACAAAAAACCAAACAGAAATATGAATACATGCTACCTGTCTCTCTGTCCCAAAAAATCCAGGCATCAAAAAGTTAAAAAGAGACCACAGCTGATTATTCTGCAAAAAGGACACAATATCACTCAGAAGATAAAAGCACACGTATTAAACTTCGTGGGAAGTTTAGACTCCTAGAAACCTGCAACAACTTGTTCAATCAGCTAAGCATACAAAATGCAGTACGTAACTCACTTACTCACATAAAAGAAATGAAATCTTATAGCAAGTAATTCTAAATATTTAGCTAAATTATAAGAGCAACGAAGTCACTGAAGTCATCTAAATGAGAATTCACCAGTTAATATAGAAGCAAGCCGGAGAAAATCAGGTCCTTGTGCATGTTGAATCAGATGATATCCCAAATTTCTCCTGCAATTTACCAGACAACAAAAAACTCTATTAGCTATAGTAACCATTGTAAAAGAAAGAATTTTGAAACTTGACTAACTTTCCATGATCCCGAAACTTAATTTACTGGAAAAGGTTTCATAATTTCAATTTAGTGCTAACCAAAGTGGCTTCAAATCAGCCTAAAACTGCATACATCTAACTGATTCAAAAATGGAACGTTTGTTTGGCGAGAAAGAGATTGAGGAGGGTTCAAAAATCCATTACCAATGCTTTGATGATTTGTTTGTTCTTTCCTCGTTCTCAGATTACAAATACTTGAGGAATCGAATTGGAGCTAGAAGATGAAGTAGCACAGAAAGAAGATGAAGAACCAGACGGCGGCGACAATGAATTTCAAATCAGGGAAGGAGTGAAAACTACTTTCTTCAGACATTGGACAATAGATTTAACCTAGATCCGCCGCCAAAAACCCCATTCGAAGACAACAAAACCGCCAACAAAGCCTGCTCCGCCTCCAACCTTCGAACGAAGCCATAGCCACCAATACCTGCGATTTCATGAAATAAAAAAGGCGAGAGAGAAAAAAAAAACGAAACCGGGTCACAAAAGGATCCGCGTATCAGGAAGTCGGTTCAGATACAGGATCCGCGTGCTTTAAAGCGGGTCGGCAATAAACCTCGGCTTGGGTCGGCTTAGATAACTATGTTAATTGGCAAAATTGCCCAATTGTTTATTTTTCTTTTTTTTTTCAAGACTAAAACTCAGTGGCATAAGCCGTAATTAACTACAAATGGCTTAAACGGCTCGTCATTTTTTCTGCCCCTCCCTCTCGATTAATAGTATAGATAGTTATTTAATTGATGATTTTTAATATATATATATATCATGTAAATATTTTGGAGTTATAATTATTATGAATTAATAAAATAATGGATTAGTGGCATACTTTAGTTACTTTTAAATTAAAATCATTTTTGGCAACAATTAAAATCATTTATGTTATAATTAAACTATTAAATTAACGAACAAGAACATATTTACTCTGGTTGTTGACCAAAAATCATAAGTGGTTTCTAAATCATGTCTAGGTTTTTTCTGCTTCTCGGTTACAATATCCAAATCGAACCAAAATTTAATCTATTCGAATTGAATCGAACCAACTTCTTGATTTATATTTGGTCATATATATCCACCAAAATATCTAAATGTCCAAGTTAAAATACTCACACAAACCACTATAATATGAGTATTTTTTTTTCTATATACATTAATCTCTCAAGATAGATCGATTAGTGGACTTTGTTGAATAGAAGTAGGGTCTTCATATGTTTCGAATATGTTAATCTTTATCCGATCAACAAGTGCAAAGTCGGTTAATTTTTAAATGAAATTTATTCTCATGACTAATACGAGTTTTCTTAATAAAGAATGTACAAGATGAACACAAGTTTAACTCGTACAAAGAGAACATTGTAAGATCAAATTCAATATAAATGATTACACAATTAATAATGGAATCAATTTTAAAAGAAACAAACACAACATGCTCTCAACTCGTCGTCAACTTTAGCCAGCTGATCATCACTTACAAAACGCGCTTCTTAGTTTGGAATTGCTGACAAACGTTGTCGTTTTGTTTCCAATGACCTCAACACTGTAAAGCCGATTTCGTTGACTTCCACGTCATTCTTTGACTTTTCAATCCCTCTATAAGTTACTCACGTAGTCGTATCACTTCCCATGCATCATCTAAAACAAACTCTATTCACTCAATACACAAAACACACTTGATAGATTTTTTCAAAACACAAAAGAAAAAAAAAATGGGTTTGGTTCGATCATTATCCTCGTTCATAATCTTCCTTAGCTGTCTCATCGCGGTTTATGGCCAAGGTACGAGGATTGGCTTCTACTCAACCACTTGCCCTAATGCCGAGACGATCGTTCGGACCACTGTGACATCTCACTTCGGTTTAGATCCAAAGATTGCTCCAGGGCTATTGAGAATGCATTTCCATGATTGCTTCGTCCAAGGTTGTGATGGTTCAGTGCTTTTATCAGGACCTAACTCTGAAAGAACCGCTGGTGCAAACTTTAACCTTCGTGGTTTTGAGGTCATTGATGATGCTAAGAAGCAACTCGAGGTGGCATGTCCTGGTGTTGTCTCTTGTGCTGATATATTAACCTTAGCGGCTCGTGATTCTATTGTCCTCGTAAGTATACTAATTTTAATATTAACAAATGTCAACTCTCGAGTGTTTTAAATATGCCAACTTTCGCGTTTGCGTTTAGATATAAATTAGTAAAAAGTTTAAAAGTAACACAATGATGGTATTTACTTTTACAATGATTGTTTTAAAGTAATTTTACAATGATGGTATTTCTTTTTTTACAGTTTGTTTGTGTTTGGCATTTACATTTAGAATTACAAAGTTGATTTTGGTTAAAATACTAAAAGTTGTAGATTAATTATAAAAAAAAAAAAAAAAAATTCAAAGTTTGGCATTTGAAAATCAATATTTGAAACAATAGAGATTTTGATTAAACACTAAGAAATACTCCCTCCGGTTTGTTGGTTTGTTGCATAAGATGTTTTAGCGATCTACCTATATATTAATATCAAATTTGTATTGGTCAATATATAGGATTTACGAATATATATATATATATACAAAGAGAAATTACTCAAATTTTAAGCTTGGCTCATTCACTCAAATTGGAGAGTAATTAACGTTTTATATTTGCTTGTGCATGAAGACAAAAGGACAAAGCTGGCAAGTCCCAACAGGGCGTAGAGATGGACGAGTCTCCTTGGCAACGAACGTTAACAATCTTCCCTCTCCAAGTGACTCCGTCGCCATTCAACTACGCAAATTCGCTGCTTTCCGCCTCAACACTCGCGATCTCGTCGCTCTCGTTGGTCAGTAATTTTTACAAAATTCTATATTTCACATAGATCACTATTTAAAGATTAAAATATATCCAATATATTTAGTTTGAAGTTGATTTTAGTAATTAGGGTTGTACACCCTCTGCATGGTTCATCATCTTCTCATTCCTATTTATACAATGTAATCAATTGAAATATCGACTACTGAAAGAAAAGAGAAAAAAGAATATCGACTTGATGTAATAGTCTAATTAAAAAAATTAGTAGACTGGACAAGTTTAATACAACCATCATCTAGTGATTTTTCAAGAAAAATTATGTTTCGGTTTTGTTATATATAGTTTATTAATCAAAATTGAATATGAATGAATATATGATTTAAATAGGAGGACACACGATTGGAACAGCTGCATGTGGGTTTTTCACGAACAGAATATTCAACTCGACCGGAAACACAGCAGATCCAACCATGGACCAAACATTTGTACCACAACTTCAACAACTTTGTCCCCAAAACGGTGACGCATCAAGGCGTGTGGATCTTGACAACGGAAGTGGAAACACTTTTGACACATCTTTCTTCAACAATCTCAGCCGTGGCAGAGGAATCCTTCAATCCGATCATGTTCTTTGGACTAGTCCGGTCACGAAATCTATAGTGCAAGAGTTCATGGCTTCTAGTGTCAACTTCAATGCTCAGTTTGCGAGGTCGATGGTTAAGATGAGTAATATTGGTGTTAAGACAGGGATTAATGGAGAAATTCGTAGGATTTGCTCTGCTGTTAACTAATGAGTATTCGTAGTTTGAATTTTTGTTTTTTTGTTTTTTCATTAATATTTGATCCAAAAGAATAAAAAGAAATGAAAGAAACCCAAAAGTGGGTTGCTGATATTTGTATTCCATTTGTTTCTGTTTGATTTTGTGGAACTAATAAAGTTTAATTTTGTTGGTGTACTTACGCATGACCACGGTTACGCTTATTACGGTTACGGTTAGTTAACCACATGTTACGGTTATAATTTTTGTTTAACCTTAACCTTAATCATTTAATATACGGTTAAAATGGTTACGGTTAAAAACGGTTACGGTTAAAACGGTTAAAGTTATATACGGTTAAATATAATTCATACTCCTTCTGTATTAAAAGAAATAATAAATATTTAGTAATAAACATATACATTAACAATTTTCCCATATTTATAAACCAATAAAAATTCAATAATTCAAAAATTCTTAATTAATATTTTTTGAAGTTTACAATTTACTTACATTAAATAATAAAAATGTATTTAAAAGTTTCAGAAATCAATTTTTTTAGACAAGAAAAAAGCTGTAGAAAATCAATCTTTGTGATAGAGAGGAAGTATTTGCTAATCATGATAAAAATTAATATTTTGACTTTTCGAAAAAATGAGTTTAACTTTTATTGAAAAAACTAGATATGATATATGAACTAATATTTATTACTATAACTGAATATATATAAATATTTTGTTCAATTTTTAAAACGGTTACGATTATAATTTTACGGTTAACCAACGGTTTTTATGCGATTACGGTTAATAAACGGTTACAGTTAATAATTTACGGTTAACCATATAATATATTTTTACGGTCAACGGTTACGGTTTTTAACCATTTTATACGGTTACAGTTTAATTACGGTACAGTTATGGTCCGAAATACGATTACGGTTAGATTTTGGCCATGTCTAGGTGTACTTAAGCTAGCATATGGTCGTAACTATAGAAAGAGATAAAAGTATATCATAACACAAAACGATTCATAGATAAAGATGATGAAACAGAGTAGCAACAACAGTTACATGGTGGACTCAATACCACTTAATTATTATGAACCAACACAAACTCAGACTCTGCAGTAATAATAGAGATTCAAACAAACACAACACCAACGTTGGAAGATATTATGTAGAAAGATATGTGACTTAGCTTTTTATTTAGTATAGTTATTAGAAGCTAAGCAAACACACTTTCTCATCACACTCTCTTATCATTGAGAGGGTTTTAATCATCGTCTTCATCACGACGCCTCTGGTGGTGGTGCTTGTAACGGTGCTGCTTCTTCTCCTCATCCTCATCAGAGTCATTGCCACCCTGCAAATATTATACCACAGATTATTAGGACTAAGCAAATATTGTATCCTCTGTCATATTCCATACAATTTCGAGTCAAATACTGAACTTAGGAACTCAAATGGGATCCTAGAACTAACTTTTGATTTAAGCAAACTCAACCAAATCCATATTGTGAAACAGAGAAATGATTATTGACATGTATCCAAAAACAGAGACTTTAAACAGGGTTCTTTCATAAGACCACTAGATCATGAATGAACATGAATCATCACTAAAGATATAAACTTTTATTCAATATGGAGATAATACTACACTATGATCAACAACGATGCACATTATCGAAATGTTAATTTCGAGTCAACTTTCAATCAAATACTGAACTTGGGAACTCAAATGTGATCCTAGAACTACCTTTTGATTCAAGCAAACTCAACCAAATCCATTTCAGATTGTAAAAACAGAGAGATGACTGTCGACATGTATCCAAAACAGAGACTTTTAAATAGGGTTCTTCTTAATAGATGGCTAGATCACGAATAAACATGAATCATCACTAAAGCTATAAACTTTAATTCAATAGGGAGATAATAACACTACACTATGATCAACAAAGTAACCAATCAAACTTGTTTTCCACATAATCTATGAAGCACATTATCAAAATGTTAATTTTCTTTAACTTACATATTTCTTGCGACCATAGCTCCCTTCCTCATCATCACCAGAACGGTTCCTACGCTGCTCATCATCATCATCATCATCATTGCGACGACCATAACTAGGCTTCCTGTAACTTCCTTCTTCCTGTTCCTCAGACCTTCCATAGCTAGGCTTAATGTAACTCTCCACTTGTTCCTCTGATCTTCCATAGCTAGGGTTCCTATAACCTTCCTCCTGATCCTCAGATCTTCCATAGCTAGGCTTCCTGTAACTTCCTTCTTCTTGTTCCTCAGATCTTCCATAGCTAGGTTTCCTATAACCTTCCTCCTGATCCTCAGATCTTCCATAGCTAGGCTTTATGTAACTCTCAACCTGTTCCTCAGATCTTCCATAACTAGGCTTCCTGTAACTTCCTTCTTCTCCTTCCTCAGATCTTCCATAGCTAGGCTTTCTATAACCTTCCTCTTGTTCCTCAGATCTTCCATAGCTAGGCTTTCTATAACCTTCTTCTTGTTCTTCAGATCTTCCATAGCTAGGCTTTCTATAACCTTCTTCTTGTTCTTCAGATCTTCCATAGCTAGGTTTACGTTCATACTCACTCCCTTCACCTTCACCAAAACTCGGTTTCTTTTCATAACCGGTCTCAGTCTCCGATCTCCCACCATAACCGGATCCAAGTCCCGATTCAGGTCTCCGACCATACTCAACCTCAGTTCTTCCACCAGATCCATACTCCGATTCAGTCTCCGTTCTACCACCATAACTCTGTTCAGGTCTCCGACCATATTCAACCTCCGTCTGACCACCATAACCAGATCCATACTCAGATTCCGGTTTACGACCATAACCGGATTCAGATCCATAACCAGGATTAGGTCTTTCTCCTTGAACATGACCGCCTCCACCTGAATCGGGTCGAAATGCGGGTCGTGGCTTGGGTCGTGAATAGCTACTGTACTCTGTGTTAAGTGCTTCGTCTCCGTAAGCAGAAGGCTCATGGATCTGAGAAAACTCAGGTGACTCGTATTCAAAATCATCATCAGCGGCTGATGAAAGAGGGTAACAAGTCTCATCGGAAGGTGGAATCGGACGGCCATAGATCACGGTGATATCGTATCCACCACTGTACGGCGTTGGATCGAATTCATCGAAATCGTCGACGTCATCCTCGTCCCTTGTGTAGTACGGCATCGTTTCGAAGCTTTCTCTGTGTGTTTTTTTTTTCTGACTTTTTTTTTTTTTGGTTGGATCTCACAAAAATGACGGAAGAGATATTTATATGCGGAGGAGGAAGGATATGAAGATTATTAAAACGCTGCGTTTTTGGATGATTATTGTGGATTTTCTTTTTATTACGTGGGCCCTTATTATCCTGCTTTTTACATGGCGACCACTACGATTTGGGTTAGCCGTGCCACGTGGCCACATCTTAATTGGTAAGGCAATCTGATTGTACCGATTGCCGACTGAACTAACCGGAAACCATAATTCTATTCTTCTAGAGACTAGGGCTGGGCAAAAACACCTAAACCCAAAATCCGATAAAAAAAATTCCGAACCGAATTCGAACCTGATCCAAAGTTTTAAAATATCCAAACGGGTTTTATATTTCAAAACCCGAACATCTGAATTCGAACTCGATCCAAACTGAAACCCGAATAGATATTCGAAATATTGAAATATAGTTATACTAGATTAATAACCCGTGTTCGCGCCCGAGTGCAATATATTTTAATTATAATTTTGAATTTTTTTTTTGTGATAATTAAATTATAAATTTTGTTTGGGTGTTAGAAAAACATGTAATTGTTAAAAATTGATTGATTTAAGTTATGTAGTAGGTGTTTTAGGTAGTTTTTTTTATCTTTTTAAATTGAAAACATTTTTTTATCACTATGTCATCCTAAATAGAATTTAGGGTATCTTTGAGGATTGGGTACTTTTCCAAAAAATCATATATATAATGGGAGAGTTCTCTCTCCATCTAGGGTGTCCACATCATCATCTTAGTCATCCAATATAAATAAAACATGTCATCAAATAATATTTTTTATTTTGTGTTTTTATTAATAATTAATTACATTATAAAAACAATTTTTTTTCATTAGCATTACTTAAATATAGTAGTTAATGAGTATTAAGAGATTTACGAATAAAAATAATAAAAGAAGTGAAACTAAAAACAAAAAAGAGTATTAAACTGATTATATATAAAAAACAAAAAAAAACACTTTGTAACTACATTTTTATATTTTTATTAACATAATATAATGGGGAGGGGGTGAACACAAAAATAAGATAAAATAAATTAAAATTTATATAAATGATATTACCAATATAAAGAAATGAAAGATCAAATAATGAAAAATTATAGATAGCCACAACCACTATAATAAAATGATTCAATATATAAAGTAAAGTAAAAAAATAATAACACAAATTTAATATACTTATAATATATGTAAGCAAATTTTTTTTTGAATTAAAGACAAATTTTTTTTTTTTTTTTTGTCACTCTTTAATACATGTTTATTAATACATGTTTATTAATATTTATTAAATAAATCTAAAATATTTATAAAAAACAATTAAAAAATGGATAAGAATTAAAAAAACTTAATGATAATGTTAGTAATCAAAGTGTTGAAAAGATTTAACAAATTGAGTGTGAAAAAACTATAGAACAATGATAGTTAACTTTCTTCACATAATAGAAATATCTACACCAATATTTTTTGGAATATTGTATATAAATATAAAAGTTACAGTTGGATATTTTGAAAACATCTAAACTTTTAAAAATTTTGAAAATGTTATAGTCTACGTATTTTAAGTAAAAGATTCCAATATGTTACACTAAAAATAACTAATATAGAATGGTAAATACAAACTCAAATGTTACACAATTAAACATCCAATTAGGGGTGATACATAATCTTTGTAATTTATCATGAGTGAAAATGTAGTTTTGTTTATATTGTGATTAAAAAAATATGTTTGAGAATATTTTTCAATCGAATGGTTTTAACCTTAAGATATGCTAAATTTTGTGGAAAATAATGAATTGTTATAATTCTATTTATAATTAATAATTTATTTATATTTCTAAATAATTTAAATTTTTATAATATTTAAATATTAGAATCCTGCGCAACGCGCGGGTTATTATTCTAGTATATGGGAATTGGGTACATTACTATTTGAAATTAGAGTAATAGGTGTGTTTGACTTTTGGTGTAAGGGTAAAATACTAATAGGCACCTAATTTATCAAATAAATTACAAACATACCATACAACAATAATTCGGATAGGGTCTGAATTACTGAAGCTATTATTATTTTTTTTTTCTTTTTTTTTTCCTTGGATCCTTCTTTTTTGCTTCCTTCTTTGTCTCTCTCTCTTTTTTTTTTTTCTTTCAATTCTAATTTATTTGATTATCTCACAAATAAAATATCAAAAAATTTTGAAAACAAAATTTTAATTTTTAAAATCTTTTTCTAAATCTAACAAGATCCATTTTGTATGGATGCACAACCAAAAATTCTTATGTACACCGACTATATACACTATCTATATATACCGTCTCCCATAAACTGTCTCTATACACCATGTCCCGTACAAGATCTCAATACATTGTCTCCGATAAATTATCTCTATTTTTCTCTTTAATCTTTACCGTTTCTCTGTAATATTTCATGAATATTGATCTGTATAGCGTCTTATACAGCGACTATGAAGTACACACATTCCAAAACATCTTGTATACCATCCATCATAATCATGTACACCACAACAACATTGTATACCCATGTATGAGACGAGTCAGTGTACACAAAGAATCAGTGTACAATGCGAATCGGTGTACAAGACAAGTCGGTGTACAAAGAGAGTTGGTGTACGATGAGACTTGGTATATATTATCATATCATGTACACCATCTTGAATACTGTGTTTTATTCTTCTTTAACTTTTCCTTCTTTTCTATTTTTCTCCCTTTGATTTTATCACAAAACAAATTGTAAACTAACTTACTTAACAAATTACAAAAAAATTTATTTACTTTTCTAATTTAAAAAGTTCCATATTATACTATTTTTATTTCTTAAATCTAATTATCTGAGTTTTTCTCTTTAATCTTTACCGCTTTTTGTAATATTTCATGGATACTGATTTGTATAGCGGCTTTATACACCGACTATGTATTGCAATGTACAACAACTTTTTTGTACACCGACTGGTCTCGTACACCGAATTAACTCGTACACCAATTTTCCTCGCACCCCGAGTCTCCTCGTACACTACTCATACACCGACTATCAAGTACACTCATTCCAAAACATCTCGTATACCATCCACCAAAACCATGTACACCACAACAACAATGTATACCAGTGTATGAGATGAGTTAGTGTTTACGAAGAATCAGTGTACAATGCGAATTGGTGTACAAGACAAGTCGGTGTACAAAGAGAGTTGGTATACGATGTCACTTGGTATACACTAAATCATCTTGTACACTGTCATAACATGTACACCATCTTGTTGAATTGAGATATTATAAAACGATATATTTTAAATCTATAAAATATAACAAAATTATACTCTATAGATTCGAAAAAAAAACTAAATAATAATAGTTCATCACTATATTTGGATTAGTGAACATATTTTTGATGAAATCAAGTTAAAGAGATTAAGGAAGAAAGAGGAAAGAGAAAAAATATAATAAAAATAAATAACAACTCAACTTTTTTTTTATATTTCTTCTTACGTTTTTTGTTTTCTCTTCATGCGATTTCTTCTTCACCATTAGGAGTTAGGGTTATATTTGTCTTTTATGTTATGATAGTCTATTAACCTATTAGAGGAACTCTATTAGAGGAAAATCTATGCACCCATTAACCCAATTTTAAATAGTGTTGCACCCATATAACCAAATACTTTTGAATAAAGTACCTACATTCCCAATTATCTCTAGAATTTAAAATGTGTGTCAGTAGTTTAAAAACATCACAACTCTTGATAACCATGCTAGATAATGTTTTGTTTATTTATTATTATACTCCTTATGTTCTTCATTAATCTTAAATTTAGAGTTTTCACTCATTTAAGAAAACATATTAACAGTTGATTATAAATGCATCATTTTTTAGATTACCAATTTTCTCTAACTTTAAACTAATATTTAAATTTTTTTTTTTGAAGATTGCAATTCATCATTGATAGCTAATAAAAATGCATTGAAAATAGAGAAATTACAACTTTTGAAATAATTTTTGTTTTACAATTAGGATTAATAAGGAATAGAGAGAGTATACAATAATAATAATAAAAAAAAGAATATCAAAAGATAGACAAAAAAAAAATTAAACAATGGATCTAACCTATTAAAATTTTTATATAGATCCTTTGGATAAAAATTATTTTCAAGAGTGTCACTTTTTTTCGCACACAAATCCGTCAATAGATAATCCAAGAATCTCAAGTTAATTAACCCAATACCTTTATATTGAAGAAAGTAAAGTCTGATTCTAATATTTTCTTATTTTAGGTAAGCTTTTTGAATTCACATCGTACCAATAATCCATGACTACCAAAGTTTATCTCAGTTCACAATATCATATGAAGCTTAAACAAATGAAGGACAGAGTATTAGTTCCAACCACTTTACTCTTAGAAGCTAAACAAAGGCATTGACGAAATTCTCCACAAAAGAAGGCAAATCAATATTATCATCTGTATCTAACTGACTGAGCCGTGTGAGTAGTTGAATCCGATTCTCGATAAGCTGAAAATAAAGAAAGTGAATCTGGTTAGATCTATCAACTAAAAACAATTTACAACTCCTTTAATTGAATCCGAATGAATCACTCTATAAACATATAGCAAGTCCTCGCTTAAATCCATTCTGAATACTTACAACTCCTAATTCTCTACTTCTCCATACACATCAGAATAAAATGATTAAGCTGATAACATATTTAAGCTGCAGAAGCTCAAATCCAGACCTGCAAATGAAGAGAAATTGTTTGTACAATCGCCCAAATGTCATATTTTCTCAGCAACGATATGGAAATCAACCAACAAATATTTGTTCATAGAAGCGTATTCTAACCACATCAAGAGTCGATCGGAGGGAAACAAAGAGAGATGAAAAGCTTCATTGCCACTTAATATCTCATCAGAAAACAACTTCAATTTCGTAAAAGTAATCTAGACAATCAACAAAGTCCTAATATATCAAATAGATAAATATCAATATATTTATATCTATATTGATATTTCGTCCGATAGGATTTGTAGGTGGAACCGTTCAGCTTGTTCCTACATATCCTTTCATCTCATCAAGCTCATGAGTCGTGATATCACACAAAATTAAAACAATAAAATCAAACAGGAATATACACAATGGATTTCATCAAATTAATCTGGATGCTTTGAAATTTTCGACACAGATAAACTGAGACCAACCAACCCTAGCAAAATTCTCAAAATTTCAGTTCATAACATGAAAGAACTCAATACTCGCCAGAAGACTCAAAACAGACATCGAGAAGTACAGTGAGAGAAAATAATCAAAATCACATGCGAGGCCTTTTAGGTTTGGGTTTTTAAGGTTTTTGAAGATGATTAAAAATCAAGGAACAATAACAGAAGAAGAAGAATTTACCAAAATCCGATTCATCGCTAGAGAAGAAGAGGCGTGAGAGAGAGAGAGAGAATTGCAGAAACCATAATACAAAAAGGGATCCGCGTTAATAAAAAAAAATCAAACAAACGGGTAGACACACAGGATCCGCGTCCTCAAAAGCGGGTCGGCAAAAATTGTCGGTTCGGATCGGCTTAAATGGCTTTGTTAATTGACAAATTGCCCAGATTTTTTTCCAACACTTTTTTTTCAACACTATAAACCAGTGGCATTAGCCGTAAATAATTGAAAATAGCCTAAACGGCTCGTAATTTTTCCTACCCCTCCCTCTCAATTAATAGTATAGATATATACAAATATTAATTATATTTAACTTAATATAATCCAAATATTTTAAAATTATAATTATAAACCTAAAAATATTAATTATTTTAAAACAAAAAAATCAAAACATCTAAAATAACTTAAATATTCAAATTTTTAGTTATATTTGAAAAAATTTCACCAAATTTTATTCAAATTTTAACCAATTTTTTTTTTAATATTTTGGGTATCCGAACCCGAATGTACCCGATCCGAACCCGACATGAAGTTAAGAAATACCCGAACGGGTACTATACTCCTAAACCCGAACAGACGAAAATCGAAATACCTGATCCGAACTCGAACGGATACCCGAATGCCCACCCATATTCTAGACTTCTACACAAAGAATTGAATATTTTGATACAATATATACAAACGACGAGGCAAAATTATGATTTTTTAAGAAGTTAAAGGGTTATATTACAAATACTAAAATAATAGTATGAGGAAAAGAACAAAAAGAATATTATTATCTAAATCCGCATTGGAGACGATCCTAGTCCTAGGCCAAATAAATTGAAACATGAATTCACCGTTAAAACTTGTTATATAAAATTTGTTATTCACGGCACAATTGTCCGGAGAACTCAAAGAATGGTGGTGTAGAGCCTCCAAATTTTTTTTTTTTTAAATAACACATAAATATTTTTGTAAATTGTAAAAAAAATTAAATTTTTGTTTTTGCTTAAATTAAAGGCCGGAACCGCATGATATGCCGATAATTTGTTTAAATTTACGAGTATGACAATTTGTTTGAGGTATTCGACGTAAAGACTCAGACTTGAAGTGTTTTGCCCATTCCTGGTGCTGATAATGAGTTACTCGACTATTTTGGTTTCATCACCCCCAATGCTTTGGAAAGAAAGTTTTACTCAAAAAATGATAATATCACTTATTAGGTCATTTCAGGTTCCGTGTGTGATAGAGAATGCAAAGTACTATTGTTGCACTTCTTTGGGGGTCTCTAATGTGGTATGACTCTGAGGGTATAAAGAGTGGAAACTTATCAAGGGTTTGGAAGAATTGCATGACCGTACAGTACAACAATGTCCTTGTCCTTGAGTATGGTTAGCATCAGGGGAGGCTCATAATATATTTGGTCCTGTAGAAAATATAAAATGGGCCTTGAACATTATAATTTTTTTTTAAAAACAAATGATTCTCATGTGATTGTCTTCTCCATCTAACACAAAAAAAACCCTACAAATTTTCAGTTTCACCAGCCGCTCACAAAATTATGAAATTTTTGGCCCTTTGATCACAAAAAAAAAATTATGATATTTTTTTGCCCTGTTCGGTTGCACACCTAGCACACCCTTAGATCTGTCCATGGTTAGCATAGTTAGCTAAGGTGGGAAACTTGTAGTTTTGTGGACGTGGAAGCTAGAGCAAGACAACGAAAAGCAGAAAATTAAAATTTGGTGCATTAAGATTGTGTTAGAGAAACGCCATAAAAATGAGATGTGGGGTAAAATAGAATGGATTAATATTGTGCATACTCTCCCCAATATGTATAACTACTTGACTTGTGTTTGTTTGTTTCAATTTGATGATTCGTATATATGACCGAAATCATCCGGTCTTTCATGCATGAGATGGAACATTTGAAGATCTATAATGTTATCTTATATGAATCATAATAATAATAATAATAATACTATAGTTGGATTGATTTTAAAGATTTTCTTATCAACATTTTATTTTCAGATTATAGAAACCAAATACATAGAGATTAATTTATGAAAAAAATAGTATGAATTCACAATCATCAATACAATAAAACTAAAATATATATCTCTCCATGAGATGACACCTCAGCATTTTCATCACTTTACATGGTGGTGACATATATCATTTTAAAAAATATTTATTTTGAAAAATCATATTTAAGTCAAAATGGAAAACTCTAACTTTTGGCTGATTGAGGGAAAGAACAACACTAGCTGGATCTGGAAAGCAATGCTCTCCCTTAGACATCATGTTAAACCTCTGATGGGGTGCCTTATAGGTGATGGTACTAAGGCTTGGTTCGATAACTGGTCTTCTCTTGGCATTCTATGGGACCATATTGGCAGTACCGGTCCTGCCAGGCTGGGCATCTCATACACAAGTTCAGTGGCAGATGCTTGTGGGCCATCAGGCTGGTATTTACCATCCAACAGAACGAGAAACCCAAAGTTTGTTGAACTTCGCAGTGTACTGCTTCAAATGGAACCTCCTTCTGCCTCTAAGGGAGCAGATGAGTACACTTGGGGAACTGACAACAACAAGAAGCTCTTTTTCTCGACCAAGACAACTTGGAACCTACTAAGGACGTCTGAGGATAAGAAAGCATGGGCCCCTATTGTTTGGGGAAAGCACTCTGTACCAAAGCATGCTTTCAATTTCTGGATTGCTAATCTTGACAGATTACCGGTCAGATCACGACTTGCTGCTTGGGGAACAGGAATATCACCATTATGTTGCTTGTGTAACTCTGAGATAGAGACACGTGAGCATCTCCTTCTCCATTGTAACTTCTCAGAGCAGGTCTGGATAAAGATTTTGCACCGGGTAGCCTCTATTCGATGTATTTTTGCTGATTGGTCAACAATGATCTCCTGGCTCTCCTCAAGGACACCATCAGTCTCTTCTACTCTCAAGCGGATTGCTGCCCAAGCCACGATCTATATGATATGGCGAGAACGAAACAATCGTCTGCATAACTCAATTTCGAGTGCTCCTTCTTTAGTCTTCTCCCAGATTGACAGAAGTATCAAAGATACATTGCTTGCTCGACGCTACCGTAAAGGTTGCAGTCGTCTCCTATCCCAATGGTTTGCCCGATCATAACGGTATAGCTCTTCATCAAGTTGTCCGAGTTTCATTTGACTTTTTAATTTTTTTTGGTCATTGAAGCAATCTGCCCCTAAAGCTCTTGTAATTAAACTCTTTCCAATTTGGTAATATAATTCACATTTTATCAAAAAAAAAAAAAAATGAGTTGACTGAAAATGTGTACAAGAAAAATGGTGTTTTGCAACTGATTTTTTTTCGTGGCAAATGTTCAATATCCATGGCTATTTGGGATTTTCCACGGATTGCCACGAACAATATTGTAGCTGTATATGGTTGTTACAAATTGATTTTTTTTTTTTTGTGTGTGGCAATTTGTTACCAGAGATGATCACAAAATAAATATCTCGTAAACGTTCCTCAAAACTGGCTCAAAATACATTTTTAGAATGCCACTAAAATGTTTTTGGGAAATTTACGAAAACATCCACTTTTCACGTTGAACAGTAACGTGCAATAGTGTCAATGATGCTGCTATAGTAAAAAATTTGTGACCGTTTTACCTTTACTAGTGATAATTATGAGTTAATCAAATATATCAACCCTAATCCATTGATGGAAAGGAAGATTTACATAGAAAGGAATTGTAGAACTTTACAGGATTGGTGTGATAGAGAATGTAATGTACTCTTACACTTACTTGGGGTATTTAAAGTGGTATGACTTTGAGGGTAGAGATTGGAGAGAGATCAAAGAGTTTGGAAGAATTGCGTGAGCACCGTACAAGGGGTTAAGCTTAGAATAGTTAACTATGGTGAGAAACTTGTAGTTAAGTGGTATAGTTATTATCCCCATGGTAAGAAATCTGAGCTTTGGTGCTCTAAGATTTGCTTTAGAGAAGCGTCATAGAGGCAATTGCAAGTAAATATGACCATGTTATGTTGTACTCATAGATACGAGGCATCTTTTTTCTTCATTGTTAAAGTTCATAGAAGAAGCAATAGCTAAATTGAAAAACAGATTCTTTTCCCCTAAACTATTAAATCTCGTTCTTCAATTGTACATTTTGCATTACAAAGTTATACGAATATTAACATGTTATGAGTTACAGCTGTAACGAATTTCATCATCGGAGGCGTCACAGTTCAGTTTAAGTACTTTATACTGATCCTACTATAACCTACTTTTCAAATCCGAAACTTAAAACAATTTGTCTAATTATTAATTTTCACCTTTGTAATTCGAAGAAATCAAAGAAAATCGTAACACGACATCCGGTGTGAACTCACGGATTAGAGTCACTAAGGGAGACGAATACGAGTAAGCATTTGTTTTATATCAAAAACATGAGTTTACTAGAGTCTTTTTTCTTTAGCAATCACACAAAGCTAAGTTAATAATAATTATTGTTTACTTGTTTTCCTTAGTGTGCTTTGCTTTGCCAATCAATGGTAGGAGTGACAAGTATCTAGAATGGTTGAAAAACGGTAACATCTCGATTTCTGGTATATGGTTTCCAAGTGCATTTTTCTTTTCCGTCAATTATCCTAACAGAATTTCAAAATTACACGTGCTTGGGCTGGATTAGTATTAGGATGAGTGACCTATCGGAAAGTAATTGTTAGTACCGTGTGAGTAAAGCCAAAACATGATTTGTAGGGACAACAAACAAATCTTTCCAACCTCCTAAAAATAACGCACCGTCCGTTGGACAAGGATGGAACCCACGAACCTAGAAAAAACGTGGGTCCACGGACCTAGAGAAAATGTGGGGGTCCACAGATGATGGCGTTCGAGGCGTTATAAAAACCACAGTACAAGGAACTGAGATCGACGTCTTGTACCTTTGGAGTATTGGTTTCTTTAACATTTCAATCACTTACTTCTGTATTAAGAATAAAACGTGTGAAAGTGTAAAATAGTATAATAAGAATTTTACCAGTTCATATGAAACAAACGAATGAATGGACATTTGCTTATATGATTTCAGCTTGAAGTTCTATACATTATTACATCTTTGATTGAATCACCAACTCACAACTCATAGATTAATTAAGTATTTCAGAAATGGACTTTTATTGATATTTAGAGACATCATTGATTAAAAAACAAACAAACACAAACTGTAACATGTTAGGGTGGTTTTAAGCTCCAGAATCAGTAACGGGAAGCTGAGACTTAGCCTTCTGCTCGGATTTAAACTGTCCATAGAAGTAAGAGACGGATCCCCAGAGGGAGAGAGCCAGAGAGACACCTTTCGACGCCTGAAACTTGTCGTGGAAGCAAATAACAGCCAAGATCAGCGTCAAAGGAAGCAGAGCACTGATCATTATTCCAGAGACCAGAGACGATACACGGAAGACCAACCCAATAGCTCCCACAAAATATGCTTGCCCAATTATGGAAGTGAACACAACCACTACATAGTACAAAGACTCTCCAAGCTTAAATTCTTTTGCTTCTTGTGCTATCACCTGCCAACAAAATTTCAAACACATCTACCTTTTCCATCAAGAAGCTTCAAAGATCCCAATTCTTGAATAAAGAAAAGCATTAAAAAGAAGAAAAAAGTAACCTTTCTTCGCAAACAATTTTCAAGCATCTATCTTTTCCATCAAGAAACTTCAAAGATCCCAATTCTTTAATAGAGAAAAGCATAAAAAAAATGTAACCTTTCTTCACAAACAAATTTTAAACATCTTCTTTTAAAGGGCTTTAAAAAAAGGGAAATGCTATCTTTATCTTTAAGCAAGGATCTTCCTTGTAGAAGAACAAGAAAGTCAAAACCCTAGTCTTGTGTAAAAAAAAAAAGAAGAAACATATTTTACTATTTTACCTTGAAATCTCCAGAAACGAGCATCCCCACGAGGCAGACGCAAGTGGCGACAAAGCACAAGACCACCTGGAACTCAAGGAGTAGCGTGTAGGTGACTTGTTGACCAGATTTCTTATAACCGAGCTCCATAAGTGGCAATATAAACGAGTACATAAGAGCTGCAGCAACGGTCATGAGGAACCCAACAACATACTCCTTGTGAGTCTCGTTAGCTAGCTTGTCACTACCAGAGTCAATGGCAAGGACTGCAGCACCAACCGTGAGCAAAACCACGGCGTTTATAGTGTAAGGTGTGAACTTTTGCTTCACCATAAAAAACGCAAAGAGAGCAGTGAAGCCTAGTTGCGCGGAGCTAATCAGAGACGCAGTGGAAACAGGGATATAAGCTACTCCGTAAGAGTAGAGGTAATTGTCAAAGCCCGAGAGCAAACCTACCACGATAGCGGCTATGAAAAGAGGAAGTTTCATGAGGAAAAGTTGACTCTTCTCTTCTTCTTCTTCTTCATGGTGGGGGCGGCGACGACGGCGGAGGAAAGATAAGAGAAGAGGGAAGAGGATGATGGGAAAACCTGAGGTTTGGAGGAAGCTTGAGAACCAGATTTTTTTGCCACCATTTACAAAGTAAAGACGGATCATTAGAGGGGTTCCACAGACTCCAATAGTCATGAATATACAGTTTATGAATATAATGGCTCTCTTCATATTCATCGTTTTCTTCTTGCTCGTCAACTATATATGTGTTTGATAGATTTGTGAAGAAATGATGAAGAATAAGAGTTTTGTGAAAAGTTTGTTATTCTTGTTGAATGTTTATGTTACAACAAGCACTCTTATATATATATAGTGAGAACGTTCCGGTTTAATCTTAACCAAGAATCTAATTTATTTGGTTTTAAACAATAACCAGTTTACTCATTGTATTTCATATCCTCTCAAGATGTAAATATGGATAATAAACTCATCTCGCCAGTAAAATCATTGAACAGAGGATGCGGTGCGGATAGGAAAATCTTGTGTGATTATTTGCAATATAGCATATTTATATTTATATTTATATCATATTTATATTTTATATTTATAACATATTTATAACATATTTATATTTTATATTTTATATAAAAAACCTACTTACATTATTAAGTATCAAATTATAAATAAGTATGTAAGATTTTTAAACATCAAATTAAATTTTAAAACGACTAAATATATAAATTTATAAAATTTATGTCTTAGTAATTTTTTTGAATTTTTTTTTTTTAATGTATAAACATTTTACATATAATCTACAGATTTTTTTTTGTTGTTGTTGTTGTCATCTGATATTATTAGAGGTGATAAAGAGTAACTCCATTACAAACACAGAAAACTTCAAAAACATAATCCGCAAGTTCCACTTGGCTTAGAGCATCCACAATGCATAAACTTTTGTGGGTGTCTTAACATAAATTTAATTATAATATACTAATATTATATTATGGGTGTCTCTAAAACAATAACAAACTCATTATGGGTGTCTCTAAAACAATAACAAACTCAATAAAAGTGTTTTCATGTAGACACTTTACACACATTATCTCACATTCTCCTAGAAAATTATCTTGTAATATTAATATATTTTTTTAATCATATGTTAAGATACATTCCTCAATATGTCTAATGGAGATGGTCTTAACTCAAATCTTCGGAAGCCAAAATAACAACATAAACGTATTAAAATGAGATCATACTAACTATAACAATCAAACTTCAAACACCGATCTAAACCTAAGAACGGAAACTACTAACACATCACTGGAACCGTCAATACCTATATGTAGACTTGTACTCTAAAGATTTAATGATTTATAGTGTTTTAACGGTAGCTACAGTTTTTTTTTACTACTTCAAACTTTGAGACATAAAATACATATTTTTATTTTGAGAGATTTGCCTAAAATGACCTATATTTCTATTGAAATAACTAGATTGACCTCTCGTTGGAAGGAGAGAGTAAAAAGATGAGTAAAAGACATCTCAGTCTAGTCTTTTTAACGAAGTGATGAAAATGCCATTATAATTTTTTTTTAAAATAGATTAAATAAATAAAAAAATGAAAATTAAAATAAAAACGAAACGAAAAAAAAAAAATTTTTAAAAAAAAGAAAAAAAAATATAATAATAAAAAAATAAAAAAAAATAAAAAATAAAAAAATAAAATAAAAATAACTATGCGGTAAAAGAAAATAACTGTACAAATAGAAATAAGAGTGTCGTGACTTTAAACAATTGTGTGGTAACTAATTTAGTTCAACAACTGTACGGTAAATAAAAATAAATATGCATATTAAAATAAGTGTGTCATGACGTTAAACAACTGTATGGTAACTAAGTTAGTCCAATAATTGTGCGGTAAAGGAAAATAACTCTGCAAAAAATAAATGTACGATAACAAAGATGCAATGACATTTTTGCAAATAATTATCACGCTGGAATTATTTTATTAGTGACATTTTCATAAATTTTTGTTTTCTTACACAGCTTTCAAAGGGTACTTATGTCATTAAAACCCAAAAAACACATATAAGTCATTTTAGTAATTAAAAAATAATATAAGATTAAAAAGTCATTTGAAAACCTTAAATAAAATTCCCGCTATTATCTTGAAAAATACGCTGACAGGTCTTCTACTCAAGAGTCTGTTTGACTTCGTATATAATTAAGACTTACTAGAACTTAGGAGAGTTTTCCAAAACCATATATGTGTCTTCAGTCTCCACCATTTCCAAAGTCTTGGGAAATAAAAGTTGAAAAAAAGTTATTTTGACCGTTGCCATATAATGCCATTGTGTTCTCCATATATGATATATAACCCACCATCGTTTACATAGAAAATTTTATGTTACGTTTAAAGATATGACAAAACAATCCAACAAAGATCAATTCTCTGGTGGGCTTTCAAAGGTCTTGGCAGAAAAATGGCAAGTTGACGTGCGGCTTAAGGCAGAGAATAGTGATGAAAGTTCAATTATCTTTGCCCACAAACTTATTCTGGTCTCTTCTTCTTATCTTTTTTTCTCTCTTTTTTTTTTTTTTAATGGTTAATTAATTTTTTTTTTTTAACATATACGTTTGGAATTTGAATATAGGCATCAAGATCAGAGGTTTTTAAAAAGATTCTTGAATCAGACGAGTTCAAGATAACTTCCGCTAAGCAACTGGAGACCATCACTATCTCAGAGATGAAACAAGAAGAGTTAGAAGCTTTAGTTGAGTTTATGTACAGCGATGGCTCTATGCTTTCTTCAAAAGTGAAGCAACACGCTCGATCACTCTACCTTGCGGCTGACAAATACGAGATTTTGCATCTACGTGACCTATGCAGAGACGAGCTTATATCTTCTCTAAATTCGTCAAATTCTCTAGACTTCCTTGAACTTGCCCAAATCCCCTTTGACACACTTCTCAATGAAGCAGCGTTCAATTACATCAAAACAAATATAAATAACATTGCTAGCTCTGCTGAGTTCAAGCTGTTCGTCGCCAGGAATCCAGATCTTGCCGTGGAGATAATGAATGCTTCTCTTACTTTTATTGTGACTTCTAGTAACAGATCCCACTGTGGTTATTGTGGCTACAACCGCATGTTTTGAGCATGGGTAGGTAAAACATGGGCATAGACCCCATTTTTGTGGTTTTGATATATATATTTTTTTCTATAATAAACAAAAATTAAGCATATATTTTTTAGATTGTCTTTTTTTGAATAATTTGTATTTTATATATTTAAAAATATGTTTATGTTTATGTTTATGTTTGATTACTTTTTTTTTGTAAGTGATCCTATTTTTTGTTTTGTTTAAGATCCTCAAAAGTCTCTGTTGTGTTCGGTGATGGATGACGATTCTCTCCGCCGGGATGAACCCAAAACCGAGTTACTCTTTTAACATGGCAAAGCACTCTTGACGTCCTCAATTATTCTTTTTCAGAAATATCTCTTTGTTGAATTATCTTTTTTTTTTTTCTTTTTTTCTTTTTTTCTTTTTTTCTTTATTTATGCACCATATTTCTGTTTGTAGTGATTTCGTAGTTCTTAATAGTATAAAATTAATTTTTTAATTATTTAAAAAGACAAATTTAACTTTTTTAATAGTGTTATAAGATATTTCTTTCTTAACGAAGTATCTATTAGAGCCTTTAATTATTAAATATTTGTTCACACTCATTCTATTAAAACAAATATTCTAAAGATCACCTAATCGTATTTAATCAACCCTAATTTAACATATTTCCTCTCCACCGCCTCTAATGCAATTTAGCCACCAAAAAGGTTTAGCGAACGCAGAAAAGGAAGAAGACGATTCATCAAACAATGTTATTTCCCGTTTAATTCTCTAGATGGAATTATTACTCTTTACTCTCTCTAGTCTCCAAAAGATTCCGTAATAGGTGAACCCTACAACACGGCATCATCTTCCTCTGTTTGGATTCTTGATTATATTGTCGAAGTCACACTTGGAGTAAAGCGCCTAACATGCCAATGGCTCGGAGGAATGTGTCTTCGGTTTTCCTCGATGAGAAAATATATATCATGGGAGATAGCGTGATTGACAAGTCTTGACAGTTGTTTTGAGGTACTTGACATAAAAACTCAGTCTTTGAGAGCCTTGCAGCTTCCTGATATTTGTGATTTAGGAAAATATAGGATAGGCAATGTGGTGGACATAAAGCTTTATGTAGTATCCGATCAAAGAAGGTACGTACATGGGAAGTTGCAATAGAGGAATCGATTTTCGAACTCGTAGAGGTTTGGTGTGTATTAGTCTGGTTTGGTATTTGGTAAATTAAAGATGAATCGTGTAAATCAATTTTGGGTTTACTCTTTGGTTTATATTGGTTTAGCTTAATTGTATATATATATATATACTTGTAATTGGTTTACAATACGATTAAGAATAAGAAGTCACAATAACAAGAAAACGATTTTGATATTTTCTCTCGACTTCTGTAAAGCTAAAAGTGTGTGATAGAACTGCTTTAGAATCAAGATGCAATGGAAGTGAAGTTTGGGGTAAGGTTGAGTGTGTTGATGTTATGTTTACAGAGCCACTTGCGAGTCATTTGTATCCGTTCATTGTTTTACCGTTTCGGTTTGATGACTCTTAGAGATGGTATGGTCAGTGTTGTCAATTCATAGCAGAGTTGTTTCTTTTTTTTTTAATTAGCTTTGAACATGTTGTTTTGACTTAACAAGCAAAAATGATTAACATATGTTTAAATAAAATAATTAACTAATAATTGAAAGAGTTCAAACTGAAAAACTAAGGAATGGAAAATTCAATTGTTAGTATAAGTTTTTCATTAATTAGTTCTCTCGCATAAAATTAATATTCGGACAAAAATGTTCTTATCGCAATGGTAAGGAATAATAATTTTTTTTAACTGACGGATAAGAATTTATTTAACTATAAAAAAAACATATAGATTAGACAATTAAAAGAGTTTAAACTGAAACTAGGTTTGTACCCGCGCTACGCTGCGGGATATTTTGTTATTATTATTTTTTTAATTTTTGGTTTTGGTTTTTGTTTGTGTTTTTTTTTTTTAATTTTGATATTGTAATTAATTTGGGGAATTTTTTATTCATTTTAATGTATTTGTTGTTTTATATTTGGTATATTTATATTAATTAATTATAAAATAATTGTTTTTAAATTGCTGATGTTGATATTTTTTTTTATTTTTTTGGTTTTTTTGTTTGTTTGTTTGTCAAACTGGTTTTTTTTGTGTGAAAACAATTATATTAAGTAATCTTTCTTCCCATTAGCCTTACCGAGCAATTTCTTTAACTTTTTGCCAGATTTGCTCAACCCTCCCTCCTCTTCATTTTCTTTATCATCTTCATCATGCAAGTAAAGTCAAAAGAAAGTTGAGAACCCACTGTAAGTAAAGACTCAAGAATACAATATTTAGTAAATTGACAAACTTGGATAATTGTTAGTTACAGAGAAATGAAGACAAAATGAAGTATTATAGAAAATAACGTATAAATGTGATTACCAAAATTTTTTACTACATTTAGTTAAAGACAGTTTGTACATTGCAAGTGAAGTATTATAGTAAACACATACATGCTATTTCAGGAACCATAAGATCTTCAGTTCTTCACGTTCATCAGGATCATTACCAACTGCTTCATCATCATCAGTGAAAATCTTTTCATGCTCCGAGTCATCCCCTAAATATAAATCAACACATTATAAAAATGTAAAGATGATTCTTCATTTTCGTTATATAGATAACAATAAAGAACAATCATGTCCATATATCAACGATTATCACTCACCTTTCTCAATGTCATCATCATCCATGTCAAGATCACCACCCCTTGGCTTTTCTTCATCATCATCATTACTCTTTTTGTTAAGCCCGAACCTACTTTTATGTGATTCCTCTTCCTCTTCATCTTCATCCCCTCTGTCAGAGACATTCCCTTATTCTCCATCACCGCCTGACAACTTTTTACGACCCCTACCACCACCCCCACTGCTTCCACCAATCTCTTTATCATTCTCCACTTCTCCAAATAATGCAAGACCATTATATTACAACTTTCATCATCCACCTTTGGAACCCATTAGCCATTTTTCTACGATTCTTCATCATCTCTTCTACTTCTTCCAACGTAAGTTGCTTATATTGTGCAACCTTGTTAAAGTTATACCTAACACAATAGAAAAAAAAACAAAAACAAAAACATAAGCTGAAAAATAACAAATTGATCCATCTAAAGACATTTCCATATATCAAGAGACGGAAAAACATCTTGTATGTACTGTACCGCATAATTTTCTAATAGAGAAACATATCAACATAAGAAGCATTTAAATTTATTTCTCCATACCAAAAACCAGCAGGAATGGCGAAAAACTTTTTGTTCAGAATCACTAAGAGATAGTAAGTAGCAGACTGAGAGCCATCAAGATGTCCTTAGTACTGAAACTGGTCAGTTTCATCTTCCAAAATCCAGGGTTTGTTCTTTAACTTCTCCTAAAAAAGAGCAAATTCACAAAACAAATCAACATTGTTAAAACCTTCAAAACGATTGGTATACGAAAATAATGATCCAACACAATACCCGTTGTACATCAGTGAACTGACGACGTTGTGAGATATCTTTACGAATAGACCATTTATTTTCCGAGCCATCTTTCATAAAATTTGGAAGACCACTCACAAATCTACCCAATGAAGTAGTTCTCATTGGTTGGGGTTACAACACGAACATTATATTGCTAACATTTCCCAGAAAAAAAAATATGCAAACAATAATTGATTTCTTCATCGATAAAAAATTGATTATTATTATTATTATTATTATTATTATTATTATTATTATTATTATTATTATTATTATTATTATTATTATTATTATTATTACTATTATTATTACTATTATTATTACTATTATTATTATTATTATTACTATTATTATTATTATTATTATTACTATTATTACTATTACTATTATTATTATTATTATTATTATTATTATTATTATTATTATTATTATTATTATTATTATTATTATTATTATTATTATTACTATTATTATTACTATTATTATTAATATTATTACTATTATTATTACTATTATTATTATTACTATTATTACTATTACTATTATTATTACTATTATTATTATTACTATTATTATTATTACTATTATTACTATTACTATTATTACTATTACTATTATTATTACTATTATTATTATTATTATTACTATTATTATTATTATTATTATTATTATTATTATTATTATTGTTTAGATTAATTTTTATTAGTTGTTTTAATTTGATTGGTTTTCTTATTTAAGTGATGTGTACAATTGAAATGATTTTATTGGATTAAAAAGTTTTTTCATTAATTGATGTGTCACATCCACAATTTATAAAAAATATGATGTGTTATTATAGTGTTGATTGCAAGAATGTAGAGGACACAAAATGATTCTCGTCATTTACAACAAACCTTAGTGATGCTTCTTCAATAACAAAAGAAAAAACACACACACATACATTACATAGGTTTAGAACTTTAGATACTTGTGTCTTAGACACAGTTTTTGTCAGTGTCAGGTTTTGCAGCTTTGGTGTCATTCTCATCCACGAATGCGTGCGAGGGTGAAGGAGGAGTAAAAGAATAGATGGGCCCTACGGATTCTAAATCTTGATGACGTGGATAAGCTAGTAACATGCCACGTGGATATAAAAGCCCAAAAGGCAGATATGCCTTATCTCATCTTCCAAATTAACAACTTTACTCTCTCTGTTTTTTTCGTAAGTTTTCACAAGAAAGAGATAGAGATGTGGAAGAGATCGAAGATCTGGTTCTAGAGAGGTAGTAGAGATGGGGAAAATGGTGGTAAGCTCGGCGGTTTTATCGTCGGGGGTGTTCGGAAGTTACCACCGGACGGTGAAGACGACGGAGCAGAGATCAATTATAACACGGTCGAGGGTAAAATGCCACTTGTCATCAGTAAAACCCGCCACGTATTCATCAAGACTCTCAACAGATATTCCTCTCCACGAGTCTCCTCAGGTCTTTCTCTTTCTCTATATCGATGTCTTTTTTTTTTTTTTTGTGTGGGTTTAATTGGAATTTTTTCAGGCCTTGTTCGATGAATATTTGGAAGATAAATCGAGAGTGTTCGAAGCAATGTTTCCAGATAAACCCAGAAGCAATAGGCTCAACGAGGTACTACTTTATTTAGAGTTAATAATTTATACAAGAACAAAAATGGGCGTTTGGTCTAGTGGTATGATTCTCGCTTAGGGTGCGAGAGGTCCCGAGTTCAATTCTCGGAACGCCCCCTTATTTTTATTATTTTTTTTTTCTTTCTTTTGGCATAGTTCTGTTTATAGACTAATGTGATTCGGTTGTATATAATTTTATGTAGGAAGAATGGAGGATTCAGATGTTACCAATAAACTTCCTCTTTCTCACTGTGTGGCCTGTGGTAGATATGAGATTAAGATGCAAATCCAACGGTCAAGATTATCCACCAGAAGTACCTTTAGATATAACCAAAGTTCTTGAACTCAACATGGTAATGATAAACAAACACATGTCTCTTATATATTTGTGTTTTAAAGTTTTAGTATTTTGTGATTTGCTATGTTTCTAAGGAATATTGACTTTTAATATTGGATTGATACGGATATATATTTTGTTTCTATACAATCCATTTTGTAACATAGTTTACACTTTTGAATTATGTTTTTTTTTTTTTTTTTTTTTTAAGATGAGATGGAAGCTTAAAGGGCTTGACCGAGTAATGGAACCGTCTGATTTTAGTTTGGAAGTGAAAGGAGCATTGTACCCTGACCGAAGAGGAAAGCACACAAGGCTTAGAGGTCAACTAGAGATGAACATAAGCTTTGTGCTTCCTCCGGTTCTTGAGTTGGTACCTGAAGATGTTAGAAGAAACTTGGCCAATGCGGTTAGAAATTGTTACATTAAACTTTATTTTGAGTGTATTTGAACTTAAAGATGCTAATGTGTTTGGGTTTGTACATGATCTTTGTTTTTGATTTTAACCAATTTTACAGGTTTTGACCGGTTTAGTGGAGAATATGAAGCATAAGGTTAATGGAAGCTTGCTCGCTGATTATAGCAGGTTCAAGAATGAAAGAAGATTATTGAAGTCATCGATCGAGTAATATTGAGTTTTAATGTCAATGTTAATATTCGACCATGTATAGTTCTCAATCCGACATGAACGGTAGACTATATAAGTGAGAAGCACACGAGTTTACTTATTTAATTAACATAATGGATTTTGATTTAAGTGAGAAGCACACGACTATATTGTTGCACTAAATTTCAATGGATTTTAATTACTTAGTTCGTTGCAATAAATTTAAATTTAGTTTTTGAGATTTTTAATTAAATGGGCATTTTTAGGTTTTCTTTTTTATTAGTCCACGCTATTTTTCCATTCGCATTTAAATTTACGTAGTGTGGAAACCTTCTCCGAGGTCCCTTTTTTGTTTCATAAACGTTTCGGAATTGGAAACTCTCGGAAACCCGATAGAAACACGTTTTTTAAAAATTGTAATTTGAAAACGCGACGAAACGTCTGTTTACGTTTCAGAAACACCATGAAAACTTATTTTTATTTTTTGGAAACTTATTGGATTTTAATTATTTAATTAACATAATGGATTTTAATTATTTAATTAACATAATGGATTTTGATTTAAGTGAGAAGCACACGACTATATTGTTGCACTAAATTTCAATGGATTTTAATTACTTAGTTCGTTGCAATAAATTTAAATTTAGTTTTAGAGAATTTTAATTAAATGGGCATTTTTAGGTTTTCTTTTTTATTAGTCCACACTATTTTTCCATTCGCATTTAAATTTACGTAGTGTGGAAACCTTCTCCGAGGTCCCTTTTTTGTTTCAGAAACGTTTCGGAATTGGAAACTCTCGGAAACCCGATAGAAACACGTTTTTTAAAAATTGTAATTTGAAAACGCGACGAAACGTCTGTTTACGTTTCAGAAACACCATGGAAACTTATTTTTATTTTTTGGAAACTTATTGATTAGAAACATGAGATGAACAAGATGGTAATGGACAAGACGAAGAAGAAATATGACTGATGAATAAGACGAAGACGAAAATGAGACCGATTGACATGATAAAAATGTTAGTGGTCTTGTACTACTGTTCCTGCGCATGTACAAATACAGAAGGGATAATTTTTGTTTTTCATAAAATCTATACCATCCAAAAATGGCATAATTAAAAAAAAAAACCAACATAAAAATGGCATAAAATAAATGTTCCACTTTTTTGTGCCATAGTCCACAAAATTTCCTTCAATTTAGTCCACAAAATTTCCTTCAATTTATATTAAATTCATGAATTTCTTATTCAAAGCTAATTCATATATACTAAGTGGGATTGCCGAGGGCTATGTTTTTTTAATATAGTAGTTAAGATCTCATCTCATTTCGTTAAAACCAAAAAAAAAAAAAATCTCATCTCATTTCGGGAGTGAAATTTTAAACAATATGGTTTATTCAAGTATAATATTTTTGTTACCAATTAGAGGTTAAGATAAAGTTTGGTTCGATAAAATTTTTGGTTTTTGGTTCATTCACACTAAGGCACTTCTATATTTGGAAATGAGAATAGAGCTTCGGTTTTTTATTGGTAAAAGTTTCGGCCCGAATTGGGTAAACCAGATTGGACTTTCTCTAGACAAATTTTTATCAAAACCTGTACATGTCTGAGTGCGAGGTTTTAAGATCCTTTCAACTTTGAATGTTGTCGTGGCAGTCTCATCTACGACCACGGATGCGTGAAAGAATGATCTAAGTACTACAGATTCCAAGACAGTGACGACATGTAACGTGTTACAATTACGCCACGTGGACATAGATGACCAAAAAAAAAAAAAAAAACCGATATTCCAAATCTCTACCGTCACGGTTTTAATTAATCTCTCTGTCTCTTTCTCAAGTCTTAACAAAAAGTCTCAACGTATTAGGGAGAAACCAAGACGCAATCTTTACTATAGATAGAAAGAAAGACATGTTGGAAAGATCAAAGATTCAATTTTTAGTGATCAAATGGCAGTAAGCTCTACAATTTATTCATGCCCGACGATGCTCGGAAAACACCGGCCGGTGGCGACGGAGCTGAGATCAAAACGGTGGCCGAGAGTGAAGTGCCACTTGTCACCTGTAAAACCGGCTAAGTATTATTCTAAAATATCTACAGATATCGCTCTCAACGAGTCTCCTCAGGTCTCTTTCTCACTTTGTAATGGTTATACAAATACATAAACATGAGTGTGTTGTGTTGTGTGTTAATATGGAATCTCTTGTTGGATATTTTAGGCGTTGTTCGATGAGTATTTGGAGGACAAATCAAGGGTTTTCGCAGCAATGTTTCCTGATAAACCCAAAAGCCGTAGGCTTAACGAGGTACCATTCTAATCTTTTAAAATCTTTGTAGTTACTTTTACTCCAAGGCATGTGGTTAAAAGTGTTTATTCGATTGATCAAAATTATGTAAATCCATATGGATTGAAATATATAATTTTAAAATCAAATAAATCCATTTAGTTTTGTAATTAAAGAATGTTCAAATAAACAACCATTAAAATCTCTTTACTTTTGGTGCAATTCTTGCATTTGGGGTCAAGAGGTCCCATTCAATTATTGGAATTTCTTTTTTTTTTTTTGGTAATTCAATTATTGGAATGTTTCATCATTGTTAGTAGCATTTTTTTTTTTCCCTTACCTAATGTTTGTTTACTTTTGGTCAAAAACAAACCTCCTTGTGATGAAATTGTTTGCGCAGGAAGAGTGGAGAATCCAAATGTTACCAATAAAATTTCTCTTCCTCACTGCGTGGCCAGTGGTGGTCATGCGGATTAGATGCAAATCCAACGGTCAGGATTACCCGTCGGACGTACCTTTACACATAACCAAAGTTCTTGAGCTCAACATGGTAATCACTAATCACAAACTCACAAGTCTTTCTTTTTTTGGTTTCTCTCTTGTTTCTTTAACCTTTGTATTCCGGTTTTCAGACGAAATGGGAGCTTCAAGGGCTTGGCCGAGTAATGGAACCATCTGATTTCACCCTCGGAGTCAAAGGAGCTTTGTATCCAGACCGACGAGGAAGGCAAACAAGACTCAAAGGTCGACTAGAAACGAACATAAGCATCGTGCTTCCCTCGGTTCTCGCACTTGTACCAGAAGACGTTAGAAGAAATGTGGCTAATGCGGTTAGAAACTATTTCATAAACATGATTGCAAACTCGATACACTATGTTTATTGGTTTATACATTGATATCATCTTTGTTTTTGGTTGTGGCTTCTTCAGATTTTGAGCAGTTTGGTGGATAACATGAAGCATATGGTTATTGAGAGCTTGGTCGCTGATTATAGTAGATTCAAGAATGAAAGAAAAATACACAACTAGCTTCAATCTCAATGTTGAAACATGTATAGTTCTAGACCTCGATTGTTTGAAGTAATCGAGCCTTTTAATCTCAATGTTTAACCATGTATAGTTCTGGATTCGATATGAACAATAGACGCGAGACTTAGGCCTTGCTTAATGTAATAGTCAAATCAAGAATACAAAGGTGGCGACGACATAACTTTTCACACAAAAACAAAGGATGATAAATCAAAGATTCACAAACGAACACGAGAGTTGCAGAGATTTGATCGGATATAGTTACAGAGGCTTACTAGGTGAGCTTGAAGTACAAGATGAGGATAATGGCGGCGATCAAAGCGATGATAATTGCTCCAATGGTCCATTTGTTCTTGTTCATTCTCCTCGTCATGCCTGTCAAGATCTTCTTGCTCTTTCCAACGTTATCGTCTACTCCATGAAGCTGTTTACAGAGTTCTAAATACTGGTTAACGCGATACCGAGATCACATAGCAGATAAAAGAAAACGTAGCCTTCTTTATCAAAGAGTCCTAGATTCTCATATATAGAGTTAGAGAAAGTGTTGCAGAGAGGAAATACCGTCTCGTGGGCGCGTAGGAGAGATTGTCTCTGACTGTGCAAGTCTTGGAGGATTGAAACGCCAATATCTTCAGTCTCCATCATTGTTCTGCGACTGTCCTTGACTCTGTCAGTGGTTCGGCCCAAACGCTCAGTTGACATCATCAATCTTGATCTTTGATCAGCTGAAGCCTGATGTATCAATAAAAAGAGGTCAAAAGTTGTTTTACTAGCAAAGATGGAGATGAGATTAAATTGAACAATACTACTGAGTCCTCCTTTACATACCGTCATTGTGTCAGCCATACCAGCTTCGAGCAAATCATCTCTCGCAGCAGCGTTCAAGTTTGCAGATGTAATTCTCTTCATTTCAGTTTTGAAATTGTTCAGATCGGATTTGAATTCTCTTAATTTGATAAGGAGTGTAGATTTGATATTTGGTGGAAGGCTTCTTGCCTCAAGATCCATCTTCCTAATCTGGTGGGGGAAAACAGAAAAAGAAAAACCGTATCGTCAAAATGTAAACTTGCCTCGAGAAACAAGTTACGTCTATCACATACCAATGCTTCTGCATTTTCCAGCCCAGACTTTATCTCAGACAGCTTCTGCTTCTTTTGTTCTGCAAATCATTAAAGTATATATCATCAATGCATCCTATAGCTACACTATCAACAGAGCATACTAATCCACGAAATAAAATTAACAACAACGATGATTCGAAAACTACTAATCACAAGCTCTCTTCTCAATCAGCACGACATACGACTTACAAAGCATGAACGAGACAAAGAGGTTTGTAGAAATTGAAGGATCTAAACACAATTCACAAGCTAAACTTGTAGGTTGCTTAGTATCTAACTTTTTTTTAAAAAATTTGTCTACAAATTTCTAAGGAAGCTATGGAAAGCAATGGAGGAAAAAATGTTATATCAGATCAGAAGAAGATATCAATGTTACCTCCATCAAGCTTAACAACTGAGGAACACTTCTTTGAAAGATTAGCAGAGATCTCGCAATATTGCCGCTCGTATCCATCAAACACTTGACTCATTGTTCCAAGTGAATACGACTAAAAAACTCTGCAGAATCAGCAACACACAATGATGATGAAGAAGAATAAAATTGAATAAGCCAAAACGTTGGAGAAGAGATTCAATAGCACAAAAAAACTATAATCGATTTGATTGATGTCTAAAACAATCCAAAACCCTAATAGATCGCGATACAGGAAAAAGCATATGTCAACACGAGGTTTAGGGGAAAATGAGAAAAAAAGGTGAAATTCACGGATCATATGAGGAAAATATTACGGATAATTGAAGATACTTCCGGTGATCGGAGAATTGAAATAGTTCGAGCGGAGCAGAAGCGATTGAAGTATAAAATTAGGAATATAGATATCGAAACTAGAAAGCAAAATCACAATCAGAAAAAAAAAAAAATAGAGGGATTAGGCGAAAATTAGAAAAGGGTAGATTGAGACCTGAGGAATGAAGGGGGAAGGAGAGGTACGTCGGAGTTGGAAAATCGATCGGAGGTGACGCGGTGAAGAAAATTATGGAAGACGACGATTTAATTGATTCTGAGATATATAAATCATTCTCGGAAATATGTTCAACGGTTGAGTAATTATACGCTACATTGCTTCTTTGGTACACCCCACCTCTTCTGTACACATTCAGAAAAGACAAATCAGCTCTTGATAATTGAGGTTGGTTATGGATCAGTTACGTATGATCCTTTGGTTTAATTTGGTATAAGCTCTGGTTTAAGGGCAATTCTCAAAAATAACACAAAATGAAGTTTTTGTGACATTTTTAGCTCATATTTTTATTTAAGACACAATTAGCATTTTTATTAAAGGGTAATCCTAACTTCATATTTTTAAGGTTTAGGATTTAGGGTTTAGGGTTTAGAAAACCCTAAACCCTAAGCCCTAAACCCTAAATTGTACCTCTTATCCCCTAAAAACTATACCCTAAATTCTAATATAGTCAACCCAAACCAAAAAAATTAAATTATGAACTTCATAAAATGCTATTTTTGTACTAAATGTGAACTATTTTTGGAACAAAAACTTGTTTTGGTGCTATTTGAGGGAATTTCTCCTGGTTTAATTAATTACATCAAACTTAGCCACTAATTGAAGGTTGGCATGCCATGAAACAACAACCAACAAGATTAACACTCACTTCTATGGATCCTAATTACACATGGACTCCGTTTAATTTTGGTTTACACTCATTATTCGATTAACCAAAACAATTGACATAGCCCTTAATTAAACACAAGTATGAGTTCGGCCTTACCTTCTTTGGTTTTCTCTATGGTGTGGCTTGAATCTTCAATTAATTTAGGGTTTTTATTGACTTAGTGATTTTTTTTTCTTTCTGAATTTATTCTTACGTGGCACAAACAATTAGTGGTCTCTACAATTAATTAAATTTTAGGCTATTAATAATTTAATCTAATTATTTTATTTAGTTATTTTTTATTAGATTATATGCCAAATTTTGATTGGTTAATTAAGAGGGGGTGAATAAGAGAGGTTCACCCCTAGAATTTTTTTTTTTTAATCCTAAAATCTATTATAAAATAAAATAATCACCAACCTTGTTCTATATTTCATTTTAAATATTTTATACTTACAGAATAGTACTGTAACTTTCTGTAATTTATTTAATATTTGAACAATATCATAATTTGTTTTTTAATTTTTTTTTTTTTTACGACAAAACAACATTTCATTAATAAGAAATCAGGATTACAAAGTCAATAGTCAAAAACTTCCGAAAAATAAATTATTACATAAGCAGATATATGCGCCATATATTGAAGTCAATAACAACATGAGAAATGAATTCGACGATGCTTTCCGAAGTAAAGGCTTATTCGCTAACGGTATATTACGTCCGTTATTTTCATTCTCTGTATTCGATATTCTTTTAATGCAAATTGCGTGGATGGCTAGCCACTCTTGACTAAACTTCATAATTCCACACAGCATCTTGAAACCCAATGCTTCCGTATGAAGTTTTGATTCTACAATTAGATACCAATGCTTCTGTATCCAAGGCCTTCTAACAGGGTTTGGTTTTGACTTTGTCCTCCCATCATATTCGTCGTTTGTCGTTGGCGTCCTCCATGGTGGATCCAGTAATGGTTGTTTCCAAAATAAAGCCATCATAAATTCAACATTATTTTCCTTCTCCATATTCGATCTTTCTCTTATGTGAAGTGTGTGCGTGATTAGCATCTTTTGGCCGAAACTCCATATTACACACCGTATGACAAAACTCGATGCTTTCGTCAATAATTCTTAAAAATCGACATACATATACCAAAACTGCTGAACCACAATCATTTTAAAAAAAATTGACTTTATTTTTCTTCCTTGTTGATCCCAAATCAATAATCTACATCGTGCTTCCACTAGAAATATGTGTTGTAGTAGCCTCACGCACCAATATATCTTCATATCTCCGCCCATATTAATATGTCCCATATAATTTTGATGCCATTGACGTGTATCCTCAAAAGATAATTCGTATACTGTAGGAGAAATATTTTCATAGTTTAACTTCTCCAAAACCTTAGGACCACAAATAATTATTCGCTGGAATTCATTTTGCATCCATAGAATATCATCTTTTTGCTCATTTTCCAACTGTTTCACAACACGATTGACACCATTTGCAATAATACCTTGAGATTTTGAATCCTCATTGTTGGTCTCTGAAATTACTGCTTTTTGTGCAGGCTTGTCGTTGTGGAAAAACAGAGTGAAATTTTGACTTAATTTGTCCCATGAATGTTCTCTAGGGAGAAAAATCACCGGCTTTACAAAGAACATGAAGCAGATATATGTCCGAAGGTTTTGGCATAGGAACTTCGTCGGACGTAGAGAATTGTAACTAATGGAGTACCGTACAACATTTCGACTTGTAGAATGTATGGCAGGTTCGCCTTCTTCTAGATCTTTACCGAGATTCTGGTTAAACGGCAGTTTTTTAGGAGGATACATGAAACGGCTTCGAAATAATCGGAGGAGATTGCCTCGATATCCAGGGAGATGAAAGCCATTTTTATGATTTAAATCCTGTAAAATCTTCGAATACGTCGTTGTTTCAGAGATATTCGGTAAAGGACACCAGCAGAAGAATCGAAATGAAAACCATCGCTGGAAAAACACTCCACGAAAAGGAGAAATAGCGGTTATGAAGTTGAACAGTTGTGTTTGTGGGAAAAGAAATGGAACAATACCAATCGCCCAAAAAATCGTCTCAGAGAGAGACATCCTTCCTCCAAATTTGTTTTTTAATTATATGTGGAAGAAATTGTAGGAAAAATACATGATCTTTGAAAAATTAATTAATTATCTTTTTTTTTTTTTTTTTCGTCAAACCCCATTAACGGTTTAATGATTCTCCTCCAAGAAAAACCATGTGAGAACCGATGTACTTACATGAGAAAAGAAATATTCGGATTAATGTAATTCTACCGATCCACATTACCCGAACAAAGATAAGATACAATAAAAAGCAAATACAAGATATAAATCTAAAATGATACTCTAAATGATAAAATCTAATAAAACTTGAAGGTGCCGAACACGCCACGAAGATATGCCACTCGGAGTGCTGTAAGGCTAACCGATGAGTGATGGTCGGCCTTCGGGAGAAACAATACAACACGAAATACAAAAGTATCTGTTGTATTTTGAGAATCCAAACTTGCGCCTAAAGTGTCGAAACACCTCGATCTCTAAAAAGGGTGATCACAAATAAGACGAGAGAAGACTCTCGCGAAATACGAGATGAACAGGGGCTTGGCTTTTAAAGGTGAGGGAACAAAACTTGGAACTCCTGTTCCCGTGAAAGTGATGTAATTAGCATCAATCTCCATAAAGAAGGAAGATATCGTGCTACTCTTCATAGTGAACGATTCTGAAGGCAACAAATTCATCCTAAAAGATATACTTGGTGATTGATTCCAAAGGAAGAAAACTAACACTATTTTACTCAACAAAGACAAAATATCCTCAACAGATATTAGTAACAATAATCTCTCCAAACAGGAGGAAATTGCCTTTAATGGGCCAGGATCCACTAGAGGAATGTTGAAGAATTGACCCATTTCAAAACTTTGATTTTCTCCAGTTAACCACCGGGATGTGGCAGTGATGGAAGAGAGACGACTGGTCAGGGCGGCAGCGATAGTCCGTCCATACTGCTTTACCGGACCAGCAAGGCGATTCAAAACAGCGACATAAGGAATTAAACTTCTTAGATGACTTAAGGAGGCGATGAGTGGTGGAGATTGCAAACTAGAGGTAGAGATTACCGATGCGGGAAAAATAGATCTTCTGTTGGGAGCAATGCACATGTCCACAACAGAGAAGAGTTGAGGGACACCATAGCTTCTATCGGAGGCATAAACTCGCCGGATCTGGGCATGAGCAACAATGCTTTCCTCTAGATCTACTTTCCCTAAACACACCCAATGGTGGAAATAACAACACTCCTGAGATGAGACCATTTGAGAGAGACTCGGAACTTGAAGAGAAAATCAGAGGTAAAAAAAAAAATATTCTGAAGCCGGCAATCATAGGCCTCGCCGGCGTCGAAAAACGTTATCGGAGAATTTCCCTCGATAATGTTACCCGAGAGCGTTTAGAGAGAGAGTTTTTGAAAGAAAGAGTTTAAGAAGACGTAGTAACAACATTTGAAAACATGTAATAATTATTTATATTTATTTATGTATATTTTGTAATGTAGTAAGTTTTCTTTATTTAAATACCATCATAATTTTATTGATTTTGTTTGCTTAAAATAAAGGAAAACATGTGGCCAAAATTCACATTTTAATAAAAATGGGTGTTTTAAAATTGTAATAATGAATAGAGACAAATATTATTTTTAAAGTGAAAAATAGAAAAATGAGTTTGAGCAAAACTCAACTCTGTTTTAAAATAAGAAATTTTTTGGGAAAATACCCTATTTAAGTTTTTCAATTTGAAAAATAACTTCTCAATTTTTTTAATTTTTTTTAATCTAATGTTGTTTGACTAAAATATCATTAAAGCACTGATTAATAATTTCTAGAATAAATCATTTAAAAAATTAAAATCAATTATTTTGTTTTGTAGATAAAATAAATATTTTAATTTTTTGTGGAGAATAAATCTGGAGACAAATTTTATTTAAAAATCTTTAAGAAAATCTCTAAAATATCTCTGAAAAATCTAAATAATTACAATTAGTATAATAACTTTTAAAAGTTAATCTATAAATAAAATCAAATCTTCTAAATAATTACAATTATTATTATAATTAAAAAATTTTTTTGACATAAAGTTGTTTTATTATTTTCTAAATTATTTTCTCCTCCATACACACAAATTATACTAAATACCATATTTTTAGAGATTTTTTGTTCTTTTTTTTTTTCATCCGATTTTTGAGATATCTTTTAGGAAATCTTCCTGGGGGCAATACTTTCCTTTGAGGATCCGTGCCAAGAGACACTCAGGTTTGATTAAGATTCTCCATGCTAGTTTTGCTAACAGCGCAATATTGAAGCTTTTGATTTCTTTGAGGCCCAAACCTCCCTCTTTCTTAGGTTTTGCTAGCCGATTCCACGAGACCCAGCACATTTTCTTTTTTTCCGGGTTTGCATCCCACCAAAAGCGTGTCAAGACTGATTGGATTCTCTTGCACAGGCTGATCGGTAGCTTAAAACACTGCATAGCATAGGTGGGAATGGCTGAGAGTACAGATTTCAACATAGTTAGCTTACCAGCACTGGATAGGAACCTTGACGACCAGCTAATTGCCTTCTGCTTTATTCGGTCTACTATAGAGGTAAACATATCCTTTTTCCTGTGGCCAAAATGCTCTGGGAGTCCTAGGTATTTCCCGATGCCTCCTTCTTTATGAATTCCTAGGTTCTCTTTAACCCGCTGTCTCACTTCACTTGGGGTCTTTGAGGAGAATGTGATTGAGGATTTTGTTGTATTGATCATCTGGCCAGATGCCATCTCATACTGGAGGAGAATGCTCATTAGGGTGGAGCAGTTGTTGGTACTTGTTTTGCAAAAAAACATAGTATCATCGGCAAAGAGTAAGTGATTTACTTTTGGGCTTTTCCTTGCCACCTTCAATCCAGGCAGATGGCCTGACTGTTGTGCTTTTTTGCAGAGCCCAGAGAGTACTTCACTGCATATAATGAAGATGTATGGAGATAGGGGGTCTCCCTGCCTGATTCCTCTCTGAGGTAACACATTACCTTGTGCTGATCCATTAATGAGGTAGGAGTATGAAACTGAGGTAATGCATTGCATTATCCAGTTGATCCACTTGTTATGAAATCCCATTTTTTCCATTGCTGAGCTTATAAAATCCCATTCTAAGCGATCATAGGCTTTTGATATGTCAGTTTTAACTGCCATAGAACAATGTTTCTTTGCTCCTGATCTTTGTAAGTAGTGGAGTGTCTCATGTGTGATTAGCACATTATCAGAAATAGCTCTTCCTGGGACAAAAGCTGACTGGTTCTCTGAGATGATACCATCTAGGATAGGTTGTAGTCTGAGGGTAATAATCTTCGAGATAATCTTATAGTACACATTGCAGAGAGCTATTGGTCTATAGTCGGCGACTGCTTTAGGGTTCGTGATCTTTGGGATTAGTCTAACATGTGTATTGTTGACTGTTCTTGGCAGGTGGCCAGAAGTGAAAAAGAGTTGGACTTCCTTGATGATAGCAGGTCCCACTATCTCCCAGTTTGATTGGAAGAAACATGCAGAAAAACCATCCGGACCAGGGGCTTTGTCAGGATGAATAGAGAAGGTTGCCAGCTTGATCTCCTCTGGACTAGGATCTGCAATCAACCTCAGGTTTTGTTCATGTGAGATGCATGGTTGTAGAGCTTTATTGATTATTTCTTTTCCATCAAAAGGCTTGGAGGTAAACAGATTATCATAGTACTTTGTTATTACTCGTGTGATCTGATCCTCTTCATGAACTTCATTCCCTTCTTGGTCTTCAATCACTGAGAATTTATTAGCAGCTTTCCTTCCTTTGGTAATTGCATGAAAATAGCCAGTGTTCTTATCCCCTAGGGTCAGCCATAACTGCCTACTTCTTTGCTTCCAGAATTCTTCCTCCGCTTTGTATGCTTTTTGAAGCTCAAAGTTAATGCTTTGAATTTGTAGTTCTTCAGTGTGAGGGCTTGTCATGGCTTCTTCTAGTTTCTGTTTGAGGTTTTCAATATCCTTCTTGCTATTTGTGTAATGGTTTCGACTCCACTGAGATATAGCTTGCCTGACTTTTGTGATTCTTCCTTCTACTTTTAGGTTTGGTGCTGCATTCCAGGTAAGCTTCACAAGCTGTTTGACCTCCTGGTTTTGTCTCAGCCGTCGGTCATATCTAAAGATACCTTTCTTCTTCTTTTGAGAGGGGTCAATAGTCGTGACGATAGGTCTGTGATCAGATCCCTCAAAACTGAGGTATTCACATCTTCCCCAAGGGAACATCTCAGCCCAAGAGCTGTTTGAGAGAGCTCTGTCTAGTCGGCAGAAAACTAGATGATTATGTCTTCTTCCCCTCCAAGATAAGAGATTTCCAGAATGTCTGAGGTCGAAGAGATCACACTGTGATAGAAAGGCTCTAAAATCACTGAAAGAGCCCTCTGCACGGATAGGGCCTCCTTCTTTCTCACTATTGTCCATAATATCATTGAAATCTCCCGTGAGAAACCAAGGGAGGGTTCGGGATGCTTCTAGCTCGGTGAGTTGATTCCATATTTCTTTCATTTTTGTATAGTCAGGTTCTCCATAGACAAAGGTAGCATTGAATCTCTTCTTTTTGTAGGATACTATTGTATCAATGAAGTGATGGTTGGATGAGATTATGTCTATGTCGATACCTTCATTCCAGAACAGAGCTAGCCCTCCTCCTCCAGGGCTGTGAGGTGAGACTAAGGTATGCTTTTTATAATTTAGGCCGTTCAGCTTTTCCAGTACAAACTCATCTGGGTTCTTAGTCTCCATGAGGAATAAGATATCAGGGCCTACACTCTTGTGTAAGTCCCTGAGTCTTTGAACTGTTATGGGATTCCCCAACCCACAACAGTTCCAGCTCGCTATTTTTAAGGAAGAGGACCTAGTGGATTGTGAAAATCCACTTGTGGTCTTGTGATTGCCGGAATGATAGATATAGGGGGAGCTCTTGATCTGTTTTCCGTACTATTCTCCTCTTCGTGAGGGATGGAAGGCTTTGATTGCTTTCTGCGGCTGGGACCACTAATCTCTTTGCCCTGAGTCAATTCTAGATTAAGCTTCCTTCTTGGTGACAGTCCTACTTGAATAGCTTTTCTCTTTTTTGATCCAGCTCCTGGGAGAATTTTTGGACTACTCGTGCTTTTATTAGTTTTTCCCGCAGGTCTTCCCACTTTCTTCTTAAGTGGTGCTCTGGCCAAAGAAGAGAGTTCTGGGAGTGTGTCTTGGTAAACCGGCCCCAGTCTTAGGGAGATCAGGATTCTTTCAGGTGCCTCCTGTTGAATGGCAGTTGTGTTGATTTCCTGATTATTTTGAGAGGCCAAAGAAGACCTCACCATCTTTGCTGCTGTTTTTTCCAACTGTCCTGATTCTTCTGCTTGTCTCACTCTTTCTTTCCTTGCAGCACTTTCTGTTGGGTTAGCCACACTAGCATATTGAATCATAACCTCTCTAAGCTCTCCCAAGGCTTCAGTCAAAGCCAGTTGGGGAAGTTCCTCCATTGGACTCAGTAAAGGTTCCTCTCTTTCTAGAGGTGGTCTTCTAGACCTGGAAGATTCCACAGCCTCATAAGAAATTGCAGGGGTTCTGGATTTTGCTAGATCTTTACTCTTTTCTCTCCAAACAATATGTGGAGGAGTTTTGTAAACTCTATGAATTTCTTCCCTTCTTGGGGACAGAGCATGGTGAGTTGGCTGATAGCTTCTATCTGCTCTGAAAGATCCCGAGTGGGATAGCTGGTCTCTTGCTCCATACCTTGAGTTGTATTGACCTCGGTGACCGCTTTCCTGGTTTCTATGGTAGGAGGCAGATGATCTTGTCGTGTGCCTATGTTCCCGGAGATGGTTAGACTCATTTCTAGAGGGTCTCCATGAAGTCAAATTCCGAGGATACTCTCTTTGATGTCCACTCTTGGGTGAGCTGATAGGTTTGTGAATCTGGCTTTGATGGGTGTCTTTCCTTTCCCCATTATTCTTGTTGCTTGCACCCACATGACAATCTTTCATTTCATGGTCCAGTCTATGACAGTTTTCACAATGTTTTTCCAGCTTTTCATACAATTTTCGAACTCCACAGTGGAGGTAAAGATCAGAGGTTGTAAACCATTTATTATAACTCGCATTCGAGCTGAAGTTTCTGATATCTCAGCTTTTTCAAAAGTACCTATATCATTGCCAATGGTTTCAAGAATTTCCTCTAGCCACAGGTAGGTGGGGATGCCTTGAATCCTTATCCAGAAAGGGATCTGGGAAGGGAAGTTCCGATCTAAAGTTGGCTCCCATCTTTGTAGAATAACCATCCATTTGGCAAAGTGATATGGTCTGTTCGCCAGAACCAGTTGGAGGTCGGCCTCCGAGGCAAATTTGAATTGGAATAAACCCTGGCCTAGGTCTGCTCCAATGGCTCTCGCCGATGTCTTCCAGAGGTCAGACAGAAAGGGAATTAAAGACCAGATTCTCTGTTGGGGGTTAGTAATTCTTCCTACCAGGACTAGAGCATGTCTTCTTAACAGATCTGAGTTATCCAGGGCTGGAGCCCGAACCCTAGATACTCGAGGCTCGTGGTTAGAGGAGAGGACACCTTTTGCTGTGGACACTATAAGGGATTCTGTGGCTCATCTCTTTTTGCTTGGGGTAGCTTGCCACTCTTTAAGTCAGAGTTTCTTTATGGTTGGTGCAACTGCTTTTACTCCTCTTTAACACTTCTTCTAAACTGCAGGTACAAGGAGAATAATTTTAGAAGAAGTTAAGAGCATAGATGTACCGTTAAAACATCAGGGACCACAAGATCTTCACCACAAGTGAGAAAAACAAAAGGTTTCTTCTTAAGAGCTTTCTTCACCTAAGAAGGTGTGAGTGTTCTATAACTAGTCTCACAGACTTAGTTATGAAAGATCTTTCCTGTTTTTAAACAGGATGAAAGGGAGGGCCTTCACATTTGGATTGATGTAAGGCAGGAACTTGAGGGTCGTCTGTAGGATTAGCCATACCCCTTGAGGTTTGTCCTTGCTTGATTTTGGCTCTCCGGTGGTACCAGACTCGCCAAAGTACGTCGGAAAAACGTCAAAACGTCTTCAAATTTTGAAAAACTTTCCCAAAACAGAAGTAGAAAGTTGGTGAGATCTGTTTCTTTAGGGTAAACTTTCCTCAAAATAGCTATTTCGAAAGATGTGCCTGAGAGAAAAATCCGTACACTTGTTGTTTTTCTTTTCCTCTCCGTTTATCAACTTATGAACTTCATAAAATGCTATTTTTGTACTAAATGTGAGCTATTTTTGGAACAAAAACTTGTTTTGGTGCTGTTTGAGGGAATTTCTCCTGGTTTAATTAATTACATCAAACTTAGCCACTAATTGAAGGTTGGCATGCCATGAAACAACAACCAACAAGATTAACACTCACTTCTATGGATCCTAATTACACATGGACTCCGTTTAATTTTGGTTTACACTCATTATTCGATTAACCAAAACAATTGACATAGCCCTTAATTAAACACAAGTATGAGTTCGGCCTTACCTTCTTTGGTTTTCTCTATGGTGTGGCTTGAATCTTCAATTAATTTAGGGTTTTTATTGACTTAGTGATTTTTTTTTCTTTCTGAATTTATTCTTACGTGGCACAAACAATTAGTGGTCTCTACAATTAATTAAATTTTAGGCTATTAATAATTTAATCTAATTATTTTATTTAGTTATTTTTTATTAGATTATATGCCAAATTTTGATTGGTTAATTAAGAGGGGGTGAATAAGAGAGGTTCACCCCTAGAATTTTTTTTTTTTAATCCTAAAATCTATTATAAAATAAAATAATCACCAACCTTGTTCTATATTTCATTTTAAATATTTTATACTTACAGAATAGTACTGTAACTTTCTATAATTTATTTAATATTTGAACAATATCATAATTTGTTTTTTAATTATATGTGGAAGAAATTGTAGGAAAAATACATGATCTTTGAAAAATTAATTAATTATCTTTTTTTTTTTTTTTTTTTTGTCGTCAAACCCCATTAACGGTTTAATGATTCTCCTCCAAAAAAAACCATGTGAGAACCGATGTACTTACATGAGAAAAGAAATATTCGGATTAATGTAATTCTACCGATCCACATTACCCGAACAAAGATAAGATACAATAAAAAGCAAATACAAGATATAAATCTAAAATGATACTCTAAATGATAAAATCTAATAAAACTTGAAGGTGCCGAACACGCCACGAAGATATGCCACTCGGAGTGCTGTAAGGCTAACCGATGAGTGATGGTCGGCCTTCGGGAGAAACAATACAACACGAAATACAAAAGTATCTGTTGTATTTTGAGAATCCAAACTTGCGCCTAAAGTGTCGAAACACCTCGATCTCTAAAAAGGGTGATCACAAATAAGACGAGAGAAGACTCTCGCTAAATACGAGATGAACAGGGGCTTGGCTTTTAAAGGTGAGGGAACAAAACTTGGAACTCCTGTTCCCGTGAAAGTGATGTAATTAGCATCAATCTCCATAAAGAAGGAAGATATCGTGCTACTCTTCATAGTGAAAGATTCTGAAGGCAACAAATTCATCCTAAAAGATATACTTGGTGATTGATTCCAAAGGAAGAAAACTAACACTATATTACTCAACAAAGACAAAATATCCTCAACAGATATTAGTAACAATAATCTCTCCAAACAGGAGGAAATTGCCTTTAATGGGACAGGGTCCACTAGAGGAATGTTGAAGAATTGACCCATTTCAAAACTTTGATTTTCTCCAGTTAACCACCGGGATGTGGCAGTGATGGAAGAGAGACGACTGGTCAGGGCGGCAGCGATAGTCCGTCCATACTGCTTTACCGGACCAGCAAGGCGATTCAAAACATCGACATAAGGAATTAAACTTCTTAGATGACTTAAGGAGGCGATGAGTGGTGGAGATTGCAAACTAGAGGTAGAGATTACCGATGCGGGAAAAATAGATCTTGATGTGGACATTAAATATGGAGATCCTCTACTTCATCAAGAGACTCTTACACGCGTCCTTAACCACACAGAACCACGGAGGATCAAGCAAATTCATCCAAGACCCGAGTTTCCTTATTTGGACCCAATCGTATTAAAATGTCAACAACTCTTTCTCAAGCTGATTGAGCACGACTTGGAGTCCTTCTACACCTACAAGAGACTTTTAATCAGTAAAGGATTCCTCCATAAGTTGTCCAGATACAAAGCACCTTCATGTTTCCTCATTTGGCCAAGGTCGAGCATTAAAAGCCATATCAATCAAGCATTTGATTGATTTATCATTAAGCTTTGATTTATTTATATTTTTGTTGATTTATTCTCTTATTTATTGTCTTATATTTAGCTATGCACGAGCCTATAAAAGCTCAGCTCATGTCATTGTAAAAATCACCCTTGAATTTGAAAGAAATAAGAAAAACCGTGAGTTTTCTCACCTTTAAAGTTTCGGCTTTGTTTGCTTGTCTTTTCTATTGTGTGTGATGCCCTTAGAAAGCAAGTGGGATCTCTGTCTTTGTGTGAGATTCACATAGGCATTGATTCGTGTTCTTATCACAAAGTAATTTCGCAACTTTGTGTGGCGAACTTCGATCCATCTCTTGTTCTCAATCATCATTCCATTTCGTTGCTGATTCAAAGAGCGTGTTACCACCATTTGAACTAGCTCCATCTCGATCCACTTCACTCCATCACTCATCAAGAAGAGAGCGTGTTACCACCAACTTCTTGGCCCCATCACTATCCTCAGATCCTTTCAGGTTTCGTGCCTATATCATCCAAATGAGGATCATCCTTTCAGATCCTTTTAATGCTCGACCTTGGCCAAATGAGGAAACATGAAGGTGCTTTGTATCTGGACAACTTATAGAGGAATCCTTTACTGATTAAAAGTCTCTTGTAGGTGTAGAAGGACTCCAAGTCGTGCTCAATCAGCTTGAGAAAGAGTTGTTGACATTTTAATACGATTGGGTCCAAATAAGGAAACTCGGGTCTTGGATGAATTTGCTTGATCCTCCGTGGTTCTGTGTGGTTAAGGACGCGTGTAAGAGTCTCTTGATGAAGTAGAGGATCTCCATATTTAATGTCCACATCATACTCTCCCTCTTGAAAGAGTTTCGTCCTCGAAACTAAAAACAGATTTTGCATTGTGTTTTGTTTTTTTTCTCGAACTTTTTTTTTTTTAAATAAAAGAAGGAAAACAAAAAAAAAGAAAGTAATAAAAAAAATTTCTGGAGTTTTATTTTATTTTTTTATGATGGAATAAAATAGAAGTATTTGTTTTTTTGCTTTTTAAATAAAGATGAAACCAAAATAAAAGAGGAATAAAGAAAAAAAAAACTATAAAAGATAGAACCTTTCGGCTCTGATACCAAGATGATATAGGCACGAAACCTGAAAGGATCTGAGGATAGTGATGGGGCCAAGAAGTTGGTGGTAACACGCTCTCTTCTTGATGAGTGATGGAGTGAAGTGGATCGAGATGGAGCTAGTTCAAATGGTGGTAACACGCTCTTTGAATCAGCAACGAAATGGAATGATGATTGAGAACAAGAGATGGATCGAAGTTCGCCACACAAAGTTGCGAAATTACTTTGTGATAAGAACACGAATCAATGCCTATGTGAATCTCACACAAAGACAGAGATCCCACTTGCTTTCTAAGGGCATCACACACAATAGAAAAGACAAGCAAACAAAGCCGAAGCTTTAAAGGTGAGAAAACTCACGGTTTTTCTTATTTCTTTCAAATTCAAGGGTGATTTTTACAATGACATGAGCTGAGCTTTTATAGGCTCGTGCATAGCTAAATATAAGACAATAAATAAGAGAATAAATTAACAAAAATATAAATAAATCAAAGCTTAATGATAAATCAATCAAATGCTTGATTGATATGGCTTTTAATGCTCGACCTTGGCCAAATGAGGAAACATGAAGGTGCTTTGTATCTGGACAACTTATGGAGGAATCCTTTACTGATTAAAAGTCTCTTGTAGGTGTAGAAGGACTCCAAGTCGTGCTCAATCAGCTTGAGAAAGAGTTGTTGACATTTTAATACGATTGGGTCCAAATAAGGAAACTCGGGTCTTGGATGAATTTGCTTGATCCTCCGTGGTTCTGTGTGGTTAAGGACGCGTGTAAGAGTCTCTTGATGAAGTAGAGGATCTCCATATTTAATGTCCACATCAGATCTTCTGTTGGGAGCAATGCACATGTCCACAACAGAGAAGAGTTGAGGGACACCATAGCTTCTATCGGAGGCATAAACTCGCCGGATCTGGGCATGAGCAACAATGCTTTCCTCTAGATCTACTTTCCCTAAACACACCCAATGGTGGAAATAACAACACTCCTGAGATGAGACCATTTGAGAGAGACTCGGAACTTGAAGAGAAAATCAGAGGTAAAAAAAAAAAATATTCTGAAGCCGGCAATCATAGGCCTCGCCGGCGTCGGAAAACGTTATCGGAGAATTTCCCTCGATAATGTTACCCGAGAGCGTTTAGAGAGAGAGTTTTTGAAAGAAAGAGTTTAAGAAGACGTAGTAACAACATTTGAAAACATGTAATAATTATTTATAATTATTTATGTATATTTTGTAATGTAGTAAGTTTTCTTTATTTAAATACCATCATAATTTTATTGATTTTGTTTGCTTAAAATAAAGGAAAACATGTGGCCAAAATTCACATTTTAATAAAAATGGGTGTTTTAAAATTGTAATAATGAATAGAGACAAATATTATTTTTAAAGTGAAAAATAGAAAAATGAGTTTGAGCAAAACTCAACTCTGTTTTAAAATAAGAAATTTTTTGGGAAAATACCCTATTTAAGTTTTTCAATTTGAAAAATAACTTCTCAATTTTTTAATTTTTTTAATCTAATGTTGTTTGACTAAAATATCATTAAAGCACTGATTAATAATTTCTAGAATAAATCATTTAAAAAAATTAAAATCAATTATTTTGTTTTGTAGATAAAATAAATATTTTAATTTTTTGTGGAGAATAAATCTGGAGACAAATTTTATTTAAAAATCTTTAAGAAAATCTCTAAAATATCTCTGAAAAATCTAAATAATTACAATTAGTATAATAACTTTTAAAAGTTAATCTATAAATAAAATCAAATCTTCTAAATAATTACAATTATTATTATAATTAAAATTTTTTTTTGACATAAAGTTGTTTTATTATTTTCTAAATTATTTTCTCCTCCATACACACAAATTATACTAAATACCATATTTTTAGAGATTTTTTGTTCTTTTTTTTTTCATCCAATTTTTGAGATATCTTTTAGAGATTTTTTCAAATAAAATCAGTCTCCAAAATTTTTCTCTACACAAATAAAATATTTCTATAAAGTAATTTATTTTATTCTATAAAAATTATTAATTAGTGTTTAAGGGTAATTGAGTCAAATAATATTAACTTTTAAAAAGAATAAAAATGAGAAGGTAGTTTTCAAATTTAAAAACATGCATAGGGTATTTTTCAAAAAAACCCTTAAAATAAAAAATAGAATAATAATAGGATTTTATCAAGTGACATGTTAACTTTTAATTATCTTTGTCTATTTCTTAGCAGATTTATTTTTGATTGGACTGTAACCTTGTCTTACCCTTTTAAAATTGTCTCAACCTTTAACTTGGGAATTAGCATTAACTAGTATTGAGCCCCTGCTATGCATGGTCTATATCTAGGGGTGTCAAAATGGGTAATGGGTAATGGTTTTTATCCAACCCATCTCAACCCACCAACCCTAATAGGTTGAAAATTTTGACCCTAATGGGTTAATGGGTCAAATGAGTTAATGGGTAAATGGTTAAATGAGTTGATGATGATGGTGATGGTGATGATGATAATGATGATGATGATGATGATGATGATGATGATGATTATGATGACGATGATGATGATGATGATGATGATTATCATTTTTTATTAGTTAAATTTATAGTAATTAATTAAATTAATTTAAATTAAATTAAATTAAATTAAATTAAATTAATTAAATTAATTGAATTAAATAATTTATTTATTTAAATGGGTTGACCCATTTAACCATTAACCCATAAAATTAAATGGGTAATGGGTTGACCCAACTCATTTATTACCCATTTAACTCTAAACTCAATGGGTTAATGGGTTGTGTCAACCCAATCAAACCATTTTGACACCCCTATCTATATCCTTGTTATTACAATATACAAATATTTATGCTATAAAAATTTAAAGCAATTAACACTAACATTCAGAATATGATATATAAATATTTTGCTTACTTAGGTTTTTGTGAACGAGAATGCCAATCGATAGAATTTGTTGATTTCAACAACATTAAATTTATTTGTATCATATACACAAAATAGTTACATGATGGTATCTTAAAAAAATTAGATAAATTAAAAAGAAATTAAAGCTTAAGGGATTTATTTACAGATTTGGTTTTAATTTTTTTTAGATTTGTGAAGGATTTAGATTTTTTAAAATAAAATTATTCCAATATAGTTGTTTGTAACTGGAAGAATTGTTTTACTATAATAACTTTCAAATCTCAAATAAATGTATCTACTTTCATATAAAACAAAAAGAAAACACACGTCCAAAACAAAATAAATTAGATGAGAACATGAAAGTGGAAAATGAGCCCAAAATTTTTGGAACAAGAAAATGAGAAATTGGTCGCTGGCAAAAATGGAGAAACAAATACCGTTTAACAAATAATAAAAAATATAGGAAAAACAGTAGAGTTTACAGAGGAAATGAAGGAAGGAAAAAATATGGTAGAAACTAGAATAACAAATTACCTTTCATCTTCATGTGACTCGTAAAATAAAAAAACCTCATCAATATCAGTAGAGAAGTGTAAAATTGTACAAATAAGACATTGCTATCTATAAATATTCAAAGGGAAAATTTGGACTCATCCTGGAGAAAAAAATAAAAATAAAAAACTACCATTAAAGATTCTGAAAATAATAAGTTTTTAAACAAATAGAAAAAACAAAGAGAAAATAGAGATGGTGAAAATTGTGGAAGTTGAAGAATCCCTGATAAAAAAGATTTAAAAAAGCAAATTAAAAAAAAAAAAAGATTTTGTGGAGGTTACGAATATAAGGATGTTTTAAAAAAAAAATTAAAAATTGTGAGAATAACACCTATGCAAAAGCTTACGTGTAAAAATTAGGATCAGTCAGTGTTTGTTAAAGTGACTTGTGATTTAATATAATAAGATTAAGTGTACATTCTTCTTTCAAATTGGGTTGTAGCTTATTTTCTTGAGTCGTAAGCAATGTTTTTCAACCTCAAGTGCAATGTCTCTGTTGCTTTCCCTTCAGTAATTTCGAGCCTCAAGTTTGAAGTGTTGTGTATTGGAGATATTGCTTGCAATATGTTGTCACCTTATTCACCACAAAAGCAGAGTATATGGGTCTTACAATGAGCATAAAGGAAACAATTTGGATCAAAAGATTGCTTAAAAAGTCTCTCTAAAACATGTATCAAAGTCTCAATATAGCTTACAATCCTCGCATTCTCTTTCAATAAAAATTAAAAGATATGAGTAATTGCTGGAACAAGCTTCATAATTTTCAAACATTAGCAAAAACCAAAAACATAAAAACTTCTCCAACTCTTTGATAAAAAATTTAAATAACAAAGTTTCTATAGAATTTGTCAAATTGATAGTGTTAACCCACGGTGACCCAGTGTTATTGAACATTAATGTTTCCATTTCTAATAATGAAAAAATTCAATTCATCAAAACACAATGCATAGCTTCTCCATTTCTACTTCCATCAACCTCTCTTTCTCACTAGTTTCCAATCTCTTTCCCCTTCATGTATAGCCAACAAGGTATGGTCCTCTTATCTTCTATGGCTGATACGTTTAAACCACCGTTCGAGAGCTGTGTGGTTGATGGGAATGTGGCTGGTTAATGTCATGTGCTCATATAACCAAGTTAACGGTACATCGACACGCGATGAGCCGATGATCCTGATCCTGCCTCCTAGAGAATCTAAATCAAACAAGTAAGTTGTTTCCTGACATTTTAATTCTTTTGAATGGTTTTGGGTTTTAGATCATCAGTATGTTTTTGACAGGGTTGTTAGGTGCACCATTTCGGATTGTGACACGGTAAATGAGTTGTATAAATGCCAAGACTCCAAAGGAAGCTGTGTCTCAATCTATATTTACAGTTTGGTAGACAAAGAAACTAATGAGAAATTGATTACGGTTAAAAACCAAGAACATGTTCTTGCTCCATGTTAGATTAGAAAGACTCATGTTTCGAGGATCCGAAGATTATGTAAAAAGCATGTAAAACCCCTTTAACTTCAATGTTCTGTTTTTGGTTCAAAAGAAAACTTTTAAGTAGATTTTATGGCAGAAATATTTAATTGGGCATAAGATATACAAATTTTGGCATTGTCGGTATAGCAGCAACGAGATTAAACCGGAGTGTAACTAACAAGTAACATAAGCTCACTCACAAACACTCTTTTTTTTACCCTTTTACAAATAATCTCACGTTTATAGAAACGCTTGGAAAAACTATAGTCTATAAAAACCTGTCGCGTCCGTTACATTAACGACCGTCAAAGACCGAGTTGGTTAATTGAGCAACTGTCCAAGATTCTCCGTTTGTGATTTGACTCGACGAACCAATCTCAAAACTAGGACGAGTGCTTCTAATAAAATAACCGGGAGGTTTAGGCTGGTCAATCTCTGTTGTCTCGGTTACGAGCATTGTAATAACGGAAGACATGGTTGGTCTATCTTCTGCATGTTCTTGAACACACAAAAGACCAATCTGTATGCATCTAAGCACCTCGTGTTCTCGAAATGTTGATGAAGAATCTATGATAACCGGATCTACCATCTCAAGGCCTTTTCCCTCCATCAAATTCTTCCAACTCTTTTAAGAAAAAAAAAAGTTAATTTAATTCAAGATTTATTAGTCGAATGTGATTGGTCAGACTTACAAAGCTGAGTAGAATTCAAGATTTTTCTTTCCGGCAAGAATTTCAAGAACCACAACACCATAACTGAAAACATCCGACTTGACGGAGTATGTCTTGTCTATGGCGTATTCGGGAGACATATAGCCACTACAAAGGGAAACAAAACAAAAAAAATACAAGTGTGAGTCATATTTCATCATATAAGCGATAATGAAAATGTTGGTGTTGTGAACTTGTGATCAGGTATTTGACAACGAAAGTCGTGAGCCTAACTTTTTACTATCATAATCAAATTGTATTTTTCACCCTAGCCATCTCAGGGAGATTTATTAGCTGGTTTTGGAGTTCCTCCCCAGTGGCTTGGCTTCTCGCGGGAGCTGTGGGAGGGTGTTTAGAGAGTTGATTACATGTTTGCTCTATGTTATCGGTTTTTTTTTTTAAACTGGCTTGCAGTCCGACATCCATTTGCTTCTCATGTAGTGGGTGGTCAGCTTTCTTTCCAACAATCGCCTGTGTCCATTTTACGGCGTTTTATCGGCTTGTTTCCGGCATGTGTTGGCTTCTTTAGCGATGTTATGGCTGGGTTTGATCTAGAGTTTCACCATTCGCCTTTTGGTGTTTCGTCTAGCTTTGGGTCCGAAGTTTCTCTGGCGTTTTTTAATTTTCAATTTTCAATCGATTTAATTTGTTTCAATTTGAATGGTTTTGCTTGTTTTATTCTCCGTAGATCTGATTGCGTAATTCTCTGATCCTCCTTTGTTTAAAGGGATTGTTTTGTTTTTCAAAGCTTATCATTTTATTTCTTAAAAACCGATCAAAATTGTGGATTGGAGTCGCTGTCGGTGCCCTTGGTTTTTATTAACGCAATTGGTCTTGTTTGGTCTTATCAGAATTTTTGAAATCGATTAGTTTTTTATGTTTTCGTCGTTCGTAGAAGTTATGTCGACTTAATCTTCTTTGTCGATATACAAGGGCCGTTTTGGAGCAAATTGTTCAGGAGGCTCCTTAATATGCAGTTGAATTTTGGTTGAAGTTGTCTGAAATTGGTTGCAACTTAGAGAATTAGAGTAAGAAGATGGATCGTATTGCCAATAATGTTACAAAGAATGGAAGATTCCACTCTTATTTGGTTTTGGGAGATCCCGCGTTGTTATAGTCAATCGTTAAAGATAAAAAATACTCTTAATTTTTTTCGTTATGCTTGTCTATTTTAAAATTGTTCGAGCAATTTTGTTCTTTTGTTTTGAATTTTAATACTTTAGTCACTCTGTAATGGAGTTTTATATAAAAAGACCAGAAAAAAAAATTACTAACTTTTTACTTTTTATATGATATATTGATGACTTCCAAAAGGATACTATATATTTGTTATTTACATGTAACTAAAATGACCAAAAAAATCTTAAATTAAGCCCAAAAGAGATTAAATAATAAGTTCCAAATACAAAAAATAACACCAATAGAATTTGAAAGTATATAAATATGAACTAAAACCCGCTCGTACTTTCCTAGTTCACTTAAAGATTATGTTTTGGTTTTATTGAATATGTTATCACTAGAGTATGTGTATACATTTATGGTTCATTAATAACATGCTAATTTTGAGAATTAAGGTTCGTCTCAATATAAGGATACTATAGAATTGGAATTGGTTTGTAATACATGGAAGGGGAGCATATCATTCAGTGATAAGTGACCGTCATGATTCGATCACTTCTAATTTTAATTAAAGGTCAAAAGAACTTGATATAATTGCATATTATATATATTAGACTATTAAGTTGACACAAAAGATCAAGTGAGAGAGTGTTAGAATATCTCATTCTTATCAATATAATAATAATTATTTAGTTAAATTTTAAGTGGAAAATAAAATTAAATCTATTAATAAGTGGCATTTTGAGTTTCTGAACAAGAACTCAAAGGTTCTTAAATAAGAACATGTTCACATTCTCTCACTTTTTATTTTTTGAACTATGTTGTATTATTATAATGTTAAGAAACTTAATAAAAACCCTCTATTGAAGATACTCTAATTAGCAAGGAGGCCAACCACATCTGCACTCATAACTGAATTTTTTTTTCCCCGTATAGTCCATGTTCGTACATCTGCAATGCGTAACCCGATCCTTATAATATTTGTAACTATTATGATTCAGTTCGTTCAGACAAAACTTATGTCCGTCAGGTCCACATGCCCTGTCGCCTTCGAAACTAAAAGAACAAGGTGCTACCTGTCCTGTTTCGTCAACATAAAACAGAAGATAAAAAAACTTTATTTTCCTGAACCACATAGCAAAAAACAAAGAAGTGTTAAATTCCAAATGAAAATAATAGATTACCTTTAACATGATTCATAACGAGAAATATGAGAAAAAAGAAAACTAAAAATGAAAGTGTATATCTCATAATTTTTGTTTCAATCAAAGGCTGTGTATTTTACTTGCAGAAACTTGTTTTCTTTATAAGTACACTCAATCCACACTAAAAAATAGTTTTCTATCAAATTAGAAAAGACATAAAATTAAAAATAGAAAAGGAAATATGGCTGGCAGGGTCAAGTCAACAAGATAGAAAAGATCGGTGGTCTATTTCAAGGTGATTTTTTATTTTGCTTATTTAATTTCAAAAATCTATGGTGTAGTATACAAATTGATTATACTAATAAAATTTTATTTGAGTATGTTAATATAAATAAGAAAAAATTGATTGCTGCGAAAATATGTTACAATGCAAGTGTTATAGAATGAATTATAATTTATTAGGAAGGTAAATATAAATAAAGACAAAAATTTATCACTGATAGAAAGAGGATAATGATAGAATAGAAAGAGGATAATGATGTGTATATATTGTTTCTGTCGAGACAAACTCTACGATGCAATTTTCTGACGCCGGTAAAGCCATGGCTTGACGGCGTCGGGCAAATTTCTTCTCATGTCATCTATTCTCTCGTTTTACTGCGTTAGGTTCTGTTATTTACTCTAAAAGTTCTGCCATCTCTGCTCTTGTGAAGATTTGGAGGACTTTCCTCACCGAGACCTCCTATGGCGACCTACTCTCGAGATCTGTTGTGGAGGCTGGAAGAAAATTCTCCCTTTTTGGGAAGAACCGATTTCATCTTGTGACTCTAATCAAGAGCTCCGGTGTAAATTCACATGCATCAAAGCTATTTGCTTCATTTTCGAAGTCGCCCAAGCCTCCTCAGGCACCATCGCCCTGGAACTGGTTAGATCTACAACAGAGACTAAGCTTCATCTCCAAATCCGCTGCATTGCTTGAACCCGAGCTAATCTTCACACACGCAACTAGCTCCATGGAGTCCAGTTGTTTTGGAATCCTCGCTGACCTTGAAGCCCACCGGAGCTCATCTGAGTCAGTGGTACACAAGGCGACGAAAGGTTTCCACCAAGTCCATCAAGCTTCCTCGGATAATCTACTCAGTTGGCTCCACAAATTGTCAACCTTTCCTGCTCAGAAGCCACAAGCTCCGGCGATGCCTTTCCCGACTCCGATCATCTGCTCGCCGCCGTCGCTCAGCTACTGTAGTCAAAGCCTCCTCGATTCAGCCAAAGAGCAATTAGGGTTTCCGTTTGTGGGCCAAGTCCAGTCCGGCCCAATAGTTGTTCCCTCATGGCCCTTTTGCCAAAGTGATGGACCATCTTGTCAACCCAAGTTGCCCAGGTCCGATTTAATCCCAAAATTGAAATTTTCCTTTGTCTGTTTGAAACGATACAATCCCTCGAGTTATCGAGGACTCTGTTCGAGATTTGTGTCAACATCAGAACAAGGATCCTTCTCTTCTTGGCACATTTCCAATAAGTGCGGCACACCATCAATCCCCACTAGGGCCATGTCTGTTCTTAAAAGTAAGTTTACTAATCATTTTGTATATCTAAGCCGACATATTGTTTTGTTTGGTCGAAGACTCCTCTCAAAGCTAGTGTTGACATGGATACAAGCTCTAGCCGACTACTCTACTTCAAGATGTTATTTGCTCGCATTGTCAAATCATTCTTTTAAGAGAAGATTACAAATTTCCTCCCTTTGGGAAAGATCCTATTCATCCTCCTTTTTTAAAGAGAGAACCCTCCCACCTTCCTCCACAATGGAGAGAACCATACCACCACCTCTCTCCGCTACGGAGATCGTTTTTAAACGCTCAAAGGTCTTGAAGACATTGCGAGGTAGTTGTGTTGTCCGATCGCCTACAATGGCAGAAGAATTGGATATCGATTTGAAATCGATCATTTCTGAAACTTTTTGGCAAAAGTTTCCGGTTTTTATCTACGATGATTACCGTTACTCTATCTTATATTTGCTTTGTCCTTTAATTTTTGTAGCAAGTGAGTCACTCTTTGGCAAAGAGCCCCCTTGTAACTTGATGTTGATTTCAATATAATGGGAGTAAGTTTGAGTGACAAAAAAAAAAGAAGAGGATAATGATAGAACAATAACATTTCTTATCATGAATGTGTTGTGAAATCAGCTGGCAGTCTTTTACATAAACTTATTCTCTTTTCAACATTTAGCTTTAAACTATATAATTCCAGTTATTGAGTGTCTACCTGTAGTGTATTTTTGGAAAACTCGTGTATAACGTTCCTGATAATTTCATGTTGGGTTGGTCAAGAAAAAAAACATAGTACACAGATTACGCAATGAAAAAGATTACACAGTGATTCAATTTGTAAAAGGATGCACGGGTAGGTAGCTCGCTAATGAAAAAGTTTTTAAAAGGCTCATACAAAGCAATTAGAATCAGAAAGATATGGTTATGCATAATTACGCTTGTATAGTTATAGAAGATTAAAGATGGTCCATAATGCTAAATAATTTATGAGAGTTTGATGGAGAAATATATGAAGTCAACGTTTTTGTCCTATGATGAAATAATCTAAATGTATGTATTTCACCAAAAAATAAAAGAAAAAAAAATTAGATATGCCTAAATTTGTACAAAGATATCTCAATATTCTTCCTAAGTCATACCAATGTTGTACTTTTTTCAAGTTCGGTATCATCAGTTATTTGACAACGAAAGTCGTGAGCCTAACTTTTTACTATCATAATCAAATTGTATTTTTCACCCTAGCCATCTGAGAGAGATTTATTAGGTGGTTTTGGAGTTCCTCCCCAGTGGCATGGCTGCTTGTGGGAGTTGTGGGAGGGTGTTTAGAGAGTTGATTACATGTTTGTTCTATGTTATCGGGTTTTTTTTAAACTGGCTTTCAGTCCAACATCCATTTGCTTCTCATGTAGTGAGTGGTCGGCTTTCTTTCCAACAATCGTCTGTGTCCATTTCACGGCGCTTTATCGGCTTGTTTCCGGCATGTATTGGCTTATTTAATGATGTTATGGCTGGCTTTGATCTACAGTTTTACCATTCGACTTTTGGTGTTTCGTCTAGCTTTGGGTCCGAAGTTTCTCTGGCTTTTTTTAATTTTCAATTTTCAGTCGATTTAATTTGTTTCAATGTGAATGTTTTTGCTTGTTTTTTTCTCCATAGATCTGATTGCGTAATTCTCTGATCTTCCTTTGTTTAAAGGGCTTGTTTTGTTTTTCAAGCTTATCTTTTTATTTCTTAAAAACGGATCGAAGTTGTGGATTGGAGTCGCTGTCGGTGCCCTTGGTTTGTATTAACGTAATTGATCTTGTTTGGTCTTATCAAACAATTTGAAATCGATTGCTTTTTTATGTTTTCGTCGTTCATGGAAGTCATGTCGACTTAATCTTCTATGTCGATATACAAGGGCCGTTTTGGAGCAAATTGTCTAGAGGCTCCTTAATATGCAGTTGAATTTTGGTTGAAGTTGTATGAAATTGGTTGCAACTTAGAGAATTAGAGTAAGAAGATGGATCGTATTGCAAATAATGTTACAAATAGTTGTAGATTCTACTCTTATTTGACTTTGGGAGATCCTGCGTTGTTACAGTCAATCATTAAAGATGAGAAATACTCTTAATTTTTCTCCTTATGCTTGTCTGTTTTAATATTGTTTCGAGCATTTTTGATCTATTGTTTTGAATTTTGATACTCAATTCACTCTCTAATGGAGTTTTATATAAAAAGACAAAAAAAAAAAAAATACTAACGTTTTACTATTTATATGATATATTGATGACTTTCAAAAGGATACTATTTGTTATTTACATGTAACTAGGGGGTGTATTCAATCGGGCATTTGGAGAGATTTGAGTTAAATGGACAAATCACGTGTTATTGAAACTTGGATTTCAAAATATCTTATAAAATCCTATGTTATTGGATTAATGATTTTAAAAGATACAATCAAATCCACTGTTATTGAAAACAATACTAGAATTTTATTTAAAAGTTTGAGGTGAGATTTGAGGGGATTTCTTACTTAAAAATACAAAGACCAAAATCCCATTGTTTTAGGTGAGATTTCAGAGAATTTAATAACAAAATTCCAAATTCACCAAAATTTAACCAAATCATCTAAAAACTCATTAAAACTCAAATCACACCAAATATTTAATTCAATACACCCCTCTAAAATGACCAAAAAAATCTTACATTAAGCCCAAAAGAGATTAAAGAATAAGTTCCAAATACAAAAAAATAACAACAATAGAATTTGAAAATATATAAATATGAATTAGAACCCGCGCGTACTTTCTTAGTTATTTCTAAAAGATACTCCGTCTATTTCTAATTGATTAAATTTTTAGAAAAAAAAATTATTTAAAAATGATTATATTTTCTTTTCTATGCTTATTTTATTAGTTATTAATGATAAATTATAAATTTCAAAAAAAATTATTGAATACCATATTGGTTTAGACTTATAAAAAATAGTTAATCACAAAAAATGATGCATTTATAATTAACTTTTAATTAATATGTGCAAAAATCTTATATGTGCAAAAGTCTTAGAAATACAATCAATTATATATAGAGGGAGTATGTACGGTTGTTTTTTCAAAAAATCACAAACTGTCTCGTTTAAACCGTGCTTAACTCAACCGTTAGTTCTCTCTGTTAGTCCAATCGGCGATCGCTCAACAGCTTCCAAAATATCAACGTGACATTTCATGAAAAAAAAACAAAAGCTCCAAAACTCCCAAGTCTTATAATCCACTATATTGAAACAAAAAGCTATACTGCAAAAAAAATTCAATATTCTTAAATATGCTTTTTCTTCTGTATAGAACAAATTTTTCTCTATTCCACCACCGGTCTCAGGCTTTGTTTTCCGGTACCGGAGAATCCTCAGGCTTAGCGTTTCGTCTCTGAAACTGATCGAGCTCCTCTTGTGGGAAGACTTCAGATTGCAGAGACGGAGATATCTTCTTAACGTGAAGCCACGTCAGTTGCCAGAAACTGTCACTTCCGATATCATCACCTGGTAATAATACTCCAGTCGTCTTCATTACCAGCAATGTGTTCTTGAGAAGTTCCGGGATGAGTTCATGGATCTTCTCGCTTCGTTTTCCTCTGAATTTGGTTGACATGTAAGTCTCTAAACGGTTCAAGACACCAAGCCAAAGTCTGCAGAATGATGGTTGCTGCGAGATGTCTTGAAGAGCTTGAAGAAAAGCTTTTGACATAAGCTTTGTGGTGAGAACAAGAGTTTCTTCAACTGTTTTCTTGAAACTCTTCCTTGAGTTCTCGATCGAAACAGCGAGCAATTCGTCTAGCAATGGGAAGATCGCGGAATCGAAGCACTGGAACCATAGAGGTTGTGGTAACATGATCCCGTCTGCACCGGCTATAGATCGTTGCAGCATTAAAATGGCGTGGTTTCTAACTTGGTCGCGTTGATCAAGACAAACTCTTTTGAGGTTGTTCACAAGTCTAAGCCACATTTCTCCAATATCTTGACTTAGTTTCACCATAGCTTCATCTTCTCCAACCGAGGTTTTCGCCTCTTGAGACCATCTCGCAAGAGAAAACACAGAGTTTGACATTAAGTCAATTGCTGAGATAGACCGATCGATTTCGCCAACTCGGGATTCAGCAAACTGCCTAGCTGCATCCAAACAGAGAATGTAGTTTGATGGTAGCAAGTGAGCTCCATCTGCCATTATAAACCGGAGGGCTTCGAATCCAGCATCAGAAGCTTCTGGATGCCGAGCTGTAATTGATAGCAGAGAGATGATCGTTCGCCAACCAACATGAGATCTGACGTGAGATGCATTCGCTTTTACAAGACGAGCAACTTCTTGTGTAATGGGTTCACAGTATGCATCAGCCACTCTTGCATCAAGCTTGAGAACCAGTTGGAGTGATTTCAGAAGTTCATCTGTTAGATTTTCCTTGTACGGTAATAATCTCTGACAAATTTTCAAGACACCAAAAACAGCCTTTTCAACAAGCGTGCACGGTGTTGAAGTTGATTGAACTATACCCGAGATGTGCTCATAAACTGTTTGCCAAATCAGTAGGATTCTGTCTCGGTTGTTCAGCGTTACTGCAATCAGAAGCTCCAGGCAAAAGACCGCACTAGCTTCATCTTTCTCGGCTGCTTTTATGAGAGAGTTAACAAGCTGTTGCAGAGACTCAGCTTGGAGAAACTTGCTGTCTGAGAATATGCTATCAATGTGACAATCTTTCACTATACCACGAGCGTGTTTATAAGCTTCCAGTTCTTCCACGGTTGGTAATGGCTTTGTCTCCTCCATATCAAAGGACAGAAGCTGGCTAAACCGACCAATAAAACTAGACGATTTTCGAGGCGTCGCTGAGGAATGCGATACTACTGACACGGGATTCGCAGAAGGTTTTTCTTGCTCCACATTACTAGTTGACGGCTCCGGGTCATCCGCTGCATCACTAGCTATATGAGCTGGTAAGATCTGGAGTTTGTGGAGGATCAAGACACATTCCAGTATATTTTTCCAGCCCGAATTGATATAGTCACCATATTTATTTGCAATCAAGAAAACAGCTTCAGTAGCCATTCTTGCTCTGGCATCTTCTCCTAGAGCAAGAACAGCTTCGTCGGCAGATATTGGGGCGAAGAAGGGCGTGAATTTGCAGAGAGAGATGACCAGATCATCCAAAACACTATTCAAATGATAATATGCTGAAAGTTTTGCAATGGCCAATAACCCATCAACACATCTCTGTAAAACATCTTCTTGCTCTGCTTGCTCAAAAACCACAGATGTAGCTGCAATAGTGGGACCAGACACGATATAAAACATATCACGGTCCAGATGGGATGCAGTGTCACATAGGATATAAGGACTGGTTTTTTTGGATTTGTAAATCACACTAATCCACTGACTGGCTGTCATCATTTGGAAGCCGGTTCCCTGATCTGGGTTCATCTGAATCTCACTGTCGCAGATTGAATGATAAAGCTCAGATAAGTACTCTCTAGGAAGGTCTGCGCCTCCATTTATGCACCTGTTGTTACGGATGAAATCTTCTTCAGTCATCTTTTTCTTGACCTGAGTGTTGTGGTGATCTGTGTTCAGCAAGATAATCGAGTAAGATAACAAGAGGGCAGCATCTTTATCAATCAGTATCTGTGGTGACTGCTCATAGTATCTCTCAGAAAACGCCTCAAGTACCCTCTGTATCTTCTGTGACTCGCCAGGCAATCTAAATGTACCCACGAAGAGACGCAGGGCATTATCAAGATTCATGTTCTGGAAGTCAAATGTTTTGGCAAACTCATGAAGCACCTGGACACAGAACTGGTCATGATTCCCCAAGAAATCTCCTATAAGATTCTTATCTAACCCACATGTATACCTGAAGAAACATGCCACGCTCTTTGGATCAAGTTCCTCAGGTAACAAGTGCATCCCTTGGAGATACTGTAGGCCTTTTTTAGGATCACGGTTAAAATGATCAGCCCCAAGCATCAGCTTTTTCTTTATATGCTTTGCCTTTCGGACAAAGGGAACCCAAAAATTAGGATCTCCGTAATTCTCACATCTCACTGTCCAGAATTCTTCATATTCTTCTTCATATGTAGGAAAATCACCAGCCGGTACTTCCTCACCCACCCTCTCAGCCATTCCCTGAACCATAGAAATCAACCCATCCAATGCAAGTATATGCATAGCAGATAATGGCCCATTAACTGGGAAGGAACTCTTTGATAGCAGGTTTGAAACATCTTCAAAAACATTACTGCAGGTTATATCACAATCGAAATTTGCAAACACTTCAGCCATGAAAGTATGTTGCCTGCAAAGATCAACCAGTGCCTCCATAGCAACCTCCTGTTGTTGATAAGAAGAGCCATGTTTGCTCTGTGCAATCCTCAGAAGTACGCATGAAAAGAAAGCTTCAAGCTGTACCTTCAGCTCAGTACGGAGATTCAGGTAGAGATTAAGAACGATGTTGCAAACTGTAGAAAGAATCAAAGGGCTCATGGACACACCAAACTGCATCAAGTTACAGAATAATTCATCCTGAATCAATGTCAACAGCTTTGGGTGCTCACGGAAAGAAGATCCTCCAAGTTCTATCGCAGAATTAATTAAACCCAGAGCAAAAAGAGGAACATCTTCGTCAAACGCTATAGGGTTGGATCTGGAATTGACTTCACCCATATCCCCAACATTCAACAAGGTACACAAGAAATGAAAAATCTCTACCATGCATGGAATACCAAAAGGCGCCATCATTGCATTTTCACCATTTGCAGCAACATTCAAGTCATCGGTGACCTCAGTTTTCTTTTCATCATTCTTTAGTTCTGTTTCTGGAATAACCATCTCAGAACTTGGAGAATCTTTGTCAGTGACTAGAGTATCATCGGATAAGCTCGCAATATTTCCATTTTCAACTTTGTTTTCTCCAGAATTTTGATCCCAGTCCACTGTTCCCACCTAGACAAGAAACAATAGCGTTAGAAATTCGTGAACAACAAACAGTTTTGAGAAATCTTATTGTCATAAACAAACTTAGTCGTCTACATAAGTTTTCAAGATGAGGTAATCTTCTATGAATTAACATGCTTAGCAGATAAATTATAACACGTTACAGTTATGTGCATGTTAAATCTTCTATCTATACGGGATAAACAGGTAGAACAAACATAAAAATGCTGGCATGAAAGATTAATTTGAATTACCTTATCGCCGACCTGTAACTCACTTTCATTAGCCAATGGGCTGATAAAAGGAAGTTGACAGAAGATACATCTAACCAACTCATGCATTGTGTGACGCGCTATACGCTGCAACAATTCACTTTTGGAGTTTGATTGCTGAACAACACGCAAACAAGTGTTGACGATGGTGCAAATGTCTTGATTACTCAAACCATTAGCGGCCTTACTCTTTATGCAAGCTAGTAAAACTTGAAGTATCTTCATCAAAACCACTTCCTCTGAGGCTGGATCAGTCACCTCAAAACGGCAGCTTTTTACAGCATCAACTATGATATGCATTGCCTCTCCCACATTGACAGTATCAAGTGTAAAAATGTCAAGGGTTAAGATCTTGTAAACAGACGACAAAGCAACGCCAGTGATCGGAGCTCCAGTTTCATCAGACAATATAACATCCAAAAATGGCTGTATATACAATCTCGGGTCAACATTTTGCCAATTGCTTTGCCATGAAAATATCTGCTTACGCAATTCTTTCAAAGAATGAATAAGAGAATGCTCTAACTGATCATCATCTGCGATATAACGAACACCCCACCGTACATTTCTCCTCATCACAGCCAAAACTGCTCCAATCTCAGAATTGATCATAGACGCCACAGCACCTTTGGAGTGACAACTCTTGAACTCTCCATGGCACGAGTTACTTCCCGAAGGATGATTCTGATACCCCATACTCGTCCCAGCTTCTTAACTCAAACACCAAAACACACACGAAGCATTCAGAGCTGCAAAATAGATAAAAGCTTTTCATGCTTAGAAACGAAGTTGAAAATTCAGATCTAAGTGAAGCTCATTAGAGGAATAACAAATCAGTAAACTAATCACAGTTCCAGAGAGCGATTTTGAAAATTTCAGTGTACCTGGCTACAGATCACGACGGGAACAATAGAATAACTACAAAAAAAAATGGCGGAATTTGCAGGAAGAGATCGAGATCGGAGAGATCCGGAATTTTCCAAGCTTCTACTATTTGAAATCGAATAGAGACGACTGTAATAGAGAAATGGTGAACGGAGAAGAAGCTCTCAGTGGAAGAGATAACAATGGTGAAGGCTTGAGCCCGATGGCTATAGAGTGAGAGCTTTGTCACAAACTCAATTGAGATCAGATCCTTACTCTCTTGAATCACAGGGAACACATCAAACGTGGATCCTTGCTGCAATTGGCTCTGTGGAGGTTATAACGTTGATGGAGATCGGAGCAGCATCGAGAGAGATGATCCAAGGAGAGGTTTGCAAAAGCTGAAGCTGAAGGCGGAAGCTCTATGATGGGCCATGAATTGGGCTAGATTTTGTTAAGAATGCGTCTAATGAGTGTATACAGTTGGGCCTCTCTACATCCAAGTAGTTGGTATCTCTACATTTCGGGCCGGGTCAATCCGTGTTATTAAAATATTTTAATTTTTTTTTGAAAGATTTAGAAATTGTTTAAACTCGAAATTATCCAAATTGTCAACTCGAACTTTTCAGTATACAGCACATATTCCTGTTTGTTTGTTTTTTTTTTTTCACATATTCCTGTTTATGTAATAATTTGTTTTCGAAGCTTTTATAGTGAATTTTTATTTAATTTTTGAATAATTAACAACTAATACGCCTGGTGAGTATAATTATAAAAAAACAAAAAACATGTTTCTATAGTGACTTTATAATTTTGATTTGATCTCGAATTTTTTCTTATTCAATGTTAGGAAAGTTTGAATAGTGATTTTTAATCACTTGATTTATCTATCCAACCTATTTTTCTTTAGTACATTAATTATCAAGTAATTTTAGGTTTTGGAAAATATTTTTTTTTTTTTTGAAAAATTAAGAAAAAGAATGGTGCATGCGCAGAAATGAGAGGTTATGTACAATTATAGTTTACTCTTCAAAACTTATTATATGTAACAACTAACACGTCTGGTGCACATAATAAACAAAAGAAAACATGTTGTTTTGACTTTTGATTAGTGAATATTGTTTTCATACGTTTAAATAACTTGTTAATTTTTTTTTTTTTTTTTTTTTGATAATAACTTGTTAATTTTATTAGTGCGTGATGTTTATAAATAACATGTTGTATTGAAATGTGGATAGATGACTACACAAAAGAAAAAGAAAAATCATAGTAATTGCTATATATATGTTCCTTATGCGTATAATTTCTAAAACATGATGCTACAAAGGACAATTTTACTAACATTAAAAAATCTGCTACATAAATGAATTCCAGCTCTAGTTGCATCGCATTCACAAATGATTTATATACTTCTTTTCTTGGTCAATTCACTCTAAATTAGTTTATTGTGTGGTAGTTGTTAAAATTTTAAAAATGAACTATTTATTAAAAACAAACAATAAATTTAAGACTTGTCAAAACCATATGACCAATTATAAATGACCCGTTCAACATGTTTAATTTTAAAACAATTATTAAAACACTAGAAAACCCACCACTATCACAAATTTAAAACAACCTTACGTATCGAACATATCCTATTTCCTCACATAGTTTGATTTTACCTTTCTTCTTCTACTTTCAAAGTCTGATCTGGTAAGCTCGTTTCGAGATTACTGCCAAATTTGATTTCTAAATATCATCAAATCCCTCAATTATGACCATTAAACAAGCTTGTTTGTGAATCATTTTATGTAGGTTTAGCTTTGGTGGTTTTGTTACGAAACTGAACTTGTAATACGTGATGAACACGGAACCATTTGATGTTTGCTTGCTTCTGTATCTTCCAGAAGATGTGTTTGCTGTTATCTCTCGTTTTCTTTCTCCAAAAGATATTTGCAATCTAAGCTTATGCTGCAAAAGTCTTTGTGAGCTTGTGGATTCAGAGAAGGTCTGGCTTGTGCAATGTGAAGTAGTAAAGGTTCTTCCTTTGGTTGAACTAGTCCATTGGCGAGCCGGGGTCTCTTCTTACAAGGCGCTTTGTCAGTTTCTTGTAGAGGTAACGAAGCCTCTGGTTGGGATTTGGGTTCACCAAAACCCTGATCTTGGGAATGTGGTTTATGTGATGCCTGGTTTCTTGTCTCTTGTTGGGTGCCGGATAATTCCACAAGAGGTTGATCCTTTGGGAATTAAGAAGGGCGGAGTTATGTGGTCACCCGTGTTTGAGATAATATGTGGTCTTGATGGCTCTGCCGAGTTTTTCCTCCACGGAAGAGACATAAAAGGTTGTTGCGTGTATCCTGGTTTTGTTATGGGCATTGAGAAGAGTTGCAATGTGCTTCTACTTGGGGTTGAGCCGATGCGAGAGAAGAGTGAGATTGAGAGTGTGTTGTTGGGAAAGAAAGAGGTTACGTTTCCATTTTGCAATCTAGACTTTAGTGATAGAATGAACTTACTTGGTTTAGTAACAAGCCATATAGGTATAGATGTACCTGATCTATCAAGTGAAAGGTTATTTCCTAGCTCGAAAGATGATGAAGCGGGATTGTTGGAACGCAGAAACATGCTCCTTAAAATGCACAAGCTTGGTGGTAACAGGAAGGACATGAACTTGGAGAAGGATGAGCAAGTGTGCCCTAACCCTATGCAGGTAGACATCAAGCATATTTTAGTGAAGTCTAGTTCTTCAAAGAATACACCGACTTCGAGCAGTGAGATTAGACATTGGAACCACCAAAGCTTTCTTAGCTCTGGTAATACATTTGGTCTTAGTCTCAAAGCTTCATACATTGAGGTATCTTCTAACCAAGGGTGGCCCCTAATGGAAGCAAACGACTTTTCCCTTTATAAATTACCGATTAAGAATACCGTTGATAACCAAGAGTATGCCGGTTTATGGGGAGGAACATTTGGCTGGCCACTTAGGAATTGTCCTGAAGATACACCCAAAAAGGCTCTGTTCTTACTAATGCTCACTTATGAAGAATCTCAAGAAGATAGTAAGAGACATATCTTATTGGGACGAAAATACTCCAAGGCTATCACTCTGTGAAGTATCCCATTGGATCCGCATTATTTGTTGTAAATATGGATACACCTTTCCTTGAGCCCTTTCCTTTTGATGCGTGTGGAAGAGACTTTGAGCATTCTTACAAGGGAGAAGGTATGGCAGACGGTTATGATATTGAACACCGATATCCCGGTTTAAAACCCGGTTCCCTTTTCGTATTCTCTAATGATCTTCTTGCATTCGTTTGGCAAAAAACTAAAGATGTGATTACATTACAAAGACTAAACCTTGAAGAAATCTTGAAGAAAGGTTTAGGTTCTTTTGTGCCGCCTTTGCCTCCAACAAAGAATTTTACTTACATGGAAAAGTCCTACATAAACGTGTTTGCCAAGCCATCGACCTATTCGTCTTCCTCGGACTAAAGAACATTGTTGGAAAGTGGAAACCCATCGATGTCGGAAGTGGAACAGTCTACAACAGATATTCATTTGCATCATCTTGCCTTCTTGCCTTCTTTCATCTGCATCATCTTCTATCTCTTTCTCACTCATCTTCATCATCTTCTTCTTCACCATTTTCTTTTATTTCTTCTTCTTCTTCACCATTTTTTTTCTTCTTCTTTTTCTCTTTTACGTTCTCTTATTCTTTCATTTTCGGATCTAGATGGATCTAATTCCATCACATTCAAATAAAATCTGATTCACTGAACAAAGAACAAAATAGCATATTAGATTTCTATTATCATTATTGATGTCCGTAAAGTTTATCATTATTGATGTCCGTAAAGTTTACTCCCACCAAAACAAATCATTTATTTTGTTGTATGGATTTTTTTTTTTTGTTATCATTTTAATGAGGTAAAAATTACAGTGCATTAATAACATATAACTTTTTATTTATGTATTTATTGTTGTCAATCAAAATGCTTGCGATATTTATTATATTACTCATGTAGATTTTTAGATAAATTGTTAATTTATTGTCTGTATATCTATAACATTATAATAACTGAGAATTATCAAAATTCTTGAGAATATATCTCACCAGATACATGTGTACACACATATATACTTTACATGTTATTTTCATTTATAAACGGAAAAATAAATTTTTAGTGGATTAAATGAAAATAAAATTGTCGATCGCAGCAATGGGGCCATGTTGCCGATTACTTAATTTATTAGTTTTTTCTTTTGCCATTTACCCAATTCTTCCTTTAAACATTGGGCTTCTAGCCCATTAGAAGTTAAAAACGTTTGTAAGATTTCAAACATAACCCAACTACACATTTCAAATTTTTTAAAACAAATCTGAAAGTTTTGGGGGTAAATCTCAATTTCAGTTTAATTTAGAAAATGACCTGACAAAAAAAAAAACCCTAAATTCATCTTCTTCTTCTTTCGTCTCCTCCCTCACACAATTCCATCTTGAAGCAGCTACAAGGTAACTTCATCATCGGTCCTCTTTAATCTTAAACTATCTTCAATATAATTGAAAGAATTTATCTTAGATTCCGGCTATACCAATGGACTTAGAATTTTTCTTTTGTTTCGATAGAGATGGGTTTGAGCTCGAAATCGTCAAGTAATAGTAGGAACAGATCATTTGGGGTTCGAAAGATGTGCGAATGTGGTTTGCCTGCAAAGATTTTCACATCGTGGACCGATAAGAATCCGGGAAGAAGGTTCTACGGTTGTGCGTTGTATAAGGTATTTATTGGTAGAGTCGAATTTGCTTTTACAATCCGTGTCTGTGATAGGCTTTCTTGATACATGTTTAAGTGTTAATTTTGTTGTCATTATTTAGGTTGGTGGGACTGATCACTGCAACTACTTTGTGTGGTTTGATGAAAAAGAGGTGAAAGATAAGAACAATTCTGTGGAATCCGAACATGAGGTTGGATGGATGACAAAGATTTTGAGAAAGATGTCTATCTCCAATGAATAATCATCACTTGTGTAAATGGCTCTTGTCTGTTTTATGTTCTTGTCTTTGTGCTAAAAACGTTTGTCTTTGTATGTGATCTTTCTGTATTCCACTTCACTTCACTGTAATGTAATTTCGTGATACTCTTTGGCAAGTTTGAATCTTTGGTCATGGGCTGTTGAATGCTTCTCAGATGTTGATACCCAGCAGCAGTGAGACCACCACATCTCTTCGATTACCTCAAACCATACGTCCTGTCTTGAGAATGCATTACACAAACAAGTTTGTTCACGCTCAAGTCATCCGCTTAGCAACGGCCACAGTGGCTTGCTCACAGGAGAAAGCATTGAGGGAAACAATGCACATCAGCACACGCAACGTCGCTGCTGCTTCAAAGATTGGTAAAATTCTTGGAGAAAGACTCTTGATGAAAGAGATTCCAGCTGTCACTGTACAGATGAAGAAAGAGCAAAGGTATCATCTGTGATCGATTCTGTAAGAGAAGCTGGCGTCAAGTTGCTCTGAGGATATTTTCAGTTTCATCTTTGTCTGTTGCTTTGAGCTTGGATCAGTCTGAGAAAGATGGGAAGATGTTTAACAAAGAAGGTGTTTTTGATTCAGAGTCCGATCTTGTTTCTTCATCTCCTCTTCTCCTTTTTGTCCGGTTAGTATCAAATCTTTTAAGGTTCTTCTTCTTGTTTACATTTCCATTTGATCTGCTGGTTTAGATTTCAGAAATGGGTATGGGATTTTATCACTCAAAGTTTCAATCTTTTTGTCGTTTGGATCATCTTGACAAATCAAATTGGCTAGAAATTGAATTGTTGTTCATGTTGGTTTCATTGTTTAGGCTTGCTTCATTTTGGGATTGTACTATCATGAAAAGTAATGTAACTTTGCAATAAAAACTGATCATATCGTTCAATTTGAGTGAAAGGTTTGGTTTTGGGGGTTGTACTGGCTTAAGAATGCTTGTAGAAGAATGTTTTCAGGTGCAGTAAAACCAGATTTCTAAAGGAGAGAGGTAGAGGACCAAAGGGATCCATCTTTGTCTATAGATATGAAAGAGATCTCTTCAGCTTCACAATGTCCAGTTAAAAAGGAACAGAAAAGCACAACTCAGTCACCATTTGTCTAATGAGTAACAGAAAGATACTCTGGCTTAAATTCATCTGGATCTTCCCAGAAACTCGGATTTCTCATCACAGCGTAAGCATTCACAACAAGTGTTGTGTTCTCTGGTATGAAAAACCATAATCTCTCAAGAATAGTAGGTTTGTTGATGATCTCAGCCATTGCCCACTGTATTGTTTGCGCAGAGGTGTCAGTGCCAGCAATCAAAAGCTCATACAGTTGCAAAAACCCTTAGTCACTGAAAACTAAAAGAAAAAATCTTTAGTGTTTATTTTGAGATTACTACGAACAACATCTTGATGTGCTGCCTAGTGCGTTATCACAGAGTTAGTTCTTGTCGTAAAACACGTACTAGTTCATCAAAATTGTATCTAGCTGTTTAAGAAAAAACTGTTATGTAAACATCCAAAATAAATTGTATATCATAGATTTTTTTTTTTCAATAAGGAATGTAAAGATACTGTTTTTTTTCATTACTTATGATATGAATTTAAGTTGATAAAATATAACCGCATACAATAAGCCCATCTGTATGTTTTTGCTGTTATCCCTCGTCGGGAAAAAGGAAAAAAAAACCTGACGATCTAATCTATCTCAAATTAACCTAACAAACTGAGCAAGAAAAGATCGACCAACGCGACAACCATTAGATGTGGACTTTGGAATTCTCATGTGTATTGGTGTTTTGAAAATTGCGAAGTTAATATGGTGCTTCATAGTCGGATGATAATCAAGATTCACAATAGGTTGAGTTCGAGTACGGAGAAGAAAAACAACATACGTATTTGCTTATCTATTAGCGAGTCAGAGCCTTATGGGGAAGAATCATCGTCAAATTCACTTCTTACGTTGTATCATTTTTTAGCCATTTGATAATAATTTGTATGTATATAGATGGTTTCCATAACTTTTGGAAACTCTATTTCAAAGTAATAATAATTAAATAGACGTTAAAGAAAAAAAAATACTTTTAAAATCAATTGAAGTTTATATTATACTAGATAAGGACCCGCATATATGCGAGTTTATAGAAAATATTATAATCCGTAAAATAAAAACTAATAGCAAAAAGTGAGAAAAAATCCATCTCCATAAAATATAAAATAAAATTGGTTTTCAAAATCCTATTATAATTTGGACACGTGTCAAACATTCGTGAGTGCAACTCATGTTTATATATAATAAGATGTAATAGAACACAAAGATAATTATACTTGAAAATAAATCCAAATCAAAATAGACTGGCATACATATTGTCCATCATATCATATAAAAAAACTCTCGTCCCTTGTCTTACTTTTGGCAAATATATTTTGGTTTTGAGCTATTGATTGCAAGGAAGTTTCATATAACATGTGCAGCGATGGTGGTTTTGCTTCCGCCAAAAGGTGTCTACACAGTCGCAACGTTTATATTTTACATTACGATTAGCCATTTCGCGGTTACAAAACATGTTTCCGTCAGCAGGACATTTTCCAGGATTTCTATAACCAGTTATTTTACACAGAGGAACCGTTCCTTGTGCTTTCACTTCTACTGTTTTCAAAGAAAAAAAATAAACAAACAAAATAGTTGAATATTTTAGCTAAACAATTTGTAAACAGAAGATTTCGATTTTTTATTTTATTTTTTACAACACCAGCTTTGTTAATAGAAATAGCACTAATATTACCATAAATCACGAATAAACAATCAAAATCAAAAGAAAAATAATATATTACCTTTAGCAATGTTCAAAACAAGAAACATCGAAATGCACGAAACTACAAAGGAAGTAACACACCTCATGACTCCAAAAGGTAATCAAAACCAAAGTGACTTGCAAAAACTTAGTGTCCCGAGATTAAAAAGTGAATATACTCGTAAGATATTGTAGGATCGTGAAATCCGGGATCAAAAATTACGAACAAATTCCAATTAAGGAAAGTACAGATACGCGGATGCGAGATATTATCTCTTTCCTTAATTCAATAAATCTCCCGCAGTGTGGCGGTTTGATGAGATTTTGAATCCCATGATACAACCGTGTTGAGACTATAATCGCAACACCCGATTATAGAATCTGCGAACAAGATCTACGATATACTCTCGAGACTTACTCGTAAAGAAAGAGAAGAAGGAGATTGTTTTTGTTGCTGGAAGCTTTTGTGTGTTTGAACTCGATTGTATTCAATTCAATTGTCTTGATCGTGTTCGATCTTATTTTTCAGAGAATGAGGTGAGACTCTATTTATAGGGAGGAGTTGCTTCATCCTCAAGGAAGAGATAAGCTTGTGCGAGATTCGCCTTTATCCGCTAGGATAAAATATTCCACAAATATTCTGTGAATATTCTGCCTTGTTCCGAAAGGATAAGGATTCAGAGATATCACGAAAATATTTTTGACTCAATCTAGAATCTTCTAAATTTATCTGGAATTAATAATTTTGACTCAATCTAGAATCTTCTAGATTTATCAATAATTATACAAAAAATAATATTTGCATAACGGTCATCCATCTCCTACTCAATAGTTCCCTCATTTCTTATTCAAACATAACTTCGATTTTGACATGTAACTACACTATCTATAGTGCTCATTACAAATATTCCAACGACCCCAAGATCCGGTTATTTTGGTGACGGACTTTACCGGAAAACTCACCGGAAATTTGGCCAAATATACTTTGTCAAAATTGAGTTCCAACAGATATTGCATCTAGACGAAGAAACGAACATGGCGTAAACATACTAAAAAAAAGATTTCTATTAAATTAGAAAAAATAAAACTTAAATATGGAAAATAAATTGGGACAAAGTCAACTAGAGAGACAAAATCGATAGTTTATTTTTTTGAAAAAAATATACTTTTAATATACAAATTGAGAATATTTAGAAATTTCTGGTTGAAATATCAATCCATAAATATGAAAAATAATTTTTTTTTGGCTAATTCACTCTAGAATTAGTTAATTGAATAGTATAGTGGAGTAGTTATCTAAAACTTTTAAAAAGAATTATTTATCCAAATATAATAAATTTTATACCCGTCAAAAGTCAAAACTATAACCCAAGATAAAACCCGTTCAACATCCAATTCAATTTAAAAACAGTTATCAAGTTCAAAACACTATATGACAATGTCCACTATCATAATTTTGAAACAATTGATCTCTTCTTATGTTGAAAACTTCCTCCTTTTGTTTTCTTTTAAAATCTGAAGCCGGTCGAGTTCTGCTTTATGATCTTCTTGAAAACTTCATAACATTGATGGGTTATTGAAAAGTTTCAGTCTTGTATGTAATAAAAGCTATCTGATTCAAACCTAAAAGAGAGTTCCAAGGTCTGAATCTGGTAAACCCTAAATTTTTACCATTAAACACGTTTTTTGTGAATCATTTTTTTTTTTTTTTGTGGGTTTAGCTTTGTTGGGTTTTTGTTGCGAATTGGAATTGGTAAAACGTGATGAACACGGAATCATTTGGTGCTTGCTCGCTTCTGTCTCTTCCAGAAGATCTATTTTCTGTTATCTCTCGTTTTCTTTCTCCAGCCGACATTTGTAATCTAATCTTGTGCTCCAAAAGTCTATGTGCCCTTGTGGATTCCGAGAAGACATGGCTTGTGCAATGTGAAGTAGTAAAGGTTCTTCCTTTAGTTGAAATATTCCAATGGCGAGTCAAGATTTCTTCTTATAAGGCGCTTTGTCGGTTTCTTGTAGAGGTGGTGAAGCCTCTGGTCGGGATTTGGGTTCAGCAAAACCCTGAACTTGGGAATGTTGTTTATGTAATGCCTGGTTTCTTGTCTGTTGTCGGATGTCGGATCATTCCACAAAAGGTTGGTCCTTTGTGGATTCAAGAGGGCCAAGTTATGTGGTCACCTGTGTTTGAGATAATCTGCCGTTTTGATGGCTCTACCGCGTTATTCCTCCATGGAAGAGACAGAGAAGGCAGTTGTTTGTACCCTGGTTTCGTTATGGGCATTGAGAAGACTTGCAATGTGCTTTTACTCGAGGTTGAGCCGAGGCAAGAGAAGAGTTCCTGCAATGAGGCAGATATAGAAGCCTTGAGAAAGGTTTGTAAGCCACAGGGGGAAACCGAGGGAGGGGTTCCATTTTGGAAGCTCACTTTTAGCGATAGAAAAAATTTACTCGGTATAGTGACAAGACATGTGGGTCTACATGTGGTTGAACCATTAAGTGGAAGGTTATTTCCAACCAAGAAAGATGATGAAGCGATGCTGTTGGAACGCAGAACCATGCTCCTTAAAATGCACAAGTTTGGTGGTAACTGGAAGCACATGAACCTGGAGGCGGATGAGCAGTTGTGTTACAATCCTATGCAGGTAGACATAAACGAGATGTGGGAAAATCTCGGCGATGACATTGATGTAATGGACGATAGAGAGAGTGAGATAGAGGTCACACCAACGGAGTCTAGTTCTTCAAAGAACACGCTGCTTTCGAGCAGTGAGATTAGACATTTGAATCGCCAAAGCTTTCTTAGCTCTGGTGAAAGATTTGGTCTTAGTCTCAAAGCTTCCTACACTGAGATTTCTTCTTACCAAGGTTGGCCAGATATGGAAGTTAACCGCTATTCCCTTTATAAACTACCGATTAATAATCCTCTCGATAACCAAGAGTATGCGGGTTTGTGGGGAGGAACCTTTGGCTGGCCACTTGGGAATTGTGCTAAAGATGAACCCTGCAAGGCTCTCTTCTTACTAATGCTCACTTATGAAGAATCTGAAGAAGACAATGAGAGACATCTTATCGGGACGAAAATACTCGAAGGCAATGACTATGTTGAGTATCCTAATGGATCTGCAATGTTTGATGTAAATATCGACACACCTTCTTTTGAACCTTTTCCATGTGATGCAGATGGAAGACATTTTGAGCATTCTTACAAGGGAGAAGGTATCGCAGACGGTTATGGATTTCGCTATCCCGGTTCAAAACCCGGTTCCCTTTTCGTGATCTCTTATGATCTTCTTGCATTCGTTTGGCGGAAAAGTAAAGATTTCATTACATTGCAAAGACTAAACCTTGAAGAGATCTTAAAGGAAGGTGTAGGTTCTTGTGTGCCACCTCTGCCTCCAACTAAGAATTTTACTTATATGAAAGGGTTCTACATAAACGTGTTTGTCAAGTCATCGACCTATACGTCTTCCTCCGAATGAAGGATATTGTAGGAGGAAACACATCAGTGCTGGAAATGGAACACGTTTAATGCCCTTCCAATACCTTGCCTTGTTTTTGAAATTTAATTTCATACCGTTGAATGTTGTGTTGTGAAATCATTTAACATTCACTATGCTTTTCTAAAATACTATGTATTAAGTCTTTTGCACCCAAAAAAAAAAAAAGTAATAGTAAGACACCTTTAAATTTGAATTTAACTCACTCAACATCCTCTTCTCATCAATGTTTTCACACTATACAAATTTCTCACATTAATTCCCAAAGCTCTTCAAGCCTTTCATTCTTCTGTCTCCTCGCGTTCTCAAGATCGTTATCACTACATCTAGACACCGTAAGCTCGAGCTTAAGGTCTTGTGGATGTACTGAAAATTTGATTTGTCAAAATATATATATAGATCTTGATATATATATGTTAATGAGGGTTAGACAAATCAAGTGAACTTTTCTCTTTATGTAACTACTAACACTAAAAACCAAGTGAACATCTTTTTTTCAGCTTCACAATGTCCAGTAAAAAGGAATTGCCAAGTTGGTATTGCGGATTAGAGACGCAGCATTCACTTTAACGCAAAGCAGAAAAAACACACAACTCACCATTTGTCTAATGAGTGATAGAAAGATACTCTATTGTAACTTGAGATGGAATCAACCAAAAACAGAGTAATTAAACAAACAAAAAATAGGGTTTAATTTAATGGATGAATACGAGGAAGATGGGTGAAGGTTGGGGGATGAGCCATGGTCAAGGTCATTCCTGCAACAGTTTCTTGCATATTAACAAGTTTATTATCTCCTTTGATTCTCCAGTCAAAGCACTGCACCATCACCCCAATTGCGGTTTCGACAAAGATGTATCCAATACTCATTCCAGGACAACCTCTCCTTCCGCTTCCAAAAGGAAGAAACTTTAGGGCTTTCTCTCCCTGATCTTGAAGATTCTAAAAACCTCTCTGGCTTAAATTCATCTGGATCTTCCCACAAACTCGGATCTCTCATCACAGCGTAAGCATTCACAACAAGTGTTGTCTTCTCTGGTATGAAAAAAACCTCCAACCTTACATCCTTGTTCAAACTTTCTTACAATGAGAGGTGCTGGTTGGTGCAATCTTAGTGTTTCCTTAACCACCGCTTGCAAATAGGCAAGTCTCGGTAGATCCGTTTCTTGAACCAGCCTTGTATTCCCTACCACGGAATCGATTTCTTGTCTCAATCTCTCAAGAACACTAGGTTTGTTGATGATCTCAGCCATTGCCCACTGTATTGTTTGCGCAGAGGTGTCAGTACCAGCTATGAAAAGCTCCTACAGTTGCAAACCCAAGTCAGTGGAAAATAAAAACAAAAGTGTTTTATTTTGAGACGATCTCAGTTACCACAAACAACAACTTGATGTGCTGCCTAGTGATCTTATACTCTGCGTTTTCATCTCGACAAGCTGCTAATAACACGTCTGTAATGTCCATAGCTTGATGTTCCTGATCCAGTCTCCCTTCGTGTTCCAGGAGATTCCTCTCTAGCAGCTCGTCGAATTCTTTGGAAACGCTCGTTATCTCCTTTTCGAACAGCGAGATACCGAGCTTCTTGAGCGGCTCACTCAACATGTTTGCCAAAAAAATCTTCCTAATCAAGCCGTTTATGTTGTTTACTGAGTCCCTAACTCTCTCGGCCTCACCATTCTCCTCTGAACAACTCCTTCCCATTAGCATCTTGCAGATACTATTGTTAGTCAACTTCGATGCTTCTTTAAACATCTCAATGCTCTCATTCTTCTTCGCCTTATCAAGCAAGTCCACATAAAACTGCTCTAACACATCTGCACGGTTGGCTAGCGACTGCACCAGTGCCTGTGTTCCAAACAAGTTCATGACCAGGAGCTTTTTCATGAACTTGAAGTAATCTCCAAAGGCAGCACCAGAGAAGGTTTCAGGTCCGAACAAGAGAGACTCCTCCATTTTACTGACACCACGTGACGATACGTTCACGTCGTGTGTCCTGAAGATCTCGTAGGCCACTGAGGCAGATGATGTTGGACTTTAATCAAAATCTCGTATAAGTTAGTTACATTCACATTAGTTAGTTACTTGATCAAGAGACACAAATACTCTGTTTTAAGGTTGTGTCTTTTAGATTAAGAGTTGTGTTCTTTCATTTACACATTACATCTGTTCGGTTTGTTTAAATACTCTAGATCGTGTGATTGATAAACAAGTAACTCAAGTTGTAATATTTTTTAAGTTATCAATAAAGATCAAGTTACAACCATTGTTCTTACTCTGTTTCTTATTCAAAAGTTGAAGAATAAACACTTTTAACATGGTATCAGAGCCAGGTTCGATTGAGAGAGGACAAGAGTAAACACAAAAAGAGAGAGAAAGGCGAAGAAATAACCGCAACAGATCGCATCTGTCAAAGGCAATAAACTGAGACAATGCAAGGCTCCTCACACCAAGTGATCCCGATCTTTAACGGAGAGAAGTATGGCTTCTGGAGCATCAAGATGTCGACCATCCTTAGGACAAGGAAACTTTGGTCAGTGGTCGAGGAAGGCATACCGCCTGAACCGGTACAAGAGCAGTAGCCGTTACAGAAGAAGCGGTTACAAACGACACGATGGCTTTGCAGATTTTGCAAACCGCCGTCACTGATCAGATATTCTCACGTATATCCGGAGCAATATCATCAAAGGAGGCTTGGGAAGCATTGAAAAACGAATATGAAGGATCTCCCCAAGTTCGATTGGTGAAACTTCAAACGTTGCGCCGAGAATACGAAAATCTTAAGATGAATGATGGAGAGGATGTCAAATCATTCACCGATAAGTTAGTTGATTTGGAAAGTCAATTAACATATCATGGAGAGAGGAAAACGAGCGCACAACTCATTCAGAAGATACTCATCTCTATGCCTGCAAAATTCGATAGCATCGTTAGTGTTGTGGAGCAAACTCGCGACTTGTCTCTACTTACAATGACAGAGCTTATCGGAATCCTCAAGGCACATGAAGCAAGACTGGCTGTAAGAGATGATAACAGCAATGAAGGAGCATTCTACACGCGCTCAAAAGACAAGGAAGCCGGTTTCAAACGCGACCACACCAATCGCCGTGGCACACAAGGCAAGAAATGGTGTGAGTTCTGCAAGAGAAGCAATCACACTGACAGTGAATGCAGGAAGAAACCGAAGAAGAATGATCAATGGAAAGATCAGAAGAGTAACAAAGAATGTTACAATTGTGGCAAGATTGGCCACTTCGCAAACGTGTGTCGATCAAAGAAGAAGGAGAGAGCACACGTGAGTCAAGAGGAAAGTGAATCGGAAGAAGATCACATGTTGTTCACTGCAAGTGAAGAAGTAACAACAATACCAAGAGAAGACTCATGGTTGATAGATAGCGGATGTACCAACCATATGACAAAGGAGGAGAGATATTTTTTAAATATCAACAAGAGCATCAAGGTTCCGATCAAAGTCGGAAATGGAGAGTTAGTCATGACGGCTGGAAAGGGAGACGTCACGATCATGACTAAGTATGGGAAGAGAATCATCAGAAATGTCTATTTGGTTCCTGGTTTGGAGAAGAACCTGTTGAGTGTGCCACAAATAATCTCTAGTGGCTATCAAGTATGTTTCAAAGAGAAGAAATGCATCATTCTGAATGCAAGAGAGAAGAAGATCTTGGAGATTCCAATGATGGATAAAAGCTTTAGGATAAAGCTAAGCACGGTTCAAGAAGAAGCAATGCTAGTTAATGAACCGGGAGAGATGAAGTTATGGCACAAAAGACTTGGTCATGTGGGAAACACTCGTCTCCAACAAATGCAACAGAAGGATTTGGTAAAAGGGTTACCAAAATTCATGGTTCACAAGGAATCATGTGGAGCGTGCAACCTTGGAAAGCAGTCTCGTAAAAGCTTCCCAAAGGAGTCTCAAACCAAGACAAAGGAGAAATTGGAGATTGTACACACAGACGTATGCGGACCAATGCAATATGAATCACTTGATGGAAGTCGATATTTTCTATTGTTTTTGGATGACTATACCCATATGTGTTGGGTATACTTCCTTAAACAAAAATCAGAGACTTTCTCCACTTTCAAAAAGGCCAAGGCAATGATGGAGAAGCAATCAGGATCTTCCATCAAGATACTAAGGTCCGATGGCGGTGGTGAATTCACATCAAAAGAATTCACCAAGTTTTGTGAAGAAGAAGGCATTAAAAGGCAAGTCACTTTGCCTTACTCACCGCAACAGAACGGATCAGCCGAGAGGAAGAACAGATCATTGGTGGAGATGGCAAGAACGATGCTTGTGGAACAAGACTTACCATTCAAGTTTTGGGCCGAAGCCGTCTACACGTCAGCTTACTTGCAAAACCGCCTACCAACAAAAGCGATAGAAGGTGATCTAACACCTATGGAGAAGTGGTGTGGACACAAACCTAATGTGTCACACTTAAAAGTCTTTGGAAGCGTATGTTACGTTCACATACCAGATCAAAGAAGGAAGAAACTTGAAGCAAAAGCTAAGCGGTGCATCTTCATCGGCTATAGCGATCAAACTAAGGGCTATAGAGTTTTCAATCTTGAAAACGAGAAGATCGAAGTCTCAAAAGATGTTGAATTCGAAGAAGAGAAGAGATGGAGTTGGGAAGAACGAAAAGAAGTTGACAAAACATTTGTCTTGCCCATAACCGACATCAATGCACCAAGAGATCAAGCGGAAATCAATGGAGAAGGAGTAAGCAACAATCTAAGTGATCAGATAGATCAAATGAGTAATGATTTCAACAATCTGAAAATCTCACCCGGAAGGTCTCAAAATACCAGAGAAGAAGATGGAGGAGACTCTAACACTCCAAAAAGATTCAGATCGATGACTGAAATCTTGGAAAACGCACCTAGGGTGAATCTAGAGGAAGCGGCTCAAGTCATAGAAACTTGTCTTCTTGCACAAGAAGAACCGCAAAACTATGATCAAGCAGTTGAGATCGAGGAATGGAGAAGAGCCATGATCGAAGAGATATCGATGATCGAGAGAAACAACACTTGGAAACTTGTAGATAAACAAGAGAAGAAAAACGTAATCAGTGTGAAGTGGATCTACAAGATAAAGACGGGTTCAAATGGAGAGCCAATCAAATACAAGGCAAGATTAGTTGCTCGTGGTTTCTCTCAAGAACATGGAGTTGACTACCAAGAGACTTTTGCTCTAGTCTCAAGGCACGACACCATAAGAGCTATACTTGCATACGCGGCTCAAAGGAAGTGGAAGCTATATCAAATGGATGTCAAGTCAGCCTTTCTAAATGGAGAATTAAAAGAAGAGGTCTATGTTACACAACCACCTAGATTCGTGATTGAAGGAAAGGAAGAGAAGGTGTTAAGGCTTCACAAGGCCTTATACGGTCTCAAGCAAGCCCCTCGGGCTTGGTATGGAAGAATCGATTCATACTTTCTTCAAAATGGTTTTGAGAGAAGTATGAACGATGCAGCGCTGTATACTATGAAGCAAGGAAGAGATGTGTTGAACGTAAGTCTTTACGTGGACGACATCATCATCACAGGAGGCAACATTCATCTCATTAATAAATTCAAGGAAAACATGAAGAGAGAGTTCGAGATGACAGATCTTGGATTGCTAAGTTACTTTCTCGGTTTTGAAGTAATCCAAGATGATCACGGCATATTTCTTTCTCAAGAAAAGTATGCTAACAAACTTATAGATAAGTTTGGGATGAGATCAAGCAAGGTAGTAAGCACTCCGCTTACACCACAAGGCAAGAAGCAAGGAGATGACAGAGAATATGGAGATCAAACAAAGTACACAAGCATTGTCAGAGGTCTTCTATACTTATGTGCATCACGACCTGATGTGATGTATGCAAGCTCCTACCTTGCAAGATACATGTCAGCGCCAAAGATGAAGCACTACCAGGAAGCAAAGCGAGTGTTACGTTATGTCAAAGGTACATCAAGTCTTGGGGTTCAGTTCACAAGTGTGGAAGAGCCAAGGTTAATCGGCTACTCTGACAGCGATTGGGGTGGTTCCGTTGAAGACAAGAAGAGCACATCAGGATATGTCTTTACACTTGGATCAGCTGTGTTCTGTTGGCAATCAAGCAAGCAACAAACCGTTGCTCAATCAACGGCTGAAGCAGAGTATGTGGCCGTATGTGCAGCAACGAATCAAGCAGTCTGGCTTCAAAGACTTCTCAAGGATTTTGGAGAAGAAATCAAGGAAGGAATCACAATTTTTTGTGACAACAAATCCGCCATAGCAATCGGGAAGAATCCAGTGCAACATAGGAGAACAAAACACATAGAGATCAAGTATCATTATGTTCGTGAAGCAGAGAGCAAGGGACTTATTCAACTGGAATACTGCAAAGGAGAAGATCAACTCGCAGACATACTCACAAAGGCGTTAAGTAGCTCAAGATTTGAAGAACTTCGAAGACAGCTTGGAGTGCAACAGAGATTTGATTAAGGAGGAGTGTTGGACTTTAATCAAAATCTCGTATAAGTTAGTTACATTCACATTAGTTAGTTACTTGATCAAGAGACACAAATACTCTGTTTTAAGGTTGTGTCTTTTAGATTAAGAGTTGTGTTCTTTCATTTACACATTACATCTGTTCGGTTTGTTTAAATACTCTAGATCGTGTGATTGATAAACAAGTAACTCAAGTTGTAATATTTTTTAAGTTATCAATAAAGATCAAGTTACAACCATTGTTCTTACTCTGTTTCTTATTCAAAAGTTGAAGAATAAACACCTTTAACAGATGAGACGAGGACCATGGGGATTTTGAAGATGCGGAGATAGAGGAGAGGTCCATATTTGGATGAGATCTTCTGAAAAGCCTTGTGTGGTAGAACAGAGAGGAGAAGGTGAAGATGGCCGATGATCGGTAGAGATGGAGGGCTCGGTGGTAAATCAAAACCATTCTTTGATTTCTTCTTCAAGAAAAGAGAGTAACAGAGGAATGCGAAGAAGCATAGGATGATCAAAATGAAGCAGTTTTGAAAGTCAACGGTGAGTATTGCTGCCATTGTTGCTCAAAGCTAAGCTAAGAGGCAGGTGAAAACAGGATTCTTTGTTTATTACTTGAAAAAAGAGACTAATTAACAATAATTCAATAGATTTTTAGTAACAGAGTTCATTTCCCAAGGTGACATCTCTAAAGATTCCCATCGATTAGCATTTCATTTTGTGACGCATAGACATAGTTTATATCAATAGATATGTACACCTCTCTGGCTCTCTCCATTATTACGTTTCTGTATATTATATTGAACTGAATAGTAGTTAATTAAAAAATTTAAAGGAACTATTTATTTAAAAGAATAAAATTTAGTCCCGTCAAAAACCATGGCGGATAATAAAACCCGTTCAACATCCAATTCAATTTAAAAACTCCACTATCATAATTTTGAAACAATTGATCTCTTCTTATGTTGAAAAATTCCCCCTATTCTTTTTTTTCTTTTAAAATCTGAAGCCGATCGAGTTATGCTTTATGAGATCTTCTTGAAAACTCCATAACATTGATGGGTTGATTGAAAAGTTTCAGTCTTGTATGTGTAAAAGCTATCTGACTCTAACCTAAAAGAGAGTTCCAAGGTTTGAATCTGGTAAACCCTCAACTATTGAAAAGTTTTAGTCTTGTTTGTGAATCAATTTTCTTTTCTTTTTTTGTGGGTTTAGCTTTATTGGTTTTGTTGCGAATTGGAATTGGTAAAACGTGATGAACACGGAATCATTTGGTGCTTGCTCGCTTCTGTCTCTTCCAGAAGATGTATTTGCTGTTATCTCTCGTTGTCTTTCTCTAAGTGAAATTTGTAATCTAAGCTTATGCTGCAAAAGTCTCTGTGAACTTGTTGATTCAGAGAAGGTTTGGCTTGTGCAATGTGAAATAGTAAAGGTTCTTCCTTTGGTTGAAATAGTCCAATGGCGAGTCGGGATCTCTTCGTACAAGGCGCTTTGTCGGTTTCTTGTAGAGGTGGTGAAGCCTCTGGTTGGGATTTGGGTTCAGCAAAACCCTGAACTTGGGAATGTTGTCTATGTAATGCCTGGTTTCTTGTCTGTTGTTGGGTGTCGGATCATTCCACAAAAGGTTGGTCCTTTGTGGATTCAAGAGGGTCAAGTTATGTGGTCACCTGTGTTTGAGATCATCTGCGGTTTCGATGGCTCTACCGGGTTTTTCCTCCATGGAAGAGACAAAGAAGGTAGTTGTTTGTACCCTGGTTTCGTTATGGGCATTGAGAAGACTTGCGATGTGCTTCTACTCGAGGTTGAGCCGAGGCAAGAGAAGAGTTCCTGCAATAAGACAGAGATAGAAGCCTCGAGTCAGGTTTGTAAGCCACAGAGGGAAACCGAGGGAGGGGTTCCATTTTGGAAGCTCACTTTTAGCGATAGAAAAAATTTACTCGGTATAGTGACAAGACATGTGGGTCTACATGTGGTTGAACCATTAAGTAAAAATTTATTTCCAACCAAGAAAGATGATGAAGCGATGTTGTTGGAACGCAGAACCATGCTCCTTAAAATGCACAAGTTTGGTGGTAACTGGAAGCACATGAACCTGGAGGCGGATGAGCAGTTGTGTTACAATCCTATGCAGGTAGACATAAACGAGATGTGGGGAAATCTCGGTGATGAGATTGATGTAATGGACGAAAGAGAGGATCAGGAAGAGGTTACACCAAAGAAGAGCTTTAGAAGTTTTGTTAGAAATGGCATTAAGCATATTCTTGGGAAGTCTAGTTCTTCAAAGAACACGCCCTCATCGAGCAATGAGATTAGACAGTCCAAGCGCCAAAGCTTTCTTAGCTCGGGTGAAACATTCGGTCTTAGTCTCAAAGCTTCCTACACTGAGACATCTTCTTACCAAGGTTGGCCATATACGTTTGTAAACCGCTTTTGCCTTCATAAACTGTCGATTAAGAATTCCGTTGATAACCAAGATTTTGCCGGTTTGTGGGGAGGAACGTTTGGCTGGCCACATGGGAAATGTAGTGAAGATAACCTAGACAAGGCTCTTTTCTTACTGATGCTCACTTATGAAGAATCTGAAGAGGATAGTAAGAGAGTTCTTGTCGGGAATAAAATTCTCGAAGGCAATCGCTATGCGGGCCGTCCTAATGGATCCGCAATGTTTGTTGTAAATACTGACACACCTTCCTTTGAGCACTTTCCTTTTGATGCATATGGAAGAGACTTTGAGCATTCTTACTCGGGAGAGGGTATCGCAGATGGTTATGGATTCCGTTATCCCGGTTCAAAACCCGGTTCCCTTTTCGTATTCTCTAATGATCTTCTTGCATTCGTTTGGCAAGAAACTAAATATGTGATTACATTGCACAGACTAAACCTTGAGGAGATATTGAAGAAAGGTTCAAGTTCTTGTGTGAAGGCTTTGCCTCCAACTAAGAATTTTACTTATATGAAAAGGTCCTACTTTAATGTGTTCAACAAGTCATCGACCTCCACGTCTTCCTCAGAGTAAAGAGAATCATTCGAAACATATCAATGTTGTAAATGGAACACTCTGCAACAGATTTAAAGCTCTTCCATGGCTTGTCTTGTTTTTGAGATTTAATTTCATACTACTGAATGTTGTGTTGTGACATCATTTTAAAACTCACTATGCTTGTAATGTAACGTGTGTATTTTACTTTAATATTGAGTTTGTATGATTTTGCTTTAGCTAAAGGTTGATTCTTGATATGACAATACAATGTTTTATAATTAGTATAGACAATATATAGACACACGTTACAAGCATATTTAAAGTAAAGTATGACTGATCTTCGATAATGAGATTGTATTTGGAAACAGACAAAGACTTGTGAGCTTCGAATCTGTTGCAGAAACTTCCTATGATCTTCTTCTTCGCTCCGGGGCAAACACATTGGTGTGAGATTTTGTCAAATAAACAAAATTCAAACATGGAGGCAAAGGAGATACACACATGCCTTTCCTCAAGAGCTCTCCAAGGTCAAGTCTTTGCAGTGTCAACACAACTTTAGTATCTTTCCAAACAAACATGAGACGACCTTCAGATGTCACAAAAAGCGTACCCGGTTTGTAACCAGGATATCGGAAACCATAACCTTTTGAAGTACCTTCTCCTGCGTAAGAATGTTCGAAATCTTCTCCATTTGTATCAAAAGGAAAAAGCTCAAAGGACGGTGAATCAATCTTTACGACAAACATTGCAGATCCATTAGGATGCATCCCATAGTGAGTTCCTTCAAGTATTTTCGTTCCTATAAGAAGTCTCTCACTACTATCTTGAGATTGTTCATACGAGAGCATCAATAAGAAAAGAGCCTTGCCGGGTTTATCTTCGCTACATTTTCCTGGTGGCCAGCCAAAAGTTCCTCCCCACAAGCCAGAGTACTCTTGGTTAGCGACAGGATTCTTGATTGGTAGTTTGTAAAGCGCAAAACGGGTTTCATCCATGTTTGGCCAACCTTGGAAAGAAGACAGCTTAATACTGGAAGCTTTGAGACTAAGACCTATAGAATCACCAAAGCTAAGAAATTTTTGGAGATTCCAGGGTCTATTCTCACTTCTCGAAGAAGACTTGTTCATTGAAGAAGAAGACATGTTCATTGAAGAAGAAGACGGGTTCTTTGAAGATGTAGACCTCCCGAGAATATGTTTAATGCCACTTCTGAAATACCTACTAAAGCTCTTCTTTTGTGTGTCCTGTATCTGATTCCCAGCATCTATGTTGCGAAAATCGCTGCCAAAACCAAGATGCCTCCACAATTTGTTTATGTCTACCTGATTTGCAATATTAGTACACTCATCCTCCAGGTTCATGTGATCCCAGTCGCCACCAAACTTGTGCATTTTAAGGAGCATGGTCCTGCGTTCCAACAACACCGCTTCATCTTCTTTCGACCTGGGAAATAACCTTTCACTTGATATATCAGGTACATGTATACCAATAGTGCTTGTCACTATGTGTAGTAAATTCCTTCTATGACTAAAGGGTAGCTTGCAAAACGGAAACTGAACCTCTTTCTCTCCCGACAACATAGTCTCACCATCACTGCACAACTTCTGCTCTTGCCTCGGCTCAACCTCGAGTAGAAGCACATTGCAACTCTTCTCGATGCCCGTAACAGAACCAGAGTACAAGCAGCAACAATGATTTACATCTTGTCCATGGAGGAAAAACTTTGCGGAGCCATCAAAACAACATATGATCTCAAACACGGGTGACCACATAACTTGGGCTTCTTGAATCCCCAAAGGACCAACCTCTTGTGGAATGATCCGGCACCCAACAACGGATAATAAACCAGGCATCACATAAACCACATTCCCAAGTTCAGGGTTTTGGTGAACCCAAATCCCAACCAGAGGCTTCATTACCTCAACAAGAAACCGACAAAGCGCCTTGTAAGAAGAGATCTCACTTCGCCATTGGACTATTTCAAACAAAGGAAGAACCTTTACTACTTCACATTGCACAAACCAAATCCTCTCTGAATCCAAAAGGTCACAGAGACTTTTGCAGCATAAGATTAGATTACAAACGTCTCTTGGAGAAACAAAACGAGCAATAACAGCAATTACATCTTCTGGAAGAGACAGAAGCAAGCAAGCACCAAATGATCCCAATGGCAAATCACCTATCTTCATCAATTAAAGATTTCTTCAAACCTGTGTTTTTAGGTTTCGTTTCTCAAATTCATAAACAATAGAACCATTGATGCCACCTATAAATAAAATTCATAACCAAGATGAATTAAGTCAAAAATTGATATCAACTACAAGCTACACAAAACAAACATAAATCACAGTTTCCATTCTAAAATTTAATCAAACAAAAAAACATAATTTAAATGAGCAAACTTTTCCAGTTCTAAATATATATAATCTTAACAAACAACTTTTACATTTGCAAAGATTGAGTAATTGAAACACTAAACGAAATCACTAAAGCTAAACCCAAAAAAAAAAATTGAGCTTGTCAATTGAGTGACTTGATGATACTCAGAAATCAAAATCGGCAATAAACTAGCAAAGTCCTTACCGGATTTAGACTTTGAAGATCAAAACGCAGCCAAAAGTATCAGAGTTTGGGTTTGAGTAAGATCGCTTTTTTGTAAACAAGAATCAAACTTTTCAATTACCCATCAAAGAAGAACTTGATCTGAATCAGATTGTAGAAGAGAAAAGAAGAAATCGCTACCTTAAGAAGACGATGTGAGAAATATGTTTTTGTTTTTTGTTTTTTTTGTTTGATGTTTGAGTTGACTTGCGACTGTTAAAGTCTTCTTAGTGCTTCTTTCACTAAATATTAAAATCTTGAGGGACTAATTTGAAAATAATATAATACTTCACAAAAGCAGCCTTAATACAGTTGAGTCTTTTAAGTCTTGACTTTTGAATTTTGATATTCTTGAGTCAATATTATTTCCTTTTTTCTAAGAATCCTCAACGGCTGGATTTAATAAATAATCTAAATGATCTGCATTATTTTTTTTTACCGTTAGGGATCAAAAGTAAAAAGAAAATAAATCTATAAATAATCTAATTCATCACAGTTCCTCTCTCAAACTTCAAACTTCAAACTTCATCTTCTTGGCAGACCTAAAACAAGAAAAAACTCTGTTCTGTGAAATAAGCAAGAAGATCATAATGAAATCTTTGCCTTGTTCCAATTCTTTGTTGTCTTCGTCGTGTTCACTCGCGTCCACAAGTTTAAGCAATAGACTCGAGACCATCTTCAAGAAAGCTTCCGAACTTTCAATTCTCTGTGAAATTGAGATTTGCGTTATCTATTATGGACCAGACGGAGAACTTAAGATATGGCCTGAAGAACGAGAGAAAGTGAAAGACATGGCCTTTAGGTATAGTCAATTACACGAAGCCGTGAGATGCAAGAAAAGAGTCGATCTTTATGGCTTCCTGAACAAGAAACAGAACAAAGAGGTCAAGCACTTGAATAAAAAGAAGAAGACGATGAGTTTGAAGAATATTAAATATCCAATATCTGATCACTACTCTCCTGACCAAATCTCACATATGATTCGTTCCTTAGAACTGGCTTACTCTAATTTGCAAGAAAGGCTTCGATTTGTTGAGTCACAGAAACAGAAAAATATAAACTTGGATCTTCAGGCCTCTCTCAACCATCAAGATCATCAACATCAGAACAAATCCTTGAACCCTAGCCAGTTCTCACTATTTATTTATAACCATGGAGATTCTACTTTCTCTCAAATCCCACTCTCTGCATCAAATTACCCACAAGATTTCTCAAGTTTACTACAAGAAACCGGGTTGAAAAATCACTTGATGAAGCAGGAGGAACTTTGTGGTTATGATGAGAGCATGTGTATGAGTAACATCAACAACAACAGCGACTTTCAACATCCTTCACATGTAAACACACAACAAGATTTCTCAGGTTTACTACAAGAACCTGTGAGTAACTACGAGTTGAATCAATTGATGCAGCAAGAGGTTTATGGTTATGATCAGAACATGTGTATGAGTGGTATCACCAACAGTAATGTGCTAGATACTTGTCTCTCAAGCACTGTTTCAGATGTGTTATGCTCTAATTTTCAGAACCCTTATGGTAATATGATTGGTAACACTAATTTCTCTCAAGATGTTTCAAATATGCCTTCTTCAAGCTATGAGAGCAGTCTACTTCAGACATCTACTTTACCATCTCTTGACACCATTCCTAACAGCTAATTTATTTCTGACAAGTCAAGATTTTTGTGATAACAAACTGCTAGAACAAGTTAGAATCAATTACATGATGAAGTAGTAGATGTAGCTGATCATAGAGAGTGAAGCTGTTTATTCGTCTGGATTCTTGCTATGTTTTTTTTTTTTTTTTTTTTGAATTTGAATTTGAATTTAATACAAATGTAATTGTAGAGATTTTGTTTATGTTTTGAAGTTACAACTTTTTTTTCACTCATATAGTATGCACAACCATATCCCATTTATATCTTTGACGAAAACTTGTATGAAACAAATTATCTAAAAAGATTGAATAATAAGTTTCAGATGTTTTGTGTAACTTGGTATCCTTCTTGTCTTAATCCTCTGATACAAGAAAAATGTAGAGTAGCCACAACGTCTGATGTAGTCTTTAGTATGTTCTTCATGGCTTATCTCGGGGTCGTGCTCCTGACCCTTAGGGACTAGCTGTAGTAGATTCTCTTTAACGATTCTACGAGTCCTTAACGATAACTCCCCATTCTTCAAAAAAAACAGATTTAGAATATCATAACAAGGCACAAGAAAGAAAACATGTCAAGTGAATATAAACTCTTCAATCTGAGGGCAAACCATTAATCATCTCATCACAATAATAATTCGAAAACCAAATAACTGTATGGAAGAAAAAGACTCTTTAGCAACGGAAGATCGATATCGTCTAAAGGATCTTTCCCAAGACAAAGCTCTGTTCCTGTTTCCTAAAGTGCGTTAACCAATTATGTTATATTGGCAATGAGTGGAGAAGCTCATATCCTTTATATATTACTTAAGATCTTTGTCCAGTTTCCGATGTGGGACATTATGTCCAATATGTTGTTTATAAAATATTCGGTTTTAGGAAGAATACTTGGGTGGCTTGTAGACTGTACCAGACAGTTCAGTAAAGATCCCGGAAAAATCCAAGTACGAAGAGCTTGGAAAGAAGGAGAGATTTATCAGTGTAAGAATCTCTCTGCATTGCTTTATTATGTCTATCACAGACATACCACGTAAGTTCTCAAATGAAGCTAGCTCAGCCTTCTTTCAAACAGTTTTGGAACTTCTTTTTCCTCATGGCCTTACTGATATATAGTAATAGAAGTGAAACAACTTAAGGAATGATATGAAGGCGAAAACAAAGACAATTAACCATGATTCCAAGTTGAAGCTCATTATAACACTTGAAGAATCGGTCTCAGCACCAAAATGTATTCTTCAAATCTTGCATCTCAAGTTCCTTTGTTGTCTACACCTTCTCTGCTTGGCTGTGGTGCTTCTGTATAATAAACCAAACAAAATAAACATATGGAAACCGGTTATGAATATGAGCGAACTTTTATTTATTTCTTTTCACATGAGAATGAAAGGCTCTATTTGTAGCTAAATACTACAGAACAATCTCATTTAAGAATCAGTAGTCTTGTTGTCAACATAATCTCATCTTCACTCTATTCTCTAAGTGTAATAGTATTGACCAAAAATTTTGTGACTTGTGTTGCTGACCACCTGCTGAGATTGATTTTCCATGGATCTAGAGTCTTCTGCTTTGTCTCAGTCATACAATTGAGTATTAACCACAAAAAAAAAAAAAAAAATTACACGTTTCTGTGATCAATCATGAATAACTAGACAAAACTAATTAATTTCCACACTCCACGCTAAAAAGTCAGTTTCTACTTTACCTTATTAGAAGAGAATTATCTATATATAACAATAATTTTTAAAGACAACATACTTTTCTTTGAAAAAATGAAAAATCAATTGACAATTTTTGGGTTTACTTTTAGGGATGAATTTTTTTATTCATCTCCTATAAGTTTTAACCAATAAGAGTGTGAGTGTGTGACAAATAATATTAATTTTAAAAAGAATTAATAAATTTAAATTTAAATTAAAACAAATTAAGAACATTAAAAAGGTTAAGTTTTTCTTTTAAATTCATTGATTAATCAATTCATTCCCAGAAGGAGAAATATAAGGATAGAAATAATATAATTGATTACTCACTAGAACAAACGCACCATTCTACTCTCTGAATCCAATTTTTTATTTTGTTGAAAAAACATCATTAGCCATGGATTCAAGAAGTAAAAAAAACCTTCAGAGTTGACATCGTTACCAAATTACCTTCTTATAATTATTATCACAAACTTGATGTTCAAAGACACTCTGAAGATGAGTGTCGTTTCAAAAAGGTGGAGAAATATTTGCCCTAAAACGACCAACATCTCTTTCAAAGAGTCTGATGTTGTGACACTTTCTGAGTCCAACAGTGAAGAAACCAAAAAGGGCTGCTTTCATTTACTATGTGATCGATTGGGTTTCAAAATTCACATGTAGAATTATTGAAAGTTTCGAGTTTTGTCTCTCAGAACCGGTTGGCTTCGAAATAGTCAACTACTTGGTTGAATTCGCTGTCTCCAAAAAAGTGAAAAATCTAATTTTTGATTTTTTAGACTGTTTATTGAAATACAGTTTAAAATCAATAAACAATTTTAACAGCCAGTTAGCTACAATGCTGTTAGTATTTCAATAAATGGTCTGAAAAATCAAGAACTAGACTTTTGACTTTTTTGGAAACAGCGAATTCAACCAAGTAGTTGAATGTTTCGAAGCCAACCGGTTCGGAGAGACAAATCTCGAAACTTACAATAACTTTACCTGTGAATTTTGATACCCAACTGATCACATAGTAAATGAAAGTAGTCATTTTTGGTTTCTCTACCATTGGAGTCAGAAAGTGTCACAAACTCAGACTCTTTGAAAGAGACGTTGGTCGTTTCATGGCAAAGATTTCTCCACTGTTTAGAAATGACACTCGTCTTCAGAGTGTCTTTGAATGTCAAGTTTGTGACAATAATTATCAAAAGGTAATTTGGTAACGATGTCAACTTTGTTGGTTTTTTACTTCTTGAATCCATGGCTAATGATGTTTTTTCAACAAAATAAAAAATTGGTTTCAGAGAGAAGAATGGTGTGTTTGTTCTAGTGAGTAATCAATTATCTTACTTCTATCATTGTATTTCTCCTTCTAGGAATGGATTAATCAATGACTTTAACAAAAAAAGCTTAACGTTTTTAATGTTCTTGATTTTTTAAATTATTTAAATTTTAATTTATTAATTCTGTTTAAAATTAATATTATTTGTCACACTCTTAATAATTATTGAGTTCACTCTAAGAGTGAACTCAATAATTGTATCATCTAGGTGGAGATTAATATTGGATCATCTTCTTGGGAGAACAACATGTATTGGAAAAAACTAGAGAAACCTCACGTTTAATGTTTCTTTGTTGGTTAGAGATTTCAAAAGTAATAATCTTTAATTTGAAGAAGATTTACCGGCTAGTACTTATCTATATATATGCTTATGCTATATAAAATACTACTATAAAGAAATTTCCGTTACAACATTGTTAGTCAAAATACCACTACTATTAACTGCAATTTTTTTTTCTCAAGGAAATATATTTTGTGTTCAAAATTTATTGTTATATGCCAAAAAAAAAAAATTATATTTAGGTAATGTTCTACTAATAAAGTAAAACAGAAACTGGGTTGTGTGGAATGTGGAAATTAATTAGTTTTATCTAATGATTCATGGTTCACATAAAAAGCATGAGTTTTTTTATTGGAACAATTCTTGGATTCACCTCAAAGGGTGAATCCCTTTGTTCACCTCATTAAGTTTAGCTAATAAAAATGTGATAACTAATATTACATTTAAAAACAATTTTTGGGTTCACCCCTTTGTTTTCACTCCCTCATGTAATTTTGTGAAAATGTTTACATCTTATGTCTTCTCTTTCGTGTGTGAACTGAAATTTGCTGATCTTGAATTAATTTTAATTTATTATTTATGTTTAAATATGATAATAATTGTCATATTTTTATTGGCTAAACTTAATGGGGGTAAACAAAGAGATTCACCCCAAGGGGTGAACCAAAGAAATGTTCTTTTTATTGTGGAGTCAATACTCAATAGTGACTCAGCAGAGTAGAGAGAAAAAAACAAAACAATATAAGGTTAATATAATTACTCTTTTCTTATCTTTTCCCCCTTCTTCTCCATTGGTGCAATTCTCCATTGGTGTATATGAACACATACACGAAATATATGAAAAATTGCACCAATGAAAAAACTCATCAGTTCATAACAATATCAATTCTTCTTGACGAAGATGCAAAATCTAGTGGTTATGACCACCTAATCAAGAAATAAGCAATTGAAATTTTAATGGTCTTAAACTTAAACTTAAGAGGTAAAAAACCAACAAGTGAAAAATTCACATTCCAAGTGCAAAACCAAGCAATTTTGAAAACATCGGGGCGATTCCTTTTCACAGAACTACCTACAAACAAAAAGAGATAATATATTTCACCAAAACATTTATTTATATAAAACATATTTATATTAACTCTGCAAATCATCGGTTACTTACTCAAAGAGAATCTCCGAAGATATTATGTCTTCCATGACTCTTATGTTAGGCTACACAGCACTGTTTTGTCTTGACCAATACCTACACAATCATTATTATTCTCACGAGGCCTTAGAAGCATTAAAATGAACTTTAAAATAGGTTTTAAAAAATAACTAAAGAAAGCTCACAATGAAAAAACATTCACATTGTCACGGCTTCGCTGTTAACTATTTCCAAAATTTGAGACATTTTTGTCCTTTTTCTCATACCGTAGGAGCTCCTCCTCGTAAGCTTTGGTGTCTCTAGCGTCTCCAACACTTTCAAAAATCCTACAAACGACAAAAAAATTGCAGAGTAAAATATATATAATTTGAAACAGAAATCTAAGAACCATTGAGAAAACATCTTAAATGCAAACCTACTTATCAAAACCAGAATCTAACAACACCAAAAATGATGAACTGACAGAGCCAAAGTAGTCAATTTAATGGTATCAACAGATCTCTCAAGCAATATATATTTTTTAAAGAATGGTTTGCTTAATCTTTCGCTTTCGCTTTCGCTTCAAGTGGTCCTTTTGCTCATATCCATCGGCCATGGACCTTCCATGCCCATATTTTCCATACTAGATCCTTTGGTTGAATCTTCTACCCATGAACCATCGTCATCTGTGAACCCAATACCCATTAAATCGTGAACAAATGCCATATTTCTCTCCAAATGTAGATCTACTAATCTCTCAATTTCCAATTCGAAGATTTGCGGCCGTGAGTCAAATGATATAAAAGAAACAATTACGATTCAACTAGGGTTTTGAGTCATATATAGCCGACATTACGAAAACTCCAATGTTATTATTTATCAATCTTGGCCCAATATTTTATCAATCTTGGCCCAATAGTTCGATCGGTCTTTTTAGAATTTCTTAGTAAATATTAATCTAATATCGATCCAAGAAATGAAAACAAAAAATTGGAACTATTGGATATATTTAGTAAAAATACCCGTGAAAAGTTAAAATCATCGTCGTAAAATATAAAATATCTTTAAATGGTAGTATACAAAAGATTATAAACATATATGTTCCTATAATTTTTTTTCTCTTTTATCATTTTTTCGGCCGAATGTATGTTCCTATAATTTTCCAATAAAAATTACATGGTAAACTCCAACACAAACTTCAATGAAATCTATAATTCACCACAAAAATTGAGCTTTTAACTTCGTCAACCCCAATTTATAAGAAGATTTTGTAATTGCATTACAAAGGGCAAAAACATTTATCTCTTTTTTAAAACGGTGTCCATGCCCGGATCCGATAAATAATTTCGGGTAGGACCCGACCCATATAATTGAAAGTTAGGACCTCACCAAATCTAACTTGGCTTCTCCTCCTTTTCCTTAGGGTTCTTCTTCTTTGTCTTCTCACTCTGTTTCTGTCTCCGTAAAGACTGGAAAGCTTCGCCCTTCAACATAGGGAATTTCCATTTTTTCAGGTAAACTTGTAACCAATTTGTTTTCTTATTCAATCCAATTCGAACTTCATCAATGTTGGATTCTGTTTTCATAATCTTCAACTTTGATATTCACATTGTGGGTTAGACTTATTGCATGATCTTTGTATTTAGTTTAAGAGCTTCTTCTTTTTTCCTTAAAACATTTACAATTTTTTTCTTTTGGATCTCTTATAATTCAGTTTAGAATCGGTATGATCTTTATGCATTGCATATGCCATGATAATATGATATAATGTTATGTTTATTGAATCTGCAGAATATCTATACAATTTTTCTTTTTTTTTTCTATTTGAAAAAACTCCTTTCCCCTATTTTCTGCAATCTTAATTTTACCTTTTTGCATATGATGTTGACGTTTCTTGCTATATTTGTCTGTTGTACTTTTATGAGAATATTTGTTACCACATGAATCCTTCCACATTTTTTCTGATTGTAACGTCTCTACCAAAGCAAAATCTGGATACATAATATTTTATTTAATTTAAAGAATTATTATACATTGGCGATTCCTTTTAAATTTTGTGACCCCTTGATAGTGTTGAGTGCTTTTATAGCATTAATGTTTGGTTTAGTCATTAGTGCATAAACTGTGTTTAGTTCTGTTTGCTTAATGGTTTTTGGCCCTTTTTTAACAAACAGTTTAGTGGAACCAATCTCAAATTTTTTCATGTGTTTTTGTTTGATAAACTTCCACTTGTAGAATTTGACTTGATAAAACTCTTACATGTCTCATTCATGTAAGTTGTGTTGCTAAATCTTCTTGTGTCCCACCTCCTACTTTAAACTAGTTTTTTTTTATGTTTTTCACGGACGGCTAAAACATATTATATTCGAAAGAATATTCTAGTTGATGCTTTAAGCTGGATATACCTGTTCAAGAAAAAGTCAAGCAATGACTTGATCCAATGTAAATGTAAACTCTAAAGTCACGTCTTAGTATCTATAGATGATTTTGTCACAAGCTTATTCAAATCTTATTTCCTAACTACATTTCTTGAGAAGAACGGTAAATGTATTCTGGAGAAATGTTTTTAAGCATTGTTCAAATGTTTCTTTTAGAAACCTGATGTACTTTTTTTCTTTGGCAGGATCTAAATAAAAATGGGTACATGTATGTCAACACATTCAAGAAAAATTAGGCTACGAAGAAAAGGCCGTCGCAGGTTCTCAAAACACGTTTCTAAAGTGTCTGATATTAGACGGCTAAGTGATGTCGGAATCCGAACCTCTTTTGGTGAGTATCATTAGGGAGAGAGTTGTGAAATTGATTTATTGTTTATACAGAGAAAGATATATGAAGAATGTTGGATTATTTTGGGTTTTGTTGCAGATATTTCACAAGATGATGCATGGTTTGATTCTATAAGTTTTTTTTCTGACTCAGATGATGACTTTATCAGTCCACATGGAGGTAAATTAAATGTCAATCTACATATGAAATGTTCGTTTTTTTCGGGGTATTGAGCATTTTAAAATCTTGATTTGTTTCAGCTGATAATGTTTGGTCAGAGGGTGGTGTGATGAGTAATATACCAAATGGTCAAGTGTTTCAGTTTGAAGCTTCTTCATGCATTGTTGATGAAAAGGGAAATTATGAAGAATACCATGAGAGTTACTTGGAGATTGATAGCGGTAATAAAACCGAAAAATTTATGAGCAAAGGTTTATACAAAGATCCTAATGGTTTATCAATTATCGCTGGAAACAACAAGAAGAAACTATTGGACCAAACTTATGGAAGCTTTAAAGGTTTGAAGGAACAAAAACGTAACTCCCAAGAAAAAACATTGAAGTCCAATTTGAGTAGGTTGTTGCCAACAGTTAGTTTCAATGATAAGACTCTAAACTCTCCCACATCTCAGAAAAGAAAGTCTGCGGTGTACCGAGTTTCGTTCAAGAGGAGATCATGTGATGGTGAAGAAGTTATTGAACATAGTAAGTGGTCAAATTTTCACTAAGCATTGCAAATATGTATGCATTGTGTTTTATGCTCGTAATTTTAACATGTACATTGTTGAAACGGTTTTTATGTAAAGGGTCATCCAAGAGATTTTTGTACCGTCCAAAAGCGGGATTCACCATTCCATGCTTAGTTAAAGAGAAGCAGCAACCCACAGGAAGCTGGTGTGAGATACCTCCTTCAACCTTTAAACTACGCAGTGAAACTTATTTCAAGTACATTGTTCAACTTCTCTGTTATTTTATACATATTTGCGTTTAAGCGGTTCAAAGTGGATCTAAACACTTGAACAATGATGAATTTGCAGAGATAAACGGAAATCTCCAGCTCCAAACCAATGTCCATACACTCCAATTGGTGTTGACTTGTTTGTATGTCCTAGAAAGATTGATCATATAGCTCAACATCTTGAGCTTCCCAACATCAAAGCCGAGGCGAAGCTCCCTGCTCTTCTGATTGTCAACATCCAGGTAAAAACCACTAAACGAAGTTCATTTCTATTGAAAGATGTGTTTCAAGGCTCTTTATGAAACTGGCTTTTTCAGTTGCCAACTTATCCAGCCGCAATGTTTCTCGGTGATAGTAATGGAGAAGGCATGAGCATTGTACTTTACTTTAAATTACGAGACAATTTCGAAAAAGAAATCTCTCAACAATACCAAGATAGCATCAAGGTTAACCATCAAAGAGACCTATAGACCATTTACTTTCTTATGAATGCGCGCATCGATCTTTATGGTTTCTTTTTTTTTTTGCAGAAACTAGTGGAAGATGAGATGGAGAAAGTTAAAGGGTTTTCAAAAGACAATATTGTTGCGTTTCGTGAAAGGCTTAAAATCATAGCCGGATTAGTTAACCCAGAGGATCTCAATCTTAGCTCTACTGAAAAGAAGCTTATACAAGCTTACAATGAAAAACCTGTTCTTTCACGTCCTCAACACAACTTCTTCAAGGTTTTTAATTAACATCAAACTCTTTTATAACCAAGAAAACACCATTTGGTTGCGTAATCTTGATCGGTTTGGTCTCTCTATCTCTATCCAGGGTCCAAACTACTTTGAGATTGATTTGGATGTGCATCGGTTTAGCTACATTTCAAGAAAAGGACTTGAAGCGTTTAGAGATCGACTTAAAAATGGAACTCTTGATCTTGGCTTAACTATTCAGGTAATGTTTTTGTTATCATCTTTTACTAAACACTATTTGTTGTTGAAGAATCAAGAATGCATTGAATAAATAAATTTTTTTTGGTAAATACTAGGCTCAAAAACCAGAGGAGTTACCAGAAAAAGTCTTATGTTGTCTAAGATTGAGCAAGCTTGACTTCGTCGACAATGGTCAAATTCCAACACTTTTGATCCCTGAAGAAGGAGAATCTCTTGTTTGAAAACTCCCGGAAAAATTTGAAATTCTTTTTATCGAATTTGTTGTGCATTGAAGAGTTGTGTATTGTCTGCCAATGTTGTAATAGTGATTTATGTTCTTATGTTACCAAAAAAAAAAGAAAAAATGATTTATGTTCTTTACCACTTATAATTATAGATTCGAACACCTTAAAGTCATCTTATTGAGTTTCTCCTTTATTGTAACTTGTATACTCTCTTAGTCTCTTTAATTCAGTTTTGTTAAAAATTCCCTAGTTTCCCTTATATTTGAGGTCTTTTGATTAAAAAAAAAACTATTCAGGGGTCAAAACCTAGAAATTATTGAGTAGGATGCGTGAACACACGACGAGATTATATGAACCACAAGCTAAAAAATTTAGCCTTTGAATTAAGAAATAAATATTAAAAATAAATAAATAATTTATGTAAGATTTAAATTCACTATTTTTTTTTTAATTAAACCATAAACCTTAAACCCTAAACTCTAAAGTCTAACTTAATTTTACTGAGATAAAAAGCCAAAACAATACTTATTTAATAGAGTGGCGCAAACACCAGCAGCTTGATTGGATTACTCTCAAAGCCTGTCTTGGACGCACATTATACCACTTTTCTATCTATTTAAAAATTCAAAGATTTGTTTTTTTTTTTTTTTTTTTTGAAATAAACAATGGATTATGAAACTAATTTGCAGTATTTTCACAGTTTTTGTATAGGGTTTCCTTATAGGTTTTTCTCCATTTCATTTAGTTTTAGAAACTGGCTTTAATAATTATGAGACGTATCTTCAAAAACCAACTTATGGGGGAAAGCTGTCTTGTTTTAGATTCCTCTAAGAAATGACAAACTTTTTGATAATTTTTTTTGGTCGTCGAACAAACTTTTTGTTATATACGTAATTTTCGTTTCCCCTATTACATCACAAAACGAAGAGGGCTCAGAAACAATTTGGGTAATAATAATCGGATTTACTTATTTTCCGTTATGTTTCTGATGTTTTTTTCCTCTTTTGTCTAACAACGATGAAAAGTGGACTTTTGTCTTCTCGGTAGTTTGACTTTCCGGTTTATCTGTCATCTTGTTCTGCAAAAAAAGAAAAGAAAAAACAAAAGCTAGTTTAATGAAATGAGGACTAATCTGGTTATTTCCGGTTTAGTCTCTGGTTATCAATTTATTTACCCCTTTGGAAATGGGATTTTCTAACAGCATGCCGGATATTACTTTCATTCCTTTGCAAAATCTGTTCAATCTTTCCTGATTTAAAAATTAACGGTCCTGATATGCTCTGTTTCCCAAATTGCAGATGCTCCTACAACACAAAACATTCAACAATAAAATATATATACAAAACCAAATTTGCAAATTGATTTAACAAAAACAAGACCACTTACTAAATTGTTCTTTGGAGAATCCTCCTCTCTTTGAAAATCCAAACCAGACCCATCGAGTGATCCATGTTTAATACGGTTAAGCTTACTCTCACTAGGAACCTCCTCTACAATATCATCATAGTTGTCTTCGTGAACCTCCCAAACTGAGTCATTGTCTGGATTCAAGTTCAAACCGAAAGTGTTCTTGGCAAAAGCAACACTTGTTCCACTCAATTGGCTTCTTGAGCTAGGTTGATAGTAGGTAAGAGTGGAGATGTTATCAGGATCTTTTCTTCTTTTCACAGCCCACGCAAAACCACTGGCTGGTCCTGTGGTCATTGGGAGATCAGAGAGTTTATAGTAGTTTCCATGTGTTGTTGTGGTGGCTCGAGCCGCCTCATTTGGTATGTTCTTGACCTCAAGCGTGTCCTGCACGTCAAAAGATTACTTGAGACTCAAGAAATCAAGGTGAAAATATATGTTTTCAGTGAGAAAGAGAGAAAGAGAGACCTGTCTTATTGGTAACTTAGCGTAATTCTTTGGATCGTATTCTTGTTTATGTGGTCTTTTGTGTTTTCTGCCAACTCCAGAATCTCGCAGCTTGAGGTTTGCTCTTTTCCTGTAAAAGCATATATGTATTGACAGTTTTGAGACATATACTCATCCCCAAAACAAGACAAGAGAGTACTTAAAAGAGAAGAATTCGGACCTGCGCATATCGTCACGATGTTTAGCATCCATTTCTTTGTTTGGTGGATATTTAGGCAATGAAGAAGGATCACAGGCATAAGGCCTCGTCAAGAAATACTAAATAGAAGAAAAGAAATCAGAAAAAAAAAATGAGAGGTTTAAGAAAAACGAGCAAAGGGAAATTGAAAATCTTCTTTTCACCTCGGAGTTAAGTGCAGAAGAAGCTGTGCCACGTTTTTCAGGTTCCATAGAGAGTAATGTTTCTAATAGATAAACGCCACTGGTTGATAACTCTTTGCATCGTTCTCTGAGAGTGGCTTCATAAGTATGTTGAGGTTTGAAGGAAGTTGCGTGAGGAAGCTTAGTTCTTTTCCAGAAACTATCTGGTGGAGATCCACAAAGCTTGTAGATCTTATGCAATTGTTCAATCTGCAAAAAAAAAAACCCAAAAACAAATATGAAAAAAAGTTTAGATAACCGTAAGCTACAAGTTATGTAAGAGTTCTTCATACTAGGGTTGAGGAAAATAGATGTAATATTTGCTTCGAATCGTTTTATACTTTAATCCAGTTCAAAAGAAATTTAGATAACCTTGAGTTTTACAAAACAAAAAAAGAAATACGAAATATATATTTTCACTAGAAGCAGAGTAAATAAAAAAAATACTAAATATATGCATAAATGTATATATTATATAATGTATATTTTAAAGAATTTTTCTTTGTTAAATTGATTAGAGAATTATTAAGCTGTTAAAACAAAAATTAAAATAAGGATTTTGAAAGGAATATAGCAATTTATCTTAATTTAATTAGTGACTTTACCTCTGTTCTGCCTTTAAGGATTGGTTTTCCCATGAGAATCTCAGCAAAAACACAACCAACACTCCATAAATCGACTGATACACCATAACTAGTAGATCCCATAAGAAGCTCAGGAGCTCTATACCACAAAGTCACCACACGACTTGTCAATTGGTTTTTGTTCGAAGGTGTGACCACATTTGCTAACCCAAAGTCTCCAAGCTTTAAAACTCCTTTGTTATTCACCAAAATGTTTGATGCCTTAATATCTCTATGTATTACCCCTCGCAAATGACAATGCTCTAGTCCCCAAAGTAGTTGCTCCATGTAACATTTGATCTTGTATGACAAGAAAGAATCTCAAGAACTCTACACAATGTTTTATATCAAAGAACAGAAGACTCAAATTTCGCGGTTTTATTCGTACCTGTGACTCGGTGAATCTGATGTCCGGATTAGAGGATAAACCGGCAAGATCATGTTCCATATACTCAAAAACAAGGTAAATGCTGCTGGATGTACGAGATGTGACTATACCCTCAAGTTTCATGATGTTTGGATGGTTGAGTTTCCGCAAAATGAGAATCTCTCTTGCCATAAACCTAATGCTCTCTGCTTGAAGATTATCAAACTTTACCTTCTTCAAAGCCACCATTTTCCCGGTTTTTACTTCTCGTGCTCGAAACACGCTACTATATGTTCCTTGTCCAATCTAAACACCAAACAAAATTCATCAACACAAAACCAAAAAAATATATTTAAAAAACCCTTTATTTTGGGTAACTTCTTTCACAAGAAACCATATGTTTACCTTCTCCAACTTCTGGAACGCCTCTGCCTTTAAAGGGACCCAACCTTGAACAGCCTCGGCCGCAGCTGCACAAAGCCAAGATGGCCAACCAGCAGCCGCTTGCTCAGCCTCTAAAGTCCTATGAGACAATCCAAGGCTCACACCAACCCTCGAATCAGAACCGCCCAATCTCCTTGATTTCCTCGAACGTCTGCTATTGTGACTCGTCTCCAATGAATGATCAACAAGAGCTCGATGTTGCTGGCTCGTGGAGATCAAGTCAGGTTCAGGGACCGGTGAGTCACCTTGGTCCGTTAAACATGAGACATTCTTGGAGCTGATGCAACCCATTTGTTATAGAAAAAATGTGGTTTCCGGATTCGGAAACGGGTCTAATATGGGGGGAATTAGCCCCACATTAGGCCAAAAGATTAAATGGGATTGCAGATAAAAGAGACACAAAGAAGACGATGGTGAAAATAAAGGAGGGAAAGAGGAAAAAAAAAAAAAAAAAAACAATCACATGACAAAATTATTAAAAGAAAAAGGAAACTTTTTTTTTTTTTTGAACCTTCTTGTGAAAGAGAGGTAAGGGAAGGTGCAAACACACAACCGCATAAACAGCAAGAGAGAGAATTGTGGGACCAAAATTGGGTAATAATCTTTTTCTTTTGTTTTCTTGTATTTGCAAAAAAGAAAGAAAAAGACATGTTTAGCTTTGTCACCTGTCTGACAGAGAAAGAAAGAAAAGACATAACCGACAAGTTAAAAAGCTAAGAAACAATTAAGGTGGATTAATTAGTTAGCTAATCTATCCTAAGTTGTTCAGATGTCTTAACAAAAACATAGTTCTCACATATGCCTAACTCATAATATCTTTTTATGTATACTAAAACAACAGAGTTATCAAAAGGTAAATCGACCAGAAGGTGGGGTTCGAAGTTTTGATGCTAAAGCTTTAAATAAAGTTGTACAATGATAATTTTTGGTCAAGTGCATTGCTTTAAAGGGTCTTCTTCAGTCAAAAGGACACTTTATTTTTATAAAAATTCAGCAGCAGCAAAAGAAATGTTACTCCTAATTCATGCATTAATTTCATTATTTCATTAGGCTTTACAATTACTTATGGGATATCAAAACATTTGATAATTCATATCCACCGCACAGAAACATACCTGATTGAAACTTTTTGCGCACATTGGTTGTGAGGTTTCTCACATTTAATGTTGGAGAAGTGTCATGAATAAACTAAAATTATATGATTAAAGAAACTAAAAGAAATTGTCACATGAGATTAGCCTTGTTACGGATACTGATATCCGGCTTTTTCAGGATATCTGTATCCGTATCTGTATTATCCGTGATTCTACTATTCGTATTCGTATCCGTAAATTACGGATATCCGGATTACGGATATCCGTAGAAACGCCGGATATCCGTATCCGGATTTTTTTTTTAATAAAAAAATTTAAAATAATATTATTATAATCATAAAATAAGAATTTTTTTTTTTAAAAAAATTAGAATAAAAACATAGATTTAAGTTTGATGAAAAATATGCGCTAAATTTAAAAGACCAAAACAAAAAAAAATTTAAATTTTAAAGGTCCAAAACAAAAAAAAATTTAATATTAAAGACCTGAATTTTTTTTTTTTTTTAATAACCGGATACGGATATCTGTTCTAATATTTTTCCAATATCCGTATCCGTATACGTATCCGGCGGATCCGGAAATTTACTATCCGTATCCGTATCCGTTTTCTCCAGATATCCGTTTTTTGGATCCGAATCCAGATACGAAACCGGATATCCGCCGGATACGGATATTTCTGCTCAGGGGTAAATGAGATGAGCAACTAGTAGATATTTGTTTACATGGTCAAGTTTTGTCCCTTGTCATCCATTTCATGTACTACAACAGTATAGACCTTTCCATGTATCATTGACCAAGAAATGGGATAATCCTCTACATGCATCATCATGCAACAAAGAAAAATAATTCGAATGACACTTAATATATTCATATGAGAGGACTACAAGTTCGGATATAATTGCTTGTTGATTTAGAGAGATATCTAATAACAAGTGATCCTAAACCAACCGAGAATGCTCAATCCTCCTACCTAAACTTTCTTTAAGCTCTTAGCTTTCTAGCTAACAGATTCAACTATAACTGTTTGAGCTTCCAACACAGCTACAACCCACACTATAAACCACCTAGGATAATTACAATCAGGACCGGCCCAAATGAATACTGTGTCTAAAGCAAAAAAAAAAAAAACATTGATTTTGTATTTTTTGAACGTTGCACTTTGACGGGGAAGAGCATGACCGATCCACCACTGCACCACAACAACATTTCGCAAAATGACTCTCCTAAAATTGCTAACAAATACTGATGCCTAAAACACATGCATGCTTGCTATGCAGCATAAAACACTTATTTTAAGGTCATTATCGAGCCTGATTACAATGCTCTTTCATGACAGTAACACAAGGCTTATCACATTTACACTCATGATTAGTATCTAATGGCATGTTAAAACCAACCTTGTTTATATATACTTGTCCGTATTCCATCTTTGCTTTAACAACGTCTATATTCTCTAACATTCCCCACCAGTTGGATACCCTCAACAAATTCTCATGTTGCAACACAAAACATGAGTATCAATTTTTAACAAGTTTGCCTAATGGAAAATAATTAAAGCTGGTAACTGATATAGATTAATCAACAAACATACATCCATAATTAAAGTTAGGGTTTCTCAAACACGAAATGAACCAATACATCTCCCGAAAGAGCAGACCTGTTGAAACTATACTCGGATTAGATAGATGTCAAAGAAGTTCAGTAGGGTTCGAGAAATTGGTTTTGTTCAAGGCAAAGAACTAATTTGTCTACTGCGAGAAAGACTTAGTTAAACAAGTTTGTCAGATGCCATTTCCATGGTTGCACTGCGTGCCGTTTATTTGTCTAGTTCTAAATTTGAAACAGCGTGTAGTTCTACTAACTTCTTACAGTACTTACTACTTGTCCTCTTCTTCAAATTAGCTTACAAATAATTCATAGAAGCTTCAAGCTTTGAATAAAATTGCGTCACACATGACACGTGCCAATCAAACCAAATCAAATTTTTATTGAACTAGATTTGTAGTATAAAAAAAATGATTTATTACCGTTTAAACAATAATATACTTATTACTCGAAAATGTCGTATAACTACTATATTAATATATTAATGGCCGTCGTTGACGGTGGTGAACTCACACAGGTTCATAAGATTCTTCTCGGACAAATATCTCTCTCGAAGCCAAAAAAAAACTTTCTCCATCTCCGAATCCGATCAAGATGAACCCAACTCAAAAACCCGACCCGATTTACGATATCGTTATACTCGGGGCATCAGGATTTACCGGCAAATACGTCGTCAGAGAAGCTCTCAAGTTCTTTCAAACGCCGTCTTCTCCGTTAAAGTCTCTAGCTTTAGCGGGTCGTAACCCGACCCGGTTAACCCAATCTCTCCAATGGGCCGCTCACCCGAACTCGCCTCCATCTTCTGTCGCTATCCTCACTGCGGATACATCTGATCCGGATTCACTTCGCCGTATCTGTAGCCAAACCAAACTCATCCTCAATTGTGTTGGACCTTTTCGTATCCATGGCGATCCCGTCGTCTCTGCATGTGCCGATTCAGGGTAAAATTGTCTTTTTTCCCCTCTGTTTTCTCAGTTGTGTTTAGTTACAGAGTGAACTAAAAACTGGAAAGTTTGATGCTTTTTGAAGTTTTGAAAACGTGTGATTTGTTGACATATGAGCTTTATTTGAGTGATACTTTATAAAATTTTGATCACAAAGCCTAAAAATTGGATCTTGTTTCACTTTCTTGAAGAGAAAATTCTGAAGTTAACAGAATGGTTAAAGTTGGTAGCTTTTGGATGTTGTTAGTGATGAAAATGTGTAATCTTTACAAAGCCTAAAAATTTGATCTTGTTTCACTTTCTTTGAGAGAAAGTACGGAAATTTAAAGAATGTTGAAGTTGTAGCTTGAAGATGTTAGTGATGAAAAATGTGATATCTTGTTAAGTTTTGCTTGTTATTGAATTCTTGATGAAATATGTGTAATCTTGTTAAATTTCATTTACTTGCTACATGGTTCTTTATAAGTGTATATAGGGGTAATTGATAAGAATAGCTTCACTTCTTTAAGAGAAAGTACTAAAAGAAAACTCTCTCTGTTAAGTTTTGATGTCTGATCAGATTAAGAATGATTAAAGTTGTTAGTTTGATGAAAAAAGTTTAATCTTTGTTAAGTTTTCTTTGCTTGTTACATTGTCTTTTTGTAGGTGTGATTATTTGGATATAAGTGGTGAACCTGAGTTCATGGAGAGAATGGAAGCTAAATACCATGAAAGAGCTGAAGAGACTGGCGCTTTAATCGTTTCTGCATGTGGTTTTGATTCAATTCCTGCTGAATTGGGTCTTCTCTTTAACTCTAGACAATGGGAACCTCCATCGGTTCCTAACCAGATCGAAGCATACCTCAGACTGGAGTCTGACAAAAAAATTGCAGGAAACTTTGGAACTTATGAGTCTGCGGTTTTAGGTATAGCCAATTCAGATAAGCTTAAAGAACTGAGACGTTCAAGACCAAGAAGGCCTAGGCCATCGGTATGTATGCATTATAACAAAACTTGACATTGAAACAAATTCTATTTTGTACATTCTTGGTAGTTAGGCTTTGGCTAATATTGAACTTTGGAATGTATTTGTAGATTCATGGTCCTTCAGCTAAAGGACCAACACTTGAAAACCAGAAGAAGATTGGCCTTTGGGCTTTAAAGCTACCTTCAGCTGATGCAGTAGTTGTTCGTAGAACTCTCACGACTCTAACAGAGAAACCACATGGACTTCCTGGGGTTAATGAGAGTCCTGATCAGATACAAAAGAGAGAAGCATACTGGTCAACGATCAAACCAGCTCATTTCGGTGTAAAGATAACATCCAAATCTATCTTTGGGATATTCCAATATATTACACTTGGAGTGTCCCTTGGTCTACTTGCCAAGTTCTCATTCGGAAGATGGCTTCTTTTGAAATTCCCTTCGTTTTTTAGCGCTGGTGTGTTCCAGAAGAAGGGTCCGAGTGAAGAAGAAGTAGAAAGCGCCACATTTAAGATGTGGTTCATAGGTCGTGGGTACAGCGAAGAGAGTTTAGCTTCACAAGGAAACACAAAGCCTGACATGGAAATTACTACAAGAATATCAGGACCCGAGATTGGGTATATAACTACCCCGATCGCCCTTGTTCAATGCGGTTTGATAGTCTTGGGCCAACGCGAAAGCCTAGTTAAAGGAGGAGTCTACACACCCGGCATTGTGTTTGGTGCAACTGATATCCAACAGCGTCTTGAAGACAATGGCATATCCTTTGAGGTGATTTCAAAGAACAAGATTCAAGAATAAAAACAGATCTCTTCTCATGCTTTTTCTATTCTGTTTTAAGTTATGTTTTCTCCTTCTAATTAGCTCGTGTTTGAGCTTTACAGACACAATGAAGAAAGTTTGATGGTAAGTTGCATTTTGATAATAACAAAACTGTTTCCTTTGAGTTTTGGTGTGGAGATTGTACTCAAAACAGAGTATCTGGTTCTTAAACTGGAAACAGACCATCCTTGTGAAAAAATGGACGGTAAGAGAATCCCAAAGATCACATAACTGTCTATCATTTACCAAAATTGCAGTCCCTGCTACAAAAAAACATTGTTGAGAAAGTGGTTTGTTTCCTGCTACTGTTTGAAGATCGATCTTTCGTCTGCGCTGCATTTGTACATAGAAACTCGGTTTTCTAGCCATTGAAGTGTTTGCAGGTATCAGCTGAGCTATTCCACACCTCTTCTGTGGCTGCTCTGATGAAACAGAACTGTTAAAAGACTCATAAGTGTTGAATCCTTTGAGCTTTAACGATCCGATTTTGAAAGAGCTGAAAATGAGGCCTCAAGAAAGAGAAAGATCATTGCGGGAAACAAAATTTCCGAGTTTGGAACTAGCTGGACCAAAGAGTAACTCCAAGCTAAAATCAGGACCGGATATCGATCTTCCGTTACCACCAACTTTATCTAGCTCTCCTAAGGAAAACTGCAGGAGCCAAAACAGGCATTGATAAGCATGTCAAGAGAGAATAACAATGGCTTGAGGGATTTGGAGAGTTTTTTTTAACCTGAAGCAAACCATTGGTTATAAAAGCTGTGTTGAAGCAAGTATAAAAAAGTCGGCTTCCAATCATTTTCTGGTAGAATGTTATGCGTATGTCTCCGCTCACCTGTTCAATAATCATATGCTTATCAAACATCTTATCATCAACATTGTTTGAAGATTTGTTTTTTGTGACTTACTCTCACAGGTTTGTCAAAGTAGAAGTCAAGACATGTTTTCTCGTCGATAATGGAACTCTCGGTATCCATTTGAACAACAAGACGTGGTTCTTCTCCATCTTTTACTACCTCGTCTTCTTCTGAATCACGGTTCACATGAGATATATAATACCGTGGACTCGAGCTTCTACAATACCCTTTCCTGAATTGTCTACAACAACCTCTTGCAAGTTCTACAGATGGTCTATACATCTCATTTGGAACCTAACATCAGAAACAGATTATGCATGGCATCAAAGTGTATATATCAAGAAGGAATAGAGTCTGCAATGCATCAAAATGTACATCTCATTACCTCCTGAAGTTCTGAGACCACAAAGAAGACCGAATCAACGTTGGCTGTATCATAAAGTCTAATCCTCAGCAACTCTCTGCTATGTTCTAGAGGTAGTTTAACCTCTGGAAGTCCGTTTTTACGGAAGGAAAGTGAATCTGACCAGTATTTCACATAACGCCGTTGGCTTGGTATTGAGACCTGTCCAAGAATCAATCAAGAAATTAATGGTTGGTTTATGAATTAGCTTTCTCTATTTGTAGGTAAATTAAGGACTCACTCCATTATTGTTTGTGGTTCTTCTATTTGCATACATCTGAAGAGCTTCCTCAGCTAACATTCCTCCATAAACAAGGTACGCCGATACCATTAGCCCTGTTCTACCTTTTCCTGCCTGCACAAACCTACATTAGAATCTGATAATGCAACAATGTGGAAGAAACCGGATTTTTCGGTTTCAATATAGTACCATGCAATGGACAACCGCGATGTTCTTGGGATCTAATGAGATCCAAGAATGAACACTTTCACAGAAAAGTTGGATCATTTTAAGAGATGGGACATGGTTGTCATCAAATGGAAATCTTTCGACACGGCCATAAAAGTTATCTGGATCATAAGATTCTTCTATACATAGATTATAGACCTAACCAAAATGCAGGAAAAAATGTTAAAAACATGATTTGTTGATTAATGTTTTGATACATCATTTTGTGTTATTGACCTTGTAGTGATCAGGATGTCGCATATCGAGCACGGACTTGACTTGCCAAAGAGGGTTTCTATAAACCGCTCTTATTCGTTCAGCGGGAAAAGACATAGCCAACAATTTGTCAGAAATATAAGACATATCGAGATCATATCCACCGGTGATTAAGCGTCTTCGTTTCTTGGAAACCAAGTTACGTAGATAAGAACTTGTGGTAAGGTAAGTCAGAATATGAACCCTAGTTAGTTCCAGAGTTGTTTTCTCTTTTAAAGGCCCTCTTGAGAGCTTGAGACCCATTCTGAAGGAAAGAAAGAAACATATCATTAGGTTTTAAGTACCGTACGTTGCAAGAAAAAAGGGATATGATCAAAAGGGTTTGTACCTGAAGAATGGATCATGAAGTTGGGGAAGAGATTTTTTCAGGTTCCCAAATTGAGGGAATTGGGAACCCGAGAAAGAAGAAGATGTCGTAAGGTGAAACGAATACGAAAAACTTCAACTTTTTTTTTTTTTTTTTTTGGAGAAAATGGGTTTTATTTTACTTGAATAGAACAACAAATAGGGTCATTGAAGAAAACTATGAACAACCATGCAAATTCCATTTTTGGAGGTCCTGAAATTTAGCAAAGCTTCCCTTTTAAATTTAGGGCTCTGTTTCTCTCTTCTTATTTTCTCTTTCCACTTTTAGCTGTTAGTTTTGGCGAGAATATAAACGGGGTATATAAGAAGAAAGGTCTCTAAGAAGTAAAAAGAATGATGATTGTGATTCTTTTTTATTCTTCATCTTGAGTTCTATAAAGTTGCATCATAATTATTGTGTTTTCATTATTCTCATTGTTTTCATAAGTTACCATTGAACCAATTAAACTTGAACCCGTGCATGACTCCAATTATGAGGACCAAATAATGTGATTCTATTTGTTCAAAAAAATACAAGCTGTGTTTTTGCTTCTCCTTCATTAAAGAATTATTTGCCGTTTTATTCAATAATAAAAACACCACACTTTTTACCGTTACACTTTCCACGGATCACACAACATATTGGAGAATCTCATTTTGTGGTGCTTTCGTGAATCTGATTCGAAATCTCTTATCCAATAACACCATTGTCGAGAATGTATCTTTCAATAAAAAAAAATTAATTTAACTAGACGCAGTGAAGTTATGTTAACAATTGTCCATGTCCCTATTGATCCAAACACCTTGCTGTAAATTTCTTGTTATATGAGCTCATTGGTTTTTGATGCTCTTTGATGTAATTGTTTGGACTGCATTTAGATTTTTGTATCATTGTTAGGGTTAATGGGCTTCTAACTCAAAACCAATTGGCAATGAGTGGAGTAGCTCATATCCTTTATATACTAGTGCTGGTCCCTTTTAGATTTCCGATATGGGATCCTAACATGCCCCCTCGAGATGATGGCTCTTATCAGTCCATCTCGAACCGAATCCCACTTTAGGACCGGCAATAAGCCCTTCTTAGAGATGACAAGTGTGTCTAGGAGGATGCTTCGATAATTCCTCTGTTTGAAGGTAACCCTTTGGAAATCGGCCAGGTGCTATGTTTATGAACAAAACCTTAGTCCCCGCCAGATGAATTTTGTACTGTCGGTTTCTGATCCTTTTTTGGTTTTGCTAGTCCTGCTTTAATCAGAGAGTCTCTCCCGGTAACCAAAAGTTCGGGTGATATTGTCTGCTCTGGTACTACCTGCAACTGCAAGTAAGGAGAGATTGAGGCTGTGGTTATTGCCACTGGTGTTCACACTCGCTTTGGCAAGACTACCATCTCATGGAATCGACAAATCGTGGTTGGTTGTTAATAGGAGGGATTCCAATTGCAATGCCAATGATTTTTCAGTCGGTTTAAGTTTTAATATCAGCTGCTACTAACAGTTTTATATGAATTTTGAATATAACTGGGACCTTGACCTCATAAAACTATATCCCAATTTTCTTGCTCACAACTTTTTTTTCTTAACGCAGAGTTTTGAATAGATCCTTAACTGTTTCATGAGTGAAGCTAGAAAGCAAATCCAAACACTTTCCATGGAAAGCTAAAAAGCTAATTTTTATTTTATCAAACTTTTGGTAACGTTCAACTTCAAGATTACTCTTTTGATATTGCCCTTAAAATGATTCATCTATATTTGTTTCACAAGTTATGAAATTGAAAGTTTCTATCAATGTTTTGTGACTTATAACTTCAAAATATTCAAACTTTTGAAAGATGATTTGTCACTATAAGTGTTTTAACAAGACTTTAATCGAAATGACAATAGATTGTGTGTTGAATAATTAAGTGTTGACTGTTGAAACGTCAAGTTATTGTATTGAAACGACTCCTCTCATAAGTCGATGCAATTTGTTTTATTTATTTTTATTCTTTTTGGATTTTAAGTTAAAGCAGAACCTTTTTTTGTCCCTTTGTATAATCAACATGAAGATCTCTCTTTTATTTGCTTTGAATGCTCTACTTGTGTTACATTTGTATAATCAAATGAGACTGACATGGAAGCTTTACTTGTGTTCAAGTCTCAAGTTTCTGAAAACAACAGAGAGCTCTTAGCCTCATGGAATCATTCCTCCCTACTCTGCAATTGGATTGGGGTTACATGTGGCCGCAGACAAGAAAGAGTTACAAGTTTAGACCTTGGAGGATTCAAATTATCCGGTTTGGTCTCACCTTCCATTGGTAATCTCTCGTTTCTCAGATTACTTAATCTTGCAGACAACTCTTTTGAAAGTAATATCCCTCAAGAGTTAGGAATGTTATTTAGGCTTCAGTACTTGAACATGAGCTATAATCTTCTCCAAGGAAGGATCCCGCTCGCTCTTTCTAACTGCTCTAGATTGTCGAACCTTGATTTATCGTCAAACCATCTTGGACATGAAGTTCCTTCAGAGCTAGGTTCACTTTCTAAGCTTGTCTTTCTAGATCTTAGTAGAAACAACCTTGTGGGAAAGTTTCCTTCTTCTTTAGGAAACTTGACGTCACTTCAGAAGCTTGACTTTGTATATAACCATATGGATGGAGAGATTCCAGATGGTGTAGCTAGATTGACTCAAATGGTGTTTTTTTCAGATATCACTGAATAGTTTTTCAGGTGTTTTTCCTCCTGGATTGTACAACGTGTCCTCGCTTGTGTCTTTATCCTTAAGTAGCAATAGCTTTTCGGGTAACCTTAGGGAAGATTTTGGTGATCTTCTACCAAACCTTAGAACGCTTCTTTTGGGAGCAAATCAGTTCACTGGAGCCATTCCCATAACACTTACCAATATCAACTAATCACCTGACAGGAAGTGTCCCTTTGAGTTTTGGAAAATTAAATGAGTTGCGGCGGTTAGGAATTGCACATAACTCTCTTGGAAATAACTCTTTTAGTGATCTCGAGTTTATCGGTGCTTTGGTTAACTGCACTCAGTTAGAGTTCTTAGATGCTGGTTACAATAGACTTGGAGTTGAGCTTCCTGCCTCCATAGCCAATCTTTCCACCAAAATGACTAGTCTGTCTCTTGGACGAAATCTTATCTCTGGAGCCATTCCTCGTGACATCGGGAATCTCATAAGCTTGCAAGAACTCGGTTTAGAAACAAATATGTTGACAGGAGAACTTCCAGTCTCTTTCGGGAAGCTTTTGGAACTGCGGGTTTTGTATTTGTATTCAAACGCAATATCGGGGGAAATACCATCTTATTTTGGCAACATGACTAAGTTGCTGAAGCTTCATTTGTTCAACAATAGTTTCCAAGGAAGAATCCCTCAGAGTCTTGGACGTTGTCAATACTTGCTAGATCTATGGATTGATTCTAATAAGTTGAATGGGACTATACCTCGGGAAATACTGCAAATACTATCCCTCGCTTACATAGAATTGTCAAGAAATTTCTTGACTGGCCCTTTTCCTGAAGAAGTTGGAAAGTTAGAACTTCTTGTTGGACTAGATGCTTCGTACAACAACTTATCAGGACATATTCCACAATCTATAGGGGACTGTCTTGCGATGGAATTTCTATATATGAAAGGAAACTCGTTTGACGGAGCCATTCCAGATATAAGCCGGTTGGTAAGCCTAAGAAATGTTGACTTCTCCAACAACAATCTCTCTGGCCGCATACCTCAGTACCTGGAGAACTTTTCTTTGTTGCGAAATCTGAATCTTTCTATGAACAATTTTGAGGGAAGGGTGCCAACAAAAGGAGTTTTTCAAAATGCTACAGCAGTTTCTGTTTTTGGAAACAAAAATCTATGCGGAGGCATTATAGAAATGCAGCTAAAGCCATGCATTGAATCACCAAGGCAGAAAAAGCCTCTCTCAGTTAGAAAAAAAGTTTCCATTGGGATAGGTACGACTTTGTTTTTGTTATTCATAATTGTGGCTTCTCTGTGTTGGTTCAAGAAGATGAGAAAGAACAAGAACGATGTCAGTGATATTAATCCATCTGATTCTACTACTTTGGGGATGTTCTTTGACAAGATAAGTTATGAAGAGCTTCATAATGCAACAAGTGGCTTCTCTTCAAGCAATCTGATTGGTTCAGGCAACTTCAGTAATGTGTTTAAAGGATTGCTTGGCCTTGACAATAACAAACTCGTCGCTGTTAAAGTTCTGAACCTCTTGAAGCCTGGAGCAACGAAAAGCTTTGTAGCGGAATGTGAAACTTTCTAGGGTATAAGGCATCGTAACCTTGTGAAACTGATTACGGTTTGTTCAAGCCTCGATTCTCAAGGAAAGGATTTCAAAGCTCTGGTCTATGAGTTCATGCCAAAAGGAAGTCTGGATATGTGGCTGCAGCCACAAGATCTGGAAAGAGCAAGATCTTTAACACTTGCAGAGAAACTCAACATAGCAATAGATGTTGCTTCTGCTTTAGAGTATCTTCATGTTTATTGTCATGAACCTGTAGCTCACTGTGATATTAAACCAAGCAACATTCTTCTAGACGATGATCTTACTGCTCATGTTAGTGACTTTGGTTTGGCTCGGTTCCTTTATAAACTCGATCGAGAATCTTTTCTAAACCAGTTTAGTTCTGATGGTGTTAGAGGCACCATTGGATATGTCGCACCAGGTAACTAAACATCTATATGCAAAATTATATTCTTAAAACTTATCTAATCTTGTTTCTGTAATATATGTGCAGAATATGGAATGGGAAGCAAACCATCAATACAAGAAGATGTGTACAGCTTTGGAGTTCTACTTTTGGAGATGTTCACCGGAAAAAAGCCAACAAACAACTCATTTTCAAGCGGCTATAACCTACACAGCTACACAAAGTCGGTATTGTCGGGTTGCACAAGCAGTGGAGGCATTGATGAGTGGTTGATACAGGTTTTGAAGGTGGGAATAAAGTGTTCTGAAGAATATCCAATGGAGAGGATGAGAATGGCTGAAGCAGTAGAAGAATTAATCTCAATCAGATCAAAGTTCTTTAGTTCCAACATGACCATTTCCAGAGCTAAGTCCTCTGTATGATTTGCATACTTCTCCTCAAAAATGGTTGTTAAAGGCTGAGATGTATACAGTTACAATCTCGATTAAGATGATGACAATTTAATGGGGACATAGTAAAAATGTGTCGCTAATTCTGTTTCATTGAAACAAGAGAGACTACTCTCTTGCAAGAACTATAATTTATTGTATTAATAAAGAACATTTTAAAAATGCTTTAAAACTCTTTTCAAATTATCAGAATGCTTTAAAACTCTTAACAAATTATCAGAAAAGAGACTTTTTTTTTTTTTTTTTTTTTTTTTTTTTTTTTTTTTGTATTTTCATCAAACTTAGACGCTTTATGTCTGATTAGGTTACCATAATCAGACTTAATTACAAAATATATTCTTTACATATATTATATATAGAGATCCTTGATACATCAAGAGTCGTTTTACCATGAAAATGATTTTGAGAGAACAGAATCATAATCTTTTATATATCCGAATTTTGGTGCAACATATACAACATTTTAAGTACCACACAGAATCAATTCGAACCAATATTATGCACTCGAAAAGTCTTAATATAACTTTTAACGACCTCTTTTTCCCGTTATAAGATTAAAAAAAATCATTTAGCAAATATATTAATTAATTATAGATTTGTGATTGCTTGAAGTTTGCTCTTAAATGAGAATTTGGCTATCTATATATAAATACTAGTATATGTGTGTATCCATATTCTGTAACCTATATCGTCTCGTGGATCATGCATTAATACATTGCTTCAATGATTTGTCCACTTAGATGAAATGATTAACCTTTTTCCCCACCACAGAAGAAAGCTGAGAGTGAAAAAAGCCTATTTAGTGCTTCTCTCAAGTTCATTCACTTTACATGCATTCATTATTCATATATGCTTATGCTTATGCTTATGCTTATGTATGTCAAGCGGGTCAACCCGCGACTCGCGACCCGTCCCACAGCGGGTTCTAGTAAATTTTCGATCCGCATCAATCCGCAATTCGCGATCCACCAAACAAAAAAACTTTACCCGCATCCGCCCCGCTTAAATTTGCGGGTACCCGTGGATAACCCGCAAATAATTAAATAAAAATAAGAAATTAATTTTTAAATTTTTTTAGTAAAATTAGTATTTATTAATAATTTTTTGTATTAAAAACATAAATTCTTAATTTAAAAATAAAATAAAATAATAATTTGGATAAAAATATATATTTTTATAATATTTTTAAATTTTAACTACTAAAATAAATAAAATAATAATTCTTAATTAATTAATTTTTTTTTTTGAAATGCGGGTACCCGCAAATCCGCTTTAAAAAATTTGATTATCCGCACCCGCCCCGCTAAAAAATATTTTGACCCGCATCCGTTAACCGCAATTTGAAAAAAAATAAAATTCGACCCGCACCCATCCTGCGGTGGGTCTAACGGGGTGGAGTCTGCGTGTTTCTGATTAAATTGACAGGCCTAATGTAACTATGTTATTTTCTCAGTCTAAGCCGTAACCATTTGGACCTTCTGAAAAAAAACAAATCGTTTTTGAACTTGATAAACCAAGTAGTTGTGACAAGCTAGAAAGCTAAAAAGCTATAAATAAATGATCCCTTAAGAAAATAATAATAATAGGGAATTTGTAACAAATCCTCTTGCATTGTTTTAGATTTTCAGACAGAAACCCCCGAAATTGTTTTCTTTTTTTTTCAAGCATTAAACATATAGTAATGAATTCTAGACAAGCTGGTTAGCTTTTAATATTTTTAGTTAGCCATTTTTCCTAATTTTCAGTTTGTAATTATCTTTCTTTGTCTTTTAGCATTATTACCTTTAGAATTTCTTCCTTGTAAGACACAGCTCTGCTAATAATTTAGTTGTGAGTTGTTACTATATGTTTTGACGATGTCAGAAAAACTTTGAAAAAGGTAAAAGATTGCTTGAGGTCGGGGATAGTATTAATAATTTAGAAACCGACCACTCATTAATCATTATTAAATAATACTATATTGTTTTCAAAACTAACTTTCTCATTCCGATATTTTATTCCTCCAATGAAACTGTGAGAAGAGCCGATTGGCTAATTCAAATTATGGTTCGGTAAGCGTTGAGAAAATTCATATGAAATCTGAGCTTTCATTGTGCTGTTGTGGATTGTGTTTACTGTTTGGTTTGCATCTTTATACTAATATTAGAGAACTATATATATAATACATATATATAGTACTATTAAAATTGTAAAATATTATTAAAAATCATTAGAAAAAACAGTTTTAATAAATTTAATATGGATACAAAAATTTATAATAAATTCAAATCGTTTCAATTTTTTCATCCAATGCAGTCCCTTCAAGTATTATAGACGAGATTTTGATGGATTCTATCAAAATGACAGGTAACTTTTTAAATTTATTTAGTTACATTTTTTTTAATTGAAATTCTAATAAATTTCTTTCAAATGACATTGCCATAAACAGAACTGCAAATTCAAAAAAAAAATATATTTGAAAGAATGACTAAAAAATAGTCAACCCAATAAAACTATTTTTTAGTCATTCTTCCAAATTACTAATTATTATTATATTATTTTATTTATTAATTTTTTACAAAATTCAAAATTCTTTAAAAAAATAGTCAACCCAATAAAAACATTGTACAAATCTTTACCAAAAATAAAATAAAACATTGTACAAATGACTATAATAAATACTGTAGTCAAATTTAATAAAAACTCTAATTACTCAACTCCGGTTAATATCCATTTGTATCTCAACCGGTCATTCTATATCGGTTTAGTATACAAAATTGGAGCTAAACCGAACCATGTGATGAAAAAGGTGAGTTCCGTACCCTTTTTTTTTTTTATAACACCCCACAAACTTTTTCTTCTCCCTTTGAAATCTAAGAGAGGTGCAAAAATATTAAATACGCTTTTGATTCTGCGACGAACGCGGAAAGCGAAATTGAAGAAGAAAAGCCCCACCACCACCACCACCACCATCGACCCCAAAAATTCGGAGAGACACTGAGAAAAAAGAAAAAAAGAAAAAAAAAAACCCTTCTTTTTGAGTTGCTTGCACGATCTCGCAAACACAGACCCAGAAGAAAAGGTTTAGTAAATTCTGCAGCTTTTTCTGATTTTTTTTTGCCATTGGTAAAGTCATTTTCTTTTGAAAAGTATTTTGCTTTTTTTTTTTATATTTGAATCAATTCTGAAACAAATGAAATTATTATTTCTTTGCCTTTTAACTTTTTTTTGTTTTGGGTTGAAATGTCTGATCAAAAATGATTTTTCCCTTTTGGTATGTTTCTGTTCGTGTAAGCCATATTTAATCGGTAATGTGAATATTTTTTTCTGAAAGTTTGAGGTTTTATTTTTTTTTGGGATTTGGAATTTTGGATTCGATTAAGTGAGAAAATGGGTTTCCTTCGAATCGTTTTTTGTAGCATTTTACACAATTCCCATTTTCAATAGAAACGTAAAGTTTGGATCTTTTGTTTATTTTTTTGGGTTGTTGATGTTTCTCAGAAAAGTCGAATGCTTCAAAATGAGGTTTTGCTTTTTTTTTTTTTATTAGAGAATCCTTCAAGCTACGTTGCATTCATGACATTGTTTGTTTAAATTTTCGAATAGTTTTTCTCTTATTTAACATGTTGTTGAAGATAACTTAATTCTCTCTGAGTTCTTCTTGGTGCTTTTGTTGATCAGATTTGTTCGTTTTGATAACCAAGATCCAAGCTTGCTTAACTAAATTTGAAATCTTTCGATAGGTATGTTCTTTGTTTTTTTCAGTGCTAAATAGGTTTTTATAGGTTACAGAAAAAAAAGGTTTAATTTTTGACATTTTGTGGTGGATTGGATAAATGTTTGTTGCTGGCTTCATTATCTTATGCCATTTCCTATTATTAGTCGGCTTTTTATGGTTGAAGTTTGAGTTTTTATTTTTATTTTTATAAGTTTCTGTTTGGTTGTGTTTAATATCTCCATTGATCTGTTTTTGGGTTGTCTACTCTATAAATCACAAAGAAACAGAAAAATTAAACCTTTTTCTTGTTTGTATATATATGAAGTAGAGATTTATGGTTAATTTGGTTTCTATGTCTGAATTTATGAACAGGTTGGTGCCTACTTGATGGATGAAGACGCTGTGAAAACGTTTGGAACGCCTGAAATGATGAATAAGGAAGACGGTTATAACCCGAGAGGAGATTCTACGGGGAAGGCATTGGCTTCGAAGTCTAAGGAGAAAGAGATCCCTCGTTACCTTCGAGCATCAACTGGTTCGTGCCATGATTTGTGCAAGTATGGGAAGAGACAGATAACTGTGGAGAAACCATGGCGTTCGACTACTAAAAAGATTTTCAAGAAAGCTCTTGATGATGATTTGAATGAAACTTTGAAGCCGGGTGTTTCTAGAATGAAGAAGAAGGTAACGGAGAAAAAAACGGCTACTGATGATTCTTCTGAGGTTATTAAAAGAGAAGTTGTGAAGTATCAAGTGAGTGGTGTCTCTAATGGGATAAGGAAGCCAGAGGTATTGATAATACCATCTGGTGATGAAACTCCTGTGACGCAGGGGAAGAAGAAAACGATATTAAGTTCCAAACTTAAACCTTCACCAGATTCGGGATCTCGTTCATCAGGAAATGTTGGTGCCCTGAAGTCGAAAGTCTTAACGAAATCTTATTCAGCACTAGTAACATCGAAATCTAAAGTGAACCATGAGAAAGTTGCTTCACCAGTTCTGAAACCCAGAATGGGGAAAACAAGTGGAGGAAAAGACGAAGATTCAAAGTTAAAGAAGGCTACGGTCTCCTCCAGAGTTGTTTCAAAGAAGGTTCCGGTGGCTCCAAGAGCTTCACTTTCTCCAAGATTATCAGCAAGTTTGAGAAAGAGCCAGAGTTTAAAGGCTGCATCTTCCTCTTCTTCTCGACTAAATCCGAAACTAAGACATGTGAATCGCACTGGTGAATCTAATAAGAAGTTAGATGGTTATCCAGTCGAGGAGAAAACGTTGCACGTTGTGGAAATGGAAACAACGAGCAAAGTCATCGCTGAAAATGATCAGAATCAGCATAGCATTGTTGAACCTCCTCCACCAACTCAAAAAGACAATGAGTGTACTGTTTCAGAAACAGAGGACTATGAATACACTTCAGGAAGCATCGAAGCTGAGAGCGGAGAAGAAGAGATTGAAATGTCCAATGTAGAGAAAAAACCAAGAGCGGCGAGAAAGGAGGGTGATTCTGCAGATGAAGCTGCTAGGAAGTTACGTTTCAGAAGAGGCAAAGTTATAGATGCTGAGACTGCGGGTGAGAGTGCAAGGAAGCTCAAGTTTAGAAAAGGAAGAGGTCTTGGGGAAGACAAAGCGGAAGTTGCACAAGTAAGAAGAAGCTTTAAGAAGAGGGATGATATCAGAGAAGAAGAAGTGGATGAAAATGGTGAAAAAGTTGTGTTGAGGCATCAAGATGTTCAGGAGAAAGATGCACAGGGACTGTTCAACAATGTCATTGAAGAAACAGCGAGTAAACTCGTTGAAGCTCGAAAAAGCAAAGTTAAAGCTTTGGTTGGTGCTTTTGAAACCGTCATTTCTCTTCAAGAGTCTTAAAACCTTTCTCCTAACTTCTGGTATGTGCATTGGGCATAAACAAAGCTAACATTGGATATTTGATTTCTTAGGAGTAGTTGATTTGGTTTTGGTTTTGTGTTGGTCTGCAGAAAACTGGTAATCTAGATTGAGCCGGTTTGAATCGTTTCGGTTTGCTGATCTTCAGGATGATGATGCTTTTTTATATATACTCCAAACATTGATATGGTGCTTTGTGAATATTACTTGATGGATTGGGGTTTGTGTTTTGTTTTGGTTATTATAGACCGGTTTGTTGATTTCTTTGGATGTTTTCGGTTTATTGTCCGGTTTGTATAGAAAAATTCTGGTCTTTTTTCTTACATTCCTTGTTGGTTTTTCTTTGTCTTCAATTCTTCATGTTGAGGGGATTTGAGAGAAGAAGCGCTTCTACAGGTTTTCTATATTCACAAACCGGATATTAAACCGTATTTTCTGGTTTTGAATAGCACCGGTCCTTATTGGTTTATTAACTAATTAACTGGTGGCCAATCTAGGATTGCCACGTCATCTAAACCAAATAGAAAAGGAGCCACGTAGACCAATCAATTTGTAACTGCTAGGGTAAAATTAAAAAAACCTATAAATACGCTTAATCCGCTATTTTTTTTATATAAGGAACGAACAAAAATTCGAAATTTTTAAAAGAAATTGACTACTGCCTCTGTCTCAATATATAAGTTGTTTAAAAACCTTTTTTTGGTTTTAGTTTATTTGATTTTCTCACATTTAATACAAAAATATGTGTATTTAATTTTTATAATTATACATATTTTATTTTATATTTATTTATTAGCTAGATTGTATTTATAAAAAAAAAATAATTAAAAATAGAATTTATACACTTTCTTCTTAAATTGTGTTGTGAAATAAAAGATTTTACATATTGAACAGAAAAAAAAAAAAAAAGGGACGTTCTTTTTCAGCTTTAGGGACCGACCACTATTCCTAAGCCACGAAAAGTAACGACACTACCACTATTCCACGTGTCGTATAATTACTCGACCTTGCTTTAGTTATGAAACCGACTCGTTATTTTGTCTGCTTCGGAAGATATTTTCATAATTTCCTCATATTTTGTTTTCTTGTTCAAACATCTTTTCCGTCTTTTCATCGAAATTCAGCTTATAAATGGACAAACAAAATGTAGATTAAGCTTTCCATTAACTATCAAACGTGCCGTTACTATTAACGGTCAACATAACGGATGTTTGTTATCATCACCAAATCTTCTTGAAGGGAGATCAGCTCCATCCAATCAAATCGATTAGCCATACCGTTTACCTTACCACACCGGAACATAGCCCAGAGTCACAGACAAAAATTACATAGTAGAAAACAATCAGAAAAATTAAGGAAACAAAGCAGATTTTGCTATCTTCTCGAGTCTTTGCAATTTGCATGCATTCATCATCAAAAAATCCTTTCTGGGTATTGTTGAAATTAGCTGTATTACTTCAAATGTTGACCCTTTACTTTTCTTCTTCTTCTTCTTCTTTGTTGAAATTTCGTTTCCTCGCTAGAGCAAAACCCTAATCACTTTACTTCTCAATTCTGCTCAAAAGTTGGAACTTTATTAGCTCTTGGTTCTTCAGAGAAGATAAGATTGGTGTAATTTTAAGGTGAGATTCTTCTGTTCCCATTTGAGATCTTTTTGCATTGTAGGAATAAAAATTGATGTTTTTAGTCATCTTGGACCGATGGTCTTCAATGGTATTTATTGAATATTTGTATTGAGAGATCTGAGTAGTTTGATTTTTGTTTGTGGGAATCTTTAAAGGTCCAATTTTTACTTAATTTAGGTTTGACCTGAGAATGAATTTGATATCTCAAGTTTGATTACATATAAAGGTTGCATCTTTGATTTTTGGGTATAGTTTATATTAATCATATGAGCTCATGATTTGGTCAGCTAAAGTGTTTTGGCTTTTACGTAATGCATTGTATTCAATGAAAATTGCAACTTGTGTGGTTCTATTATCTTATCTAAAGACTGTTTTTTTTTTTTTTTTGGATTCGCTTGTTTTGTTAAGTTGAGAAGATGATAATAGCTAAACAATACCGTTGCATTCACTCGGCGACTTGTCATTGTACCAAAGGGCATCTAAGCGAAGAAGTATTGTTTCTTATGGTTCAGCATCTAAACTGGAATCCTAATGTAATCGCGACGCTATCTTGCGTTTGTAAATGGTTCGATGATCTTGCTAAGCGGTTACTATGGAAAGAGTTCTGTAGAGCTAGAGCGCCTAAGATGATGTGTGACCTTCAATCTAGTGGTAGTCATAGTGTTGATGGGAGTTGGAGAGCACTTGGGAAGCTTTTGATTTACTGCTCTGGTTCGAGTAAAGGTGGACTCTTTAACGATGTTCAGATTCCCGGTCATTTTGTTCACAGAACCCGTTTCTCTAGAACATCGGGAAGAAGCTTCCTTCCTCCACAATGTCGAACTGATGATATTCTCTATGTTTCTGATCCTTGTGAACATCTTGATCAAGGAGAAGATGGCGATATGGGATTCTTCCGCGGGATTTTCAAATCTTTTTCAATGTCGAAGGTGAGGAAATTGCTTATTAAGAAAGGGACATCGTTTCATCCCACAGAAGTTTGTCCGTATTGCAAAGCGAAACTGTGGAGTATGCTTCAGGCGAAAATGATACCGCAGAGTGCTAGCTGTAGATTGGGGGCTTATGAAGATAGCATTGAGTATTATGTTTGCCTCAATGGACATATGCTTGGAGTTTGTACACTCTTACCATTGTCTGATTCTGATGGGGCTTCCGAGTTTCAGTGACTAAATCTTTCGACCTTGCGTGGTTCGTGGTTAAAGTTTATGTTGTAATCTCTCTGTTTCTATGATCGGTGACTATAAGAGTGTCTTTCAGAATCGTCGGAATCTGAAACTTTACATAGAGTTGGTGTTAAGTTTATCATAAGCTGAAGCTGTGCAAAGGTTCTATGAAGAAAGTTGGCGATTTCAGATTCTCAATCTACCATTGGTGTGCATCTACAAATCATTTGTTGATTCTGTGCATGTATATGTATGAACAACACTTGAAAAATTGTAATAGACGCATTTATTTTTGCTACATTTATGATCTTTTGACCCAAACAAAACCTAAGAATCTCTATTCTAAATCTTTCAACAACTTGAATTACTTCTGATTTCGACTGTGCTATGACCTGGTTTCTTTCTCAATCCAACATCCTCCATCATCTTTCTCACCTTCTCCATATCTTTCCATCGTCCTAAAGCCGCATAGATATTCGCCAGCAACACATAATTGCCCGTGTTCTCCGGTTCAAGATCAAACAGTTTGTTTGCTGCTATTTCTCCAAGTTGGACATTCTCATGTGTGACACAAGCAGCAAGCAAAGCACCCCAAACGGTTGAGGTCGGTTCAAATGGAATTGTTGTAATGAGACTGTAAGCTTCGTCTAACCGACCTGCTCGGCCAAGAAGATCAACAATGCAAGTGTAATGGTTTGATCGAGCTATCGTCTTATAATGTTCAAGCATAAACCTGAATAATGTCAAGCCTTCTTCAACCAAACCGGAATGACTGCAAGCGTTTAAGGCAGAAGTAAATGTGATTTCGTTTGGTGTCACACCAGACCGAACCATTTCCATGAAAACTAGCAACGCGTTATGACCATCTCCGTGCATCCCGTAGCCAGAAATTAACGCACCCCATAGAACTACATCTTTGCTCTTGTGTTTCTCCTGGATTCCATTAAATACCTTGTGGGCGGATCCTAAATTTCCACACTTTGAGTAAACATGAACAAGCCCTGTAACAGCATCGAGGCTTGACATAAACCCGGTTTTGGTTAGGTAGCAATGGATATTCATTGCTTGGCGCAAATCAGCCAAAGCTGCAAATGCTGGAAGGAGACTGTTTAATGTAGCAATATTGGGTTCTACATCTTCCCGTCGCATACATTTGAACAGATACAACGCGTCCCTCACAAATTCATTATGTACACAACCAGCGATAATTGCACTCCAAGGACCGGTATGGTTTTTCGAAGCCCCTGAAAAGACTTTGAAACAAAGGTCTACGCGATTGCATTTAGCATACATACTAATCAAAGATGTTTCAATGATGATATCAGAATAAACCTTTTGCCTTATCGCCCAACCGTGTAAACATTTACCATCATTCAGCATCAAAGCATCACCACATGCCGAAACAAGAGAAACTATAGTCACAGCATTAGGTCTTACGCCTTCAAACTGCATCAATCTACACAACTCTAAAGCGTTTTTCACATCCCCACCTTCTATATATCCGTTAATCATACAAGTCCATGTAATCACATCCCTGTGTTCAATCCTGTCAAAAACAAATCTCGCCTCGTCCATACGACCACATTTCAAGTACATATTCACCAACGCGTTCTTCACCTCGATTTTATCCCCTAACCGCTTATCTTCCACCAACTTATGAACATTTCTTCCCATTTCCAAATCTTTCAAGTGACCACAAACAGGTAACATGGAAACAATCGTAGCATGGTCAGGATCAACACCTTCATTCACCATCCAATCAAACATCATCAAAGCATCATTCATATATCCATTCCTACAATACCCACTAATCATCGTGTTCCATGAAATCACATCTCTGTTCTTCATCACATCTCTGTTCTTCATCACATCAAACACTTTCCTCGCCATTTCGATCTTCCCAAAGTTCATATACATAGCCAACAAAGCGTTCTGCACATACTTATCTCTACCAAACAAGCTTCTCAAGACCCTCCCATGAATAACCAAACCCAGTTTTATCGATTTCAATTCACCAGCAGCCTTAGCAACAAAAGGGTATGTATAAGCATCTGGACAACAATGAGTTCCTTCACTAACCATTCTAATGAACATGTTAATAGCATCTTGATACAATCCATCACGCACATACATTCTAATAACAATGTTATATGAAAGTAAAGAGCTTTGAGGCATTTCCTCGAACAGCTTCCGTGCATAAGTGATGTGACCACATAAGGCATAAGTGACGGAGAGAGTTGAGAGAATGTGGTCGCAAATTCGACCGCCGGTGATGACGTGGCAGTGTAAAGTCTTGGTTTTGGTGATTGACTGAGTAGCTGCATAATGGTTCAAGAGAGATTGGTACTGCTTGACGCTAAGTGCGTGTTTGGCTCTGCGCAAAACTTCACTCATTTAAAACGTTTAGTTAAAGAATCAATTTGGCTCGCTTTTGTAAAGAAGCGAAAAAGTTGACGGAAATGCGTGCCGGATTGTAGTTAACGTGAGAACTGCATGACGTTTTTTTTTTTTTTTTTAAAGATAAAAAATGTAAAACAATGATCAAATCTATGGTCCTAAACAGGTGACAATTAAAAAAAAAAAACTCTACTGGATTCTGCAATTCCATTGTTACCATTTACTAGTTAAAAGATTGCTACCAGATTTAGCAATTTAACAAAAAAAAATGTATTAATAGTATTTTTTCCATTATAATATGTAAAATTTTAAATTATATCTATTTAACATACGATTTGATCGGAAGTAATATCTGTTAATTTTGTTTTATCTTTTTAATTATAATAAATTTTTTAAAAATTCAAAATAATTTTAAAAAAATTCCAAAAATTATTTTAAAGTCTTAGAAGAAAATTCTTTCAAGTTCCAAAAATTACAATACTGATCCTTCACAAGTTTTAGAACTTTGATTTGTTTTTTGGGTTTTAAGAAACTTGTTTTCTCAGAATATTTTTTTTATTTTAGTTTACATTTTTTAAAAAAATAATAGATGGTACCTTATATCAACTCGTGGTGTTAAATGAATACAATTTAAAATTTTGTGTATTATAAATTTATAACAGAAAAAAAAAACCATGTCTATTTAACAAATTATGAATAGTGAACTGTCCAATTAACCAAATATGTTTGAAAAAACTGTCTATTTATCCAATTAACTTTTTTTTTACCACTTGCAAGTTTTTTTTACCAAATTTTGTTTTTTTTTTTATGTTTAGTAAGATTATTAAAAATATAAATATAAATATTTAATATTGTACTAATTTATTTAATTAACCTTGTTGAAATTCAAAAGTGTTAATTAATATTTCCCTAAGTTTAATTAATTAATTTGTTTTCAAAAATTATGTTAGATTCAGCCAGATTCAGCTCTTACCATTTAAATTCTAATATATTCTGCTAGATTCTGCCGAAAATCACCTAAATTTTAGCCAGATTCTACAGTTCAGCCGGATTCCGTTGTTATTATTTAGACCCTATAAAATTTATAGAAGTATTTGCAACAGATTCCTCTGTGTCAATGAAAAATTGTGTCTGCACCCGCATATTGCCATTGGTATGATTTCTCCACACTCTTGAAAGATATAGAATTTGTTATTCTTTTCTCTTTCTTTAATTTTTCATAATTTAAATATTTAGTCATTGCTGCTGACGATTTTTTAAAGATGGTTTTGAAAGAAATAAAAAAAAACATTCAAAGGATGAAAAATCAACATTCCTTCATGAATTTTCAAAGAAGGCTACTTTGAATGGTAAATGAAACAACAACGTAAGAAGCAAGAAAAAATAGATAGCCAGATTCGTGTCTGAACTTTTGAAACATCGTTAAAGTTTGACGCACCTAACAACAACTAAGCGTCAATAGCTTGGATGGTACCGACCCTAGGCAGAGAGGCTTAGAGGTGGTGGGTTCGAGTGAGACTTGGGAGGGGTTGCAATATTCACCCAAAGCGTTCGGGCATATTGTTCAAAAGACTGGCCCCAGTCCAGGGTGAAATTATGGGCCGAAGACCCAGAATCCAATCTGGTTAAAAAAAAAAAAAAAAAAATCATACTTTTGTTCATTAAGAAAAATAAATAACTCTTTTTAGTCAACTAAAAGAATAACTCTCCTTTCCTAAACATTAAGCACCTCTGCTAGTCTTTGACTCTCTGCGTATAAAAACAGTTTGACTTTATATTTCTCTTAGTGGGACAATGGACTATTGAATCTTGACCCAAGATTCAGGCTCTGTCTATATATGTGAGGATTAAGAAAATCAATTACAGGGTGGTGACTAGCTAATTGGTTGTTTTCTAATAGTAGATTTTTTGTTTTTCTTTTACAAGGATTTACGTTAAACATGAAAAATCACTTTACAACTATGAATCTTTAACTACTCATGTCATCTTTCCCGAAGATGTTACAATTGAAACAGAAAATGGTCCCATTGCAAACACTTCAACAAACAAAATAATTCAGGCTGCCGGAAACAAAAATAATAATAATAATAGTTCATCTTTCTTAAAATTTCAAAGATTAATTTTTGTTTTGATTTGGAATTTCTCGGGTTATAACAAGAAGAATGAACATTTATTACAATATTATACCAACGGGTATATATATAAAATATAAATATAAACTCTAGTTGGTTGAAAAAAGCACTCTAATCTAAAAAAAAAAAAAACATATGTATGAAGTTAGATACCAAAAACAATACATTAGTAAAACATAGAACTAGATTTGAATTCCAAACAAAATTAAATGGTCCACAACTAAAAGTCTGGTCCAAGCCTCTCCAAACAATCAGAGTCTAAATTAAACTCATTTTATATCTTCAGACAGCGAAAAAAAAAAAAAAAAAATCTCCATTCCTCGTTGATGGCTTTTTCTATTTTCGTAAACTATATATTAAAAAAATAATAATAATTAAGGACGACCAAGAACATAAAGCAGCCTCCGCATTTTCCTAGGAAAGAGCGTAAATTAAAATCTCATGCACGTTCTGTTGAATTCTGAACTTATGAAGTCAAATACTAAAAAAAAAAATTCAAACTTTTCTTCTCCTTCACGCCTCTCCCCAATCCCATTACTATATAATCCAACTCTGATTCCACAAACTCCTCACAACAAATTTTAAAGATCTCATTGATTAGTGATCAAAAGAAAAATAAAATAAATACATTTTTGTTTTACTTACTCAAAAGAAAATGATGATGAACAAAGTTGTTCTGAGTTCGATTCTGTTTTTCATGTTGGTCGGTTCGGTTCTTGTGGTGGAGGCTCGTCCGTTGGGTTTAACAAAGGCTGAAGAGAAGCTCATGGCTAAGTTTTTCGATGGTTTATCACTTGGAGCTATCAAAGACTCGGGTCCTAGCTCTGGTGGTGAGGGTCATCAGTTCGTGGACCGGAGTGAGACACTTGGAGATCGTAAGAACTCTGGTCCTAGCTCAGGTGGTGAGGGTCATCAGTTGGTTGATCGGAGTGAGACGCTTGGATATGGTAAACACTCTGGTCCTAGCCCGAGTGGACCAGGTCATTAATTAACGAACCGGACTGGTTCATAACAAAATTGGGGGAAATCAAGGATTGGTAGAGCCTCATTTTTTATTCTCTATAGGCATATTCTTTTGTTTAATTATTGAAATTTATTTGATAATAGTGTACAATGTACTAATATATTTCATTTATTATTTTGACAATGTGAGCCTTATTTAATGTTTTATGTTTATATTGTTAATTATGTTCAAATTATGTATTTTGTAGTTATAGATTAATTTAATACTCTCTCCGTTTCAAATTAGTTGTCGTTTAAGGTTGTTTCACATATATTAAAAAAATATTTAATTTTTCTATTTTAACCTTAATTAATGCTTATTTGATTTTATTTGATTGGTCAAAACATTTGCATTGGAAACATAAAAGTAATTTTGTTTATATTTTAACATTTAATTTACATATTATACTAAGTTATAAAACTAATTTTATGGTACACACGATTCTCGAGACACAAATATTACAGTTTCTTTTGCCAATTTTTGGAGATACTGTTTTAGTTCGTGTTAAAGTAAATTCCGTTTAATTAGATTGTAATTAGTTTTTGGTTTGATTCATATCCTTGTTGTACTCAGTCCAACCAACAAACTTCGCCGCCAAATGTAGATCATCATCATCTCCTTCGTCTCGTCTCATTGCAACTTATCTACAGAAACAAGAAACCAAATGTTACTGCCAAACCAAATCTCCAAGATTCAAAGAACAGAGTTTTATAAACCATCAACAAAAAAAAGAAAGAACGTTCAACGAGAATACACCAATCTTCTCCGAAAAAATCAACGATCTTGACTTGTCCCTAAATCGATTCTCGTCTCGTTACTAATCTCAGTTGTGGTCTAATGCTTATAACTTCATCCACAAGCTTTTTAAAAACATCCTTTATTTATGTTTGCGTTTGCTTTTTATTTTTTTAATAAACGCAAACGGTCACTAATGATCTTTTGCTTAGAAATTGAAGATACAGAGATGGGAACTATCTGTATGTTACTTATAATGGTGATGATGCTGAACTAGATAGAAGAGTTTCACTTCGCAATCAGCAGAAAGGTTACAAGTTCAAATGCTAGAGTTGGAGACGACAAGGTGAAGACACCGGTTACTAAGAGTGTTAAGTTTGGTAATATTAGGAATGTCTATGAGCTTACTTCTAAGTGTAGAGGATGATGATGGTGAGGTAATTATGATGATGTCTAGACTCTAGTGATGATGGAGTTGGTAGTAGTATTTTAAGGAGTAGAAGTAGAAGTAAAGTTGGAGGGAAAGCTCGGGTGGATCATATGATGGAAATGGAGATGGTTACAATGAGATTGAGGATCTCAAAGTATGTGCCTAAGGAGAATGAAGGTTTTGTAGAAGAGGAAGAAGAAACTCAGGTTGAGAATGAAGAAGAGTCTTCTTCAGAAGGCAGTAGTAAAGAGGAAGAAGCACAAGTTATCGAAAATGTCAGTCACACCGGAAGAAATGAAGCTTCGAAAAGGAAGTTCAATGTTTACTCCTCCATTGCCACTAAAAATGGAACCTTTAGCTGGGTCTTGAAAATGATGGTTTTCAATGTTGGACTGTGATCTTGTATGAGGCTTTTTGTAGCTCTCCTTATTATGCTTCTGTTTCTATATATATACATACTTGTTCATATGGTCAAGTTTCAAGATAAGAAGATCACTATCAAGTTTCAAGAGTCAGAAGAGATGATATCAAAAGATACAATAGTACTGATCTATATCAACAACCACCACTTCTTCTTTCCACACATTTTTGAGTTTTTTTTTCCTAATCAACAAATCCGAGTTTTACCGCCTGAAGAATGCAACTGGATCATCATCATCGTCTTTCTGTTCTGTTCATTTGTCGAACAGGTCTAGTTTATATATCCACTTGAGGGATTCTTCCACCTGCTTGGACAATCTGTTGCTCAAGCTGTAACAAAACAATACAAGAATTATGAATCCGAAAGCAAAAACCGACACAATTCACTTGAAGCTTTTCACTCACATTGAACAAATCTTGAAGCTTTCCCTTTAATGATTTGTACTCAATATCCACTTGCTGCAAACATCTCACACACCTGTAAACAGAGATTGTTCCCAGATTAGTCTTAGCAATCTAATCAACTTTCAAGAAGTATTAGATCAAAGAAAGCTGACCCTTCATAGTTCTGAGAGTCGCAACACTCCTTGAAGGTAACACAAAGACCTTTGACTCTCTTGGCACCAACACTTAATAGAAAGAAAAAAAAGGAAAGAGCTCTTCAATGAGACTAGATCCAACAATTAGACAAAAGACAGATATTATACGGATCACAATGTAACATACCTTGAGCTACTACCTTTGAGTTGATGAACACTAGAACCTACCAGCTTGAAATCTACATTTCCTGTCTGATCTCTATATATACATTATGAATGAACAAACTTATTAAACTATATATGCTTTTCTTGAATAACTAGTAAAAGTTTAGAGTAAGAACAAAACTCACAAAGCTCTAGCCATGTTACTAATAAGCTTCTCACAGTCTTCAAAGAAAAGTGAAACAACCTCAGCTACAAAATCAGGACTACATTCATCTTGCAGCTTTTTCAATTCAGTGAATTGATCATCCAAATATCCCTTCACAAACCAAAACAAAGAATCTCAGAAACCCATCTCCTAAACACTAAACCCAATTCTTAAAAATCCTCCAATTACCAAATATACAAGATTCATTATGAACCCTAAAAACAGAGTCATCCTTAAAAAGGAGACAACTTTGAAAAAGGACACGCTAAACCCATTTCACAAACACTAAACCCAATCCTTAAAAAGCCCCAAGCTTCGATAAGAACCCTACAAATAGTAGAGAGAATCATCCTTAAAAAAGGAGACAACTTTGAAAAATAAGACAATAACCCATTTGGCCATTTCACAAAAAACTAAACCCAATTCTCCAAAGCTCCAATTTCCAATATCTAATCTTCAATAAGAACCCTAAAAAACTGTAGAGTCTCATCCCTCAAAAAGGAGACACCTTTGAAACTTAAACCACAATTTCTAAGTTTAATTCACCAGAAAAGTAATCACTTTATACTAAATCTCTAAGGGCAGATGATTAAAAAAAACCTGGTGATAGAGAGAAATGGTGTAATCACGAAATTGTCTCTGTAACTGAGAAATGAGAGTATCCATGGTTACTTGTGAAGGAGAAGCAGAGAGACGAAGAAGAAGATGAGAAGTTTTGATACAACAAAAAAAAAAACAAAAAAAAAGGAAGCAAATTTACTGATTTTGAGGATTTTGAAATTGCAATCCCAATAAAGAGATTCTTACAGATCATCAAATTTGGACAAAAATTAACAAAGGAATATAAAAACTTTTCCATAAAGGGAACAAGAGAGAATATGATTAGTTGTCAAAAAAAAAACAAAAGACAACCTTGAGAACTAATAATACAGAATATTTCATTCATGATTGATACATTCACTCAATTCATTCTCTGCGTTAAGTTTTTTTTTCATTTTTTCAAAGTTAGGTATGATTCTGTGATCTCTTAATCCACCGACACCAAGAATCTCTCACGCTGGAAGATTCTCTATGAAGCCTATCTTGATCTGAAGCTATACTGTGTGGACAAGACTCAAGAACATTGGTTTTTGATTCACTTGACCGAGCTTTAAAGAATCATATACTCACTCATCAACTTGACCTCTGGCAGATTTTGAAAGTTTTACTAAAGTCCACCGTGAAAGTAGATTAGGGGAAAATATTATTTAAGCATGATAGTAATTACTAATTATGGCAGTTACAAAGTTTTTTACATTAAAATTAAGTACTTCTAAAAAAAAAAATAAGTTGTTTGGTAAAATATATGTTTTGGTTACAAGAGACTTTTTTATATCATAATTATTTTTCTGGTAGACTTATTTCTTAGAGTGAGTTTTTATCTTTTTTTAATTTGTTTGAAAAAACAACTAATGCAGATCATATATGATCACAAGTTTCGTCTTGAGAGTTGCGGAGGCAGCAAGCATGCGAAATAGGAAGACCAAAGGAGGCGGAATCCCGGGTTTTATTTGGTAACCGATCCATTGTAGACATCCAAAATGATAACTTTTGCTTTTTGTTAACGGATCCAAATTAGAATAAACTAAAAAATGACACGGGTCAAAGGGTATTCAATAATAAGAATACTAGACAAAAGAGTATTGGCTTCAAAAAACTTTCTTTTTCGATTCTCTTTTTCATTTTTTTTAGGTTTTGATTAAATCGTTCTTGGATTCGCAACAAGCTAGTTTTAAACTACTTTTTGATTGACGAGTGTGCAAGTCTTCCTATGTGACCTCTAAGCTGAAGCAACAAAAGGCTTTACCTCTTGCCACCCATTTGAAATTGTCCATAGGACTAGACTTTAAGAGACTACGAAGCTCGCGACCTCCGCAACAACTTAGCTCCACAATTAGACTTATGGTTGTGTGTCTAGAGAAGTTGTTACATTTAGTCTCACTAATACAACATTTGGGAAGAATAAAAACAGTAGCTCAAAAATTGAATAAAGTGGATATCCTTGAGGACCATAGTCGCAGCTTTCTCATGAAAGACACAACTCTGATACCATGTTAAATTATGATAGCACTGATTTGATGCTATTACTCTAGAACATATCTCATGTTCGTATGTGACAATGAACAAAAATTTGTAACGTATAGAAAAGAGAGAGAAAATAAAAGTATATATATATGAAGAGACTATGAAGTATAATAATATTGGAGCCAAAAAAAAAAAAAAAAAAAAAAAAGAAGAAGAAGTTGAATGAACTCAACTGGAGCGATTAAGTTTATTATTCTGCATAGAGTGCATAATTATAATAAAACACTAGAATAGTAACCCGCGCGTTGCGCGGGATTCTAATATTAAAATGTTATAAAAATTTTAAATTATTTAGAAATATAAATAAATCATTAATTATAAATAGAATTATAAAGCCAATTCATTATTTTCACAAAACTTAGCATATCTTAAAGTTAAAACCATTCGATTCAAAAATATTCTCAAACATATTTTTTTTTATCATAATATAGATAAAACTACATTTCCGCTCATGATAAACTACAAAGATTATGTATCACCCCTAATTGAGAGGGGTATATTGGAGTAAGTATTTGGTGAGAATTGAGTTTTAATTGCAAATCATGTGTTATTGAAACATGAATTTCAAAATATCTTTTAAATTCCACTGTTATTGGATTAATGATTTTAAAATATACAATCAAATCCACTGTTATTGAAAACGTTATTAGGATTGCATTTAAAAGTTTCAGCTGAGATTTGAGAGGAATTCTTAGTTAAAAATACAAAGACTCAATTCCCATGGTTTTAGCTGAGATTTCAGAGAATTTAATAACAAAATTCCTAATTCACCAAAATTTAATCAAATCCTCTCAAAATTCATTAAAACTCAATTCTCACCAAATATCCACTCCAATATACCCCCTGAATGTTTTATTGTGTAACATTTGAGTTTGTATTTACCATTCTATATTAGTTATTTTTAGTGTAACATATTGGAATCTTTTACTTAAAATACGAAGACTATAACACTTTCAAATTTTTTAAAAGTTTAGATGTTTTCAAAAAATTCAACTGTAACTTTTATGTTTATATACAATATTCCAAAAAAATATTGGTGTAGATATTTCTATTATGTGGAGAAAGTTAACTATCATTGTTTAATAGTTTTTTCACACTCAATTTGTTAAATCCTTTCAACACTTTGATTACTAACATTATCTTTAAGTTTTTTAATTCTTATCCATTTTTTAATTGTTTTTTATAAATATTTTAGATTTATTTAATAAATATTAATAAACATGTATTAAGTAAATATTGTAAATTATCTTTAATTCAAAAAAAAGTTGCTTACAAATATTATAACTATATTAAATTTGTGTTATTATTTTTTTACTTTACTTTATATATTGAATCATTTTATTATAGTGGTTGTGGCTATCTATAATTTTTCATTATTTGATCTTTCATTTCTTTATATTGTAATATCATTTATATAAATTTTAATTTATTTTATCTTATTTTTGTATTCACCCCCTCTCCATTATATTATGTTAATAAAAATATAAAAATATAGTTACAAAGTGTTTTTTTTTTATAAATAATCAGTTTAATACTCTTTTTTGTTTTTACTTTCACTTCTTTTATTGTTTTTATTCTTAAATCTCTTAATACTCATTAACTACTATATTTAAGTAATGCTAATGAAAAAAAATTGTTTTTACAATGTAATTAATTCTTAATAAAAACACAAAATATAAAATATTATTTGATAACATGTTTTATTCTTATTGGATGGCTAAGATGATGATGTGGACACCCTAGATGGAGAGAGAACTCTCCCATTATATATATGATTCTAACTTGTTCAACACAAGTTTAGTAAATCAGAAAATATAAAATAATATATGATATAAAACTTGACCACATTGTACTAAGATACTTAACGAAGATAATGGCAAATAGGTTGGTCTCCAAACAAAGTTGCATTCCTCTTAGAACCTGGCTCAAACCTTAACATGGCTTCATCACACTCATAGTTCATCTTTCCGCTCGTCCCGTATCTGCAATCCGGAAGAAGCAATCGCGATTCGAACCGTATTTCACCTATTTCCTTAATATCCTTCATAATATCTTTCAAAATCACACCATCCATATCTTCCTTAGAAGCAATCAATGAAACCCTAAGCAGCTGAGCCCACCATGGTCTCAAATTGTACCTTTTCAATCATGGAAAGAAGTTAAACTAACAAAAGAATTTGAACAAAGAAGCAAAATCGTTAATTTCAAAATAATATAAAAGTGTAACCTCTCTATAGATGAACTAGCGATGGTAACACCTTTATATATTATGGAAAATTGAAATCCTCCTTTGAGACACATATAAAAACCAGGAAGATCTGAAGGAATCCTTATTAATAAGTCCCATTTTGCACTAAGACGAGTCTCGATCGGTTACATTAAGCACCGTGAAATCCATAGAAGGTATTGTAATATCCGGGACATATATTTTTTTTTCTTCTTGTTCTTTTTCCAAGTCACTATACAAGAAGCATAAAGCAACCGTGACAGAGATGACCACCAAGCTGACCATTATGAAAAGAAAGCAATTCACATAGTCTTCTCGCGTAGGAGATACAGAGGTGAGTTTTGGAACTAATGCTTCCTTTTCCATTTTGTAACACAGAGAGTGAAGAGAGAAACGTATTATATATAATATACCACACAAGAGTTTCGTTTTTGTTAAGGTTTAATATTATACTATTCTTTAACAAAAAGTTTGGTAAGTGCATATCTTTTTTTGATACTAACTTATTAAAATTTGTATTGTTTCCTTACTTTTAATGAGTTATGTTTTAAAGTTTAGAGTAGTGTAAAACAAATTTAAAAAAAAAAAATCAAACAAGATTTGATTTATATTCCATAATTATGCGAGAATGGAATATATTATTACCTATATTTTGTTGATGGAAAAAGTGTATTTTGTAATTACCATTTTCTACTCCAAATATATCAGTTTTGTCATTCCAAATCTAAATTTGTAAATTTTAATGGTATTATAAAAGTTGAATAATATACAAATCTATAAAATAAAAGTAAAAGATATCTCATTATGACATTATTACGAGTTATTACAAACTTAAAATAATTGATTATTTTTGTGCAAGCAAGTAAGCAACTAATATGCGAATGCGACCGACACGGACTCGCATGTTCTCCCACGTTTCACCCACACTACTACTTCAATTCTTATTGATAATTGTGACTTGTGAGTTTACTACAAGTAAGAAAAATTGAATTTTTTTTTTCTTTTTTAGAAAACTTTTTAACCACAAATAGTTTAACATCGTTCGGATCCATGAAAATTGGTTACTTATACTTTACTCTGGTTTACTCAATAGGTTAGTGATTTCAGATTCGATCTAGAGTGATACACCAAAACTGAGTATTCAGGTATCTATTAGGGTTCGGGTTCGGATGTAGGGATCTAGGACCCATTCGGATCAGGTATGAGTCGGGTCCTGCCGGATTCAGGTCGGATATGGTTAGTAACTATAAAGCTGATAGAACCCAAACTTTTTAACAACTTTTGGTGACTTTTAATAGCCAAAAATAGCGTTAGTTTAAACCAAATTATTGCTCAAATTACAAGAAATTGGAATCTAAAATCTGTAGTAATTGGGATATCCTACATTGACAAAATCTGAATTAAAAAAAAAAACTAAACTTTATTGCTTTTCTAAGAAAACAACAAAAATGATGCAACCGCATCGAATACAAATCGTCTCTTGACAAAATGTGAAAATGAAACAGACAATTAAGAGAGCTTACATAAGAAGAAACACACTGTAAAATGTAAAAAAAAAACAACTCTTCAAGACTTCACAGTTAAATCTTGAAACTATGTTATAATGAAAATGAAACAAACGCACAAACAATAAAGGAAGAAACAAAGAATCCACCAGAATTATTTTTACCTTTTCTCATTAGATAAAAGCAGGCATGTCCTTAAGCCAAGCATCAAGTGGCTTACCAATGGAGTAAACAATGAAACCAATCTCTCTTAACTTGTCGACATTCATAATGTTTCTTCCGTCGAAGATAAAAGCCGGTTTCTGCATATTGTCGAAGATCTTCTGGTAATCTAACGACTTAAACTCATCCCACTCGGTTAAAACGCAAACCGCGTGTGCGCCTTTTGTAGCTTCATATGCATCCCAAGTCACACTCACTTGTTTCACTGTGGTTGGACTCATTGGCTGCAAGTGAAGCGGATGGTCCCAATCGAACTTTTTCATCGAAAGATCTCTCTGAATCTGCTCCTCTGTGACTTGAGGATCGTAGATGCTAATCTGTGCTTTGTCTCCTAACAAACCTTTGCACACATCAATGGCTGGTGTTTCTCTTGTGTCACCTGTGTCTTTCTTGAATGCGAATCCGAGGATTGCAACCTTCTTGTTGGAGACAGTGTTGAACATAGAGGAGACGATTCTGTTCACGAACCGGTTCTTTTGGTAATCGTTGATCTTGATCACTTGTTTCCAGTATTCCGCAACTTCTGGAAGACCGTTGCATTGACAGATGTATACAAGATTCAGAATGTCCTTCTGGAAACAAGAACCACCGAATCCAACACTCGCGTTCAAGAACTTGGGACCGATTCTTGAATCAGTACCGACAGCGTAAGATACTTGAGTGACATCAGCACCAGTTGATTCACACAGAGCTGACATAGCATTGACTGATGAAATCCTCTGAGCCAAGAAAGCATTTGCAGCTAGCTTAGAAAGCTCGGCGGACCAGAGATTAGTTGTGATGATTTGGTTTTCAGGAACCCAATTAGCATAAACCTCCTTAAGTGTCTGAACAGCTTTGAACCCTTCTGGTGTTTCTCGCCCACCGATAAGAACACGGTCAGGGTTAAACAAATCAGCAATTGCAGTTCCTTCAGCAAGAAACTCGGGATTCGAAAGAATCTGAAACTTGATACCTTTACTGTTATGCATCAAAATCTTCTCAATAGCTTCAGCTGTTTTCACAGGAACAGTCGATTTCTCAACAACAATCTTATCAGAAACGGATACATCAGCGATCATACGAGCAGCGCTCTCCCAATAAGTAAGATCCGCAGCTTTACCAGCTCCAAGACCAGTCGTTTTCGTCGGTGTGTTAACAGAGACAAACACAATATCAGCTTCTCTAACATGTTTCTCAACATCAGTACTGAAGAAAAGGTTCTTGCCTCTACATTGCTTAACGATATCTTCAAGACCTGGCTCGTAAATCGGAAGCTGATCACTGTTCCAAGCATTGATCCTAGGAACAGAGATATCAACAACTGCTACTTCAATCTCTGGACATTTCAATGCAATCACTGCCATTGTTGGTCCACCAACATATCCAGCTCCAATACAACAGATCTTCACCATTTTTTTTTCTTCTTAAAACTCAAATCTGCAAACCAAACAAAAAAAAACCGAATTCAAATCACCATTTTCTTCCAATTCAATACAAATCATTGAACAAAGATCAATACAGATCGACATTGAGGACTCAGATCTGGACTATATAGACTAAGCAAAACGTCGAACACTTGATGTGCAAGCAAGAGATTACTCACGATTCGATCTGATCTCAATAAAAACCAAAAAAAAAAACAAAAAAAAACTCGGATCTAAACACAATCAAGCTTGATTTCGAAAATGAGAACGATTAACAAAGGATCTATATACATTTTCATAATCCTTAATAGAAAACATCAAACGTAGAAAGATTCGATCTATAAGACGGAGGTGATGTTAGATCGACGATTCAGAGAGAAAGATCAGTTAAGAATCAATCACAGTTTCGCGAATGCGACTTAAAAATCGTAGAGATCGAGAGAGATCGGAGTTACATTACCTCCGGAGATTAGCAGTGAAGAAGTTGTTTTCTCTTGAGAGAGGAGGAGAAAGAAACGACGAGGAAGAAGAAGAAGATGATGAAATGCTTCAGTTATAAGGGAGGTTTCGGTTAAAAACGTAAAGGGTAAAACGGAGAATATGTTGAAATGATGATGAAATGATGATGAAATGACGATAATGTCCCTCTGGAGTTTGCCCACGTTCCTCTCACATTGTCTGGGCTCAGTGCTGATGACCTTCCTTACTTGACTCTAATCATTTTTTTTTCGTTGGTCAAACTTGACTCCAATAATTTGGTTATTCTTGATATTTTAGTTATATTGGATATTTTTGTCTAAAAAATACATACCGTATATTTTGGATTTATAATTGAGAAATTCCTTCGAATAGCACTAAATGATGTTTTTTTTTCATAATTAGCACACATTTTTATTTAGGATAAAAATAGCATTTTATAAATTTCATAATTTAATATTTTTTGTTTGGATTGATTATATTAGTATTTAGAGTATAGTTTTTAGGGGGTATGGAGTAAAATTTAGGGTTTAAACCTTAGGATTTAGGGTTTGCTAAACTTTAAACCCTAAATTGTAAACCTTAAAAATGTGAAGTTAGGATTATCCTTTAATAAAAATGTTATTTATGTCATAAATGAGAATGTGTGCTAAATATGTCACAAAACTATATTTTGTGCTATTTATAATTATTATTCTGGATAATTAGATTATATTAAATCTAAATATAACTAGTTAAATTTTCATAAATATAAATAATAACTCTATGATATTTGAGTTATTTTGGATATTTCAGTGTAAAATAATATTTTTGGGTTTATAATTTTTTATTTTGGATAATTAGATTATATTATGTCTCAATATAATTAACATTTTTAGATATATAATGGTATTTCAGATATGTGGATATCAATTCGGGTTTTTTTACTTTGGTTCGGGTTTGGTTTTTCGAATATAGGAATCCAGAATCCGTTCTCATATTTTATCAATTCTAATACGATTTACGGATTGGTTTTGGTTCAATTTTTTGGTTTCGGCTATTCTGCCAGGCCTATACCCGATTAATAAATATATGTATAATAAATATATTTTTTTTAAATGAAAATAGCAAAACCATAATACCATTTTGTCAATATATATTTTGGGAAATACATTGACAACGATCAAGTCTTTGGCATTGAGTTTAATATCAAAATGTGAGTTCTAGACACCTATAACACATCAAGTAACATCGGATCTTACAAAATCGTACTCTTCATTTCGACTTATGCCGACCAATGTTCCTTACGATCATCATGTACAAATGGTTATCTTGGTACATTGTTGGATATTTGTAAATACTTTCTTCTTTAAACCTTTCTTTTTTATTAAATCTCTTTCTCTTTTTGTTATTCTCTTTCTTTTCTATTTTTTGTGTGATTAAAACTCTAACACATGCAAGCATCCTATTTATAGAGTTGTGATTGTAAACACAAATAGTAAATTGTTAATTTCTATTTTTATAGTTTCCATTTTCCTTAGTTTAATTTCCCTTTTCTTCATGGTTTACTTTTTGTTTAATCCTCTTTATTGCTTGATTTTTTTTTTTTAATTTTCATTGTACTTTGATCTTTTCTTTTTTTTTGCTTGTTTAATTTTTTCTCTTGATATTCATTTTTTTTTTACAGAAACCAAATCTATTCCAACATAGATACAAACCTTTTTAGCCTTATTTGGCGTAAAGACGCGGAGCGACAACAACCGTGACCAACAACAACAAAAATGCTCTTACTTTTGTTTCACCTCTGCTTTATCTCTGTCGATGGGACTCTCTAATATGCTGATTTCGACCATGGTGAGTTTCCTTTTATGAAATAACAATCTTCTTCATTGTGAATTTCTTTTTTGCATGTCCACTTGTTCTTTCTCTAGTATTGATATAATTTATGGCCAAATTTTGTTCTTTTGAATTTTGTATATGCTCCTTCGATCAGTTCATCATCTGGAAAGTACTTTGCTTCATGTGAGATTAATGATCCAACGAGATCTGTAGCAATAATCTTCTTCAAATCTTTTGTGTTCTTGCATTAAAGATACTAACCCATCATTAGTCGTTGGCATTGAGTTTAATATCTTTCTGGTAACTTGTCTTCTCTTTCTCTCATCTTCAGATCCTCAGTACTCTTTGGTCAGAGAATTCAGCCTCACAAGTTTTGCTTTATCAATATTGCCTTGAGATATTGTTTGTATTCCCAAACCTGTTTAAGCCTTATTTGGCGTAAAGACGCTGCCACAACAACCACGACCAACGACAAAAACATTCCCTTATCTTTCTTTCACTTTTGCTTTATATCTCTGTCGATGCGACTCTAATAATATGCTGATCATTTCGACGATGCGAGAAATAACATGAGCAACACCAAACCAAGCCTGCCTTTATTATGAAGTGGCCGAGCAACAAAGAGTTGCTGGCTTTTTTTAAATAACATGTTGCTAGAGAGAGTAGTGGTGTCACCAATGTGGGATTGAATTAAGAGTTGAACCTAGATAAGCCAAAAACGTATATTTAAGGAGACACGAGTTCTATTCTTACTGAAAGAGATAAAATAACTTATCAAAATTTGATCCCAACTTTGAAAATGTACGAGCATCAATTCCAAACTTCTACATTAAATTAAAAAGAAATAGAAGACAGTGGTGTTAGGTTTGAAATAAAGAGAAACCACAATTTCTAAGCCAAAAAAATTTATGTTTCGAACTTAAGCTAATGTAAAATAATGTGTATAAGACGTTTTGTAAACAAATTATGTGGACCGTAACGCTTCAATGAGATTTTGGAGAGTCAAAGCATGCCGAAACATATTCCTTAGTGTCAGCAACATTTGTATAATTCAAATGGTAACTCGAAAACATCGGACGCACATAATTTCTCTACCCCACTATAAATACCTTCAATCTCATCAATATTGATCATCAATAAAATTAAGAAAATATAATATAAAAGAGATAAATCATGGATCTCTCAAAAAGAATGATGTATGCAGAAGTTTTGATGATGGTAATGGTGATATGGATCGTGCCAATGACTTATAGTCATGGTGCTTGGGAGGATGGGCGTGCCACATTTTATGGTGACAAAAAGGGTGGACAAACTCATCGTAAGTTAAATATATATACTAATAATTCAATTATCTCAAGACCTGTCAAACATTAATTAAGTTTTTTTTTAGTCGACGTATACAATAGCCAACATGAAGACGTAGTAAATGATACTCAATCCAGATTAGTATTGTTGGTTAGGCTTCGATTTTTCAAACGCCAAGTTTTTTTTTTACCTTAATAAATATTTTTGTAAAAATGAAAACGCAATCGGTATGGTTTTGTTTATGCGCGCACTTACTATTAACCAAAAACTTCTGAATATGTATTGGAAAAAAAACATTATAATATGAAAACGCGAAAGTAAACACATATATAAGTTTTGACCAAAAAAAAACACATATATAAGCAAACAAACCGAAGCCATATTATTAAAAAAAATGATTAATACGTACTCATGTTTTATTTTATTTTTCATTTAATAATTTGATAGAGGGAGCTTGTGGATATGGTGATCTAAACAAGCAAGGCTATGGTTTAGCCACAGCAGCACTAAGCACTGCGCTATTCAACAACGGTTCAAGGTGTGGAGCTTGTTGTGAGCTCAAGTGTGTGGCTGCTCCAAAATGGTGTTTGCCCGGAATTATCAAGATCACAGCTACAAACTTTTGTCCACCAAACTACAAAAAAACCAAAGACATTTGGTGCAACCCACCACAAAAACACTTTGACCTCTCACAACCAATGTTCCTCAAAATCGCCAAGTACAAAGCCGGGGTTGTCCCGGTTAAGTTTAGACGTATTCGTTGTGTGAAAACCGGAGGTGTCAAGTTTGAAATCAAAGGAAACCCTCATTTCCTAATGATCTTGCCTTATAATGTAGGAGGAGCCGGAGATATTAAGGCCATGCAGATTAAGGGAACGAAGACTCAGTGGATCGCGATGAAGAAGAATTGGGGACAGATTTGGAGCACTGGTGTTGTATTAACCGGACAACAATTATCGTTTAAGGTCACTACTAGTGATGGAGTTACCAAAGTTTTTACTAACGTGACACCACCGACCTGGAAACCCAATGGACAATCTTTTGATGGAAAGATTAACTTTTAGTCAAAATGATTAGAGTTTTGTTAGCCAAAGCTATTAGAGTTTAAGAATCTGGTTTTCTCATTTACATAGAGCGATCAAGTTACGTCAGTTTATATACAGCTTAAGATTAACAAACTGTTAAGGACGGTCTTTCACTACTTAGCTTAAACCCGGTTCAAATGAAGAATCAACCCGTTCTGAAGCCCAATAAGCTCGGCCCATGAAGATCGGCGCCAACCTAATCGCATGAATGGAAACTCGGCAAAAGAGGAATCATGCTCGGAAAAGGAAACCAGGAAGAAAAAGGAAACTCTAAACCACCTCTAATCATTACAAGTATAGAGCTACCCCTCTTCACAAGGCATCCACATATTTTTGCTGATGACCTACCTAAGAGCTCAATCTATTCTTAAAATTCTAAGTCTTTTGTAGTTTTTCTTTCAACTAGATTATCAATTCGGCAATCTAGTTATTCTATCTTGTAATCATCAATTTGAAGCTTTATTAATAACAAATGTCTATGATTTCCTCCAAAACTATAAATGCTTTGTTCGTTTCTTCATCTAGATGCAACATCTGCATCCAGCATTTAGATTCAATATCTGGATGTTACATCAAATGATGTTCCTTTATGTATCTCGCTTTTGCATCTAAATGATGCATCTCGATGCAATTTTGTTCGTTTTTTAATTTGTAATAGCATCGATATGCAACTAATTAAAAATGGCTAAAAAGGACATGATTTAATACTCATATATATCAAATGATTTAAATTAATTATGCAATTTAAAAATTAAAAAATATTTTTTTCATAAGATAATTTTATTTTTATTAATATTTTTTCCCACAAATTTTTTTAAAATTTTAACAATTAAAAAAAAATCCCGAGTTTTCTGGTAGGAAACTGCGTTTTCGAATTTATTTTTTTGGCAGGAAAATGTATTTCTAAAAAAAAAGAGTGGATCAAACTAAGACTAAGAGTAATCAAAATTATTTTTATTACACGTAGTGTTTAGAGAAAAAAATCAAACTATAAATAAATAAAAATAATATATATTATAAACAAATTATACTGGACCATAGACGTTGGGTATATACAAAGTTATAAATAGATTTTGGAGAGATTTTGGAGAATCTAAGCATGTCTTGAAGCCACAAAACATCTCCCTATGTCAGCAACATCGTAGAATTCCAATTGAATCCCGAAAACATCGGAAGCCCAAAATTTCTCTACGTAGCTCTATAAATACCTATATTGTCGTCAATATTAATCATCATCAAGTAAAATTAAGAAAATATAGTAAAAGAGAGATAAAATCATGGAACTCTTAAAAAGAATTATCTATGCAGAAGTTTTGATGATGGTAATGGTGATATGGATCGTGCCCATGACTTATAGCCATGGTCATTGGGAGCATGCGCGTGCCACATTTTATGGTGACATCAATGGTGGACAAACTCATCGTAAGTTAAAATATATATACACTAATAATTCAATAATTTTGAGACCTGTAAAATGTTGTGTTTTTGGACGTATACAATAGCCAACATGAAGACGTAGTAACTGAGACTCAATCTAGATTAATATTGTTGGTTAGGCTGCAAACGCTAAGATTTTTATTTACCTTGTTTTCTTTCTTTTGGTTACATTTTCGAATAAAGCTTATTATAATTTGTAAAATATAAAAGCAAGCGCCATCGTTTCTCTTTCTGTTTGAGTTTTGCTTATGCATTTACAATTAACTAAAACATTTAAAAAACTTATTGGAAAAAACATATTATCATATGAAAACTCAAAATGTTGAAGGGTTGTGGCTTACTTAATTATTCTCATTTTAGCATGTGCCTTAATCTTTTTTTTTCTAGTCTCGTTACGTTCCTTTTACAGCTTTGTCTCCTGACTAATTTAGTTGGTCCTTGTAGGTTTTGTAATTTCGATTTCTAAATATCTTTGGTGTCTGTAATTTGTTTTAAGGGTACCTCAACCAATATATATTATCAGATAATAAAAGAAATACGAAAACGCGAAAGTAAATGCATATATGCATGGTTCCATGTTTTTTATCAAAAAAAAAAAAAAAAAATTTGGCATGGGACCATGATTTTGTTATCCTTGATTGTTTAACCTAAACTTTCATTGAATAATAAATATTTACATTCTTATCAAAAAAAAAAAAAAAGAAGCATATATGCATACACACAAATCGAAGCCATATTATTAAAAAAAAAATATAACTAATCCGTACTCATGTTTTTTTTGTTTTTTTTTTTAAATTTTTGACAGAGGGAGCTTGTGGATATGGTGATCTAAACAAACAAGGCTATGGTTTAGAAACAGCAGCACTAAGCACTGCGCTATTCCACAACGGCTCAACGTGTGGTGCATGTTACGAGATCAAATGCACAAATGCTCCACAATGGTGCCTGCCCGGAATCATCAGGATCACAGCTACAAACTTCTGTCCACCAGACCACAGCAAGCCCAATGAATGTTGGTGTAACCCACCACACAAACACTTTGATCTCTCACAACCAATGTTCCTCAAAATCGCCAAGTACAAAGCTGGAGTTGTCCCGGTTAAGTTTAGACGTGTTCCTTGTTTGAAAATCGGAGGTGTCAAGTTTGAAATCAAAGGAAACCCTTATTTCCTAATGGTCTTGCCTTACAATGTAGGAGGAGCCGGAGATGTTAGGGCCATGCAGATTAAGGGAACGCATACCCACTGGATTCCAATGAAGAAGAATTGGGGACAGATTTGGAACACTGGTGTTAAGTTGACCGGACAATGTCTATCGTTTAGGGTCACGACAAGTGATGGAGTTACTAAAGATTTTATTGACGTGACACCGCCCGATTGGAAATGTAATGGACAGTCTTTTGATGGAAAGATTAACTTTTAGTAAAATGATTTGAGTTTTGTTAGCTATGGCTTGCAAGTTGCTATTAGTTAAGAATTGAGTGTTTTTCGTATATGTTGATTTCTTATTTTAAATGTTTTGATTTCGTTGTTATTGGTTTATGTATTTCTATATTCTATTTAAGTTCTTTTGCTCTTGGTTTAATGATTACTTTTTGAATTTTACTCAAAATCCTTTAAACATACATAAAATCCTTTTGCAAAATACTTGTTTATGTACATATAATCATCTTAAACAAAGATTGCAATCTGAATTATTTAATAAGGTCGACCGGTTATATTTTCACCTAAAGTTTTAATTAAATCGTAGATATAACCTTACATTATAGTTTGTGTAAAGATTTATCGAGTCAAAATTATTTGGTGTAACTACATCGCGAAACTATTAGAATTTTGGATGGGAATAAAACTCGTAGTCCGTTAACCTATTTAATAACAATGGAAACTATTAGAAGATATGAGACCGCGTTGATCCGAATTTTATGTTTACCATGCATTTTTCACACCGTGCACTATAAATATGGCTACACCAATCATGATTCATGACTCTAAAAAAAAGGTTTATAATATTTTCTACATAAAAGGCTTAAAAAGTTCGTGAAATAAACATAATATTTTACTTCATGAAAAACGCCCTAATTAAATTAGCAGTCAAGAAATGAGACTTTCCTCCACATTTCATGACTTTTTACAACCTATTAGCACCGAAATTTTTAATTCGAAATAAACATATGTCAATGTAATCATTTCTCATCAGGATACAGACTGACTACATAAAATTCAATACAATTCCTCACTAATTATATTCAATTAGTCAATATCTGCATATTTGAAAAGATTTTTGAATTTTTTTAGAACCAGTTATATTTCTCTACTTATATATACCCGCACACCCATATGGTTCCCATCATATACATCATCATTCAAAGTTAAGTAAGAAAAATATCATTAAAGAGAGATAAATCATCATGAAACTCTTAGGGGGTGTATTCAATCGGGCATTTGGAGAGATTTGAGTTAAATGGACAAATCATGTGTTATTGAAACTTGGATTTCAAAATATCTTATAAAATCATGTGTTATTGGATTAATGATTTTAAAATATACAATCAAATCCACTGTTATTGAAAACAGTATTAGGATTTTATTTAAAAGTTTCAGGTGAGATTTGAGGGGATTTCTTACTTAAAAATACAAAGACCAAAATCCCATTGTTTTAGGTGAGATTTCAGAGAATTTAATAACAAAATTCCAAATTCACCAAAATTTAACCAAATCATCTAAAAACTCATTAAAACTCAAATCACACCAAATATTTAATTCAATACACCCCTCTTAGAAAATATGATATATGTAGAATTGTTTATGGTAGTAATGGCGATATGGGTTGTACCCATGAGTTACGGTCATGGAGCGATGATTGATGATGTAGCCGAAGCACCTAATAATAATGATAACGGTGGACTCGACACTACTTGGTATAACGCACGAGCCACATTTTATGGTGACATCCATGGTGGAGAAACACAATGTAAGTTAAATTACTTTCGAAATTAATTATTGAAATTTTTTCAAATTATTGTATAGGATACAACTTTTGTTTTTTTTTGTTTTTTTTTTTTTGCATTTTTTGTTTGCGTTTACAATTGACCAAAGAGAGTATGTATTAAATACATCAAGATGTAATTCATTTGGAATACCACAATATTACTATATAATAACATGTAAATATACAATCAAAGCCATAATTGTTGAAATATTGATTTTACAATCAATTGAGATAATGGAGAGAATTATCTCTTCTCTTTTAAAAAAGACAAGAACAAAATAGAAACTTTTTATTTAAACTGAAACTTGTTATTTACATCAGGACAAAACTGATTTATATAAAAAACAATTAGACACAACTGACATAATTGGAGAGTTGTGTCTCTTCCACAACTTAATCTAAAAATCACAACTTTTAGACATGACTCTTAACTAAATAAACTTACTGTAGACATAAAATCAATTAATAACTATCAATAATTATATCTTAAACAATTATTATCGACTCATTTTTTCATTATATATTTAATAGATGGAGCTTGTGGATACGGTAATCTATTTAAACAAGGCTATGGTCTAGCTACGGCGGCATTGAGCACGGCCCTCTTCAGCCATGGGTACACATGCGGAGCTTGTTTTGAGATCATGTGTGTAAATGATCCACAATGGTGTTTGCCCGGAACCATCAAGATCACAGCTACAAACTTCTGTCCAGCAAACTACACCAAAACCGTAGACCTTTGGTGCAACCCACCACAGAAACATTTTGATCTCTCCTTACCAATGTTCCTCAAGATCGCCAAGTACAGAGCCGGGGTTGTCCCAGTTAGATACAGACGTGTTCGTTGTACCAAAACCGGTGGTGTCAGATTTGAAACCCAAGGAAACCCTTATTTCTTACTGATCATGCCGTACAATGTAGGAGGAGCCGGAACTATTAAGTACATGCAGGTTAAGGGAAGTAGGAGTGGGTGGATAACAATGAGCAAGAACTGGGGAACGCATTGGGCCACTAGTGTTGTGTTGACTGGTCAGGGTTTATCGTTTTGGGTTACAACGAGTGATGGGGTTACAAAGAGTTTTATTAATGTGGTTCCAAAGAATTGGGGATTTAACCAAACTTTTGATGGAAGGATTAATTTTTAGGAGAATGATTTGAAACTTGTTAGCCGTGGCTTAAAATTTACACACGTGTATTGGGGTGCAATGATTAAAAATATATATATGCTATTCAATGCTGATTTGGTTTACAAATATTAATATTTAAAGTATAATATGAAAATAATTATAGGTATGTAGCATGATTCAAATTTAATAAAACTATATTGAGTATGATGTTAATATATATATAAAATATTTTAAATTTTAAGTTACATATTATACTGTTTATATTTTACATATCATGTTAAGGTTGAATTATCAAATTGTATTCTTTAGAACAAATTTCTAATATTAAAAGAAAATTGAAAAACACAAAAAATTTAAGTTATAAATAACTAAATATAATTTAAATATACATATATGTCAATTAGTGGATTTAAATTTAAATTATATAAATAAATAAATATAATTTAAATTTAAACACAAAAGATTTGTTGGATTTAGTTTGAAAAAGGGAGATAAAAATGTAAAGAAATTCAAGAAGATGTCAATTAGTTAAAGAAAAACAAATATATATGTTCTTAATTCGTTAATCTTAACTATTTTCTAGTGGCATGTCATGTAATTAATATAATAAAAAATTATTCAAAAACGTTACGGTTTTAATATATAATAGATAAAAAAAAAATTGTCTTCCGGTTTTGACTAATCCGACTACATAACGTTTGCGAGTAGTTGCGGGTGCAAGAGTTTTACAACAATCATAAAAATTACCATATACCGTCTCGAACCGCTTGGTATCCCTCGATAACAAAAGTTTCTTTCACCCAGCGTTTGTGTCTGCAGGAGGGTGCGGTTGGTTTATTTTTTATTTTTAAAATTTATAGTACTAATAAAAATTTACAAATTTTTTTTGAAAATTCACAAAATCATGATCTCTCATAAGCTAAATCTCTCAAATTTTGCATTAGGTTATCGAAAAAATTCAATTGAATTTGAGAAATTAAAAAAATTTTGATGGATGTTTTTTGGTAACGAAGAAGATGATGGTGAGCAAATTGGTGGAGAAAGAAGAATTAGTCGAATATTGAGCAAAAACAAAAACAAAATATTTTTTAATTAAGACAAATTACGACCAATAAAAAGAGGTCAGGTAAGGGTTCTGAAGGGTATATGATAGTATTCTGAGAGTGTGAGAGATTTTCAAAAAAATATTTTTATTTATTTATTTTTAATTGTTTTAAAGTTTAGAAATCTATTCTCAATAAAATGAGTCTCTTGGTTAACACATGTCTTAAGATGGTTGGTTTGAAGTTTTATTTATAATTTAAATTTAAATAAAAAATTAAATTATATAAACGTTGTTAAAATAATATATTTAAGAGATTAATAAAGATTTTTATACCACTGTATATACTATAAGTAAATAAAAGATAAGAATAATAATGAGATTAGATGAACTGTAGATAATTAGATAAGATTATCTACAACGTAAAAAGATAAGTGTTGATAATCATTATCGATAACAATGTCAATATTATCACTTCTCATCAGGATGTAGATTGCCTACATCAAATTCAATACAATTCCCTACCAATGATTTTCATTTAGTTAGTATAAACACCTTTGGAAATTTTTTGAAAAATATTACAACCGTTATATTTCTCTACTTATATATATACCCATACACCCATATGGTTCCCATCATATTCATCAACATACAAAGTTAAGTAAGAAAAAAATATTATTAAAGAGAGATAATCATCATGAAACTCTTAGAAAACATGATATATGTAGAATTGTTTATGATAGTAATGGCGATATGGGTTGTACCCATGAGTTATGGTCATGGAGCGATGATTGGTGATATAGCCGAAGCACCTAATAATAATGTTAACGGTGGACTAGACACTACTTGGTATGACGCACGAGCCACATTTTACGGTGACATCCATGGTGGTGAAACACAACGTAAGTTAAACTACTAATGTTTTATTTATTTTTCAAGTTTTTAATACTGATTTTTTTTTTTCAAAATATTGTATACGCTGCAATTAATTTTTTTAATGTTAATCTTTGCATTTACTATGCCATTTAAATATTATTTACATTTTTCATAAAAAAATTTTTTTGAGGTATAATGCAAATCGCCAACTAGTATTAATTTTTTTAAATACATAAAGATATAATTCATTTGGAATACCAAAAAATACTATATGATAACATGTAAGCAAAAAATAAATTAAAATCAAACAAAAAAGGCGTAAAATGAACAAACAATCAATGCCACAATTTATCTTATATATTACCACCATCTCACTTTTTTTTTCATTATATATTCAATAGAGGGAGCTTGTGGATACGGTGATCTATTCAAACAAGGCTATGGTTTAGAAACAGCAGCACTAAGCACGGCCCTCTTCAACAACGGGTACACATGCGGAGCTTGTTACGAGATCATGTGTACAAACGATCCACAATGGTGTTTGCCTGGATCCATCAAGATCACAGCTACAAACTTCTGTCCACCAGACTACACCAAAACCAAAGACATTTGGTGCAACCCACCACAGAAACACTTTGATCTCTCCCAACCAATGTTCATCAAGATCGCCAAGTACAAAGCTGGGGTTGTCCCGGTTAAATACAGACGTGTTCCTTGTGCCAAAACTGGTGGTGTCAAGTTTGAAACCAAAGGAAACCCTAATTTCTTAATGATCTTGCCATACAATGTAGGAGGAGCCGGAGATATTAAGGCCATGCAGATTAAGGGAAGTGGGACCGCTTGGTTAACAATGAACAAGAATTGGGGACAGAATTGGACCACCGGTATTAAGTTGACCGGTCAGGGTTTATCGTTTAGGGTCATGACGAGCGATGGGGTTACAAAAGATTTTATTAATGTGATTCCACCAAATTGGGGATTTGGACAGACTTATGATGGAAAGATTAACTTTTAGGAGAGAATGATTTGAAATTTGTTAAGCTGTAGCTTAAAATTAACGCAGATGTAATACAATTTTAAAAAATAAATGAGATAATCTTTTTGTTACTCAATTTATCTGGGCAACAAGACCGCAACCAAAAAAAAAAATCAACACATAAATGGGACTGAAATTTGTTTATAACTGTTTGGTTTCATTATTTTTAAATCCAAAAAAAAAACATAACCGAAAACAAGCCGAAACAATTTCTGTATAACAAAAATATACATACTAAATGAATCAACCAAAATTCATTAAATAAATCAACCAAAATTCGTTAAATATATATATATATATATATATATATATATATATAAATAATCATATTAGATATAAATATTAAATAGATATCTTTTTATTTATATTTTGTTATAAAAAAAAACGAACCGAAAATTGCAACAAAAATGGAACCAAAATAAACCAGATTAAACTGAAATTTCGTATGGTTTCACTTTTTATTTAACAAGAAATATTAAAAGCAGAAAATATAAAACAGCAAATGAACCATGAACCACACAGTGTCTACCCGTACTCATAGCCGTTAAGAGAACTAAGCCAATGTGTATTTAGAGCATCTCTATTGGTGAGAAACCTTATGATATTAGTATTTTTAATTTTATTAAATTATTTAATTAAAATTTATATTAAAAATAAAAATACATCAATAATATTAGAACACTTGTAAAATGGGTATCTTAAGAGAATCCTCCACTGAGAACCCCTCAATGGAGGTGCTCTTAGTTTCGAGTCTTTAGTTTTGACATTGTTTGCAGTTTCTAGCTTTTTGAAATTATTCTTTTTTGTTCCGATGTTCCTTAAAACATAGATTTATCTAGTTAAACAACAAGTAATCAAAAATTAAAATTAAATAATTGAAGGTGAAAATATCAGACAAGTATTAAACAAAAATAACATAGTAAAAAAAAAAAAAAAAAGTACTACTTGAGCAAACAAAATCAAACTAGTATTAAACAAAGATTAACATATGAGCAAAGGATGTTTCTGTATACAGAGTTACAAACTTTAAAAAGAGCTTCAATGAGATTAGATAGTGTGTTAAGCTTTGTTATCACTTCCAATCTAACATATCTAAAAGCCACAAAACCTCTTCTTTAGTGTCAGCAACATCACAAAAATCCAGTTGAATCCCGAAAACATCGAGTAACCCATTGTTTATATCTTCAACATCCATGAAAAGCAAAGAGATCCATCCTCGGATCCCGGAGATAAAAGGGTAATAAGGAGACAAATCCAGATACTCAAAGGCGAGCGCTCTGTACGATGAACGGTCAATGTAATCAAAGATAGCTCGGTTGATTATCCGAGCAACCTTATTGGAATCATTCCTCGCCACAAGCACAGAGACAGTAACAGACTGGTTAAGCGGAATCGTGAATCTAGGCTCAGCAGGAACAACCATCTTATAATCAGGTCTAGCAAGGTGAGTTCTAAGAACATTACTGATTCCTAACGGCAAGTTTTTGATTCCGCTTTCTAGCGCAACACCAGGTATTAACCCCGAGAATACCGGTTTATCGTCTGACCAAATGTCGATAAAGAACTCCAAGCTTTCAAATGACAGTCTCGGTGGAGGGAGGGCTCGGTTTACTCGCCGCTTACTAAAGGTTTGATACATCTTGTAGTATGTTTCGGTAGGCGGTCTATGGCGTTTACAAACCGAAGGCCATTTTTTGGCGCATTGACATTTCCAATAAAAATCGTCACTTGCTATATCTCTCCATTGTTTGCATACACCCATACAAGCTGCAAGATCTTCTCCTTCTAGTAATGGAAACACATTCTTCAAAACTTCTTCACATAACATCTTATGATTTTGCTCCACAGTGATACAATATGTTGTTACTGTAATCAAAATTATAAACAGGAACAAATAAAATAAAAATTCAATCCTGGGATAATCAGAACAGAGAAGCTTCTCTAAGAAAGTTTCAATCTTTTAAATCATTATCAGAGATTTATTAAACTTAGAAAATTCAGAAGAATTAAGCATTTTCATCAATTGAAATTTGGAATTTATATGACTTAACCATTTGATTCATTCCTAAAAGATTTTTAAGGCTTAATTTCGTGATTAATTATACAATTACGATTCAAATTACAAAATTAAAAACGGAAACTGATGATGCGTAGTTCACTAAGATCCATTTTTGAAATGAAAAAAAAAATACAAAAAAAAAAGATTTCAATACAGTAGATAAACTATAAAACGATCAAATCCAATTTTATTCAGTAAATTCTTCCCAAGGAAAATATCGGATGAAACAAAAAAAAAAAAAATATCGAAACGGGACATGATCATCGTCAAAATCAAATCAGCTTCGACATCAAAAATTGGAAAATGAACTAACCTTTTTTCAGAAGATCTGGATGCAAATAGATAGATGATAGAGTAAACGATTTCACATGAAAATTGAAGAAATTTTCACATATTGAATTTTCCTGGGAAAATTAGGGGAAAAATGATGAGCCATCATCAGATTCGGTACGGCTGGAAAAGAGAGAGACATTAGGAATATTGAAGATTTAATAAATGAAAATAAGAAATTAAAAGGTAACAATAAAACGGGCCTTAGCCCAATTTATGAATTAGCCCATATAAGAGCCCAACTTCAATAAGTATCACGACTCCGTTTAGCTGCTCTCTGCTCATTCAGCGGGCAAGGCAGTTAGTTTCTTAACAGTTAACACCAAGGTTTTGGAGTGGTAAATAATAAAAGCCATCTCAAAGTATTTATAGTTTTTGTGTCCATTTTTTTTTATTAAATGACTATTTTTCATAGCAAAATTTAGTTTTAAACTATTTATAAACTTCAATATATACATATATATATATATATATAAACAAAGAAAATTGAATTTAATTAAGTTGTGGTTGACTAGTACTTCTCATCTAAGGTATAAAGTTTTCTTTTGGATTTATGTCCGGGATCGATTCTTCTCAGATATCTCATCAAAAATTTTGCACCTTACAGATTAGCCACATGTATATGGTTTTACTGGCAAGAAAATATGAATTTAAATGGGTTTTGCGGATTACTCTGAGTTTCAGCATGAAATTTCTCGGTTAAAAAATAAATTTGAATTTGATAAGAAAAATATTGAATCAAAGTTATATTAGAATTCACTAGTTGCTCTTGCTCATATTGAAATACAATTATGTGCACTGTAATTGGTAATTTTCTATCATTGCATAAAGATTTCAACCATCTGAAAAATCTAACTATCAATAAAGGATGTGGTATAATTTTAGCTACATGAGAAAGCGGAAGAGAACGTATATATATATATATATTACACTTAAATAAATAATTAAATGTGTAGTTTGAAATATTTTCATAGAGCTGGAATATGAAGATTTAGTATAATTATAGTTCTCGTTTTACTGAACATGATTACATGTTGTTTTGTACTAGAAACATGAGATGGTCGGCTTGTTTAATTCGAAATGTACTTCGTCCCGAACAAAATGAAAATCCATGTTGATATGTTTTTGTTTTTTCATGAAACTAAATTCATCGCAATGTGCAAAACATTTATTTGACTGTACTAATGAACAAACTTCGTGGGTGTACAAATTTTCTAAACCAAGCAACATTAACAAACATTCTAACCACTTGATTCACAAATTACAACCATAACAACTTAGAGCACTCTCATTGGTCCTTACGACCGTCTTCTTTCATTACTAAATTAAAAAAATATATATACAAAAAGTATGTGAGAGAAAAAGAAAACAAGAAACTCAAAAGAGTATGATTAGTGAGAATCTCTCGCAATTAAAAAAAAACTATAATCAAAATATATTGCTTTCGCTTTTTTTTTTTTTTGTTTGTGATATAGAGGTATCACACCATTCACCAAGCTTTAATTCACCAACAGAGTTGCAAGAAAACATTAAACTTTCCAATAATCGAGGCAAAGCTCTTGGATAAACTAAGAGGGTACGTGAACATAATATAGAAGACTAGGCCGAGTCACAAGAAAATAAATTAGACACTCATCCAAACGATGCTATTTTCTAGAAATTAAGAAAAATAATACTAGTTGAGCTTCTCAAATTATAGTTTTGTTTCATCAAAAAATGGATGATGTCGCTAATATATAATACCATTATCAGAAATAATATACAAATATAATTCCTTTGAGATAAAACAAAACAATGATATACTTAGCACTATGAAAAAACAATAATTAGGTGACTTTGCGTGAATATAGTTTTATTTCATCAAACAAGTATGATTTCACTGATAAAAGGCCATTATGTGAAATAATATTCAAAGCATAGTACTTTTCGGATAAAGTAAAAAAATAAAAAAATTGCCACTCAAATATGAAATATGCCTACTCATTCTAATTTGTTGATATTAATACTATACCATATTTATTCTAATTACTAAAAACAAATTATGGCACCACTAAAAGTTTGGTCACCACTAGAGTTTGATTTCCAAAGTAAAAACCTTAATTTTCGAAAAACTCATTTTAGTATCTCACACTCATTGCTTAAGTTTAGAACTCAAATCTCATATATCATTGGTTATGTCGGTTTTTTTTTTTTTTTTTTGGGGAGCTGACAAGTTTTGAGAATATATAGATTCGAATAAAACCAATTGATAAACGTGAAAAGAGGACATATAGTGAAGAGAGCATGGGAGACAAGAGCAAGGAGGTCAGAGTGTGGGATCAGTAGTCACTGCTCACTGACTTGTGTTTAGTCTCAGGGTAACCTTATTTCCCCACTAAAACCTCTATATATTCTTTTTCTTTCTTTCTCTTAGAAAACATAAGGAATAAAGTGAAAGTTACGAGAGGGAGGACAACAAAAATTATATCACATGGAAAGTATATATTTTTAGGGAAAAAAAAAGTGAATGATTTGATGTGAAATCCGAGTCTTTTCTTCATATGTAACATGAGTTTATCCGAATTCCGAAATTAATAATACAATAGAAAATGGTTTATATTGCTAGACAATATATACTTATATGTAAAACAATATGTGGGACTTGAAAACGAATTAACGGGTTTGTGTGTTATCTAAATGCCGTTTTAAATTAGACAATAACCGGTCGTTTATATACCAAAAAAAAAAAAGAAAAAATTGAAAGATATCCAATATTGAGATTTCATTTTCACTAAAAATTATGGTGATTGTCAGTTTAGGCCAATTATTAAAACCAGCACGTTTGAGTTTATCCTCTTTTTTTTTTTTTTTTTCTTTTTTTTTTTTAGTTTATCCTATATTGAATTTACATAGATGCACATTTATGCCTTGTACTAAACATACATTTGGTCGACTAGTTGTGTCCAAAACGTCTTAATTCGGATGTTTTTTCCTTTTATCTCACGTGGGTCAATAATTTTTTTCTTTTTTTTTCTGGTTATAAGTAAATCAACGTGTAAGTGTTTCAAGACACTTACAAATAAATATAGGCACTTCCAAGTCCCATAATCGAATGCTTTTTTTTTTCTTTTTGATTTGAATTACAAAATGGCGAGTAAGCAAGGAAACACAAAGGGGACGAAAAGATGTCTTGTCAACATCTAAATTTCTTTGTAATTTAAATAGATTGTCCCTTCTCTATATCATATTGTCCCTCACTCCCACTTTCATCAAACCAACAAAACACCCAAATAACTCTGGTTTTTCTCACGGTTTCACCTCCTTACTAACACATATTATAAACATCTATATATTATGTAAGGTGTTAAGAAATTTTGGTTGAAGATATAAGAAAAAAAATTAAGAAATGAATCTAACTAATACAGTTCATCAGTATGGGGTTTTTTTTTTATCTAAATAAGAAAACTTATCTACTTTAAAAAGAATAACTTTGTTCGGACTGATTGGTTTTGTTATATTTCTATGTTTGTAAAGAATGAAAACTCATCAAATAATACAAATCAGTTTTTATTCAAATACAGATGTAAAACATGTATAAGCACGTTGAGCAATGAATTTTTGGTTATAAAATGATCAACTAAATCATCTAGCTACATATAATTATTATAGAGTAAAAATATTGCATTACTCGTTATAAGTATATAATAACATACTTTTTTTGTTTTCTGTAAAAGTTGAACTAGTTGTTAATCAATGTACACATTTACACAAATCAATCACGTGGAGAAACAGCTAAACACATGCTATTAACCTGATTACCTGAAATCTAGATAGTAAACCATGTGCACCAAATCGAAATTATAAAAAGAAACCACCCTCCCTTTTGGTTATTAAATTAATTAAATCTAAAAACCATGTTAATTATAAAATTTTATTTTTAGAATTATAAAAAAAAATATCAGAAAAGGAAGTTATGTGCATGCAGGGAATATAGTATACAGAACATGCTCTGTTCAGTTCCATGCCTTCTTTCTTTGTCTCCTTTCTTATCTCTTCTCCCATGTGCCTTCACATGCCCTTTAATATCACTCTCCCTTTAGCCAAACCGGTTTCCGGTTAATTTCATGTGGTTCTCATATTTCAAATTAAATTTTGAGTGTTTTATTCTTATTCAAAATCCTCTTGTTTGTCCAATGAGGTTTTGCTGGCTCATAACATCTTCACATGCAAACACCTCTCTACGAATTTTTATTGACCAAAAGACCCCTCCAAAGTTTATCTCGAATTTCATATTGTTGAGGATGAAGAGGAAATAAAAATTTCTAGTAATTTATGAGTTTTAAATGAAAATAATCTGGAATTTTTTCTTTTTCTGTACTAGTTGAAATCGAAAATCACTAGGCTATAGATGTTATGTTGTTGGTTTTCATTTTCTCTCCGTGCAATGTGAATATTTTTTATTTTTTATTTTGTATTGACCATTTACGACCCTATATTATTTAGGGTTTTAAAATAAAACGGTGTAATTTTCTACTTTATATTTAAATAAAAATTAAATTATTCCATTTCTATTCCTAGAATCAGATATACACTGAACAAGATATAATCTAAATTACCAAACCAGAAGATAATTACTGGGTCCATTACCTCTATGCAATGCAACACTAGTTTATCGTCAACTACTACAATATTATAGTATCTTTGTCTTAAGTGATTGCTTTCCAATTGAAATATATATTTTTGTTACCACAATGTTTTCAAAAATACTATATATGTATACAATAATAAGTACGAAAATAAAATAAAATATGTAGATATACATCGAGGATAAAAACAAAAAATCAAATTCAAAATATTATTTTGGAGCATTTTCTTGTGATAGTATTTAATTTAATAATGAAAAAGACATGAGTTATCATACCAATGTTAAATTAAAGAGAAAACCAAAGATTATAGAGAAATAAAGTGTCAACCATGACAAAGAAAAGCAAAGGGTCAAATGATACATTTGATTATAAACTTTATAAACATCCTTCTTCACCCATCTAATTAGTTAATAAATGGATAACATGTTGACAAAAAAAATAAAAAATAAATAAATGGATAACTCTAGAAGGGCAGAACTGGGAAATAATATTTGCCGGAAACACTAATCATGTGCCGTCGTGCCGTCACAGAAGGCTCAGACTTTTACTGTCATACGGCAAATGCGCACTCTTCGCCCACTTCTCTCTTTTTCGCTACTTAACCGGCCTTACAAAATTACATATATACCCTTCTATTCACTGTCGGTGTTGTCGTATCTATTTTTGGTTTTAAATTTTGACGATGATATCTAATTTTAGGCTATGTGGTTTTCTTCTTTTTTGAGCATACAAAATTATGATTTAAAATGGTCGAGGATCCATTTTATAAATCGTAAATTCGTAGAGGTTTTGTATCCTCCATTTAATCACATGGATAATAAAAGAAAATTTTAATCCACTCTCAATGCAATAAACAAATAACTCAACTTTTTTATTCTAATAATCTACTCAATAGTTTACGATTATTCCCCCTGAGATATATTTGACTAGGAGCACGTGGTAGTAAGATATTATCGAGATATTTATTTTAATTTGAAACCATAAGGGCCCAAAAAAAAAGAGTACAAACTACAAAACGACAAATCAAGGAATGAGAGCACCACCAGTGGCAATATCGTAATAAAATAGTAACTTCAGGGTCATAAACGAATAGTCAATCGTACATAAACCCCGAGCCTCTCATTTCTCGCTTCAAAAACAAAAAAAAAGAAAGAACAAAAATTCTCTAATTCTTTCTTTTTTTTTCTTCTTCTTTGCGATGAGAATGTTAAAGAACCAAAGATCCAGAGGAGGAGGAGGAGGAGGAAGAAGAAGCAAGAAACTTGGAAACAGAAGAGCGATGAAGCAATACTGTAATAATATCGGCGGTAAAAAGTTCTCGGAGAAGCTTGTGGCGCTTAAGAGTCTTCTTCCACCGTCGGTATCGGCAAAGCATAGACGTCAAGATGCTGACGTGGAGGAAGGTTCCGGTAGTGGAGAAACGGAACAGCTGTTTCAAGAAACGGCGGATTATATCGTCCAGCTTAGGACACAAGTCGTAGTGTTGCAAAAGCTAATTAAGATCTATGGATCCTCTGATCATACGGAAGATAATTTTGTTTTATAATGTTCATATTTTAATTATGCATGATTTTGTTTTCTAAAAATCCAGCTTCTTTTTTTTTTTTTTTTTTTTTTATAATGTATTACGTATCTTTGAATCTATATGGGTTTTAGGTAGTCGATGTATAATGTTTAATTTTGACGAGAGAAGAAATGAGAATTTAATCCAGAGAAATTATTGTTTCCACTTTCCACCATTATGCTTTTTTTTTTTTTTTTTTTTTTTTTTTTGGGTTCTAAAACATATGAAGTCACTGTTCGTTTCGTTGTCCTTAGCGTTCGTTTCATTACCGACACGTTTTATTGTTTGTTTATTGTCGTTAGCTATCAACGACCAGCAACAACAACCAAATTATGTTTGATTCTACAATAGGTTTTAACAAACTACCGAATTATACTTTTATAAACTAACAGTATATTAAATTTTGGATTAGTGATATTATATAAACTAAACTACCAAAATGATTTGATTATTGGCGACAACGAAACGCATATGAATTCATTTGTAAAATATCAAATAGGTCTAGCTAAAAGAACTACACATCTAATTTATAATTATAAAATTTTAAATAGTAAATTGGTCTTAGAAAATGTCAATTTTTATATAGATGATGTGTTATGGGTTTCCTCATAAAATTAAGGATTTTTGTTTTTCTTTTGGTGGAGGGTTTTAGTGTTTAATAGCTTGATAGGTTTGATTTTTTAATAATGTAGTCTAGAACATCATTCCCTATTCTGTCCTTTTTAAACTGAATTTTAAGTTTCTTTTATAAATAATTTTTCAACTGAAGGAAAACAAAAACAAACAAAAAACAAAACCTTAAAATGAAAAATAACAAAAGATATTCTATATAAGTATTAAACTACAAAACTAAAGATAAAAAGTGGACATAAAAGTAAGGAATTGATCGAAATACGTACACGGTACATCAGTATATACGTAACGTGATGTGTCATTTGTCCCAGCTTTATGATTTTATTTTGAATGAGTATATGCATATTTTGTATCATGTATGTAATTCATGGTCACGATGATTGTGACTTGTGAGTCCCTTTGTTTAACTCTACCATGTGATCCATCACTTTAAAACTTTCATTTTAATTTAAAAAATTCACGATATAAATTTTCAAATCCATAGCGGGTCGGATACACTGACTCTTTATGTATCCAATGAAAATTACCCTAATCCGTTATAGAAAAAAGTAATAGAACATACCCATTTGGGTCAAAAAATAATAATAAATGGGTAAGATTTGGATCGATTAATTAGGGTACCCGAATTACATGTTTTAATTTTTTTGCTAAATCATTCAGAGAAATTTTCTTAAATTTACTCCTAACTATTTGATATTTTAAAAAAAGTTATCAACAATTATCCTTTCCTATTATAATTTTAATTATTAAAATTAGTCTTTTGTATAGTAATTTTATCCAATCTTTTTCTCATTGTATTGTACTTTTATCCGCTATTACATGATCCTTAGAGCATCATTATCGGTATAACATCACATGTGTTCTAAGGCATTTTAAATTAATAAAAGGTGTGAACAGTGTGAAACAGGGCTAAGAACAGTTCTCTCGGCAGAACAGTTTTAAGCTCAGTGTTGTTGCCACGTGGCAGCACGAGATTGGGTCCGAATTTTTTTTTTTCCTAATAATTTGGAATTGTATTTTGTGTTTCATTTTAATTTCAAATCAATTTTAATATAAATTTTTCATGTTTTCAATTTAAAAGTTATCTTTTAAGTTTTAAAAAATATTATATGTTTTATATTATTAAATTATTAAAATATTACTTAGAAACAGGTTCTACCAATAATCAACTCATTTAACATTGGTTCTAAACTAAACCTCTTACATTATTTTATTAATTTTTTCACACTAAGAATACCCTTACAAGTTGTACCCTTACAGATGCCATATTAATAGATTTATTTTGCATAATAAATTTCAGAAATCCTATTTATCCGTACTAATGGCTGCGCATGGTGATTTTGCCTCTTTTATGTGTCGTTCTTTTCTTTTTTTTTTCGTAGAAAAAAAAGTTCGCAAAAGTAAAAAACAACGCTTTGAAAATTTGTTAACACAACAGCACAATGTCTCGATTTTAGGGTAAAAAATGTAAGTCGTTACAGCACCGAGCTCGATTAACTTTTAATCTATGTAAACGCTTATCTATGGTAGGTTTTATGGAAAATTTCTTATAGAGGTCCTGCTTATTTCAAAATTAATCGGATGATTTCGGAAAATTCTATTTCTATATATGAGTGTGTGTGACTTCATTATTATTTACTTCTAAGTTTCGCTTTAAATTAATTTTATAAATTGATTGGCGCATGTATTAATGTTCTAATCATATATATATATTTATTAATTATACAAAAAATCTAATTTTCATATTTTTATGAAAACATCAATTTATTTTATATATAATTAAGTATATATATATATATATATAATATTAAGGTGAGATGTAAGAAAAATCCATGACTCCTATAAAATTAGAAAATTAGTTCTCCCTTTAAGATGCAAGTAGAGGTGTCAAACTGGGTTAATCTGCCCCATTTAACTTACTAGAGTAATAACCCGCGCGTTGCGCGGGATTCTAATAAATATTATTAAATTTTTTAAACTATTTATAAATATAAATAAATCATTAATTATAAATAGAATTATAAAGCCAATTCATTATTTTCCACAAAAATTAACATATTTTAAGATTAAAATCATTCGATTCAAAAATATCCTCAAACATGTAATTTTTTATCACAACATAGACAAAACTACATTTTCACTCATGATAAACTACAAAGATTATGTATCACCCCTAATTGGATGATTTATTGTGCAACATTTGAATTTGTATTTACCTATTCTATACTTGTAATTTTTAGTGTAAAATTTTGGAATCTTTTACATAAAATATGAAGACTATAACACTTTTAATTTTTGTAAAAAGTTTAGATGTTTCAAATAATCCAACTCTAACTTTTATGTTTATATACAATATTCCAAAAAATATTGGTGTAGATATTTATATTGTTTGGAGAAAGTTAACTATCATTGCTCTATAGTTTTTTTCACACTCAATTTGCTAAATCCTTTCAACACTTTGATTACTACCATTATATTTTTAAGTTTTTTAAAAAAATTCTTACCCATTTTATTTAATTATTTTTATAAATATTTTTAGATTTATTCAATAAAACAAAATAAACATGTATTTAATGAATATTTTAAATTATCTTTAATTCAAAGAAAAAATTTGCTTACATATATTATAAGTTTATTACATTTTTGTTATTATTGTTTTAATTTACATTATATATTGAATCATTTACTTGTAGTGGTTGTGACTTGTGCCTATCTATATTTTTTAATTATTTGGTCTTTCATTTTTTTTTTATTCCAATATCGTTTAAATAAATTTTAATTTATTTTATCTTATCTTTGTGTTCATTTCTTCCTCCTATTAATAAAAAATATAATTACAAAGTATTTTTTTTATTATCATTTTAATACTCTTTTTTTACTTTCACTTCTTTTATTATTAAATATCTTAATACTCATTAACTACTATATTTAAATAATGCTAATGATTTTTTTTAAATGTAATTAATTCTTAATAAAAAACATAAAAATAAAAAATTTTATTTGATGACATGTTTTATTTTCATTGGATGATTAAGATGATGATGTGGATAGCCTCAATGGAGAGAAAACTCTCCCATTATATATATGATTTCACATCGGGTTGAACTTAGTTGCGGTTTTTAGTGATTGGCCCGCTAAAATTTACAGATTCCAAAGTAATAACTCTAACCTACCCCATATTATAACCACGGGTTAAGCGGATTAACCTGTTAGTTTTCGAAATTGATGTAACAAAAAAAAATCATTGCAAAAATTTCATAATTTTATTATAATAACAACTATATTATGGCTAGAAGTAGATTTTTTTTTCATAAAGCTTATACTATTATAACAATTATAACAATATAAAACACATTTATTTTGTAAAAGCTTGAATAACCATATGAATAATTAAGCAAACAATTTTCTCAAAATGTTTGGTCAGTATAAGAAAACATAAATCAAAAAGACTCTTATAAAATGAATTAAACTACTGTAAGTATATTTCATATATATCCAAAACTAAAACAAATAGTTTAAGAGACTATGAAAAGCTTAAATAATTAAGAAAAGCTTATACTCTCTCCTTTTTGAATTAAGTATCGTTTTAACCAATTTCACATAAATTAAGAAAACAATTAAATTTTCTGTTTTATCTCTACTAATATATTTTATAAAAATTTTCATTGATCAATGCATTAAAACAGTAGGGATGAAACTAGAATTTTTACACCAATTTTTTTTTTTTTTTTTTTTTGTGGTATATAATTGTATAAACGTATAAAGTAAAACAATATTTTGACAACCCGCAACTCGCGTGAATCCAACCCACAAAGACCATAGATCATGATAGACAAACTCACAACACCCGCTTTTTTTGGACTTTCTAAATATGAACCTTAGCCCGCCCCAGATCAGTGCGGATTTGGTATAACCCATGGGTTTTCAACCCTAATTGACACCCCTAGATGCAAGGTAAGTTTTCACTAACCCGGTTTGCTGATCCTCAGTTCCGCATCTTCTGCAGCCACTGAGATGTCTGCAGAGCAATATATTGAATTTTAAGATATTTTATCCGTAATTTGCAGTAAAAGCAAATTATGACAGCTCAGAAAACAAAATAGTTCTTAGAGAGTTAAAATTTCCGAGTCACCTCCAAGAAGCTTCAATGTCGGTTTCAAAGACATGGTAGATCATTGAAAATCCAATTTTTTGAGAGATGCTGCTTTCATAATCAGTCATATTTCTCACGTTAACTGCAAGCCAATCAAATCTCACAGGAACGTAATTAAAAAAAATTCATAAATATATACAAACAATCATGAATATATAATTAAACTAATAATAAGAAAAACGACTAATTAAGTGGCAATCAAATTGGTCCTGTTTTGTTGAAACCTAGCTCCTCTATCAACCTCGTGTTATGATCTTTTAGCGGAGCTTTATAACTGGAGCAAGACGGTGATGAGACCCTAGAGCTTGTGGAGGAGGGTTTGTCTTGAGGGTTAGGGTTTAGGTTCTTGAAAACGTTTGTGTCGACCTTGACGGTTGTCTTAATAGAAGGGATCATTTGCCCAATGTTCCGGTCAAAAGAGTCGACAATGTAGTGAGAGTCGAGGACAAGACCACAATCTGTACAGATCGTATCCCCAGATTGATAATCGATCACTATTTTGGTTCGTTTCTTGCAATCCAAGCAAGTGAATGCATCCATTGTTGTGACTTTTACAAATACTCTATGGCGAGGTACGATGGTTTTTTTTGTCGGCGTTTATATACTAAAGGAAGGTGATGAGAAAGAGGTAATTATCTTTTCCTAATAGGATTTGTTTTTCTTGTCTTTAGTAGTTTTAGATTATATTATTCCATTAAATTTTTTTTTTAACTATGAGTACGCGTAAAAGTTTCCAGTTAAACGTATTTCGGAATCAAAATTGACTTTTGTAATATGATCAGGAACGAGTTTTTGAAATCAATTAACCTTTTTTTTATTGTTTGGTGAAATGTTAAATTTATCTCTCTCGATAGTTTACATGAAACAGATTAGGAAAAGAGAAAAACGTTTCAGAAATCCAAAGCAACAAGGAAACAGAGCTTTTTTTTCTTTCCGTTTTATTTTATTCAAACTGGGTCTGAAACTGATTACATCATAGAAGAAGATCGACAAATGAAATACAAAGAGAACATTAACAGTCGTTTCCGCACATTAAGCGAAAACCGAAAACAAACATTTTTGATGACACATTATCTAAACCACAACGATCTTGTTTCGAGTAAACAATTAGACGTTTTCATATCCACAATAGCAGGCGGACTTCTAATACCTTTTAAAGTAACACAAAGTCAATTCTCATAATGTTGAAAGATATTCTCTTCTTTAATTGTCTTTGTCAAATTTGTTCTGAATTTGTTTCGGTGAAGACACCGTCAAACAAACTTGAACTGGATAAGATGATATATACAAATAAACGTTACATATAAATAAAATCTAAGTATGTAAGCATGGAAACAGAGCTTAAGAAATGAGAAGGGTAAGATGATATATATACAAAAAAGTTTCAGCAAATATGAAAAAGATTAGAGTTGATCCATGAAACAATTTCTATATCTCCCTAAAATTTGCAACCACAACGTAAACAAAAAGTTTCTTTCTGTTTAAGTGTATAACTAACAACATTAATATTTAGCAAATAGACCTTAAAACAAACGCAAGCCAAATCTAAATGGCTTTAAAGTTTGGGAGAATTACTAGAATAATACTAATTTTTGTTTTAATTGCTAACTTAACATAGAAAAAATTAGTGTTAAATGAGTTATTTGATTACAAAAATACCCTTAAGACCATGAGTAAAAAAAAAAGGATTTACGAAAATGCCATTATGAATTAATTCCACATCAGCATTTTTTTCGCTGACATAAAAATCTACAACATAAATCTACGATTCGACGTTGTCGCAGATTTTTTAGAATGGTAGATTTAAAGTTTTACCGCAGATTTACTTTGTAGATTTATTTTATTCCGTAGATTTGCTTCGAAGATTTAATTTGTACCGTAGATTTATATGCCTTAGTTGTAGTAGATTTTTGAATTCATCGTAGATATTTTAGCCTCCGTAGATTTATTTTCTGAAACTCATAAAGAGGCAGTAGATTTTCCCATTTTCCAAAGTTGTTAAAATTTATACGGCATATTTATTTTTCACCGTAGATTTATTTTGCAGACTTTTTTTTTCATCGTAGATTTTAAAACTTAGTTATAGCAGATGTTTGTTTCACATACTAGTGGCCGCAGATTTTATGACCAAAGTTTAATTGCTAGATTAACCTTTTAGTTACCGCAGAATTTTTTTGTGTTATTGCAGAGTTATTGTTCTTGGAAACGTCAAAGATTAGATGCAATTCCCTTTACCGCAGATATTATTATTACTAGAATAGTATTTTTAGTGTCTGCAGACTTATTGTGGTAGATTTATTATAGGTATGTTACCGCAGATTTTCTACCGTAGATTTGTTTAAATGACATTGCAAATTTTCTCAATATTTCACTAGCTTATGAAGAATTTAGAGGAAAAAAACTTAACAAAATTCAGTGTCTCAAAATGTTTTTGGTTTATTTAATATATTATTAGCATAAGAACTGTAGATATTTAATTAATATACAAAATTGAAAAATGTATAATTGATAAACAAAATTGAATTGGTAAAAAATGTATTAATAAAAAAAAACAAATCAGTGCACATATTAATCTTTAAAGCATAATATTACATATGTAGAAGTACATTAATTTTTAGTAATAACATTCTCGCGTATAATGTATGTATTATTTAGTTTAATATTTAGCTATAAATTTCAAATCGTAACTTTGATAAAGTTATTAACAGTTTTATGTATCTGTGTATGACATATATTGTATTAGTAAATCACACCACTCAGAAGAATCACTACAAAAATGTACAAGTTTAACATCAGTTTATTTTAAAGTTAGTGTCATATTGAAAGTGATGCAAAAATTATAGCGTCGTTTTAAAAAATGATGCTAAATTGAGTGAAGCTAAAATTTTAGAATCACTTTTGTAATTGACATTATATTTCAAAGATAGCATCAGTTTTTCCAATTGATGTTATCAAATTTTTAGTTTCAAATTACAAAGTGACGTTAAATTTTAATTTTATATTTAAAATGTTTTTAACTATTTTTTAATTCTAGCTATTATAGAATTTTTTTTAGGATATTTAATAAATTATACAACATAGAATAAAGAAACATCTAATTTCAGTAGAAACATTATATGAATACATTGTTCAAAATTGATAACCAAAATGGCCAAATGCAATTTGTTGTCCTTACGCTAACTTTAGAAGTCAATTAAACTTTCATTCTCTTAGATCGCTTCGTGCCTTCAACAACTTCCATTGGAGTCAACAACGTACTTTTCTAAGAAGGTTAGCCTAAATACTTAAGCAAATTCATCATGTAGTCTCTGTAAATTGAGTCATTTCCTGTGTACATGAACAAATATATATATCAAACTCACAGTAAAATATGCAAATGAGTAAATAAAACTGAGATGAAAAATAAGAACTAAACAGAAACATATTGTGGCCAAACTCAATTATATAAGAACTTCTCTAAATGCCAGTACAAATTCACTGAGAGTCTAATCAAATAAGAGCCTCTCTTCGTGATGCTCAAATACCAATACAATCAAATAAGAGTCTCTTAAACTACTAATACGTATAATAAAATGCAAAAAAGATCACAAAGCTAACCTCTTTTTCTATAAAGAGACACGAAGATCAAGTAGCTCAATTGTAATCTGCTTGTCTTACTAGAGATTGTGGAGAAAGACCAAATACATATATACATGAACTAGACCACTTGACTATCCACCAAAGATCCGGTTGCAAGTTTCAACATCGCGAAGAACCTTAGAAATTGTAGTGTCATTTCGATCTCTCAATGTTTCCTCTGAAGGAACTAGCAACATAATAGAACAAGCATAAAGCAATTTCGTACAATGATTGAAAAGAATAATCAAATCTCATAGACCAGACATAACTCATAAAAAAATCGTATTAGACTTGATTATGTAAACATACAGATTCCTAAGAAGGTTTAACTAACAAACTCAGAACTAAACTAAACGAATCCGTTCAACCTAAAGCAAATCCAGAAGAATGAGACATGAAACTTTCTCTAAACTAAAACCAAATTTTCTTTGAAAAATAACTCACCAGACTGCTCCAAACTCTGCTCTCCAAGGTTCACATAATCTCCTAAGAGTAAATAGTTAGATGTAAGTGGGAAGTCTCAATACTAAACAACCACAATAAATCTGAGTATTGTCCATGAATACCCCTGAAAATCGAACAAAACCATTACAAATCCATCTAATTATTAGAAAACAAACGAGATACAGTGAAACAAAATTAAACTAAAACACACTACCAGAATCATTCATTTTCACGCCGGAAATTGAACGAGGCAGTGGTGGCTGTGGCAGAGAGTTGCCGGAATTCTCAATATTCTACCTGTAAAATCCAATTTCAAGCTTAGATTAGAAACAAAACAACAACCAAAACTCAGGAGAGAGATTAGGAATCATCTGAATCAACTCACCGTGGGTTTGGAGAGGCGAATAGATTCCACGGCGGCGAGAGGAGAGAAGAAAGAGATTTCGGCGAGAGGAGAGAAGAAACAAGACTGGAAGAAAACGAAGAGAGAAGAAAAGAAAGAGATCCGGCGAAGGGCTTTCGAAATTTAGGCAAGGTGGAGAGGCTGTGGTGGTTCTGCGGTTCTGCGGCAGAGTCGGCGACTGAGAGGAAATAGTTTGACGGCAAGAGATGAGTCACGGCGAGAGTGGTAGTAATTCTACGGGTTATGGTTTTTAGTGAAGTAGAAGAGATTTGTTTTTTTTTTTTAATTTTTTTGTTATTTTAGATTTATTTCTCTAATTTTAATTCATAATGGCATTTCTGTTAATAGTGAAATTATTCTTGGTTTAATTGTATTTTTACAAAAGATTAGTATTATACTAGTAAACTTTTTTTTATAGTATTAGTCTAGTAATTAACTTAAAGAGTAGTATTATTCTAGGCAAATTTTAGTTAAGGTTTTTAGCTCCTCCTACAATCTTGAAATTATATCAATATTCTTATATTTTAGCTTACCAAAACGGGGGAAAAAAAAAAAAAAGATGTTCCTATTATAGCTTCTTTTTGTTTGATAAAACAAATACATATATAGCCATCCCAGGCTTAGTCTAAACTAACCAACCAATTTTTTATTTTATTGCATAATATATATAACATTACAACTCCTTCCTCTGTGACCACTAGATGAGCTTGAAGCAGAGCATTCACTATATGGAATCAATTGATCTTTCCACTGGCGAAATCCGATATCAGTTTCACAATTTGTATAGGGTTCTCAACATGTGGAAGATGACCCGAATCTGGTACTTCCCGGAAAACCGCATTTGCTAGCTCACACAACAATTTCTGCATTTTTTGTTGATGACATTAAGAAACTTTAAAACCAAATTTTTAAAATGTTTCAGTTAAAGGAAACTTACAACTGAGAGCTGGTTGCTAACAATCTGATCGTTCTCACTGCATACAACAAGCGTCTTATGGTCGATCTGCGCGAGTGTTACATCCAAAACATAAAGAAAATCAGAAAATTCATAAGCTAATTCGGCTTTTTCGTTACATTTGAATAACTATCTAAGTTATGTTTATTACGAGTTTGATATGTGACGCGACGTTATAGCCTCCACTAATCATAAAATCGACCATAGCATCCTCCCACCATGGCATTTGACAATGTAACCGGCCAATCTACACAAAAGCAGATTCATTTCTAAATCTAAATCACTTTCATTCATATATGAAAAAGATGAAGGGAGATTTGATCTTACATTAGTCCAATCTATGTTCTCGGATAACGGTGAGGAACAAAAGGCTAATACGTTGGCCAAAAGGCGAAGAGGGAATGACTTCAACAACTTAACCTGAAAGAACAATAGCAACATTAGATACAAAACTTAGCTATTGAGTATATAGTAAGATCGTTTTCGGACAAACCCCAGCATAAGCAATGGATTTTGGTAACTCTTTAAGCCGACCGGTTCCTTCTGAATACGCATTGGCGTTAATGAGAACCAATTTATCAACCTGAAAAGCGCGGAAATAACCAGGTTTAGTGAGTGAGCTATTGAGAATGAGTTTGATTATGATAAAACCGGAAAATTTACAGCTTCAGGGTAAGTAGCAGTGAAATCAACAGCTACGGTTGCTCCTAAGCTTGGTCCAACTAAAATCATTGGTCGTTTGATATATGTTTTCCAAAGCTGAAATTCGAAATCAAACAACTTAAAGATTAACCAAGGAGAAAATCGATACCGGATATAACAACAAGGCTATTCAATTTATCGTATAATGACGAATTCGCAACTATACGATAACAATGCTTTAAAATTTATCGTATAGTTGCGAATTCGTCATTATATATATCATTTGTTAATTACCAACTAACTTTATACATTGGAAATTCATGATGGAGTAGACAATTCCAACAGCCATCGCTAGTTGTACTAAGATTTTGTATTTGTTACTATTTAGCGATGAATTTTCAACGAATATTTTATTATTCGGTAATTTGTCGCTAAATCAATAATTCAATTTACAGAATTTTCTGTCTTTATTCACTTGTTTTCTTGTAGTAATATCGACAAAATAGTACTGACCTCGAACAGATGATGTCGCTTAGACGCTGCATCACATGGTGGAAGTTTCTCTACAATGCCATTAAATTTACTGAGTTCTTAAAATTTATTAAATAATTAATCACACAGTCTCAAGAATCTTGTTTCTAATATTCTTAAAATGTAAAAATCTTACGAAGATCTGAGAAGCCCCAGCCAAGAACATCAATGGCCCAAGTCTCAAGACAAGCTTGTTCAAGTAGAGGGTACGTGCGTCTCCATTCTAGACAAGAACTAAAGCCAAAACAAAAAAATTTCAGACAGTAAAAATTTCAGACACAGTGAGTTCATAAATATTATCTTGTCAGTAAATTAAAAAATAAAAATAAAAATTATAAACCTGTCGAAACAATGGAGAAGAACGACAGGACTTTTGTCATTTAATTGAACAAGTGGTTTGATACAGCTACTCATTATACATCCTCTATAGTTTCCCATCTGCAACACATTTTAATTTATTTTATTTTCACAAAATTTCAAGAAATTAAAGACAAGAAAAATCAAGAAATTTTTTTAAAATAATAATAAATTCGGTTTTTTTAGCTCATGCAAGAGAGAAAGAGAACCTGAAGAGGAACAGGGATTCGTACAATCCTTTGAGCTAAAGCTCTTGCAAATGGGTCTTTTATGTTCTTTACCTCCTTTGGAAGAAATGCCGGAAACCCATCTCCGTTCGCCGTTACTTGCCGGAATCTCGTCGCCGGAGTTGGTGGAGAGACCATTTTCAAGCTACCTAACATCTCTCTCTTTCTTGAGCTCTCTGCTTGCTTGTAGTGATGTTTTAAGGCTTCTTGAAGCTTTTCTCCAAGAAAATTGTCTACTATTAATTTTGATTTAATATATTTTTATTCGAGTATTTCTGACATTGAAGAGACTAACTAGAAATAGAAAAGAACGATTGTTATGTTTGTACTTGGGCCATTTGAATTGGGATTTAAATTGAAATGCAACTACCCACTTTCGTCTTTTGTGTTATTTCTCTTGTTTTTTTTTGTTTTTTTATTATAAGCTCATTAACTACAAACTTTTTTTTTAATTAACTTTTTTTTGTTATTTTCTTTCGAAATGACCATACAAGTACTCTGACCCCTTACAGGCTTTCTATTTTTGATGGCTTAAAGACACAAAAAGCAAAGACTCAACAATCACATTTAATTTATTTTTTTTATTTTTTTTTCTCATATTCACTAGGAAATTCATACTCCGTCCATACTCAATAATATCTTCAAAACAATTAGACAAGCGTGATAACTATGGTTGTTTTAATGTTGCCGAGATTATAACTAAAATCTAGAATTTGGAAAGGAATCCGAAAGTATATAGAATATAGGAGAAACTGTGCAATGAATTGAAGAATGAAAGCTGAGGAATTCAAAACCAAAAATCAAGACTCATAAGCATGCTAAAAGAGAAATTTTCAAATTTCTCTAAAGAACTCTAACCATTTTTTGTGAGGACCTAGAATCACGAAACTCGGTGATGACCTAGAATCACAAAACTCAAATCGTTAGAACGGCGTTGTTACGTTAGAGTACTGTCAAAGGTAAAATAGAGGGATAAGCTAGCAGTGGGAGAGCTAACCATTAACTTTAAGTGAGTCAAAACTATATTTTCAACATTTTTATAAGGGTCAAAAAGTAAATTTGTGAGTATTTTGACCAATTTTCTTTCTTAAAATGCAAGAAAATAAACCTTTTTATATATAAATCCATTGGGGTCAATTGACCCCTTTGTTGTCCATTTATCTTCGCGACAGCGCGATAATAAGTCATATGACAGCGCGGATTTGGTCAGGTTCGGGTTCGGTTCGGATTTACCTAAATATCTGAAAACAAAAAAGATTGAATGTAAGTCTACTAAATTATTTAAAAATATCCAAAATTCTAAAAAACACAAGTATTATTACCTAAATCTATATAAAAAACAACTAAATATACTCAATATAAATCTAAAATACACCAAAATCCTGAATATTTGGGCACTTGACTTATTACAAGTACAATTATTACTAATATATTATTAGTATGTATTTATATTTCGGGTATGTTCGGTACCAGTTCGGGTTTAGGTTCAGATTGAGTTCGAGTTCGGGTTTTTGTATTTTGAAGTTTAGTACCCGTTCGGATATTTTATTTCGGATTCGGGTTTGGGTTAATTTTTTCGGGTCAGGTTCAGATCGGGTACTCGAATTCGGATATTTTGCCCATGCCTAATTCAAATCACAAAATGGAATTTTAAATTTATTGATGAAACTAAACAACCTAAAACATTTTGATTCGGGCATTTTTTGCCGACTATGAAGAATGAAGACTATAAAAGAGGAGGGTAAACAACATCAGAAATACTACACAACTTTCACAACTCATTTTCTCCGGATCATCATTAGCTTAATTTCCTCTTTATTTTCTTTTATAATTAAACTCTACGTATCTAGCTAATCTACGAAGTTCTTTGACCCTAATTCCTTTTACGATTATTAAAATCTCCACACCGGATTTTGGCATCCACAACAATAACAAGTACTTATGTATTAAAGAACAAAACAAAGTACTACTAGTTTAAAGAAATGTGTTTCACAAAAAGAAAAGAAAAGCATAATACGTTTATTTAATTACTCAAGACGAACTTGGTACCATTGAACAGAACCTACTTCTCCATGAATTTCAAGTTCACATACAGCTTTAACCAAGAATTCGACGGCTTCATCAAGGTCATCGAACCTAGCTAGGTCTGGTGGCAAAGAATTCACCGGCCAATTCTCGAGCCAACCTTTAAGCTTAGCCTTGAGTTCGTCCTCTGTCACGAACTGCTCATCTTGTCCTGCTTCTAACAGTACGTATGTGTCCGAGTTCGAATGCACCCTTCTTCTCCTTGTTGCACAAACCTAAATGATATTATCACATTCGTTTATTTCAGTTGTAATACTTTTATAACACGTTTAGATTGTTTTTTAAAAAATAACTAGTATTCACAATGCTATTATTGAATTTTTAATTAACACATAAGGTAACATTACAAAAATATTTTCGAATCATAGAAAATTAAAAGGAACAATTTGCGGAATAAAAATGGGAAAACATTAAGCGAACTAATTTCTTGAGTGACAGATTACTGAATATCTTTGAATTTGGTCATTAAATTTCCGGGATTGCAAGATGACTGTAATGAAATCTCAATTTCGAAAATTATGTAGTTGGTAAAATTTTGCGTACTTACAGTTATTCCATGGTCACCTATGAAACCCCCATAATTATTACTCCCTCTGTATTTTATACTCCCTCTATTTCTATTTGTTTGTATTTTTAGGATTTTCGTAGATTTTAAGAAATTTTTCAAAAATACAGTTTTAACTTTGTATTAATTAACTAACTATTTAATTATTTTTGATAAAACAAATAAAACAGAATTAGTCAAATGACATAATAGGAAATATAAAACTAAATTTGCATAGCAAATTGAGAAATATAATCTTTTTGAAAAAAAAAATTCTTAAAAATACAAACAATTAGAAATTGAGCGGGTATGTAGTTTTAAAGTTTAAAATTTGTTTCATTATATATGTAGTTTTGGGTTTCCAATGCACATATTTGGTAAAAAATTTACTTTTATCCCTATTATTTTTAATTTCAGACCAATAAAATTTGTTGTCTAGTGTATTAATTAGGGATAAAATAGAGAATTTTAATGTTTTCTTAATTTATGTGCAAAACCCTTAAACTACATATAAAATGAAGGGGAGGGAGTATTTTTAATTTTTTGAAAAATTTGATTAACATAATTGTCTACAAGACTGCAGTTAACCAACACTTACTCTCAAATGGCTTTTGTTCTTTCTTGTAGTGATGATGGACAAAACTGGACAATTAGGATTACTAAACAGGTTTATTGAGTTTGCAAGAAGAGTATCTGATTGGAATTGGTCTATCCATACCCGTCGGTTTTGTCGAGCTGAAAGCAAAGAAAACGAAGGAATTGAAATCGATTGGTTTAAGCAATTCTTGATTTGCACTAATAGATATAAGAAACTGTGTGGGTGAAAATGTAAGAAAACAAAAGTTTAGGGGAATAAGAAAAGTGTTAGAGCTTACAACTGAAGAGCTTTTCTCCGTTGTTGAAAAGCTGCTTCTGCAGCGATATCTCCATTTTTATTTCTTGGCAAAGTTACTTCAACATTTTTGTATTTTAGTAGCAGCAATATATAATAAGCTTCTTGTAGATAAGATGATGATATTACGAGGAGCATATACACCAACAATTTTTTTTATTATAATTACAAATGTAAGCCCATATATCTCTGAATGGGCCATTGAAGTCCAATAATAGTTCTCCCGAGTAAGCTTCTTGTTTTTATTTGTTAACAAAATACTCATTCCAATTATATTTCTACAATTTGCACAAATATTAATAAATTTATTAAAATAACAATTTTAACCTTATGTTCATTAACTAATTATTTTTGATCAAAAATTAAAATAATTAAATAAAAACATAATAAAAATATATAAAGTTAAATATGTATAGAAAATAAAAAAAAATAATATCTTTTTTTTGAAAAATGTTTCTAGAAAGGTATAAGTATCAAATAAACATATTTACTAATTCTGATTAGCTTTGTACAGTCTATTGTCCGGAGTAAATTCAGTAATCAATCAAATCTTGCTGTAAAAAAAGAAGAAGTTATCATTCAAATTTTATTCTTGATTCAAATGATTAGTTAAAAATTAAAACTTGTGATTCAAACACTTTTTGTTTTCAGTTGTTGATTTAGTTTTGGTTAAGAGTTTTCAAATTTAAAAGGAAAATATTAGTTCAATCAGATTAAATTTTTTTTTTGGTTTCCGTTTGTTTATATTTTCATGCTTGATTTGAGTTAGGTTGTATCCGTTTGGGCATAGAAAAATAAACATTTTTTTGTTTTGTTAAAGGGTATTCAAAAAAAAAAAAAACATTTTTGTTATATAGAATTCCAACAACAATGACAAAAACATAATATGTTTATAGTTAGACATTTTAGTATGGCCTAATATGTCTGTATTTGAGGTGAGTTTAGATCCCCAAAACTGAAACTATTAAAAGATGAAATAGCAGATGTTATTGTTTTAAGTCTACAGATTGAAATATATGTGCACTACAACAAATATGGGCATTGATAGCACACGAATATTGTCATCATAGGGATATGATAGCGTTTTCATAAACGCTATGTTTGCCACAGTTATAATAGGGTCACCCCTTACGATAGCGTTTTTCATTGTGCTATTAAAGGCTCCTCTATCATAGCTTTAGTTAAATGCTGTGAAATATGCTTTCATAACTCTAGAAAATTGCTGTTGTAATTTATGTTATAGCTCATTTATACCGCTAAAATATATTATTTTTATAGCAATTTTTATAGGTTATAATTTATTGTTTAGTAGCTCTATTTTATTTCATTTATTTGAACCGTATTTTGCACAATATATTAAATTTCTGTATTATTATATATTGCAAAAAGTATCCAAAAAATTCATAAAACTTTTATATTGCATAAATTTATCTCAAGTCTTACATAATATCAAACCAAGCCTTAGACTAACAATATTACATATCATCAAGGAAACTAACAATATTACATAATACAAAGTCTTATACTCTACTCTAATCTTCTTCTTCTCTGCTGCAACGAGCTCAAATATTGCTTCCAATACGTAAGCTTCATATCCAGATCTCTGCAAAAGAAACAGAATGTCAAGGAAACTTCCAAATACGATTAAGATAAAACTTTCACTTTCAATTCTTGACAATGGACATGTTTTACTTGAACTAGTTTAAAATGTTACAAGATGTAACAATTCAAGGTTCATCATTTCCATCCAACAAGCATCCAATTATATGTGTGTTAGTCTTATATTATATGAATAGCAACAAACATTAAAACATCTCTTCTAAGTAGATAGCATTAGTTGGGAACTTAAAACTTACAGTATGTAGATGAGGTCTGGTGATATCAACTCCACCAAGTACAAGTGCAACAGCGACATGACCTTGATAGCTAAAATGTAACTTTAATCTTCATCTTTCCGTCATTTTCACTAAACCTGATAAGCAAAAATCACATGTCAAAATAGTTCACCAAAACAATTAAGATTAAATTCAATAAATGCAAAACACACAGCTCTGAAAATTGAATCCCTCACAACAACAATAACCAGTATTATATGCAAATCTAAAGAAAACTGAGAGTTGGAAAAACTCTAATAAACACATATCTCAAATCTTAATCTATAAGTTAACTTGAGAAGTTTTTTTTCTAAGCGAATCAGAAGAATTCAGATCGATACATACAAAATCTAGATCGATCCACCAAAAATTGATTAAAGAAGGGAGTTTTATCCTCTCGATTCTTGCCTGAAACAAAAGAATCATTCAGCCGAGCATAAATGAATATAGACTTTAAGTTCAGTCCTTTGAGCATACCTTCTTTTCAGCTTCTTCTTGTGTATATCTTTCATGTGAAATGTAAACACCATTTTTATACATTGAGGCTCTTACATCTGCATCGATTATACACAAATTATAACTGATCCAACACCTCATTTGATAATATAGAAAAGAGAAACTGGAGAATATTGACAAAATATTATGTGTGTAAACCTTCTTTCATTCTCTCAAGTTCCACATAAAGGTCTTTTAAGCAGCACAACCTTGTATAATCCTTGCTCTTGCGTCAGTCACACCTAACTCACTAGTCACTACTGAACCTACAAGGCTTTTCAAGCTACCACTGGCCATCTTCATTGAAACTCTACCAGTTTAAAGTAAGAAACACAATGAAGCATAATCAACCTAACAAAATCACACATTGTCGTCTAATAGATATTTAACAAAAAGACATAATCATTTCAATCACAAAATTCAGAGATATTCTTCAAAGCCAAGATGGTAAATGCCTCATAGAAAGGTACAATATTGATGATGAAAATACAGTAGCTTCTGAAATTACGAGAATGTGCAAACTATGAGAATGAACAGGGTCCAGAAAATTAAGGTTTCTATGTCACTGCGATCAACTCTAAGCAACGATTCTCCAAAACTGGGTTTCGTTTCCTTAGCATTAGCTTCTAAAGACGGGAATTTTGGTTCCAAAACTAAAACATCAACAGTAGATCTAGACGAATCTGGGTAAACATTTTTCAATTTAAAATCGTACCTAGATCTAAATCATGATCAAAAGCAAAAAGATAAGAAGAGAACTGAGATTGGGATTTCGCTAAAGAGAGATTAAACCTTATATCGGTTAAATTAGTAATCAAACAATCAAAGCTTTTGCAAGAGTATAGGTTCAGGTTTTTGACTCTGCAGTATTTTGCGGCGTTCGTGAGAAGCAGTGATGGCGAGGAAGTGAGTGGCAGCCACGATAAGGGAGGGAGAAGAAGACGATGTGAAGAAGCTGTGTTAGGAAAAGTTTTTAGGTTTCTGAGGATTTGCGGCGGAGGCGAAGAGCTATGAGTATTTCTTCTAAGTGTTTAGATAAAAATAACTCTTTAAAAAAATGTTATGAGTTAAAAAAGTAAGCTTGGTATAGGCGTATATCAGTTATTATTTGGTTTAGCATTTCTAAAATGCTATCACAAAGTAACTCAAACCAGCAAATCATCTTTAATAGCAGTTAGAGAAAGTGTGCTATTAGTGTGTGCTATCAATGCCTATATTTTTTGTAGTGGTGTTAATATAGTTAATACATTGAAATATAATATAATATATGTTTACTTACATAGTTGAGAAGGGAAGTCATATAGTTGTTAACTTGTTATAACTAAATTTAAAATTTTCCATCACATCTAACTATCTAAGTAAAATATATTTGGAAACTCACCAACAAGTATATATTTGTATAAATACAAGAAATATATGTGTTAATATAGTTATTAATACATTAAAACATAATATAATATATTTTTACTTACATAGTTGAGCATGCAAGTCATTAATATATTTTCATTGTTGTTATAATTTATAACTAAATTCAAAATTTTCCATCACATCTAAGTCAAATATATTAGTAAACTGGCCTGCAAGTCTCACGTGGGCAGTGGACTTAAGTACAGAACTCTGAATATTTTGACATTCGTGGACCCAATCGTTTGTACCCAAAAAATAAAAATATTTCAGTATCGCACGAGTATTTCAGTAATATCCGCATAAAACTTTCTTCGTGTCTTAATTACCTTACCGACATGCAAACTACAAAGTCATCTACGGTTTCATTTTTGTTATTAGTTCCACGTGTGGACTAAACAATTTTAGACACGAAGACAAATTTGTATTGTTTTCACCTTATTAGTTCGTTCCTACGTTTTTTATATACTCAAGTCATAATAAACTTTCAAAGAAGAGAACCAAAATGAAAGTCTCATCATGTGATTTCCCAAAAATGTAAAACCCTGGAACAGTAAAACTACCTAGATAACAATTAACAACACATGATATTAATTGAAAACATCAAATGAGTTTTCTGTGGTATTTTTTTTTCAAGACAAAACTTAATCCGTCTTTTTTATTTATTTTGTTCCTTATATACTATACTTATATCCTTTTCGACACCGTAAATACTATACTTACACATACATACAAGAAAAAAAGACAAAATAGTTATATATATATATATAGTATCATATAGTGCGTTTTGTTTGTTTGTTAACTAAAATATCCCATGTTCAGATTCATAATTTCTGCTCGGAATCAAATGCTGAGAATACTTTTCAGTGATCATTCTTCCCAAAAGGTGTCGAACTAAAGGACAAACCGGCAAAGACAATTTCCAAGTGGAATGGCCAAGGTTAAATAAGTTTATATGATATTTTAGTTACAACCAAAAAATATTAAGAAACTACGATTTATTAGATTTATTTATTTGTTTTCTATAAATAAAAAAATCAACCAATGATATAAAATACTATAGAATTTTATTTACCAAAAAAAAATACTATCGAATTTTAACGGTCACAAAAATGAAATACATTGAAACTTTGATCAAATAAACTAAAACAGAAAAAAAAATCCTTAAAACATCATCTAATATAGTAAAACAGAGGGGGTAACTGTTAACATCGGAACTTTTAATTCTTTTTTACAAATATCTAAAAATAAAAGAGTTAAAGAGTTCACCTGTGATGAGATTAAAATAGCAGAACCACTTTCTGATGCATTATAATAACAGCTCCGAGTTAGGTTCTCAGCCTTTGGATTTTTCCAAATTCTTTAGGTTATATAACTTACAAACAATTTTTGACAAACAAAAAAAAAAAGTTATAACTGAAGGCCAATTTTATTTTCTTAATTTATAATCAACTCGCTAATGGAGATTAGTTATTTTGTTATCCAACCAAAACAAGTAGTCATTATTAATAACGACACAGATTTTGTTCTAACTTATACCAGAAGACCAAACCTTTTGGCTTTTAAAAATTATAATTAACTCTCTAATGGAAATTAGTTACTAGTTAGTTTAATTACACACGTTTGTTATGTTATCCAACGAAAAAAATCGTCATTATTAATGAAGACACAGCTTCGATTTAGTTTTCCCCACATATTTTTTTTTTTTAAAAAGAAAGAAGAAATTGTTCTTTTCAACTGTTTGGTTCTTGAAGAACTCTCAACTTGAACTTGATCAAAGGTGATGAGAGCTCTTATTTTTTTTTTTTTTTGGTATGAATGAGAGCTCTTCTTTTGGTTACAAATATTCATTTTTTAAAGAAATCTAATTAATATTTGTTTCTTTGGAGAAAGATACAAAAAAAATGGACCATGGAACAAAACCAGGATATGAACCGGATCGGATTCCACCTTCGGTTTTCTCAAGTACGATGACTCCTAAACAAGAATGGAGTATTCAATCGAATGAATCTTTGTTTAGTATTCATATGGGAGACCAAAGTTTCTCCAAAATGTATAAATCTGGAGAACTCACCAATTTCGAATATACTGCTTCGTATGTTAACAACAACAACAGCATTGATAACAAGTTCACTTCGACCGACGCTGGAACCAAAGAACACAATATATCCGTAGTTGAAACCGGACCAAAAACCATTCCTAAACCGAATCCACCACAACAAGTTCCGGTTTCTCCGACCAAGTCTTATCGCTCCGACACAAGTAATAACAGCACAGCTTCTTTCGCTTTTCCCACGTAAGTAGTCCAAACCGGTTAACTCAGGCTGAACCAGATTAGTTGGACCGATCGAACCGGTGTTAGCTCTATTGGTTTAGATATTAAAACGTTTCTTTCTATTTTTTCTGTAGATTACAAGACTACCAACAAGATCGAAAGACATCACTACAGATGAAGAGTGAAAGTGGTAAAACAGATATATCAAGACCCGACTCAAAGCCCGGTTTGTCTCCGGATGATCCGAAATCAGGCGGTGGCGGTGGCTGGCTTTCTTGTTTTTTCTGTTTTTCGGTGAAAAATTGAGATTATTTCTCTGTTTAGGTCGTAGCTGTCCGAGAGACGCGAGACATTGGATAAGGTAATTACTGATTGTATCCTATGTAACACAGTTCAGATAATACGTAGTCTTAATGTCTCGATTGAAGGAACAAAATATTTGTTTGGTTAGCTTAAATATTTGGTAGCACACCCATGCAAATACAGGAAGAAAAAAAATGTAATGCTTTAGAGAATGTTAAAAGTCTCTTAATCTGTTTTCATTCACCATTTTAGTCGGTCAAAAGTAAGTGTTTAATCCACTATAATTAGAATTTATGTTTGGCTCACCTGTCGCGCTACTACAAATCACAATATTATAGTATTATGTCATTTTTAATTGACAATATTGTTTTACCTATATTGATTTAATCTTATATTTTGCGTAAAGAAACAAAATTACAATTTTTAATGTCAGCACTCAGCATACTGTACTCGAAATTTTAATGTACTTCACATAACAATTTTTTTTTTTTTTTTAATATTAGTTTTGGGTAAATTTGGCCGTGAGTCCGTGACATATATATAGTTTACAAGTTGCAACTCTCGTGCCAAGATTTCTCGGGTACTAGATGAGATTTATATATTTAGTTAAATTATTCTTAATTTAAAAATCTTCAAAGCTCCAATAATAAGGATAATAAAAACATTGACATTATTTTTTGGTTCAATCCATTGACATACTATTTTGCATGAACTTTGAAAATAATGGTATTGTTTCGTTTTACTGACCAAAACAGTTCTCAATCCTCGCAGAAACAACTAATTATATTTTGGTCAATTAAAGTAGTTTTACTAGATAAAATCATAAAACTAATGAAGGTTTGTTATTAATCACCATTTTACCAGTAATTTAATAGGTTTGTTTGGTTCGTTCTTGCTTGTACTAATTAAATACTTGTTTCTTTTGTTTAGTCCATTAATGCTTATTCCTATGGCAACCTAAATTTCCCCTATGACACGTAAGTTTATTGGTCGTGTCTTACATCATTATGCTATGCGAATCCGATTTCATTTAGTAGATAAATTAAGATATCTTGGGAACATTATCGCTTACGTTTTTTTGACATATCTACTAATCAACATTTGGCCAGTCTTCCTAAAGGATTTCCAAAGGAATCCAACTACCAGTCTTCTTTTTTTTTTTTTTTTTTTTTTTTTTTAAATGCACTCTTGTAACTAAACGTCCACCAAACTCTGTGTAAATGTAATGTTATTAATTAGTTCATGCATCCCATGTCAAATATGACTTATGCTCGTGTCCTATAAATATTAAAGCACTCATGCTTTACAAACAACACATGCATGTATATTGTATAACAAATCTAGAGAGAGCAATATAATTATAACATTCTGTTTAATAATGAGGGCTTCGCAGTCTCTCTTACGCCCTATTGCCATATTGGCTTTGATCATTTCCTTTACCAACGCTTATGATCCAAGTCCACTCCAAGACTTCTGTGTCGCCATTGATGACCTAAATGGCGGTATGAAAAGATTAACTCAACTGGTTTATTAATTTATTTCTCTACTTTCTCCTTAATTATGATTAACCTTGATGTTGTTGTAATAATATATACTCTTCTAAAATATATATCTACATGCAGTTTTTGTGAATGGTAGGTTCTGTAAAGACCCGACGCAAGTCAATGCAAACGATTTTTTCTTCTCAGGCCTCAATGTTCCCGGGAACACCAATAATCAAGTTGGCTCCAACGTGACCACTGTTAATGTTGATCAGATCCCAGGGCTAAACACTATGGGAATATCATTGGTTCGCATAGACTACGCGCCAAACGGAGGCCAAAACCCGCCTCACACGCATCCTCGTGGCTCAGAGATCCTTGTCGTTGTCCGAGGAACATTATACGTCGGTTTTGTCTCTTCCAATCAGGACAACAACCGTTTATTCACCAAAGTATTGCACCCCGGTGATGTTTTTGTGTTCCCTATAGGAATGATCCATTTTCAGGTAAATATTGGAATAATCCCTGCTGTTGCGTTTGCGGGATTGAGCAGTCAGAACGCTGGTGTTATCACAATCGCAAACGCTGTGTTTGGATCAAACCCTCCGATTGATCCAAGGGTTCTGGCCAGGGCGTTCCAGTTGAATGCAAATGTTGTCAGAGAACTTCAGGCCGTGTTTGGGTCCATATGAACTGAATCTAAGTCGTTAAGAGTGTTTATCATTGCAACACTTGACTAATAATGTACGACTAAGAAAATGGTATGCTTAATAAAAGAAAAATAAAAATGGTGATGTTCACGTAATTTCTATATTCTAAAATTCAGCTGTACTTTTCCTATGTAAATAGATCTGTTTTCTTTACATTTTAGTAATGTCAGCAATAGGCCAGACTTGAAAAACCGAATCAGATTGACCCGAATAGGGGGGGGGGGGAGCCCTAATCAAACCTACATAGTAGTTAAATTGGAACCAAATGGATAATCAAAACAAAATTATATATCCAAAATATTAGTTATATTTCTACTTGATATAACTCATATATCCAAATTACAATTATAAACTCAAAAATATTAGATACTTTTATACTAAAATATCCAAATATAACCAAAATATCCAAAAGTATGTCAAACATTAACCAAATTTTATTAAAACTGAACCAATGTTTTAAGTTTTTTTTTTTTTTTCTTTTCTTTTTGTTGGTATTTTCGGATCGTTTTGGGTAGTTCGGGTAAAAATATCCAACCGAATCCAATTTTTTTTGGTTTTAGGCCGGTTCTCCATTCAAATATAAAATCAATCCGAATCGAAATGGAACAATACCCAACCCAAACCAAAATGCTAAAATATGTGAATAGTTCCTAAACTCCTACATCCGAAATACCTAAAACTCGAAAAAACCAACCCGAACACGAACTAATACCCAAATGCCCAAGCATTCAATTTCCATGGATACCTAATCTGGTTTTAAAGAATTTGTGACAAGGATTTGAAAACTACTCAATGGAATAGATTAACAAGAAAAGTCATAAAATAGAAATATTACATAAAGAAACTTTCAAAGGTTTGCATCAGATTTTTTGAAATTATGATATATTATTTTTTTTTCTAGAAGAAAAAACTCTTTCACCGTTGAAAACTCCAGCTCGAATAACTCTAATCCATGGTTTTGGATAAAGAAAACTTCCAGTCATTTAAAACAAAGAAAAAAGAAGAAGTAAATCATGCGATTGATACGAACTATATGTTCATAGTCAAAGTATCTTCTCATCTTGATGGAAGCATGAGTTTTATAAACCGTGTTTAGTAAGAAGATACTGACAAATTATGATGATCGAGACCTTCGCAAATGTTGGAAATTTGGTCACGGATTATTAATTGTTCTCGTTATATTGCAGTAGTTCAAAAGTGGGATTATTCACCAACTAATTCGTGTTCATTCACGTAATTTTATATTTTCGCTCTAATTTTACATATTCTTTATTGAATAATATAGTCTTACGTACAATTTATTAAGGGGGAAATTATCCAAAATAGGTTAAAAAAAAAATCTTTCAAAAAGTACGAAAATATTGTAGATGTGAGTTTTATCTATCCAAACGAAACTTCCAAAAGAAAAAAAAAACATTTATAGGGGTTTATTTATTTTATTTTTTTTAAAATAAATATTTTCTCTTTTTGGTAGGAATTAAAGTTTTTGGTATAAATGTTTTTTTAGTTAAACAAGTTGAAATCACCATTTATCAAGTATTCTTCTGAGTTTGTTTCTGTCCCATATACCAACTAAGGTTGTTCTTGTTTATTCTGTTCATCCCCAATCGCTTATTCTACTTCAATTGTCTCAAGCCTAAATATTTCCTATAACACGCAGTGGTCAAGCAAATATTTCCATATAGTCAAGCAAATTTTCCGAATTAACTAATAAACAAATTAACGATAGACTTGTTAAACACTCTAACTGCCACTTCGAAATTGACATGCTAAATAAATACAAACGCATAGACTAGATTTGGACCACGTCAAACATATACGCTCTTCCCCTATAAATAGTAAGCACACATGCTTCACAATCACAAGGGGCAGCTCAAAAATAGGAATTTTTTTTTTTTTGGCCCTGCTCAAATTTAAATATTAATCTTAATTATATATAAACTTTTTTCTTAAATTATTTTGGGTCCTAAAATACAATAATTCTTTTTTATTTTTTTTGGATCTTGTACGGATGCACACCTCGCACATGTCCATAACCTTCCGTAATATCACAAATATAACACAGTTAGATGCAAATGTCGTCAAAGACCTTGAGGCTAAGTTTGCACCCAAGAATTATTGTCTATGTCTTTTAAGAGTGTTTCTCATTGTAAAACTTCGATAATAATGTATTACTATGAAAAGGATATGCCTAATTTAATATTTTAATATAAATTTCACTTTTCTTTATATTGATTTAGTCTTAACATTTTTTATTGTTAGCGTACAATCAGTTGATAGATACTTAATAAAGTCTTAAAGAGTTCTTAGAAGGATCAAATGATACATAACGAATATGCCAAATCGAGTATACCATTTTTTTTTTATAGATATGAAAATTTAAGGTGATTAGAAAAAAAGATGCAACAAATTTAGCTCTTCTCGCGAAAACAAGTAATAAAATAGAATTAGCTAACTTTCATAGAAATGCATCAGTTTGCTACTAAATCACATCTAAAATCCTATTGAAAAAAAAAATCACATCTAAAATCCTAAACTATTTTATGAAGGGAAAACTGTAAGAAAAAAACTTTTACCAATGAAAAAACTTCACCTAAATAACTCTAATCTATTTAAGTGAACAAACAAACTTCAATCTTTTATAACAAAGCCAAAAACCCAAGTGAATCAAGCGATTGATACGATTTGGACATAATCAGAGTATTATTTTAATGGAACCATGAGTTTGATAAAGCGTGCCTTGTTGGGAAAAGATATACATACAAATTTAAATGGTTGATTTTTATGAGACTTCCCCCACACACATGTTGGAAATTTGTTCACTACTTTTGTCCTTGTTGCAGTTGTTCAAGACTGGGATATTTACCAACTAAATTATGTTTTTACGCGTAATTTGATATTTTAGTATTAACTTTACTTTTCCTACAGTGAATTAGTCTTTACGTTTTATAAGAGAGAAAATTATTCCAACAAGTAAAAGAGACCAATGAATTTTGAAGGCGACCAAGATAATGCACCTATTAAATTGCATTTTTGAATGAACAGCTTTTTTTTTTTTTTTTTTTTTTGTGTCCTAGACAAATTACACTAGTTCTGCACGTTTCATACATTTTGCATCGGCTATTAAACTGCTACTACTAGCCTAAAATATGCATATAATTTGGCAAAGAATTCACACACAGAGATTCGACCACACTTATAAGTTATATCTAGAAGGTGATACAAGGAAAACTATATTACAAATCGGTCGTGTTATTGTGCATATAGTCGTGCAAATCTAATTTAATTAAAGATGTAGATTTAGTTAACGATAGACTAGTTAAACGTTTTTCAACTGCCACTTTGAAACATGGGAAAGAAAAAATGTATAAAAAACTTGGGACCACGTCAAATATGATACACGCTTTAGTCCTATAAATACTGAGCTCAAATGCTTCACAATTCACAACCAAAACACATACAAACAATCTTGAAAAAAGCATTAGTAGAACCTTTTTGTCTAAAAATGAGGGTTTCCAAATCTCTCATCCTGATTACCATATCGGCTTTGGTCATTTCCTTTTCCAAAGCTTATGATCCAAGTCCACTCCAAGACTTCTGTGTAGCCATTAAGGACCCAAAAGATGGTGGTGCGTATAAAACTCGGTTTATTTAACTCTCTACTAATTACTAATGTCCTTCATTATGATTTAATTTTAATATATGATTTTCGTATCAATATTACTACTTGCAGTTTTTGTGAATGGTAAATTCTGTAAGGAAATGAAGCAAGCGAAGGCAGATGATTTCTTCTACTCAGGCCTCAACAAAGCAGGAAGCACTGTTAATAAAGTCAAATCCAACGTGACAACAGTCAATGTCGATCAGATTCCAGGGCTAAACACTATGGGAATATCCTTAGTCCGCATAGACTATGCGCCATATGGACAAAACCCACCTCACACACACCCTCGTGCCACTGAGATCCTTGTCCTTATCGAGGGAACATTATATGTCGGATTTGTCTCTTCAAATCAAGACAACAACCGTCTTTTCGCCAAAGTTCTGAACCCAGGCGACGTGTTCGTCTTCCCCATTGGTATGATCCATTTTCAAGTGAATATTGGGAAGACCCCTGCGGTGGCCTTTGCTGGACTGAGTAGTCAGAACGCTGGTGTTATCACGATCGCAGATACTGTGTTTGGGTCTATGCCTCCGATTAATCCAGAGATTCTTGCTCAGGCGTTTCAGTTAGATGTTAATATTGTCAAAGACCTTGAGGCCAAGTTTAAAAACTAATCTAGTCATTACTATGATTGTTTATCGTTGTAACACTTAAGTAATGATGTAATACAAATTAATGGTGTATGCGTAATAGAATAAAACAGGTGTTGTTCACCTAATTTGATATTTAATATTAAGTTTACTTTCCTATATTTGATTCAGTCTTAAATTCTTTTAGTGTCAGCGTAAAAAAAAGTTTTCTTGGATATTTTTTTAGTTATTTACATAAACAGCACGTAAACGTTGTGAAATAACTACCATAGTTAATATCTTTTGAAAATTATTTAAATATCAAAATAATTAAGGAAATATCTATTAAAGAAAATTTAAAACTCTAATTAATGATTATGCCATTTTGATTTATTTTAATTTAAAAAAAAAAAAATTGGCTTAACTGAAACATTTCAGTTTTCTTTTCAAACACAATAAAAAAAAAAAAAAAACAATGTTCATCGTCTTCCCATCTGCGAAAATACACTGTTCATCATCCTCTCATCTGCGAAAATCAAAACCCTAACTCCGGTGTCGTCTGTTCGTCTTTTACGGTCGCGCCTCTGCTCCTCCGCCTCTCCACAGTCACATTTCGTCACAGTATCTTCGATCCCAAAAACCCAACGCCATCTAAAATCTCCAAATCGATATTTTTCTTCCCATTAAGAACTCTAAATCTCCAAATTCAAAAATTGAGTGTATTTCTCTCGTCTTATTTGAAATTTATCATTCCTCTTTTTTATATTCCATAGTTATAAGCTCGATTTCACTTTTCAGAAGCTTAAAAATTAAGGATGAACAATATCTCTGGAGCTTCTAGCGGATATTCAAGCACTCAGCGAGAACAGTTATGGCCGATTTATTATTCAGTCATGGCTGATATATGATTCAGTTATGGCCGATTTATGATTTAGTTATGGCCGATTTATGATTTAGTTATGACCGATTTATGATTATTCAGTAAAGGCTAATTTATTGTTCAACATCCTCTCATTCGCGAAAATCGAAACCCTAACTCCGGTGTAGTCTGCTCATCTTTTACGGTCGCGCCTCTGCTCTTCCGCCTCTCCACAGTCGTATTTCGTCGCAGTATACTCGATTTCAAAAACCCGACACTATCTAAAATCCCCAAATCGATATTTTTTTTCCCATTGAAGAACTCTATATCCCTAAATTCTAAAATCGAGTATAAGTCTCTCGTCTTATTTGAAATTTGTCATTCCTATTTTTTATATTTCATAATTATAAGCTCGATTTCACTTTCTAGAAGCTTAAACATTGAGGATGAACAATATCTCTGGAGCTTCTAGCGGATCTTCAAGCACCCAACGAGAACATCTATGGCCGATATATGATTCAGTTATGGCCGATTTATGATTTAATTATAGGCCAATTTATGATTCAGTTATGGCCGATTTATGATTATTCAGTAAAAGCTGATTTATTGTTCGGTCATGGCTGATTTATGATTCAGTCATGACTACATTACGACTGATTTATTACTATATTACGACTTACGTGACATGTATGCACAATTTACCTAAAAATTACAAAAGAGGTATTGATGTATGTTCGTCTTATGACTGATTTATGTATGTATTTAGCAAGTTATAGCTGATTTATGATTGTCTTTAGTAAACACATGTTTATATGTTTCATGGCTGATTTATGTATGTATTTAACAAGTTATGGCTGATTTATATGCGTATTTAATAAGTTATGGGTGATTTAAACAATAAAAGAATACCTCAAAAAGAAATCATGGTGATTGTGGTGGTATTAACAAGTTACCTGATGCGAGAATGGATAGCAACCAGGATGAACAGCCAATGGCCAAGGAAATGTTGGACCCGGTCGAGGACACGTTCGGACCGGTCGAGAAGGAAGCTCCGGATGAGCCACTTGGAGCTAGGACGCGTTCTTGGTCGGCCACTGAAGTGCTAAGCGTACCAGTTGGATTTATGACTCGTTCTAGGACTAAGGAACTGAACAATATTGTTGGAGCCTTGCTACGCCAAGCGTTGGTTCATAGGGGTCACTCGGACGTAAGTGATACCGCGGCCACCTTGGTCATGGCTCATGTCCGGGAAGATTAGTGTCAAGCCCTATGGCTCACTTACACTCTTTTTCCCTTGCCTTTGGTTTTTCCCAAGTGGTTTTCCAAAGGAAGGTTTTTAATGAGGTTCGTGGTCCATAGGTTCATCTTTGCTTGGCATTGGTCCGACCTAGTCCGGCCCGTCTCGAGAGCTTAGGCCCGGCCCGTCTATCTTTTATCTTTCTATCTTATTTCTTTTAGTTTATTTAAATTTTGAACTTATGTTTGAGAATATTATGTATGCGTGTGTGAGTCTTTGTGTGTTGGTCGTTGGTGAGTTCCCAAGGCATGTCTTGGAACTCACCGAGACTTTAATGCTCCGCTCCTCCTCTCTTCTCCTCTTCGCCTTCTTCTTCTTTATATGTCTCTGAACTCCTAGTGAATTATCTATCTATCTTTTTTTTTTTATCAAAAATCTCTTTTTCTTGATAGATCCTTGTTATTTTTTTCGAGTGATTCGATCTAGATTAACTTGTGAACATTTCTAGTGATTAGAGTGTTCAAAACCGACTTATCAATGGGTCTTTCACAATCTCTCGTGGCGTCACTCATTCCCTCAACTCCAGAACCGCTTGCTGCTCAAGCCTGGAGACTAAACTTGTCATCTTAGCTTCCCGATGAGAGATTGAGACACAATTCTCCACCCAGAATCGTATCAAGTGGTATCAGAGCCAGGTTCCTGATGCGAGAATGGATAGCAACCAGGATGAACAGCCGATGGCCGAGGAAATGTTGGACCCGCTCGAGGACACGTTTGGACCGGTCGAGAAGGAAGCTCCGGATGAGCCACTTGGAGCTAGGACGCGTTCTTGGTCGGCCACTGAAGTGCTAAGCGTACCAGTTGGATCTATGACTCGTTCTAGGTCTAAGGAACTGAACAATATTGTTGGAGCCTTGCTACGCCAAGCGTTGGTTCATAGGGGTCACTAGGACGTAAGTGATACCGCGGCAACCTTGGTCATGGTTCATGTCCGAGAAGATTAGTGTCAAGCCCTATGGCTCACTTACACTCTTTTTCCCTTGCCTTTGGTTTTTCCCAAGTGGTTTTCCAAAGGAAGGTTTTTAATGAGGTTCATGATCCATAGGTTCATCTTTGCTTTGCATTGGTCCGACCTATTCCGGCCCGTCTCGAGAGCTTAGGCGCGGCCCGTCTATCTTTTATCTTTCTATCTTATTTCTTTTAGTTTATTTAAATTTTGAACTTATGTTTGAGAATATTATGTATGCGTGTGTGAGTCTTTGTGTGTTGGTCGTTGGTGAGTTCCCAAGGCATGTCTTGGAACTCGCCGAGACTTTAATGCTCCGCTCCTCCTCTCTTCTCCTCTTCGTCTTCTTCTTCTTTATATGTCTCTGAACTCCTAATGAATTATCTATCTATATTTTTTTTTTATCAAAAATCTCTTTTTCTTGATAGATCCTTGTTATCTTTTTCGAGTGATTCGATCTAGATTAACTTGTGAACATTTCTAGTGATTAGAGTGTTCAAAACCGACTTATCAAGGGGTCTTTCACAACCTCTCATGGCGTCACTCATTCCCTCAACTCCAGAACCGCTTGCTGCTCAAGCCTGGAGTCTAAACTTGTCATCTTAGCTTCTCGGTGAGAGATTGGGACACGATTCTCCACCCAGAATCGTATCAAGTGGTATCAGAGCAACATCGAGAAATTAAGTTATTTTTGTCCCAACTTGTTCGAATTTTAATTAAATATTGGCTCATGTAAAAATTGTGAAATCAATTGAAAATGAATTTTGGATGAGTCTTGTATTTGTTAAAATTGGTTTGGGAATTGTTTGAAGTGTTTTGATATTTTATTGTGACCGATCGACTTCCACAGTCGCGTTTTGGGTTCTTCAGAGAAAATAGGATACTAAGAGTCATTTTTGTGTTCTTATTATTTAGGGTCAATTCGATCTTCAAAAGGACTCTTTACTAGTGTATTTTGTTGTGTTGTTTCAGGAAAAGGATGTCTGATCACAGTGGAACAAGCGGCAACAACAACAAGCTCCTGATTGAAGCTCTCACGGCAACGTTGGCGCGATTAATGGATGAGAGGTTTATTGTGTTGCAAGAACAGGTTCTTCCAGAGATGATTCGTGAAGCCAGAGGATCTCAAGGCGTGAATACAGAAATAAATGATGAGGAAAACGTTCGCCAAGCAAGGCAACAAGAAGAAGTTCTAAGGGAACCCCGGGAAATTAATCAAAGACCGCTTCCAAGAGAACCTGGAGATTTTGAAGCAGAGAATTATTACACTGGCTCTTCTCGTAGCAGTCACAGGAGGCACATGCACATGATAAATGAGAGGAACCAGCACCATGATGGTTTTGGAGGACTCAAACTCCGTATACCTTCTTTTCAAGGGAAAAAATGATCCGACTGCTTATTTGGAGTGGGAAAAAAAGATTGAATTGGTGTTTGATTTTTGATATATCATGGTTTTTATGGGTTTTAACCATGATATAAGAGTCTTTAATCGAGTCTTTTTGGTGTTTTTAGAGTCTATTAGAGTCTTTTATCTTCAGGTATGCATTTAGGACTAATGTGAAGAATATGGGAGATTTTGGAGCAAAGACCAAGAAGTTGCATCGAAGGATCATGTTTTGAGGCGATATGTGACTTGGTGTCGATCGACACCAAGCCGTGAGTGTCGATCGACACCACAGGCAGACAACTTCGGAGTTTGTGGAAGATTTACAATTTTGCCCGGAAGTTTCTAATATTTCAGCATTAGTCCTTGTACGAGTTTTTAGCTATATATTGTGTTTTAGATCAGGGTTTTTAGGGATTATCAAGTAGCAGAACCTCTTTCTATCTCAAGCTTGTATCATCTTTCTCTAATCTCTGATACTCTTTGTTCTTCACTTTTATTTTCTATTATATTGAATGATTTCTATTGATATCATGATGATTGTTTCTTTCACCATGTCTGAGTAGTTTCCCTGTTAGGCTATGGGTTTTCAAGGGTTTCTGAAGAATTGTTGAACCAGTGATTTATTAGGGTTAATTGATAGAGTTCTTCATCTAGGATTGAACTTACTGCTTATTCTAGATTCACGACCTAGAATCTGATTTAGGGTTGTTAATTGACATGAAAGTGTAATTGATTGCTAGATCTATCTTAGGTGAGCAAAATATCTATATGCAAAGGAATTTGATTTAGGGATTTTGTGAACGAATTGAACCTGATCATTACTGCTTGTCTGGATCTTAGAATTAGCAAAGGAATTTGGAATTCTAGATTCAGGGATAGATAGTTTACGCAGCGGAAGCTGGTAGGTTTTACAATTGTGTTTGAGTTCTAGAACGGTTCTTAAATTATAATCCTGATCAATGTTCAAAAATTCGCCCAAATCGGCGGCCAGGCGCCCGAAAATGCGTGAATCAACTCATGAGCGCCGCGATTCTGATCAGTTCGGTGGAGGTAATCGGTGATTCGCTGCAATCGGACGAAATCGGATAAAAGCGCTGTAGAACGGGTCAGATCGGCGAAATCGGAATCAACGGCAAAATCGGAATCAACGGAAGGTTAAGTTTTTTTGGTTGAATTCATTCAGTGAATCAAATTAATTAATGAAGTATTTGATTCAGTTTGTTAGAACGTGTTACGGTTTGTTAGGGATTTAGCAATTTAGAGGTATATAGGTGTTCTCTCTTCAGTTTTCTTAGGTCTGCTTCTGTAAACTTTTAACAAAGAGAAACAAAACCGGTTTGACTTTGATCCTTGTTCTTCTTTCTCTTTGCTTCTTTGTGTTTTACTTTATGTTTTAGTCTCTGTTTTACGGCAATTTAGAAAGAGAAACAATTGTTTTGTTTCTGTTTTCAACTATGTTTCTAATCATGTATTGGTTTTTACTTGCTGTTCATGTCTGCTTCTTAACTATTTGCGTTGAATTTTGCAATTTCATAGAACTATCAAGTATCAACTATGGTTTTGTATTTGAGTTTTTCTTGTGATCATTTCTCGTTAGTCTCTTTGATCATTTTTTTTTTGCCTTTGTTAATTAATCTGTTTTTATTTTTGCCAATTTGATTGTGAATGTCTGTTTAGTTCTTTATTGATGATCAGTTTCTGATCTCTACTTTTTTGTCCAAGAGTTGCAGAGACACTCATGGATCCATCAGCTTCACAACCAGTGGATTCGCAGGCAACACCATCACTTAAGCGAAACTCAAACGACGTGGGGTGGGAATATGGGATTTTGTGTGATCCAAAAAACTCAGATAGTGTTAAATGCAAGTTGTGTTTGAAAGAGATGTCTGGAGGAGTGTATCGGATCAAGGAGCATATTGCTCACATCTCAGGAAATGTCACTGCATGTCCGAAGTCAGTGAAAGATGATCAAGTTAAGTGTAGAAATGCCATCATAGAAGCAAAGAAGAAGAAGGTGACTAAGAAACATGAAGGTGATATGCTAAGAGCTGAAGTGAATGTAGATATGCAGAAACTTGAAGATAAGTTAGAAGAAAATCTTGGGACTCTAAAACCTAGTAACTTTCAGGGTCCTATGGATAAGTTTGCAACTGCTATCCGTCCTGAAGCTACTCTTGGTACACAAGGACGACAACCAAACATTAATTCTGTGATCTTCAAAGCAAAAGCTCATCAAGTGCAGCAATATTGTGCTAGATGGATGTATCAATCAGGTATTCCTTTCAATGCCATTGATAATGATGCTTTTAAGATGTTTTGTCAGGCTCTTGGCCAGTTTGGACCTGGCTGGGTTCCTCCAACTCAATACCAGCTAAGGGAACCTCTGTTAAAAGAGGAAGAAGAAAGAACTAAGGAGCAGTTAAAGAGCCAAGAGGCAGAATGGGAACGCTATGGTTGTTCTGTTATGACTGATGCATGGACTGATAGGAAAAAGAGGAGCATAATGAATCTGTGTGTCAATTCTAGAGGAGGGACATGTTTTCTTTCTGCAAAAGATTCTTCCACAGAATCTCACACAGGGTCATACATCTTTGACTATGTTGATCGATGCATTGCAGAAGTTGGTGCTGAGAAAGTTGTTCAAGTAGTAACAGATAATGCTCTCAACAATATGGCGGCAGCAAAGATGCTTAAACAGAAGAGGCCAAATATATTTTGGACAGGTTGTGCTGCTCATACAGTTGATCTCATGCTTGAAGGTATTTCTATGTTGCCTAAGTTTAAAAAAATCATTGACCAAGCTAAAGATCTTACAGTTTTCATATATGCTCATCATAAAACCTTAGCAATGATGAGATTTCATACCAAGAAAAGAGATATTGTGAGACCAGGACTGACAAGATTTGCTACAACTTTCTTGACACTACAAAGCTTGTTGGAAAAAAAGAATCAACTAAAGTCGATGTTCACTTGTGAAGAATGGGACCAATCAAAACATAAGAAGACTGCAAAGGGAAAAACAAGTTTCTTAACTGTTATGAGCTCTGCATTTTGGAATGGTGTGATGTTTGTGCTGAATGTTTTTGGACCTTTGGTGAAACTTCTTAGGATTGCTGATGGAGAGAAGAAACCTTCAATGGGTTTTATTTATGGAGAGCTCTTAGAAGCACGGATTAAGATTAAGAAGGCTTCTAATGACTTGGAGAGAAATTACAAACCAATCTTTGATATCATTGATGAGAAAATGAAAGGTAGGTTGGATTCTCCTTTGCATCTGAGTGCCTATCTATTGAATCCATACTACTTCTACAAGGATACAACCATCGAGCATGATCAGATAGTAATAGATGGATTCATAGATTGTGTGGAGACTTTTTACCATGATGAGTATGAAATACAAGCCAAAGTGGTCAATCATGAGTTTAATATCTACAAAACAAAGTCTGAAGCGTTTGGGAGAGTAATCGCTTTGAAAGGATGTCAAAAAAAATGATGAGAACTTTGATCCAGGTATTCTTTTTATCTTAGGAACCTTAATGATTATTCGATCAGCATGTTTATTGATTTTAATTTATAATTTAGGGAACTGGTGGTCAACATATGGTTGTCATGTGCCTGCTCTGCAAAAGTTAGCAACAAGAATTCTTTCCTTGACATCCAGCTCATCTGGTTGTGAACGGAACTGGAGTGCTTTTGAAGGGGTTCGTGTTTTCTTTCTTAATTTTTTGGAGGTCTGAATTTGTTTTGTTGATTTTGAGACGTTTACTAAATTTTATGTTGCAGATTCATACTAAGAAAAGGAATAGACTAGATGTTAGTCGACTTAATAGTCTAGTCTACGTCCAGTTCAATGCCAAATTGTTTAACAAGCGAAGGAGGATCAAAGATAAAAATATTGATGTGATTCTTGATGATGGAGATGAAAGAAATGCAGAAGAGTGGTTTGTGGAGGTGCCAGTTCAAATGGGTGAAGAGCCTAATGGTGAACCTATTTACCAAGCTCCAAATGATGATCTTAGAGAAGATATGGATTCTGATGAAGAACATGATATTGTCAATGATATTGAGTTTGAATCTGATAACGAGCAGGTGATGATGGACGTGGAAGTGCTTGTAGGAGAAGAAGACTAGTTGATTTCATTTTGTTTAACACTTTTCAGTGTTTTTTAGCTCATTCATTTATTGAAAATTATTTAGGTTTAAGTTTTATTATTTTAGATTTCTTTCTTCATTGAATTTTAGTTTGGTTTTTGAATACATTCTTAATTTTATGACAATTTAGTTTGATTTCTTTTATTTTCCAAAGAAAAGTATATTGATATCAAGCAAAAAATATTTAATTTGAAAATAAAACATTTCAAGAGAAAAAAATGAATTTAAGTATACTAATTTACTATGTAAGTATTAAAAATATATAAATTTATGTAAATAATCTATTAACGTCTAGGCCCCGGCTAGGCCCCGATTAATTTGTCTAGGCGCTAGGCCTTTACTGAACGTCTAGCTACCGCCTAGCGATTTTTTGAACATTGATCCTGATAATTCAATTTAATCACAATTCTGAAGATTCCTGAGATTTCCCTATGCCTAGCGCTTTTCTCCATTGATTTACACTTTGTTTAATTATTCGCACTGCAAGTTCATTACATTATACTTTATTTAGCATAATACTTTTACTGGGATTTATTGGGTATTTCATAGTCCTTGTGGATTCGATCCCTAAGTACTACAGTGATCTCTTAATTTGAGAGAGTAGCTCAGGGTAAATTTGAGCATATCAAATTTTGGCGCCGTTGCCGGGGACTTTTGAATTTACCATTAGATTTAAGTTTAAGTTTTTGTCTAAATTTTCTTTTATTTTGTTACTAATCTCGTTCTTTCTTTCTTTCTTGTGTGTTTCAGGTGCATGCTCAATCGCAAAACTCGGAGTAACAAGAATCTTGAGCTAGTAACCCTTTCAAATCAAGAGCTAGCTAAGTTAGAACGAAGAACCCGGAAAGCGAAGAATTCAGAAGCGATGTTGCGTACTATCATCATGGCTGATGAACATGGAGTTCTCCGGGACAGGGATGGCCATGCATACAATGCAGAGGGCCAAAGGATCGATGACAATGGCCAAGTCATTGTTGAGGCTGAAGTACACGGCCAGGGTGCTGGTGTCGACCGACACCCACCACCTGGTGTCGATCGACACCTACCAGTGGCTGGTGGGGTTTTGGTTGGACAAGGTGCACCTGGTGCCTTAGGTCCACGTGCAATGACATTGGGGGATTGCAACCGGCCAGAGCAATTCTATGCCAACCGGTCTGCCATCCGCCCGCCTCCGTTTCAAAGGAATGACTTTGAACTCAAACCTGCATACTACACGCTTGTAGGTCAGAACCCTTTCCACGGGTTATCACATGAGCACCCTATGGATCACATTGAGCGGTTTGAAGATCTAGTCACTAGCATCAAGGCTAACGGGGTGTCGAACGACTATCTGTTCTGTAAGCTCTTCCCATACTCTCTTGCTGGGGAAGCAGCTTATTCGCTTAAGCAGTTGAAGCCGGGATCACTGACCACTTGGGAGGACACTAAAAATGCTTTCCTGAACAACTTTTATGATGATGCACGGTCTGAAGAGCTGAGGACGAAGATTTCAGCCTTCTCTCAAGGACCTACTGAGGCATTCAAGGCCGCTTTGGCAAGGTTCAGGGCTTATCAGAGAGACTGTCCACACCATGGGTTCACTGAGGTTGAGTTGCTTGGGATTTTCTTCAGGGGTATCGATTGGAGGTATCAGATGGCTCTGGATGCTGCAAGTAATGGCAACTTCAATACCAGATATCCTGAGGATGCTGTGGTACTAATAGAGAACTTGGCTTCAAGCAACAGTACTAAGAATGCTGATTTCGAGAGAAAGAAGCAAGCTGGGAACTTAGATGGAAGTCAGATAGCTGAGGTAAAGGCGAAACTTGATACGGTTCACAACCTTCTAATAAGCACGAAGCAGGTCCAGTTTGCTGCTGAGGTCGAGACCTATGAGCCAGTTGATGCGCATGAGGAGCAGGATGTTAACTATGTCGGTGGCACAGGCTTTCAGCGTTTCGGTAACTCACAAGGAAACCGAGGCTACAATGGGGGCAGTCCGCGAGGCAACTATCAAGGGAATCAGTCCTCCTCTACTTTCACTCAGCAGCCTCAGTATCAGAAGCCCTATCAGAGCAACATTAACTTCAATCAGAGGAACTATGGCTCATCTTCATATCAGAGCGTTCCACCACCTACTACAGAGAGCAAGATGGAATCGATGCTTGAGCAGATTCTAGAAGGTCAACAGAAGATCACCGTGGAATTCAATGGAAAGTTAGACTCACTGTATCAGGGTTTGAATGGGAAGTTTGAGCAGCTGAACACTCATGTCAAGAAGTTAGACACTCAGGTTGCTCAGACAGCTGGAGCTATTAAGAGACAGGACGGTTTTCTTCCTGGGAAGACGGACACTAATCCAAGGCATCCAGTGAATGCCATCTCATTGAGGAGTGGGAAGAAGGTTGAGCCTGTGATCATGAGTACTCTGACACCTGAAGAGAAGATAGACTTAGAAGAGGTCGAAGACGAAGATGTTGTTCTTCCGGAGTTAGTGTCGATCGACACCAACACTATGTGTCGATCGACACCAGTTGATACAGAAGGGATTGGCAAGGACAAAGCTGTGTCGATCGCTACCAAGGAGGCGGCACAGGATGCTAGTGTCGACCGACACCACCTGGGTGTCGATCGACACCCTTCACAGACAGACAAGGCTTCTTCATCATCCGCTAAGCCGATCACCGAATCATCATACAAACCAAGGATCCCTTATCCTCGAAACCCCAGGAAGTCTAAGCAAGAGATAGACGATGCCAGGTGTAAAGCTATGATGGACAAGCTCATTGTTGAGTTACCGTTGATTGATGCCATCAGGACATCCCCCATAATCAGACGGTACGTGAAACGCATGGTCACTAAGGATTTGAATGTTGAACAGGGTGCGATGATGATTTCAGCACAGGTTAGTGCCGTGATTCAGAACAAGATTCAAGAGAAGCTTCCAGACCCAGGTAGTTTCGTTCTTGACTGCACCATCTTTGCAGAGAAGTTCGAACGATCTTTATGTGATCTTGGTTCTAGTGTGAATTTGATGCCCAGATCAGTTGCTGTGAATCTTGGTATGACAGACTTTCAGCCGACAAGGATCACTCTCATCCTTGCTGATCGTTCTGTTCGTTTTCCAGACGGTATCCTTGAGGATGTTCCTATCAAAATAGGAGGTTGCTTGATTCCTACGGACTTCGTTGTGTTGACATATGAGGAAGAGCCTAAGGACCCGTTGATATTGGGACGACCATTCTTGGCTACAGCTGGTGCCATGATTAATGTCAGAAGGGGACGCATTGGTATGAATGTCGGCGATTTAGTTATGAACTTTGAGATGGATAAGCTTGTAAAGTGACCTACGATCGATGGTCAGACCTTCTGCGTCGAGACTCTCACGGATCTTGTAGAGGAGAGTTTCAAAGAGTTGCATTGTGAGGACCCTCTGGAACGTGCTTTGATTGCTTCAGTGGATGAGGTTGAGCATTTAGATGATATTGCTGCTGGGTATGTCAAGCTAATGGATGCAACTAAGGAAGTGATACACGTAGCAGGTGTCGATCGACACCCATCACTGGTGTCGATCGACACCGGTGTCCGGACAGACAAGAAAGCAGCTGATTGGAGCTTTGAGCAGGCTCCAAAGATAGAGCTTAAGCAACTCCCTACGGGGCTCAGGTACGCATTCCTTGGTGAACATAATTCATATCTTGTTATTGTTAATGCGTCCTTGAACAACGCAGAGCTCACCCTTTTGCTAAGTAAGCTGCGCAAGTTTCGCAAAGCTCTTGGCTATTCTCTTGATGACATTTCAGGTATCTCTCCAGATCTGTGCATGCATAGGATACATCTTGAGGATGAGACCAAGTCATCAGTTGAACATCAGAGACGGCTGAATCCAAACCTGAAGGATGTGGTTAAGAAAGAGATCATGAAGCTGTTGGATGCAGGGATCATTTATCCAATTTCCGACAGTGATTGGGTCAGTCCAGTGCATGTTGTGCCTAAGAAAGGAGGAGTCACAGTGGTACAGAATGAGAAGAATGAGCTGATACCGACTCGGACTGTGACAGGGCACAGAATGTGCATTGATTATAGGAAGCTGAACGCCGCTACATGAAAGGATCATTTTCCTTTGCCCTTCATTGATCAGATGCTTGAGCGGTTAGCTAATCACCCTTATTACTGTTTCCTAGACAGTTATTCAGGGTTCTTTCAGATTCCTATTCACCCAGATGACCAGGAGAAGACCACGTTTACATGTCCCTATGGCACTTTCGCATACCGCAGAATGTCCTTTGGACTATGTAACGCTCCTGCTACGTTTCAGAGGTGTATGATGTCTATCTTCACAGACATGATTGAGGACAGTATGGAGGTATTTATGGATGATTTTTCAGTTTATGGGTCCTCATTCAAGGATTGTTTGGATAACCTATGCAGAGTGCTAGCTAGATGTGAAGAGACGCACTTGGTTCTGAATTGGGAGAAATGCCACTTTATGGTCAGAGATGGCATTGTTCTTGGGCATAGGGTATCAGAGGCTGGTATTGAGGTTGATAGAGCTAAGATTGAGGTGATGACTAATCTGCAGCCTCCTTCTAATGTCAAGACATTGAGAAGCTTTCTTGGACACGCTGGATTCTATAGACGTTTCATCAAGGATTTCAGCAAGATAGCACGTCCACTCACCGCTTTGCTCTGTAAGGATGTCACATTTGAGTTTGATACTGATTGTTTTGATGCCTTTCAACAGCTCAAGCGTGCTTTAGTGAGTGCTCCAATTATTCAACCGCCGGATTGGGATTTGCCTTTTGAGGTAATGTGTGATGCCAGCGACTTTGCAGTTGGGGCTGTGCTGGGACAAAGGAAAGACAAGAAGCTTCATGCCATATACTATGCCAGTCGTACATTGGATGATGCGCAGAAGAACTACGCTACCACAGAGAAGGAACTGCTTGCTGTTGTGTTTGCTTTTGAGAAGTTCAGGCAGTATCTTGTTGGCTCTAAGGTAGTAGTGCACACTGATCATTCTGCACTCAAGTACCTGATGCAGAAGAAGGATTCTAAGCCTAGACTGTTAAGATGGATTCTATTACTCCAGGAGTTCGACATCAAAGTCAAGGATAAGAAAGGTACTGAAAATGGAGTTGCTGATCATCTTTCACGGATTAGAGTTGAGGACGACATCCCTATTGATGATTCTCTGCCAGAAGAGAATGTGCACTTATTGGAAACAGGATGGCGTGATTTTTCTTATGGTGATCTGCAGAATTCTCGGACAACAGGTCCGGGTGTCGATCGACACCATGCTGATGTGTCGATCGACACCCACATTCCAGACAGCTCCGATATGGCATAAAACCACTCAATAGCTGTTGTTGAGGGTCAAGATCGACCATGGTTTGCTGATATTGCCAATTACCTTGCCGCAGGAGATGAACCGGATGAGTTTACAGGGTATTCGATGAAGAAGTTCATACGTGAGCTAAGATGGTTCTATTGGGATGAACCTTACTTGTATCGACATTGTTCAGATGGGGTCTATCGTAGATGCATAGCTAATACTGAGATTCCGGATGTCTTGTTTCACTGTCATGGTTCTGAGTATGCTAGGCACTTTGCTACCTTCAAGACAGTATCTAAGGTTCTACAAGCAGGCTTCTGGTGGCCGACTATGTTCAGAGACGCCCATGCCTTTGTGTCTCGATGTGATGCATGTCAGAGGAGAGGGAAGATCAGTAAGCGGCATGAGATGCCTCAGAACTTCATCCTCGAGGTCGAGGTCTTTGATTGCTGGGGTATAGACTTCATGGGCCCTTTCCCGCCATCATACAAGAACAAGTACATCTTGGTTGCTGTTGATTATGTGTCGAAGTGGGTCGAAGCGATCGTCAGTCCTACCAACGACGCTTCAGTGGTCCTTAACCTGTTTAAGACCATTATCTTCCCACGATTTGGAGTCCCGAGGATTGTCATCAGCGATGGTGGCAAGCACTTCATCAACCGCGTGTTTGAGCGGCTTCTTCAGAAGCACGGTGTACATCATCGCGTTGCTACTCCATATCATCCGCAGACAAGTGGACAAGTTGAGCTCTCTAACAGGCAGATCAAGGAGATTTTAGAGAAGACAGTAGGATGCTCTAGAAAGGACTGGTCCGCAAAGTTAGATGATGCACTCTGGGCTTATCGAACTGCATTCAAGACGCCACTTGGTACTACACCGTTTCATCTGCTTTATGGGAAAGCATGTCATCTTCCAGTAGAGCTTGAGCATAAGGCCGCCTGGGCTGTAAAGCTGCCGAACTTCGATATCAAGCCAGCAGCAGAGAGACGTTTGATTCAGCTCAATGAGCTTGATGAGATTCGACTTCATGCTTATGAAAGCTCTAAGTTGTACAAGGAAAGGACTAAAGCTTATCACGATAAGAAGATCATTTCCAGGACTTTCGAACCCAATGATCAGGTACTTCTGTATAACTCTCGTTTACAATTGTTTCCTGGGAAATTGCGTTCTCGTTGGTCAGGTCCTTTCACAGTCAAGGAAGTTCGACCATATGGTGTTGTTGTCTTGCTCAGTCCTGAGGGCAATGAATTTACAGTCAACGGTCAGAGGGTCAAACATTATTGGGCACATGCCAAGATCCCGGACGGACACATATTGCGTCTGGATGATGCACCCTCTGCCTAAACCATCACCAAGTCAAGCTAACGACTTTAAACAAGCGCTTGGTGGGAGGCAACCCACTGGTAAGTTGTGAATATATTTTATTTATTTGATTTTTAATTGTTTTGGTTTTTCTATATTTTTCGGTCTAACTTTGACTAATTTTTATTTTTGGTTTTTGGTTTTTGGTTTTCTTTTGTTTTAATTTAGTTACCTTTATTCTTATCAAAAAAAAAAGAAAAAAAAAAAAAAAAGGTGGGTGACGACTCTTGTTGCTGGTGTCGATCGACACCATAAGTCGACGAGTTCAGCGGGTTAAAAACCCGAAAATCTTCTTCTTCCTCATTCGTTTCTTCATTTCCGAAAAATTAAACCTCCGATTTCTCTCTGAGTTCTTGCTCGATTTCATCGATTCAAACCTCTAAACTCATCAGATTTTCGTCCTTTACCTGTTTCTAGTGTTTATTTTGAGTTTGGTGCAGATGGCTTCACGTGGCAAGCGATTTAGGTCGGACGGTGGCTCTTCCTCCAATCCGCCGGATTCCATGGCGGATTCGCCGGAATTTGATGCTTCTCTAACCCATTCTCAGGGGTTGATATTAGGCCGACTAGGATTGCTGATAGTTGTGCTTTGAGACGAATGGGCATTAGAGGGGATGTGGTTAATTTAGTGCAGAGGATAGGTTTAGGCACCATAGCTACCAGGCAGTATGACCTCTTCCCGGACTTGGTACGACAGTTTCTCGCTACTGCTAGAGTCTACTATAGGAATGAGATTGTGAAGAATGCGCAGGAAGGGACTCTTACATTCCTGATTAGAGGAGTTCGGTACAGATTACCACTCCGAGATCTCTGTGAGCTTTATGGTTTCAATGCAGATTTGACGGGAGTTGCACTGCCAGCTCAGTTCTTGGACGGTCCAGCCTTCTGGTCTCATTTCGGGACAGGGCGTTATGACTCCAAGACATCTACATAGACTGATATTCGACATCCAGTCATGAGGTACGTCGTTCGTATCATTGCCAACACCATTCTGTGCAAGATGGAGCCTGGGAAGATGAGGTTGTCTGAGTTGATTCTGCTTAGCTATGCTGTGGGTGATTATTGTGTTGATGGATTTGAGTGGCCTGAGTTAGATAGTAATGTGAACTTAGGTGCTGTGTTTGCTCATCATTTAGTCTCCCTGAAGATGAAGCCGTTTTTGGGTCGAGGGACCAAGAGGGAGAGTGTAGGTAGTCTTTTGACGCCTATTTTTCAGCACTTCGGGATTGACACATCTAGGTGCCCGATCGTCACTGCGCGTTCCGCTATGGACAGAGACTATTTGAAGAACGCTCACTGGATTAAGGATGACTGGATCTGGTGTTTCCGCACGGCTACGGGACAGCACATGATACAGCTTCCACAGCCCGCCCTCACAGCCATTACAGAGGATCCACAGCAGCTGCGTTTTGATCCCGATCCCCGTCTCCTTATCACGGCACCACAATCTCGACGCCGTAGAGGAGCTTCTTCTCGCGCACCTCCTACTGCTGCAGAGGATGCTCCGATACCAGACCTTGCTGGAGGTCTTCCGCATCAGCCCGGTTCTTCTGTGGCTCCTCCGTTTGAGCTTCCTGTCGCTCCGGAGATTCCTATGGAGACAGCTGACTTTCAGAGATATGTCGTGGAGAGTTTCCAGAGCATCTGGAATGTCGATCGACACCCATACCACGGATTCAGGTTTTGTGTTCTAATATTTTGATTTTTTCACTATGGTTCATCAGTTTTATTTCCTTTTCACCAACTCCTTGCTTGATAACACTGGGGACAGTGTTGTTTAAGTCTGGGGGGGGGGTAGTTACTAACATCATTCTCTTTGTTTTCTTAGAGTCAGTCCAATTTTTGTTTTATTGAGAAATTTAGTTTGGAAACTATGATTTTTCGAGGAAATTACCACATTTGCAGGAACTTGAGTGACCATTGATTCAAGCTTGACATGCGTCTGAGACTAATGAAAAACCCAAGGCTGATCAACCTACCAATGTTACCCATGTTCACCTGAGCTTTCAGAGGATCCATCACCGACTTCGCCCGTTAACCTGACTTTATTTTGCTTGTCCAGGGGCTTGATATACATTGGATCGGACTCTCCCTTCAGTCCTGAAAGTCTTGTCTGTGTGAGTATGGTTCCCCTCTCTCTTCCCTTCATAAAAAAAAAGAAAAAAAAGAAGAAAAAAAAAATATATATAAACTAAGCAGTAAAAGATGAAATGAATTTCTTTTGAGTAGAGAGGTAGGAAAATTTCCAGTGACCTCATTATTCTACTTTGAAAGGAATGATCACACGAAGGTTGGAAGCGAGGTTAGGAAAATTTCCCGTGATACCACTATTCGCCTACACCTTTGATATAATTAACTGCAGAAGTGAGAAAAGGGAGAGGAAAGGAACCAGAAGTAAAGACAGTCTGTGTGTTCAGGAAAACTGATTGAGAAAGAGTCCATGTGTCCTCTGATTGATACTCCCTAGATGAGTCTTCACCTTAGTTTATAGAAGTCAGTATGGTGAATTTGGATTGTTTATTTGAATTGTGGAGTTGTTCGGGACAGTTGCTAAGTCTGGGGGAAGTATATGGTGGTCTGGACCTTGTCAGGTAAGAATTTCCAGTGGCTTTACTATGGTGAATGTGAGGCTGGTGCTCTTATGACAAAATGAGTTTCCTGTGTTTTCAAACTTCTTTCACAGGCTGAGTTTCTGTTTTGCTTGAGGGCAAGCAAAAGCTAAGTCTGGGGGAGTTGATATATCATGGTTTTTATGGGTTTTAACCATGATATAAGAGTCTTTAATCGAGTCTTTTTGGTGTTTTTAGAGTCTATTAGAGTCTTTTATCTTCATGTATGCATTTAGGACTAATGTGAAGAATATGGGAGATTTTGGAGCAAAGACCAAGAAGTTGCATCGAAGGATCATGTTTTGAGGCGATATGTGACTTGGTGTCGATCGACCCCAAGCCGTGAGTGTCGTTCGACACCACAGGCGGACAACTTCGGAGTTTGTGAAAGATTTACAATTTTGCCCGGAAGTTTCTAATATTTCAGCATTAGTCCTTGTACGAGTTTTTAGCTATATATTGTGTTTTAGATCAGGGTTTTTAGGGATTATCAAGTAGCAGACCCTCTTTCTATCTCAAGCTTGTATCATCTCTCTCTAATCTCTGATACTCTTTGTTCTTCACTTTTATTTTCTATTATATTCAATGATTTCTATTGATATCATGATGATTGTTTCTTTCACCATGTCTGAGTAGTTTCCCTGTTAGGCTATGGGTTTTCAAGGGTTTCTGAAGAATTGTTGAACCAGTGATTTATTAGGGTTAATTGATAGAGTTCTTCATCTAGGATTGAACTTACTGCTTATTCTAGATTCGCGACCTAGAATCTGATTTAGGGTTGTTAATTGACATGAAAGTGTAATTGATTGCTAGATCTATCTTAGGTGAGCAAAATATCTATCTGCAAAGGAATTTGATTTAGGGATTTTGTGAACGAATTGAACCTGATCATTACTGCTTGTCTGGATCTTAGAATTAGCAAAGGAAGTTGGAATTCTAGATTCAGGGATAGATAGTTTACGCAGCGGAAGCTGGTAGGTTTTACAATTGTGTTTGAGTTCTAGAACGGTTATTAAATTATAATCCTGATAATTCAATTTAATCACAATTCTGAAGATTCCTGAGATTTCCCTATGCCTAGCGCTTTTCTCCATTGATTTACACTTTGTTTAATTATTCGCACTGCAATTTCATTACATTATACTTTATTTAGCATAATACTTTTACTGGGATTTATTGGGTATTTCATAGTCCTTGTGGATTCGATCCCTAAGTACTACAGTGATCTCTTAATTTGAGAGAGTAGCTCAGGGTAAATTTGAGCATATCAATTGTCAACATTACACTGAGGTGAACCGAGTTAAAGTTGCAACTACTGAATTCACTGACTATGCTCTAAGTTGGTGGGACCAGTTGGTTACGTCTAGAAGAAGAAATCAAGAATATCCGGTTTCCACTTGGAACAAGATGAAGACTATCATGCGGAAACGTTTTGTGCCTAGTTACTATTACCGGGAGTTGCATAATCAGTTGCGGAGGCTGGTGCAAGGTAGTAAGAGTGTTGAGGAATACTACCATGAGATTGAAACTTTGTTGATACAAGCTGATGTTCAAGAGGACCGAGAGGCTAACATGTCTAGGTTTCTAGGAGGCTTGCAGCGTGATATACAAGATAGGTTGGAGATGGAGCCTCATGTTGACCTACAGGAAATGCTACACCAAGCCATACTCATTGAACAACAACTTAAGAGGAGAGGTCCCATAAGATCACATTTTGGAACCGGAAGTAGTAGTTACGCAAGAGGTTATCCGAGAGAAGAAAAGCCAAAGATACAAGGTGAATGCAAGCAGCCGGCTATATCAAACTCTGAAGCAAATAACTATGAAGATAAAGGAAAAGCTGAAACCAGAACCAGTAGAGTCAAGTGCTACAAGTGCCAAGGGATGGGACACTATGCGAGTGAGTGTACCAACAAAAGGATAATGGTTCTAAAAGATAATGGCGAGTATGAATCCGAAGATGAGCAACCAGAAGTTGAGAAGCCTGAAGATGAGAATGTTGAGTTACCAGCTAAGGGAGAGTTGCTAGTAGCAGTGAGGACGCTCAGCATACAGTCTAAGTCCAAAGAGCAAGAACAGCGAGCTAACTTGTTTCACACGCGATGCTATGTTAAGGGGAAAGTGTGCAGCCTTATCATTGATGGTGGGAGTTGTACCAATGTGGCTAGTGAAACAATGGTTAAGAAGCTAGGATTAGAAATCAAGAAGCATCCAAAACCGTATGATCTTCAATGGCTTAGCAAAGAAGGAGAAATGAAAGTGAAGCATCAAGTGGAGGTCCCTATAGTCATCGGTAAATATGATGATGAAATTTTGTGTGATGTACTACCTATGCAAGCTGGACATATTCTGCTTGGGAGGCCGTGGCAATCTGACAGGAAGGTAGTTCATGATGGCTTCACCAACCGGCATACGTTCGAGTTCAAGGGAAGGAAGACCACTCTAGTTCCGATGTCTCCACATGAAGTTTATCTTGATCAAGTTCGACTCCAAGGCAAACAGGAACCAAGCAAGAAAGCCAATCATTTTGCTATGGCTATGATAAGTAAAAGAAACAAACCTTGGGCTGAACCGAACTATTTTGGACTTAATGACGATTTTTCTTGTTCATTTAACATTACACCGGTGCCACCGAGTGAGTTTTAATCTTTGCAGGTTATAGGTGATGGACCGAGACAGGAGGATCAGTTCTACCACTACAGTGTGTCTCTAGGACCAGACAAAACTCCACCATCGGACCAAGGCAAGGAAGCACCAAAGGAACAAAAGGAAGTCTTCAAGGATTATCCCTCCGATTTGAGTGCCAAATACTTTGCTTATGATGGCGAGAAGACTCTATACAATTTTCAAGTCAAGGAAGAGAACCAGACCAGTGCAACCATCCAAGTCTAGTCCACGGACATTCCGGACTTAACATGATTCCTTAAACTCTATAAAATAGTTTCTAATGGCTTTAAATCGATGATAGTACAACCCGGTCCTGTTGTAGATTTCCTATCTTCTAATCAGGATTTTACTTACTATTGTGATATGACAGGATCAAAGGACAGAGCTAATGCTTGCAAGGAAAAGACGTTTGAAATGAAGAACAGGAACTCAACTAATGAAACCACACGTCACCGAGCCTTTGTTCTAGACTACTTCCGTGATACAAAGCTTGAAACCAAGGGAGATCTTTGGAAAGTGTTCAGCTCCTCTGAAGCTCAAGGACGGGAACCATGTTCTCCACTCACCTACCGCCCTTATGCCGAACTACTTCCTAAGCTTCCTCCTTACCTTTCTCTTGTCTTTAAATATTGGTATGGTTTTATCAGTTTTCTACTCTTTTGGAAAACTAACTTGGCGTTGTTCTTGGCAGGTATTCTGGATTTGAGGACAAATCCTTTTCAACTGGGGGAGCCTGATGCGAGAATGGATAGCAACCAGGATGAACAGCCGATGGCCGAGGAAATGTTGGACCCGGTTGAGGACACGTTCGGACCGGTCGAGAAGGAAGCTCCGGATGAGCCACTTGGAGCTAGGACGCGTTCTTGGTCGGCCACTGAAGTGCTAAGCATACCAGTTGGATCTATGACTCGTTCTAGGACTAAGGAACTGAACAATATTGTTGGAGCCTTGCTACGCCAAGCGTTGGTTCATAGGGGTCACTCGGACATAAGTGATACCGCGGCCACCTTGGTCATGGTTCATGTCCGGGAAGATTAGTGTCAAGCCCTATGGCTCACTTACACTCTTTTTCCCTTGCCTTTGGTTTTTCCCAAGTGGTTTTCCAAAGGAAGGTTTTTAATGAGGTTCGTGGTCCATAGGTTCATCTTTGCTTGGCAATATTGGTCCGACCTAGTCCGGTCCGTCTCGAGAGCTTAGGCGCGGCCCGTCTATCTTTTATCTTTCTATCTTATTTCTTTTAGTTTATTTAAATTTTGAACTTATGTTTGAGAATATTATGTATGCGTGTGTGAGTCTTTGTGTGTTGGTCGTTGGTGAGTTCCCAAGGCATGTCTTGGAACCCGCCGAGACTTTAATGCTCCGCTCCTCCTCTCTTCTCCTCTTCGTCTTCTTCTTCTTTATATGTCTCTGAACTCCTAATGAATTATCTATCTATCTTTTTATCAAAAATCTCTTTTTCTTGATAGATCCTTGTTATCTTTTTCGAGTGATTTGATCTAGATTAACTTGTGAACATTTCTAGTGATTAGAGTGTTCAAAACCGACTTATCAAGGGGTCTTTCACAACCTCTCGTGGCGTCACTCATTCCCTCAACTCCAGAACCGCTTGCTGCTCAAGCCTGGAGTCTAAACTTGTCATCTTAGCTTCCCGGTGAGAGATTGGGACACGATTCTCTACCCAGAATCGTATCATTACCGAAGATTTGTTGCGATAACGTTATCGGTATCTTGTTTTTTAAATTACAATCAAATAACAAAATTGGTACAATGAATCACTTACACTCATAAAACAGAGATCGCCAGTATTTAGGTTCCAATCCACGAAAGGAATACATACATACTGAAGGAGCATATATCTAGTCTTATATGGAAGGAAAAACAAAAGTTTTGCAAGACACACACTTTACCAGATCTCTAAATTTAAGGAGAACGTCGCGGATCTTAAGACAATTTAAATTATCTAAGTTTACAAGTTTTCGCATTAAGTCTAACATGTTTACAAAAGAGTAAGTGTGTGGTTTTCGCCATTTTTTCAAAGTCTTGCTCGAAAACATGTAGATATTAATGATGAAGAAGAGAGATGAATGATGAAGGATAGAGATGAATGATGAAGAATAGAGATGAATGATGAAGAATAGAGATGAACAACAACGGCGGCTAAACCTAATTAGGATAGTCTAAACCTAATTACGATAGACTAAACCTAATTTTGGAGCTTATATAATTGCTGACACTAAAATCACAAACTATTAGTAATATTTATGAAGGGAAAACTGTATGAAAAAACTTTCATTACAGAAAAAGGTCACCTAAATAATTCTGATATATTTAAGTAAACAAAAAAAACTTCAATCTTTAAAAAAAAAATGCCAAAAGGCCAAGTGAATCATGCGATTGATACGAAATGGACATAAGCAATGTATCATTTTGATGAAACCATGAGTTTGATAAAAGCGTGTTTTTGTTGGAAAATGATGCACACAAATTGAAATGGTTAGAAATTTTGTCACTACTTTTTTTGTCCTTGTGGTAGTTGTTCAAGACTGGAATATTTACCAACTAATGATATTTTTACGCGTAATTTGATATTTAAGTATTAGATTATTAACAAAGATAGGAAATTAACCATACCACTATTTAGTACAGTTTTTTTTTTTTTCTTTTGGTAACAATGTGAAGATTTTATACCTTTTTTGAGGTTTTTTACCGAAAACAAAGGAAACATATAAAGCAGAGTGGACAAAGCTACAAAACAAACAAGTACGATGAACAGCCAATCAAACAAAAACACTAAGCAAAGAGGAGATTGCCTTCACGAACCCCTGGTGCAACCTCCAATTCCAGCTAACTTCATAGTTGCCACGAGCTAACCGCAAACCTTGGCCAGTCCTCATAACCATAGATCAACCGGACCTACAGCTTCGATGAAGAAGCCACAAAAGAACCTGCAAAAAAAGAAAAATCGGATATAGCCTTAACGTAAGCATAATAGGGAACTGAGGATTCTCAAGACCACAGCTCCACCCACTAGGTCAATGGACAGAAACTTGAGGCCTAGTTGGGAAACAAACACACATCAAGAGAAGTACATGGGGCCATCGGTCGATCAATGTTCCATTTCTTTTGTTTTCTTGGTCTTTTTGATCCAATATGCTGTTCAAACTCCAATCTAAACTATATAATCCTGAAAATCAAACAGCATTTGAAAGAAAGAGACGCAAAAACAGATTCGAACAAGACAAAAATACTCAAAAATGGAAAAACAAAACTCAACACATCAACTCCCCCATACTTAAAAGTGAACTTCGTCCTATCTCTTTTCGCAAAAAATGTCTCAAAAGTTGCCATTAATTGCTCTAAAAATTTTCCTTGGCTTTGAATATTGCACATCTTTTGTTCCACTTTTCCAAAGTAATTAGGTAGATGTCAAATTGGAGCATGTTTTCTCTGAGAGAATCGAAACTACTCGGTTGAACACAATTACAGAGATGATAAGTTCGTTTGTGTTAGTGTGGTCGATGTATTGTCATTTAGGTTCAAACACACAACTTAAGCTGTTGAGAAATATTAATAATTTTTTTTTTTTTGATAGAACGCAGAAGTTCCGGACAATTGGTCCGTAATCTCTCTTGGTAGCCGGAACCAGCGTTTAGTTCATTTCTATTTAAAGAATGACTCTCCGTACTAATGGAAATTGAACAATGGACACAAAATAACCAATCTCTTTGTTTTACCACTAGACCACCACCTCATTGGTAAATATGAATAAAGTTACAAGGACAAAAGAAACAAGTCAATTTTAATAAAATAATATTTATGATGTCTCTTTTCATGGATACCTAATAAGATCTTTAAAAGTTGTTACAAAAGATAAAACTATTAACAAGAAATAAGGTTTTCGAAAATAAGCCATACAAATATTAACTTTCCTGGACATGCAATAATTTACCACTAAATCACATCTAAAATCACAAATTATACTCCCGACGTTTCATATTACTTATTGTTTTCAGAAGTTAAAATTCGTTTCAAATTACTTTTCGTTTTATGTTTTCAGTGCAAATGTTTGATGAAATTTCCAATTTTATCCCTTTTATTTTAATGTCTTGACAAATAAAATTAAAATAAATCATCATTAATTAAGAATAATACAAAAAATCAACCGTTTTCTTAATAAGTGTGAAACAACTTAAACTACAACTAATATAAAACTGAGAGAGTAATATTTATGAAGGGAAAACTGTACGAAAAAAACTTTCCCCACTGAAAAAGATCACCTAAATAATTCTAATCAATTTAAGTAAACAAAAAAACTTCAATGTTTTTAAAACGAAGCCAAAAGCCCAAGTGAATCATGCGATTGATGCGAAATGGACATAAGCAATGTATCATTTTGATGAAACCATAAGTTCGATAAAAGCGTTGAAATTGAAATGGTTGGAAATTTTGTCACTACTTTTTTTGTCCTTGTGGTAATTTACCAACTAATTATGTTTTTACGCGTAATTTGAAATTTAAGTATTAACATTACTTTTCCTACATTGAATTAGTCTTTTACGTTTTATAAGAGATAAATTTATTCCAAAAAGTGAAAAAGACCAATGAATATTGAAGACGAGCAAGATATCTTGCTTTTTTCTTTTTCTTTTCTTTATGTGTCCTAGAGAAATTACACTTACGGCTATTAAACTGCAACGACTCTCAGCCTAAAATATGACTATAACATGCTGTGACGACGTATATATTTCTGCCAAGAATTTGTACACAGATGTTCGACCACACTTGAATTTAGAAGGTGATACAAGAAAAACAATATTACAATTTAAATCAATAAACTACAAGGTTTATGTTGTCGTGCAAATCTAATTTAATTAAAGATGTAGATTTAGTCAACGATAGACTAGTTAAACGTTTTTAAACTGCCACTTTGAAACTTGGGAAAGAAAAAATGTATAAAAAACTTGGGACCACGTCAAATATGATACACGCTTTAGTGCTATAAATACTGAGCTCAAATGCTTCACAATTCACAACCAAAACACATACAAACAATCTTGAAAAAAGCATTAGTAGAACCTTTTTGTCTAAAAATGAGGGTTTCCAAGTCCCTCATCCTGATTACCATATCGGCTTTGGTCATTTCCTTTTCCAAAGCTTATGATCCAAGTCCACTCCAAGACTTCTGTGTAGCCATTAAGGACCTCAAAGATGGTGGTGCGTATACAACTCCGTTTATTTATTTCTCTACTAATTATTATTGTCCTTCATTATGATGTAATTTTAATATATGATTTACGAATCAATATTTCTACTTGCAGTTTTTGTGAATGGTAAATTCTGTAAGGATATGAAGCAAGCGAAGGCAGATGATTTCTTCTACTCAGGCCTCAACAAAGCAGGAGACACTGATAATAATAAAGTCAAATCCAACGTGCACAACAGTCAATGTCGATCAGATTCCAGGGCTAAACACTATGGGAATATCCTTGGCCCGCATAGACTATGCGCCATATGGACAAAACCCACCTCACACGCACCCTCGTGCCTCCGAGATCCTTGTCCTTATCGAGGGAACATTATATGTCGGATTTGTCTCTTCCAATCAAGACAACAACCGTCTTTTCGCCAAAGTTCTGAACCCAGGCGACGTCTTCGTCTTCCCCATTGGTATGATCCATTTTCAAGTGAATATTGGGAAGACCCCTGCGGTGGCCTTTGCTGGACTGAGTAGTCAGAACGCTGGTGTTATCACCATCGCAGATACAGTGTTTGGATCAACGCCTCCGATTAATCCAGAGATTTTGGCGCAGGCGTTTCAGTTAGATGTCAATGTTGTCAAAGACCTTGAGGCCAAGTTTAAAAACTAAATCTAGTCACTACTACGAGTGTTTATCGTTGTAACACTTAAATAATGTTGTAATACGAATTAAAGGTGTATGCTTAATAGAATAAAACAGGTGTTGTTCACCTAATTTGATATTAAATCTAATTACTTTTCCTATATTTGATTCAGTCTTACATTTTTTAGTGTCTGGGTCAAAATCATTTCTTGGATATTTATTAAATTCATTAATAGTTGTTAGCATTTAGAAGGATAAAAAAAGTTTAGGAAACACAAGTATCAAAAAAAAAAAAAAAAAAAAAAACATCGAAGTAGCATGACATTGTTACTAAATTGCATAAAAATCATAGTCTAGTAAAGCAAAATATTAGTTGTACATAAATTTTTGTTAGAATGTTTTACATATTTTATAAGACTTAACGTTTAGATAATTAACAAAAATATAGGTTATAACCTAACTATCTTGTTCATGCAGTTCTTTATGTTTTACAATCTTTTTTCCTTTTTTCTTTGTATTTGTTTATTCTTTCCCCTTTTTTGCTATAATATTTTTCTTTTTTGTCTGAGAGAAACTAAAACTACTCAATTGAGATGATCAGTTGGGTTGTGTTACGTCGTTGCTGTATTACCACTTAGGTTTTATTGGGATAATGCCAATGTTCCGATTTCGATAAGAATTGTAACTCTATAGAATCAGAACTTGTTCATATATTTAGCATAAAGTTTAGGCAATTGTCCATATATTAGAGGCTTAGTCTTAGGTTATCGAAACTTGCTTGTTTTATTCATATGCATATACAACCCTATTTATACAAAGACTAAACCTCAAAAATATGGATAATTTCCTAAACTTTATGCTAAAAATATGAATAAGTTCCTATTTAATAGAGTTACAATTCTTATGGAAATAGGCCCTGTTCAGTGCAGAGTCGCAGCGACAATAACCTGTGATAAAAAATAAAGCCTTTACCTCTCTTTTAATTATTCTTCTTCACTGTTATTTTCTGTCGCCACGGCTGTTTTACGGTGATTTCGGAGTCGCTGACAGCAACAACACTCTAAACCTTTTTAAGAAGTAGCGACAGTCGCTGGTGATTTTAATCACAACTATGGATCACAACTTTTTTAATTTTTTTTGCTAAAAGTAAAAAAAAAAGCTGTATATACAATCATATATAGTCAAATAAGGAAAACTGTGAACTAATTATATATTCAATTGAGTTGTCAACCTTAATTAAGTGAGTTTTGAGTTTTCTATTTGTGTTGCAGTCGCAGTCGCTGCGACCGTAAAAAGAACAGGGCCATAGTTAATGATCAATACCCACATGGGTTGAATGGTTTTCCCTATGCACACACCCATACTCTCTTGTCCAACACGCATGGGTTGGATGACTTTCCCTATGCACACATGCAACACCCATCCACTCTTGTTTTATCATTTCTTTATGTATTTCTTTATTAAAAGGACCATGCTCACTTGTCCTTTGAGAGCTCTATATAAGCTTGCTCTCTACCTCATTTGTAATCATCATCTAAGTTTCTCTCATTCTCTCTCAATGTCAAATCTTCTTCTTCCTCTTCCTATTTAGTTTTTGCAAATATCAACATGGTATCAGAGCAAGATCCTAAATGATCATAGCCTTGTTATCGCATTTCTCTTATTCCGCCTAAACTCTATTCTTGTTTCTTCAATCTCTTATCATTACGAATCACTCTAATAGCCTTGTTTCACTCTGAGACTTAGTCCTCAAAATCATTGATTCTTGAGTTGTGAAAAAACTAGATTTGTGATCATCGATTTAAATCATGGATAGTACTAAACCAGTTGTGATTCCAGTGATTTTGAAAGGAGCAAACTATATCATATGGTCTAGAACCACAAAAACAGCCCTTGGTGGCCGTGGGTTATGGATTTATATTGAAGGAACTAAGCCTTCGCCAAAACCCATCATCAAAGAAGATGGAGACTCTGACTCTACCATCAAAGAAAAAGAAGAAGAAGCCAAGAAAGAAGCAGAAAATAAATGGATTCAAGAAGATCAATCCGTATTTAGTCTCCTTCAAAATTCTCTTGATGCGCCTATTCTAGAGGCCTATTCCTACTGTGAAACAGCAAAAGATCTTTGGGGAACTCTCAAAAACGTCTATGGCAACATCTCAAACCTCACTAGAGTATTTGAAGTCAAGAAAGCCATTAACAACCTCAGTCAAGAAGACATGGAATTTACCAAACATTTCGGTAAATTTAGATCACTTTGGGCTGAGTTAGAGATGCTAAGACCTAGCACCATGGATCCAGCTGTGATCAATGAAAGAAGGGAGCAAGATAAAGTCTTTGGATTACTGCTCACCTTAAACCCCTCATTTAACGATCTCATCAAGCATCTATTGAGGGCAGAGAAGCTTCCAAGCTTAGATGAAGTGTGCTCACAGATTCAAAAGGAGCAAGGATCATTCGGCCTGTTTAGCAACAAAGGAGATCTTCCAATGGCTAACAAAGTAGAGACTCCAACAGCCAACAAAAGTGGTTACCAAGGCAACAACTTCATCAAAGACTACAAGCCACCGTGGTGCACCCATTGTAAGAAGAAGGGTCATCGAGTTGAAAAATGCTACATACTCCATCCACACCTAAGACCAAGCCTACCAAGAGCAAACATTTCTCAAGAGGTTAGAAGCGGTCAAGCTCAAGCCGGCTCATCTAAACAAATGGAAGAAGTGGCAATGGCAGCATCTCATGGTGATCTAGTGAGGAAATCAGACTTGGAGTCTCTCTTCAAAGCAATCGCCAACATAAATCAATCCGGTATCACTTTATTTGCCTCTAAACCAAGCAAAACTCTAGTAATTGATTCTGGAGCTTCCCATCATATGCTTAACAATCGTGATCTGTTAACTAATATTAAACCTGCAAATGGAAATGTGGAAATTGCAAATGGGGATAAAATACCAGTTAAAGGCGAAGGAGAACTAAAATTATTTGATAAAACGTCCAATGCCTTTTATATGCCAACGTTCACTTCTAATTTGTTATCTGTCAAAAAGGCCACTAATGATTTGAATTGCAATGCTATATTTGGTCCTAATAATGTGAAGTTTCAGGATATTGAGACCGGAAAGTTGCTTGGAGAAGGAGGCACTAAGGGAGACTTAAATATTTTGGAGAATCTTTCACCAAGCAATCAAGCCTTATCTTTTAATTCATGCTTAGATAATAATGCCTTGTGGCACTCTAGATTAGGCCATCCGCACTCTAGAGCTCTTGAACTTATGTTACCTACTATCTCTTTTAAAAATGCTAGTTGTGAAGCATGTATCCTAGGGAAGCATTGCAAAACTGTTTTCACCAAGTCCTCCACTATATATGAAAAATGTTTTGACTTAGTGCACTCTGATGTTTGGACCTCACCTTGTCTATCTAGAGATAATAACAAATATTTTGTCACATTTATAGATGAGAAATCCAAATACACTTGGTTAACTTTGCTTCCATCTAAAGATAGAGTATTTGATGCTTTTCTCAACTTTCAGAACTATGTTACTAATCAGTTTAATGGCAAAATTAAGGTACTAAGATTGGACAATGGTGGAGAATACACAAGCCATAAGTTCAAAGAACATCTAGCTAAGCATGGAATTATACATCAAACGAGTTGTCCCTATACACCTCAACAAAATGGAGTTGCTGAAAGGAAAAATCGGCATCTGATGGAAGTAGCAAGATCAATGATGTTTCACTCACATGTGCCAAAGAGATTTTGGGGAGATGCTGTGATGACTGCATGTTATCTCATCAACAGAATTCCAACTAGAGTATTGAAAGATACATTTCCATTTGAGGTACTAAATAATATGAAACCCTCCCTTGATCATTTAAAAGTTTTTGGTTGTGTGTGCTTTGTTTTGGTACCAGGTGAACAAAGAACTAAGTTGGATGCTAAAAGCATAAAGAGCATTTTCCTAGGCTACTCAACAACACAAAAGGGGTATAAGTGTTATGATCCAGTCAACAATAAGCTGTTGGTGTCAAGCAATGTGAAATTCATGGAGAATCAAGGGTACTATAACAAAATGGAGTGGGAAAGTATCAAGGATCTCGCCAGCTCTACATCAGATAGAATGGAGAGTCTTCGATTTCTACTCAACCATCTTGGAAATCCACCAACAAGTCGCACTCAGACATTTAGTACCAGGACTAATCAAGAAAGTACCAGTACTCAACAAAATCAAAATGAGAATTTGGAGGCTGATCAAGAAATGGGAAATCAAAATGATCAAGACTTAGTGGAAGCATCTCAAAATGACCAAGCTGAGGGGGAGACTGAAAGCGAACCTACTATAGATCAACATCAAGCTCTGGATCAAGTGGAAGAACCAGTTGAAGAAATCATTCCACTAAGAAGAAGCACTAGATCAAGAATTGGTCCAGAACATCGAAATCCTGAATTTGTGTATTACAACAATCAAGCTATTGCCCATCCAATACAAGCGGTGTGTTCACTTGACCTTTTTCCATCAGATCATCAAGCATTTATTGGAAAGATTGATCTGCATTACATACCTCAAAGCTATGAAGAAGCTAAGGAGAGTAAAGAATGGGTTGCAGCAGTTGATGATGAAGTTGACGCCATGATTATAAACCATACTTGGGATGAAGCTGACTTACCTCCGGGAAAGAAGGCCGTGAGCTCAAGATGGATCTTTACAATTAAGTACCTAAGTAATGGTGATATAGAAAGATATAAGGCATGACTAGTTGCAAGAGGGTTCACACAAAGCTATGGGGAGGATTACACAGATACTTTTGCACCTGTAGCAAAGCTTCACACAGTTAGAGTTGTTTTGTCCATTGCCACCAACCATTCATGGGATTTATGGCAAATGGATGTAAAGAATGCCTTCTTACAAGGAGAATTAGAAGAAGAGGTCTACATGACTCCACCACCAGGTCTTGAAAATTCAATTACTCCGGGAAAAGTCTTAAGGCTTAGGAAAGCAATTTATGGACTTAAGCAATCTCCAAGGGCGTGGTATCACAAACTCAGCTCAACACTCAAGGATAAAGGATTTAGAAGATCAGAAGCTGATCACACCCTCTTCACTCTTCAAAGTCCTCAAGGCATCATTGTTGTCTTGGTTTATGTGGATGACTTGATCATTTCAGGTAGTGATCAAGTAGGTATTCAAGAAACAAAATCCTTCTTAAAATCTGTTTTTGATATTAAAGATTTGGGAGAACTAAAATACTTCCTAGGGATAGAGATATGTCGTTCTCCAGAAGGCTTATTTCTATCACAACGGAAGTATACTCTTGATTTGTTAAGTGAAACAGGAAAATTAGGTTCTAAACCAGCCAAGACACCACTTGAGGATGGCTACAAGGTCAAGCGATAGGGGGAGAAAGAAAAGGATGATCCACTAGACAAACCTTATGATGATCCTCCTCAATACCGGAGACTTGTAGGTAAGCTCATCTACTTAACAATCACTAGACCTGACTTGTGTTTTGCTGTGAACCAGGTTAGCCAAAACATGAAGGAGCCTACGGTGTATCATTGGAACATGGTTGAAAGGATTCTTCGTTATCTCAAAGGCTCACCAGGTCAAGGCATTTGGATGGGAAAGAATGGAAATGCTGAGATTGTTGGGTATTGCGATGCGGATTATGCTGGAGACACCATTGATAGGAAATCAACCACGGGTTATTGCACTTTCGTAGGAGGTAATCTGGTTACTTGGAAGTCTAAGAAACAGAAGGTGGTATCTTGTTCAAGTGCTGAATCTGAATATCGGGCTATGAGGAAGCTAACAAATGAGTTGGTATGGCTTAAGGCGCTCATCAAAGATTTAGGTATAGAATCATCAACTCCAATGACCATGCATTGTGATAATCAAGCGGCAATCCATATAGCAACAAATTCAGTCTTCCATGAGAGAACAAAACATATTGAGGTTGACTGCCACAAAGTAAGAGAGAAGATTGAAGAAGGAGTAACATTGCCATGCTATACAAGGAGCGAAGATCAATTGGCTGACATATTCACCAAGGCCGCTAGCCTCAAGGTTTGCAATCACATCCATAACAAACTTGGGCTAGTAGACCTCTTAAGACCTTGATCGGCTTCCCTAAATCCGTGAAGACCACACTCTTTTTCCCTTAGCAAGGTTTTATCCCATGAGGTTTTCCTTGTTAAGGTTTTTAATGAGGTGGTACTCACGGGTTCTCCAAACTTAGCCACCACTCTAATCACTCCGGCTAAGTTTGAGGGGGAGTAATGATCAATACCCACATGGATTGGATGGTTTTCCCTATGCACACACCCATACTCTCTTTTCCAACACGCATGGGTTGGATGACTTTCCCTATGCACACATGCAACACCCATCCACTCTTGTTTTATCATTTCTTTATGTATTTATTTATTAAAAGGACCATGCTCACTTGTCCTTTGAGAGCTCTATATAAGCTTGCTCTCTACCTCATTTGTAATCATCATCTAAGTTTCTCTCATTCTCTCTCAATGTCAAATCTTCTTCTTCCTCTTCCTATTTAGTTTTTGCAAATATCAACAATAGTAACATTCCCATTATCCCAATAGGTTCAAACCCACATAATTTATCTTGTTAAAGATATGAATAAAATTAGTCAGTTTTAAATCAGGTCTTTGTGATGTCGCTTTTCATGGATACCTAATCGGGTCATTAAAATTTGTTACAAAATATAAAACTGCTCATATCAAATAAGGTTTTCGAAAGCAAGCCATAGTATAGAAACATGGAATTTCGTAGAAATGCATCGATTTGCTACTAAATCACATCTAAAGTTATAAACAGGTTGAAAAGGGGAAATTTTTGGACTGCTGTTGCCAAGTCAATCCTCATCTTGGCTTTGGAATTATCTTCTTAACCTTAGGCCTCTTGCAAAGCAATTCATCACTTGTAGTTGGAGATGGAAAGCTAGCAAGCTTTCGGTATGATTCTTGGTGTCCTTGGGACCTTTGCGGGATTTATTAGGACGAAAAGGACCTAGAGTATTGGGGATTTCTTGAACAGCAACAATGGCAGAAAGTTGTATGGGAACAACATAGATATTACCTTCTAGTCCATCGAGATTTATGAGGTTGGAAACTCTCAGAAATTATCTCACTCGGACTCAGCCTCCCTTGGAATTCAGAGGATCATATACTTATCATTGGAAAACTGGAGACCAATGATGTATCATGGTTTTATCAAATTTTAACCCTTAATTCCACTAACTTATTGAGTCTTCTGTTGATTTAAATGTTTCTTCAGATTCTTTTAGTCTTTTATCGAGATTTTACAGGTTTGAGGTTGCTTTGGAGGAAAACGTGTTGTTTTAAGATAAAAACGCAGAATTAGAGATTCATAATCATGCACAAGCACCAGAAGTTTAACATTCGTTGCAAGTCTTCCCGATATCAGATTGAGATAATTTTTGGATACAAGATATCACTTTGACTTAGCTTTATTTGGAACCGGTCTCAGGTCATTCTCATTGATGGTTCCGGATTTATGCCTGTTTTACTGAAGACATATCAATATGGCGAGCAAATGAAACATGGGTAAAAACTATACTCAAGAAGTTGGGATCGATCGATCCTACATTGAGATCGATCGATCTAGCATCAGACGCAAATTTAAAAGCCCAAAATCAATCTGTTTTGATCCAGAACCAACTTTAACCAAATTATTTATTTTAAAACCCTAAGACTCGACTTTCAGAGCAAAAACACCTTCATTCTATTCAGTTTTATATATTGTTTTACTTATTTATGAGTTTTTCTTCATCTTTTTGTTGTTTCTTTGCATCCATGTCTGAGTAGTTCCATAGTTAGGTTTAGGGTTTCAAGAGAATTTATAAATCATTGAATTAGACATAGATAGGGATATATAATTTGTTGATCTTATTGCTTAGGCTAAACTGATCACTTAGTCTATGATCTATGGTTTAGTCTATTTATCAAAAGTGTGTTATAGATTGCTTGATAGAACATATGTGAGCGTATTGTCCTTAACCGATGAAAGCTGATCCATGAACAAATCAAACATGCTCGTTAATGCTTATTTATAATTTTAGGTTCGAACGATAGTTTAGATACCTAGATTGCTAGATAAAGTAATTGAAATCGTGACAGTGGATTGGTTATACATCCATGTTTGAGTTTTTAGATTGTGCTTATATGTTCCTTGAATAATTTTCTGGTTCATGATTGATGAGTTCCTGTGAATCACCCTTGACCTAGCGCTTCGTTTAATTGATCTTTACATTGTTTTATTTGATATTTTCGTTTACATCACAACGTACAAGTATATCATTGTCTTAGCTTGGTTTCGCTCTCAAAGAATCTTAGTGTAACCATGGTCTTTGTGGATTGGATCCCATCTATACTACTACTATTGTCTTTAAACTTGCAGTCTTATTTTGGGTTAAAACCTATGTGTATCAACCGAGAGGAAAGTAACTTCTCTACAAGTAAAACTTTGGAGATTCTAAGACCTCACCCTGTGAAGTCTCGTGTTTTGATGTAGTCTGGTTCAGAGGCAATGTTCCAAAGCAACCATTTACATTCTAGGTCACTGCTCTTGATCGCCTGCCTGGCAGAGAGATATTACACAAATGGCTGTGTTGCTCCTGCTAACAGCTGCACCTGCAATAACCTACATGAAACCAGAGATAAAAAAATTTCTTTAGTGCGAGTTCTCCTCCCAAATATGAAATCAACCTCTGCATATACTAGGTATTCCGAGCTTCTTATTTACGGACTGGTCATGTATTATATCCTGGCTCTCTATGCGATCTTCCATGGATCCTAACAAAGTTGAAGCGTATTGATGCTCAAACAACTGTTATAAGAATGTCACACATCGAGACTTGGAAAACTTGATGACTAATGTACAATTGTGTGACAATCCTCCACTATTGAGCTAACTTTTGGGTGTGAGTTAGGCCCACAATTCTAATATGGTATCAGATCTCATGGTTCTAACTTCTCAATTGTGGTCTACCACCCGTGGATGTCCAGTCCCACAAATTTCATGCTCCAGTTGTCAAATCATGAGCTTGAAAGGGTGTGTTAAAATTTTCCTATATTGTAAGTTGAGATATTTGTGGAGTTGTATATAAGGTACATGTTCCTCTCCACTTATTGCTAATTGGTTTTTAATTGGAAGTCCATAATTCTTAATAGTTAATATCTTATCAGAGCAGGCTCAAGTTTTTTATTGTGAGCCCCACTCGTGAATGTCCAGTCCCACAAACTTCATGCTTCATATGTCCATCATGAACGTAAGTGGGTGTATTAGAATTTCCCACATCGAGACTTGGAAAACTTGAGGACTAATATATAAGTGTGTTGCAATCCTCCAATCTTGAGGTAGCTTTTAGGTGTGAGTTAGGCCCAAACTTCTATTAACGGTTTTCATGACTTGGAGGGAAAGTGTTGGGAGACAAACTAACGTCCCACATTGGAAGATTAGAAAGTAATTGTCTAATATATAAGTCAAGTCAATCTCCAGTTAGTATGCGGCGTTTTGGGAAGGAGCCCAATAACAAATCCGTGAGGGTTTGGCCACTTGGCCCAACGCAGACATTTTCAAACTAATGGGGGAGTTGACTTGGGCTTGCAAAAACCCAAAAATTGATATCAGAGCCAAGGTCAAAAAGGTGGACGTAGGAAAAGTGGGTGTGGATTGGATTCTCGATGTGGAAGGAACCCTCAATATGACACGTTTAGAAGAATGCCATAAGAGAATATTTCGATTAAAGGGTGCCAAAGTTTTGTTGGAAGAGAGGCTAAGGTTTGTGGTCTTTGGTTTGAGGAGAGGATTGTTAGGAGACAAACCAAGGTCCCACATCGAAAGATTAGAAAAATAACAACAGTCTAATATATAAGTTAAGTTCAACACCAATTAGTATGATGCCTTTTGGGATGGAATCCAATAAAAAATATGTGCGGGCTTGGCCGCTTGGCTCAAAGCGAAAAATATCATACTAATTGGGAGTTGACTTGGCAGAAACCCAACAATTGGTATCAGAGCCTAGGTAAAAAAAAGGTAGACCTAGGGAAGGGAGACCTTAGGCCCTGTTCATTTTTGCATCTGGATGCAGCATCTCCATCCAGCATCTGGATTCAGTATTTGGATGCTGCATAAGATGATGTTCATTTATGTATCTCGTTTTTGCATCTAAATGTTGCATATGGATGCAAGTTTGTTCGTTTTTGAGTTTGTAATAACATCCAGATCCAACTAATTAAAAATGACTAAAAAAAGACATGTTTTAATATTCATATATATATATATATATATATATATATATTAAATGATTTAAATTAATTATGCAATTTAAGAATTACTTACAAAATTATTGTTTTCATAAAATAAATTTATTTATTTTATTACATTTTCTCACAAAAAAAAAATTGCCAACTTTTCTGGTAGAAAATTGCGTTTTCATGTGAATTTATTTTTTGGCGGGAATTTATGTTTCCACATTTCTGGCGGAAAATGTGTTTTCGCATTTTGACGGGAAAACGTGTTTTAGCATTTTTGGCGGAAAAATGTGTTTCCGCATTTTTGGCAAAAAACGTGTTTCTGTGTGTTTGGCGGGAAAATATGTTTCCTCGTTTTTTGGTGGGAAAACGTGTTTTCGCATGTTTTGACGGGAAAACATGTTTTCGCGTTTTTGGCGGGAAAATGTGTTTCTGCGTTTTTGGCGGAAAAACGTGTTTCCGCATTTTTGGCGAAAAATATGTTTCCGCGTTTTTGGCGAAAAATATGTTTCCGCGTTTTTGGCGAAAAACGTGTTTCTGCATTTTTGGCAGGAAAACGTGTTTCTGCGATTTTGGCGGAAAATATGTTATTTAAGCTTTTGGCGGGAAAACGTGTTTCCGCGATTTTGGCGGAAAAAAATGTTTCCACGATTTTGGGGAAAAAATCTGGTTCCGTGATTTTGGCGGGAAATTGTGTTTTACATAAGCGTGAATTCACGTTTTACATAAAAATATTGTTTTACATTTTTTTAATTATTTTTAGCGGGGAACAAAATTTTTCGATTTTTATAAAATATGAATATATATTTAATAAAAGTTAAAATATTTTTTTAATAAAAATGTAAATGATGACTATTGTTTAATAAAACTAACTTTGGTTTTGTTAGAACTTAAGGGCATTTTAGACTTTGAATTTTGAGATGCAGATACAGCATCTCGAAACTCATTTCTTAAGGAGCAAAACGAACAACATCTTGTATCTGCATTCAGATGTAACATCCAGATGCAAAAACGAACAGGGAAACTATTGATATTTATGAAGGGAAACTGTACGAACAAACTTTCACCACTAAAAAATTCATCAGAATAACTCTAATCTATTTAAGTAAACAAATAAACTACAATCTTTTAAAACAAAGCCAGAAACCCAAGTGAATCATGCGATTGATACGAAATGGACATAATCAAAGTATCATTTTGATTGAACCGTGAGTTTGATAAAGCGTGTCTTATTGGAAAAAGATGCACACAAGTTGAAATGGTTGATGTTTATTAGACCTTCCCAGTTCCCACACACATGTTGGAATTTTGACACTACGTTTGTCCTAATTGTGGCAGTTGTTCAAGACTGGGATAGTTACCAACTAAATAATGTTTTCGCGTAATTTGATATTTAACATTATTTTTCTACATTGAATAAGTCTTTACGTTTTATAAGAGAGAAAACTATTCCAAAATGTGATAAAGATCAATATATTTCGAAGACGACCAAGGTAATGCACCTATTAAACTGCATTTTTTGGGTGAATATCTTTTCATTTCTTTTTGATGTGTCCTAGCTAGAAAAATTACACTAGTTCTACTCGTTTCATACATTTAGTATCAGCTTAATTTGCTACTAGCCTAAAATATGCCTACATACTTTTTATCAAAATATAAATAAATAAATAAATATATGCATGTATATATATATATATGCCTACAACATACGGTAACGCATATATTTTAGCCACGCTCACAGAGATTGACCACACTTGAATCTAGAAGGTGATACAAGCTCTGGCGAGGTGTTATGTATATTATTGTCGTGTAAATCTGATTTTAATTAAAGATAGATTAAGTTAATGATAGACTTGTTAAACGTTTTTGAACTGCCACTTTGAAACATGCGAAGACAAATGTATAGAATAACACTGGACCACGTCAAATATGAAACACGCTCTAGCCCTATAAATACTTAGCTCTAATTCTTCATAATTCATAAACAATAAACATTATAAATCTCTATAAAACATTAGTAGAACCTTTTTGTCTGAAAATGAGGGTTTCCAAGTCTCTCATCCTGATTACCTTATCGGCTTTGGTCATTTCCTTTTCCAAAGCTTATGATCCAAGTCCACTCCAAGACTTCTGTGTAGCCATTAAGGACCTCAAAGATGGTGGTGCGTATACAACTCCGTTTATTTATTTCTCTACTAATTATTATTGTCCTTCATTATGATGTAATTCAATATATGATTTACGAATCAATATTTCTACTTGCAGTTTTTGTGAATGGTAAATTCTGTAAGGATATGAAGCAAGCGAAGGCAGATGATTTCTTCTACTCAGGCCTCAACAAAGCAGGAAACACTGATAATAATAAAGTCAAATCCAACGTGACAACAGTCAATGTCAATCAGATTCCAGGGCTAAACACTATGGGAATATCCTTGGCCCGCATAGACTATGCGCCATATGGACAAAATCCACCTCACACGCACCCTCGTGCCTCCGAGATCCTTGTCCTTATCGAGGGAACATTATATGTCGGATTTGTCTCTTCCAATCAAGACAACAACCGTCTTTTCGCCAAAGTTCTGAACCCAGGCGACGTGTTCGTCTTCCCCATTGGTATGATCCATTTTCAAGTGAATATTGGGAAGACCCCTGCGGTGGCCTTTGCTGGACTGAGTAGTCAGAACGCTGGTGTTATCACCATCGCAGATACTGTGTTTGGATCAACGCCTCCGATTAATCCAGAGATTTTGGCGCAGGCGTTTCAGTTAGATGTTAATGTTGTCAAGGACCTTGAGGACAAGTTTAAAAACTAATTATAGTCATTATGAGTGTTTATCTTTGTAACACTTAAGTAATGATGTAATACGAATTAAAGTTGTATGCTTAATCGAATAATACAGGTGTTGTTCACCTAATTTGATATTTAATCTAATTACTTTTCCTATAGTTGATTCAGTCTTACATTTTTTAGTGTCAGGGTCAAAATATTTTCTTGCATATTTAATGAAGTCATTCATAGTTGTTAGCATTTAAAAGGATAAAAAAAGTTTAGGAAACACAAGCATCAAACAAAATAATATAACATAGAAGTTCCATCAGTTTGTTACTAAATTGTATAAAATCATAGTCTACTATAGAATCATCATAACTTTACATAAATTCTCGTGAGAAACTCTTACAAATTTAACCGAATCATCTAAAAACTCATTAAAACTCAAATCACACCAAATATTTAATTCAATACACCCCTCTTAGTGTCTACAAGCTTTTTCATTGCAAAAAGGCCGAAAGGCACAATATTACAAATGGAGATGTGAGAAATTTTTTACAAAAGATTTAAATCAAAGCCCATAAACCCAACATTGGGTACAACACATAATATTGAGATTATCAAAACTCTACACGTGGTGGACATCCTAATGTCGAGCAAACTAGAAGCTTCTCTCCTCGATCTCTCTGCCTCTTCGCCGCTTCCTGCCTCCGCTCTGTTTTTCTGGCAAGCTTCATATGGGACAGATGGAATAAAGGGCTTCAAGCTTTGATCCCTCTATATCTCCACTTGATTTTCTTGTATTATCTTCTACAGCTTCCAATCAACCGAGATTCCAATTCCACTTCTAACACAAAACAATGTCATCCTTTGATTAGAAGTTCTGATATACCGTCAATCCATAAAAAAGGTGGATTTAATGTATCGAAGATACTCTAATTTAAAGGTGTTAATGATCTTAGAAAAGTTTTAAAAAAACTGATTGGAACTAAAATAAGTCGATTGGAATCATCAGGATGTAGATTAAAAACAGCCGGAGAGGAAACAAAACCGGCATAAAGTCGGAAGTTTAACCTGCGCTACCGCCAGAGATTGAAACCAGCACACAACCGGAAGTGAAACTGACATATAGTCGGATCTATATACAAACAAAAAACACAGAGCCTCTCTCAAAAGATAAGTCTTGCTCTCTCTGACAGATTAGGTGAGAGAAGATAGAGGAAGAGAAATTTCCGGTGTACCGGAATTCTCCGTCGAGAGAGAGCCCCTAGACCTCAGGTAGAGGCGTCTAACTTTTCTTGGATATTTAATCAAGTCATTAATATATAGTTGTTAGAAGGATAAAAAAGGTTAGAAAACACAAGAACCAAATAAAAATATATAACATATAGTCATATACATAGCATCAATTTTTTACTAAATTACATAAAAAAAAAATCATAGTTCACTAAAGAAAAAATATTAAAATTTGTGAGAAATTCTTAATTATTTTTAACCTTTAGATTATTAACAAAGATAGCAAATTAACCATACTACTATTTAGTACAGTTTTTTTTTTCTTTTGGTAACAATGTGAAGATTTTATACCTTTTTTGAGGTTTTTTACCGAAAACAAAGGAAACATATAAAGCAGAGTGGACAAAGCTACAAAACAAACAAGTACGATGAACAGCCAATCAAACAAAAACACTAGGCAAAGAGGAGATTGCCTTCACGAACCCCTGGTGCAACCTCCAATTCCAGCTAACAAAAAAAATTCACGTAGAAAAAAATAATCGTAAAGTTTGCTCTCAGACACGAGAATCGAGACAAGCTATAGTTCTCATATCTCCGATGCCGGCGAAGCCATGGTTTGCCGGCGTCGGACCATTCTTCCTCAGCTTGCGACTCTCCTTTGTCTGGTCTTCTCCTTCATCTTAATTTTAGCTTTTCTTCTTCACTCCTCCGACCACCTTTCTATCTCAGAGAAATCAGATCTGATGGTTAGAGAGTCTTTTCTCATCATGCAAAGCTTCATTTCTCGTCGCCGATCAGTTTTATTGGCGAGTTTCTTTCCCAATTTCCATCGGATGAAACCTTCACCGGTGAGATCACTTCTTGCCTTGCTTCCGTTTGGCCACCTCGTCACAACCCTCCATGAGATTTGTTTTATAATGCCAGTGAGAGCTCTCCGGTCTCTCCAATTCAGTTTTCGACTACATCTGCACCATCTACTGCCTTAACATCCATATGTGGTAACGCACGTCTCGGTATGGTTTCGGTACCACAGCTTCCGGCGAGATTTTGTCCAGTTCCGACTACATGGCCGCCGCCGATCAGCCATCAGAGACAAATCTTCAATGCACTATCCAAGAGGGAACTAGGTTTCTGCCTTTTGGATCTTTTCAAATTTGGCCCAACTTGTTTCTCTCCTCGGCCCAATTACGAAAGTGGCTGATATATTATGGTTTTTACGTATTTTAATTAACGTTTTCAACGATCTTTCGAGTCTTTGCTTTTGTTTAGAGTCTTTTCAGGATAAAACATGTTCAAATGGAGTTTGATGGCAAAAGGATCGAGGAAAGGAGGCAAAAGAGCAAGAAGAGCAGTTTTGAAGCTCAGATCGATCGATCCTAGTTTGGATCGATCGATCCTGCATTGGGAGAATGTGTGTGCTTCCTGGATCGACCAAAGGAGGCCAGATCGACCATCCAGAGGCCAGATCGATCGATCCATAACTGGATCGATCGATCCAGCCAAACGAGAGCTTCCTGGATCGATCGACCAATCCTGGATCGATCGATCCAGGCCAGATCGATCGATCTGGTCCCTGCCGACAGTTTACCTTTTGACTAATGTTTTGTCAAGTTTTGTTTATATACGAGTTATTGAGTCATTTTCAGAGACACACTTTCATTTCTAGAGAGATAAACTATGATATTCTGCAGAGAAACTTTCTTTTCTATGATGCTTTCCATTTTCATTTGAGATTTCATTCTTTGAGAACTTTTGTAAGCTTTTGGGAGACAGAATCTGACTCTACAACCTTTGAGAAGTTTTCTGAACCCTCTTGTATTTTCTATCTATTTGCATATGAATTCTTGTTTATCTTTCTGTGTTCTTATGATTTCAATGTCTGAGTAGTCTTTTAGTTAGGTTCAGGGTAAGCAAATGAGTTTATGAATCATTGAATTGGACACAAATAGGGATTTATCATTTGAGTTCTTGATCTATAATTGTTCTTATTGCTTAGGCTGAATTGATCACTTAGCCTCTGATTCAGGGTTTAATCTATATTCCAGAAGTTTATAGGTTGCTTGATAGAACATAGATGAGAGTATCGTCCTTAGCCACCTAGGTCGCTAGATGAAGTAGTTGATGCCACGAGAGTGGATTGGTTATACATTTATGTTTGAGTTCTAGAATGGTGTTCATTAGCTCCCTGAATAGTTGTCTGATTCATGATCTCTGAATTCTTGCGAATCACCCTGAACCTAGCGCTTTTCTTTATTGATCTTTACATCGTTTTGAATTGCTATTTTCATGTGTTTCCACATCAAACAATCATGTTTCTGTCTTAGCTTAATTTCATTCATTAAGAATCGTAGTGTGACACTTGGTCTCTGTGGATTCGATACCTAGATTACTACAACATTTGATGTGCACTTGCAGTAGTTATATAGGGTTAAAACATTTTGTATCAGTGGCAACCCATTATTTTCACCCAACAGGCCCAGGTCCGTTTTAACATTTATTTTGGCTCTTCACTTTGTATTTATGAGACAACGCTTTGCCAAGATTAGCCGAAGACTCTTGTCGAGGCAGAGGTTGACATTGATACAAGACATAGTTGACTATCTAGCTTCAAACCAGGCCATTAGCCCACACCATTTGTCAAAGTTCATTGATAGTTCTCCATTCTTACCTGGCCTCGTGGGTCCATGGCAATCAAGCGTCTATACCATGGAGAAAACCTCGGATCCGATGGAACCGCTATGTTTTTCTTCGCTCATTAGCTGTTGTTCAGAAGTATTGATGTCTAGCCTAGTTTCGTTGAGGAGTAGCTACTTTCAATCTGTCGCTGGGAATTATCTCGCCGGACTAGGAAAGCTCTCCGACTTGTCTCGAGGCCTCTACCTTCTTGTTAGGCCTGAGTTTAAGGTCATCAATTCAGCTAGTACGATTGGTATTATACTTACCATTTTGGTATCGCTTGTGTTACTGTTTTCCTCCCTTGGGGAGAGATCATTTTTGATATTCAGGTTTTTACACCGTCTTAAGGCTATCAAATAAACCTATCGTGCATAGCACTTTAGGATCGAATCCACAAGGACTAAAGATTACACACCAAAGATGCGAGATACGAACTAATCTAGAGCAAATAAAGAATTGTATTCTAAACTAAGAAATGCAAAGAAAACAAGTAAAATGCAAAACGAAAAATAAGAGAAAAGTATTGGATCATGGGAATCTACTATCCTAAGAGTGAATCAAACGGAGATGCATTAGTTCGAATATTCATTATCCTAGAACATGGAACACTAATCAAGACTAATCCACTTCCGTGGCACTAATCCCTTCACTAATCATCCGATAATCAATAACTTCCGTTAGCTATCAGAATGATCAATGAGCATTAATAATAAGTCCAATAAGTTCACTAAACACCCTAAACATCAACTTCCGTTGGCTAGGATATGTAAAGCTCATAAAAGGATTTGTTCAAGCATTTCATCGAACACCTTCCGGGTGTGAAATGCCTAAGCTCTAAATTACCAATTCAAACAAACCTAGCCTAGCACTAACACCGCTTACTCGAATCACACCCCTAAAGGCATGGGATGTGACCAAAAATCCTAAGGTGTAATTCTAGCTCGGTTGTCACTCCGACTAGAACTACCTACTCTAAGATGCAACACTAGAGATCGGTTAATCATTGAAAATCTAGCATTAAGATCAATCCTAAATGAAGGAACTAACAAATAACAACCTAAACAATCATCATCCAACCATCAATTCATCCTAATCTAGCAAATCCCATGATCCAACTAAAAACCTAACACAAGAACACTAAGAACATGCTAAGAACATCAAGAACACAAACCCAGAAAATAAAAGTCAACTCATAAAAATAACACAAATCAAAAATCTAAACCGATCAAATGAAAGAAGATAAAGAAACAAGACATAATATATATATAGATTGAAGAAATCTTCATAAGAGTTGGATTAAAAATGAAGAGCAATTCAAGAACACCAAGAGGTGTTCTTGAACTCTCTCAACTCTAAAAATGAAGAAAACTCCTGCTTAGTTGCGTTTTTACATCTATTTATAGGTAAAGAGCAAAAATGAAGCGGATGGTGTCGGTAGCGGTCCAATCATGGCGGTAGGGTGCCGCCAGAGGGTGCATGGAGGGTGTGGCGGACCTCCTCTGGCGGTCCAAAGGCCGCTAGCTTCAACATCTGAGAGCTGAACCTTCATTCTTCGTCTTGGCGGTCCTGCGGTAGCGGTATGGGGTGCGGGGGCCATAACTCCTTACCCGTTTACCCAAATCAATCGGGATCACTTCCATTCGAAATCTAACTCAATTATCTACAACTTTCATGAAGGGAGCTGGAGCTAAATCGTACGGTAAAGGCTTCCTAGAAGACGATCTTTCAGACCCTTTGGTTTATGGCGGAGGGGGGGGGGGGTCGCTACGGAGTCTCTGGCGGGCCTTTGGTGGCGGTGGGGTACCGCCAGGATGATTATGGCGGGACATTCTTGGCGAGGGGGTGCCGCTAGGATTGGAATGCGAAGTGTGGCGGTAGTGTTGTGGCGAGGGGGTACCGCCAGGATCTTTGAAAGTTCCCGAAACTCGATTCTAGCATCCTTTGATCCTCTCGAGCCTCATCCGTCATGCTCCAAGCTTCACGATCACCTAAAAAGGACTCAAAATGCATGCAAAATGATAGATATGTAACTATATGTTTCTAAAATGTGACAAACGCGAATGCAAGACTAAATGCATATTTATAGTAGTATAGTATGTGAAATGTCGAAGAAAACGAATAAAAATCAATGTACAAATGATGTAAAATGCGTAGACATCAACTCCCCCAAACTTATCCTTTGCTTGTCCTCAAGCAAACATCAAAGAACAAGTAGGGAGGAACTAGGGGAGCGGGAGCTCAAATCCTAAAACCTCAAAAGACTTAGCCATACCCATCGCTACTCGAATATTTTTACTTTAGCGCCTATACCTTAGCATCGACAAACCTCATACCTACCAACTCTTTAACATTCATTCATTATCTATCAAGGTGTGATCTCGCAGAAAGATCTCAATTACTCTCAATCGGCTAGGTGTGGTAAAGGCTTGAAGATGGGGAAAAGATGGCTATAATGGTGTTTGTGGTTACCTCTCAAAACCAAATGCTAGTCACTTAGCAAAATCAAATGAAGAACAAGACCAAATGTTGGTACAAGATCCTCCTCCACTAGTCTACCCATTCGTATCACATGACTTAGACATTTTAACTCTCGATCTCTCTAGCAATCTAAATAATTCAAACCCAACCTTGGTGATTTTTCTTAGACCCATTCTTTTCTTTTTTTTTTTTACTTTCTCACTAGAGATTTTTCTTCACAAACAAATGCTCATGCCCATTTTTTTAATCAAACTCCCCTTCTTTTTTGTTTTTTTTTCTTTGGGCATTCTTTTCTTTTCTTGAGACTGCTCTAGTATTTTTTATTAAACTTCTTTTGGCCTACTCATAATTTCTTCTTATTCCAATCACCATTTTTCCATAGAGATCCTAATGTAATCCTAAGCCCTCATTACATCCCCAAAACTAGTGGAAGAGATCACTTGTCGGTCGTCTTCTTCTAAGATTTTACACATGAAAGCACATAAAAGAGACCTCACTCAACAAATAGCATTGGTTGGAATGAAAGGTTTGAGTTTTGGGTGGGGAACTATCCAAAATGATAAGATAGCTACTTGAGTTAATTATGAGGGTGGTGGAATGGATAAGATAACTCAAGTATTAAGACCATGAGAGCGCATTTCAACCTTTAAGCGAGACAATTAGATTTCCATTTTAGTCCAAATAAGATAGAGTTGGTATTAATTCAAAGTAAATCTCCGCTCAGGCAAAAACATTCAAGCCGAGAGATCAAAGTAGGGTTAGCCCTTAAAGACTTTTCGGAAATTAGTTTCGTCATTGCCCCCTATGCATATGCATATGTGATCCTAAAATGCTTCTAGACTCAATCATAAATGCCAAATGCTAATGCAAAACTACATGATTTTTTTATATATCTATTAACAATGCAAGACTCAAGAAAGCAAAACAAAACAACTAAAACAAAATTAGTAACGGTTTCCTCCCCCGGACTTACTTTTCACCGTCTCGGTGAGAAAGTAAAACCGAGAAAAGAAACAAAATACACAAAAACGAAATGGTATAGACAAAGGGTAGTTAGAGGTACCTTGAAGCGGATCGGAATGAGGAGGAGGAGGAGGCGTTGTGCGTTTCAGCTCACCGGTCTTGACCGTTTGATCCGTACCATTATTCACCTTATTATTCCTACAAAAACGGGGAATCAACATTTATTAAACATGGTGATACAATCACCACGAAATCAAAATCAACAAAAACAATAAGATAAGGGATATAATTGCTTGTTTTATGTCACTAGCATTGACGAGGGATAGGATTGGGGGAGTCCCCAATGGCGCGTTTAACGTCACTAGCTTGACGGTTGCTTCCTTCATCAACTCCTTCCTTGCACATCTTCTCTACTCATAGTTGCGCACCTACAAGATCAAGATCACAAGCAATAAAGAGGAGAAAGATTAGCAACAAAAAAAAATGAAAAACGCTCTAGTCTCAATTCGAATCCTAACTCTAATGGCAATCGTTTAGTCCCCGGCAACGGCGCCAATTTGATATTCAGGTTTTTACACCGTCTTAAGGCTATCAAATAAACCTATCGTGCATAGCACTTTAGGATCGAATCCACAAGGACTAAAGATTACACACCAAAGATGCGAGATACGAACTAATCTAGAGCAAATAAAGAATTGTATTCTAAACTAAGAAATGCAAAGAAAACAAGTAAAATGCAAAACGAAAAATAAGAGAAAAGTATTGGATCATGGGAATCTACTATCCTAAGAGTGAATCAAACGGAGATGCATTAGTTCGAATATTCATTATCCTAGAACATGGAACACTAATCAAGACTAATCCACTTCCGTGGCACTAATCCCTTCACTAATCATCCGATAATCAATAACTTCCGTTAGCTATCAGAATGATCAATGAGCATTAATAATAAGTCCAATAAGTTCACTAAACACCCTAAACATCAACTTCCGTTGGCTAGGATATGTAAAGCTCATAAAAGGATTTGTTCAAGCATTTCATCGAACACCTTCCGGGTGTGAAATGCCTAAGCTCTAAATTACCAATTCAAACAAACCTAGCCTAGCACTAACACCGCTTACTCGAATCACACCCCTAAAGGCATGGGATGTGACCAAAAATCCTAAGGTGTAATTCTAGCTCGGTTGTCACTCCGACTAGAACTACCTACTCTAAGATGCAACACTAGAGATCGGTTAATCATTGAAAATCTAGCATTAAGATCAATCCTAAATGAAGGAACTAACAAATAACAACCTAAACAATCATCATCCAACCATCAATTCATCCTAATCTAGCAAATCCCATGATCCAACTAAAAACCTAACACAAGAACACTAAGAACATGCTAAGAACATCAAGAACACAAACCCAGAAAATAAAAGTCAACTCATAAAAATAACACAAATCAAAAATCTAAACCGATCAAATGAAAGAAGATAAAGAAACAAGACATAATATATATATAGATTGAAGAAATCTTCATAAGAGTTGGATTAAAAATGAAGAGCAATTCAAGAACACCAAGAGGTGTTCTTGAACTCTCTCAACTCTAAAAATGAAGAAAACTCCTGCTTAGTTGCGTTTTTACATCTATTTATAGGTAAAGAGCAAAAATGAAGCGGATGGTGTCGGTAGCGGTCCAATCATGGCGGTAGGGTGCCGCCAGAGGGTGCATGGAGGGTGTGGCGGACCTCCTCTGGCGGTCCAAAGGCCGCTAGCTTCAACATCTGAGAGCTGAACCTTCATTCTTCGTCTTGGCGGTCCTGCGGTAGCGGTATGGGGTGCGGGGGCCATAACTCCTTACCCGTTTACCCAAATCAATCGGGATCACTTCCATTCGAAATCTAACTCAATTATCTACAACTTTCATGAAGGGAGCTGGAGCTAAATCGTACGGTAAAGGCTTCCTAGAAGACGATCTTTCAGACCCTTTGGTTTATGGCGGAGGGGGGGGGGGTCGCTACGGAGTCTCTGGCGGGCCTTTGGTGGCGGTGGGGTACCGCCAGGATGATTATGGCGGGACATTCTTGGCGAGGGGGTGCCGCTAGGATTGGAATGCGAAGTGTGGCGGTAGTGTTGTGGCGAGGGGGTACCGCCAGGATCTTTGAAAGTTCCCGAAACTCGATTCTAGCATCCTTTGATCCTCTCGAGCCTCATCCGTCATGCTCCAAGCTTCACGATCACCTAAAAAGGACTCAAAATGCATGCAAAATGATAGATATGTAACTATATGTTTCTAAAATGTGACAAACGCGAATGCAAGACTAAATGCATATTTATAGTAGTATAGTATGTGAAATGTCGAAGAAAACGAATAAAAATCAATGTACAAATGATGTAAAATGCGTAGACATCAATTTTCATCATTTTCCTCCGGATCGGAGAGAACCATTCCACCAAACTTCTCCGTTATGGAGACAATTTTCAAACGCTCAGTTGCCTTGAAGGGTTTACGAGCTAACAATTTAGTTCGCTTGCCTATATTGGCTAATGAACTAGCCCTTGTTAAGGATCTTATGGTTACTATCTTTGATTGTAACTTTCTATCTTTATGCTTAATGCTTTGTGTTTATTGTATGATTCTATCTCGGACTCTTTGGCAACGAGTCTCCGAAGAACTTGTATTGTTGTATCTTTTGGTTTGAGTTGAATGAAAGTAAGTTGAGTGACAAAAAAAAAAAAAAAAGAACTTCTTCCTATCTCTTTTCGCAAAAATTGTCTCAAAAGTTGCCATTAATTGCTCTAAAAATTTTCCTTGGCTTTGAATATTGCACATCTTTTGTTCCACTTTTCCAAAGTAATTAGGTAGATGTCAAATTGGAGCATGTTTTCTCTGAGAGAATCGAAACTACTCGGTTGAACACAATTACAGAGATGATAAGTTCGTTTGTGTTAGTGTGGCCGATGTATTGTCATTTAGGTTCAAACACACAACTTAAGCTGTTGAGAAATATTAATAATTTTTTTTTTTTTGATAGAACGCAGAAGTTCCGGACAATGGGCCCTTAATCTCTCTTGGTAGCCGGAACTAGCGTTTAGTCTATTTCTATTTAAAGAATGACTCTCCGTACTAATGGAAATTGAACACGGAACACAAAATAACCAATCTCTTTGTTTTACCACTAGACCACCACCTCATTGGTAAATATGAATAAAGTTACAAGGACAAAAAAAACAAGTCAATTTTAATAAAATAATATTTATGATATCTCTTTTCATGGATACCTAATCAGATCTTTAAAAGTTGTTACAAAAGATAAAACTATTAACAAGAAATAAGGTTTTCGAAAACAAGCTATACAAATATTAACTTTCCTAGACATGCAATAATTTACCACTAAATCACATCTAAAATCACAAATTATACTCCCGACGTTTCATATTACTTATTGTTTTCAGAAGTTAAAATTCATTTCAAATTACTTTTCGTTTTATGTTTTCAGTGCAAATGTTTGATGAAATTTCCAATTTTATCCCTCTTACTTTAATGTCTTGACCAATAAAATTAAAATAAATCATCATTAATTAAGAATAATACAAAAAATTCAATTATTTTCTTAATAAGTGTGAAACAACTTAAACTACAACGTAACTAATATAAATGGAAAACTGTTATTTATGAAGGGAAAACTGTACGAACAAAACTTTCCCCACTGAAAAAGATCACCTAAATAATTCTAATCTATTTAAGTAACAAAAAAACTTCAGTCTTTTAAAAACGAAGCCAAAAGCCCAAGTGAATCATGCGATTGATGCGAAATGGACATAAGCAATGTATCATTTTGATGAAACCATAAGTTCGATAAAAGCGTTGAAATTGAAATGGTTGGAAATTTTGTCACTACTTTTTTGTCCTTGTGGTAGCTGTTCAAGACTGGGATATTTACCAACTAATGATGTTTTTACGCGTAATTTGAAATTTAAGTACTAACATTACTTTTCCTACATTGAATTAGTCTTTTACGTTTTATAAGAGATAAATTTATTCCAAAAAGTGAAAAAGACCAATGAATATTGAAGACGAGCAAGATATCTTGTTTTTTTCTTTTTCTTTTCTTTATGTGTCCAAGAGAAATTACACTTACGGCTATTAAACTGCAACGACTCTCAGCCTAAAATATGACTATAACATGCGGTGAATTTGTACACAGATGTTCGACCGACATTTCAGACATTTAGCATCAGCTATTAAACTGCGGTGACGACGTATATATTTATGCCAAGAATTTGCACACAGAGATTCCACCACACTTGAATTTAGAAGGTGATACAAGAAAAAACAATATTACAAATTATATCAATAAACTACAAGGTTTATGTTGTCGTGCAAATCTAATTTAATTAAAGATGTTGATTTAGTTAACGATAGACTAGTTAAACGTTTTTAAACTGCCACTTTGAAACTTGGGAAAGAAAAAATGTATAAAAAACTTGGGACCACGTCAAATATGATACACGCTTTAGTGCTATAAATACTGAGCTCAAATGCTTCACAATTCACAACCAAAACACATACAAATTAAACAATCTTGAAAAAAACATTAGTAGAACCTTTTTGTCTGAAAATGAGGGTTTCCAAGTCTCTCATCCTGATTACCTTATCGGCTTTGGTCATTTCCTTTTCCAAAGCTTATGATCCAAGTCAAGGGCGGATCCACTAACAAGAATGTGGGTTCAGCTGACACCACATAAAATTAGAAAAAAATTAAGTTTTGTATAGTTTGTCATAATGAACCTAGAGCAAAAATTTTATTGACACCGTAAAAGCTAAAATTTATTTGGAAAAAAAATTATAGTCTTTATTCTCAGTCCATATTTTAAAGAAGCCCAATTAGTCAGCACAAAATATTTTGGTAAACCCAATTTTAGTGTCTTAATTTTTTTAAACAATTAAAACCTAATTGATCTTTCTCAAATTGATAGAGATATTTTTTTTCATCAAACTTGGCGTGACTCTTCAATTTGTTTCTAATTTTTTTCTATCTTCAACAAAGTAAGTACAAATCTTAATTCATAATTCTTGTATTGTTTATTTTCGATGATTGTAGTCTAATAATTAGTATCTACCTTTACACATATAACTTTGATTAATTTTGTAAGACTGTAACTGTTTCAGTTTCTTAAGATTTTGATTTTCAGTTTTGATATAACACCGAATGAGATTGTGATGAAAAGATTTCAGGATATGAAAGATCGAAGAGTGCTTTTGTAGAATATTCGATGTAAAAACGATTTTTTTTTTTTTAACTCTTGACAATTTTTTTATTAATATTTATATATTTTAGATTATGTTTTTGACCCCGGTAAAATATAATCCTAGGTCCGCCACTGATCCAAGTCCACTCCAAGACTTCTGTGTAGCCATTAAGGACCTCAAAGATGGTGGTGCGTATAAAACTCGGTTTATTTAACTCTCTACTAATTACTATTGTCCTTCATTATGATTTAATTTTAATATATGATTTTCGAATCAATATTTTTACATGCAGTTTTTGTGAATGGTAAATTCTGTAAGGAAATGAAGGCAGATGATTTCTTCTACTCAGGCCTCAACAAAGCAGGAAGCACTAATAATAAAGTCAAATCCAACGTGACAACAGTCAATGTCGATCAGATTCCAGGGCTAAACACTATGGGAATATCCTTAGTCCGCATAGACTATGCGCCATATGGACAAAACCCACCTCACACGCACCCTCGTGCCACTGAGATCCTTGTCGTTATCGAGGGAACGTTATATGTCGGATTTGTCTCTTCAAATCAAGACAACAACCGTCTTTTCGCCAAAGTTCTGAACCCAGGCGACGTGTTCGTCTTCCCCATTGGTATGATCCATTTTCAAGTGAATATTGGGAAGACCCCTGCGGTGGCCTTTGCTGGACTGAGTAGTCAGAACGCTGGTGTTATCACCATCGCAGATACTGTATTTGGATCAATGCCTCCGATTAATCCAGAGATTTTGGCTCAGGCGTTTCAGTTAGATGTCAATGTTGTCAAAGACCTTGAGGCCAAGTTTAAAAACTGAATATAGTCATTACTACGATTGTTTATCTTTGTAACACTAAGTAATGATGTAATACGAATTAAAGGTGTATGCTTAATAGAATAAAACAGGTGTTGTTCACCTAATTTGATATTAAATCTAATTACTTTTCCTATATTTGATTCAGTCTTACATTTTTTAGTGTCAAAATCATCTCTTGGATATTTAATAAAGTCATTCATAGTTGTTAGCATTTAGAAGGATAAAAAAATTTTAGGAAACACGAGTATCAAAAAAAATAAATAAATAAATAAATAACATAGAAGTAGCATGAATTTGTTACTAAATTGCATAAAAATCAGTCTACTAATATTTGTTGTACATAAATTTTCGTGAGAATGTTTTACATATTTTATAAGACTTCACGTTCAGATAATTAACAAAAATATCCTATTAACCATATTAGCTTGCTTGGATTAGGAATGTAACTAGAATGGTTCCGTATTGTTGATATAGGTTATAACCTAACTATCTTGTTCATGCAGTTCTTCATGTTTTATTCATTCTTTGTTCCTTTTTCTTTGTATTTGTTCATTCTTTCCCCTTTCTTGCTATAATCTTTTTCTTTGTTGTCTGGGAGAAACTAAATCTACTCAATTGAGATTATCAGTGGGTTGTGTTACGTCGTTGCTGTATTACCACTTAGGTTCATATTCCTAAACTTTATGCTAAATATATGAACAAGTTCCTATTCTATAGAGTTACAATTCTTATCGAAATAGGAACATTGACATTATCCCAATAGGTTCAAACCCACATTTTTTTGTTGTATATTACATCATTATTATTAGAGATATCTGATTTAATGCTAATATGATGCAAATTCTCTTCGACAAACGGTTATGTATGTACGACATCCTCATGATGGACATGCTCTCTCCGCAACACTCGGATCTACGACAGTCGCTTCTGCATGTACGACATCCATGTGATGGACAAGCTCTCTCCGCAACACGAGACCACGACGGACGACTCTATCTTCAGCACTCTGGAACCTCTCAAAAATTGCACTCTGCGTCCATTGAGATTTATGAAGTTGGAAACTCTCAGAAATTTTCTCACTCGGACTCAGCCTTCCTTAGAATTTAGAGGATCATATACTTATAATTGGAAAACTGGATATTGATGATGTGTCATGGTTTTATTGGATTTTAACCCTTAATTCCACTAACTTATCGAGTCTTTTATTGATTTAAATGTTTCTTTAGAGTCTTTTAGTCTTTTATCGAGTCTTTATATGTTTTATGTTGCTTTGGAGAAAACGTGTTATTTTGGGATGAAAACGCGGATTTCGAAATACAAAATCATGCAGAAAAGCCAAAAATTTAACATTTGTTTCAAGTCTTCCCGATATCATATAGATTATATTTGGAAAAAAGATAGCTCTTTGAGTTAGCTTTCATTTGGAACTGGTCTCAGGTCATTCTCATTAATGGTTCAAGAGTTAATCATGTTTTACTGAAGATAGGTCAATCTGGCGAGCAAATGAAGCAAGTGTAGAAACTATACCCAGGAAGTTGGGATCGATCGATCCTACATTGAGATTGATCAATCTGGCATCAGACGCGAATTTTAAAACCCAAAATCAATCTGTGTCGATCTAGAACCAACCTTAACCAATTTATTTAGTTTTAAAACCCTAAGACTGGACTCTGAGAGCAAAAAACACTTTCATTCTATTTAGTTTTATATATTATTTTACTTATTGAGAGGTTAAGGGAGCAGATATATGAACCCTTTTGGATTTATATTCAATTGATTATGATTTCTTCTTCATCTCTTTGTTGTATCTCTGCATCCATGTCTGAGTAGTTCCATAGTTAAGTTTAGGGTTTCAAGAGAATTTATGATACAATGAATTAGACATATTTAGGGATTTATATATCACATGTTGTTCACTTATTGTTGTTCTTATTGCTTAGGCTAAACTGATCACTTAGTCTCTGATCTAGGGTTTAATCTATTCATCAAAAGTGTTATAGATTACTTGATAGAACATAGGTGAGCGTATTGTCTTTAGGAAACGAAAGCTTATGCTAAGGTAATCCGTGAACAAATTAAACATGCTCGTTAATGCTTGTTTAGAAGTTTAGGTTCAAACGATAGTTTAGATACTTGAGTTGCTAGATAACATAATTGATACCACGACAGTGGATTGATTATACATTCATATTTGAGTTCTAGATTGTGCTTATATGTTCCTTGAATAATTAACTGACTCATGATCTCTAAATTCCTGTGTATCACCTTTGACCTAGCATTTCGTTTAATTGATCTTTACATTGTTTTATTTGCTATTTTTTTTTTACATCACAACGTACAACTATATCATTGTCTTACCTTGGTTTCACTCTCAAAGAATCGTAGTGTAACCTTGATCTATGTGGATTCGATCTCATCTATACTATTGCTATTCTATGTACACTTGCAGTCTTAGTTTGGGTTAAAACCTCTGTATATCAACCAAGAGGAAAGTTTCTTCTCTCCAAGTAGAACTTTGGAGATTCTGAGACTTCACCACGTGAAGTCTCGTGGTATGATGTAGTCTGGTTAGAAAGCAATGTTCCAAAGAAACCATTCACATTATGGGTCACTGCTCTTGATCGACTGCCTGTATATGGGTGTGTTGCTCCTTCTCTTAACTGATGCACCTGCAATAACCTACACGAAACCAGAGATAATTTTTTTTCTTCACTGCGAGTTCTACTCCCAAATATGGAATCAACCTCTGCATATACTAGGTATTTTGAGCTTCCTATTTTCGAACTGGTCATGTCTTCTATACTGGCTCTCTATGAGATCTACATTGATCTTAACAAAGTTGAAGCGTATTGATGCTTAAACAACATTTATTAGAATGTCACACATCGAGACTTGGAAAACTTGAGGACTAATATACAATTGTGTGACAATCCTCCACTCTTGAGCTAGTTTTTGGATGTGAGTTAGACTCACAATTCTAATATGGTATCAGAGCCCATCGTTCCAACTTCTCAATTGTGGTCTACCCCCCCCCCCCCGGTGGATGTCGAATCCCACTAATTTCATGCTTCAGTTGTCAACTCATGAGCTTGAAGGGTGTATTAGAATTGTCCCATATTGTAAGTTGAGATATTTGTGGGGTTGTATGTAAGGTACATGGGCATCTCCACTCATTTTCAATTATTGGTTTTGAATTGGAAGTCCATGATTCTAATAGTTAATATCGTATCAGAGCATGCCCAAGTTTTTTATTGTGAGGCCCAACCGTGGATGTCCAGTCCCACAAACTTCATGCTTCATATGTCCATTATGAACTTAAGTGGGTGTATTAGAATGTCCCACACCGAGACTTGGAAAACTTGAGGACTAATATATAAGTGTGTTGTAATCCTCCAATCTTGAGGTAGCTTTTGGGTGTGAGTTAGGCTCAAACTTCTATTAACGGTTTTCATGATTTGGAGGGAAAGTGTTTGGAGACAAACCAACGTCCACATCGGAAGATTAGAAAGTAACTGTTTAATATATAAGTCAAGTCAATCTCCAATTAGTATGAGACATTTTGAGAAGGATTCCAATAACAAATCCGTGAGGGGTTGGACCCTTGGCCCAAAGTGGACATTATCATACTAATGGGGGAGTTAACTTGGGCTTGCAGAAGCCCAACAGTTGATATCAGAGCCTAGGTCAAAAAGGTGGACTTAGGGAAAAGTGGGTGTGGATTGCATGCTCGGTGTGGAAGGAACCCACAAGATGACACGATTAGAAGAATGCCTCAAGAGAATCTCGCGATTAAAGGTGACGGTGTCTGGGTGTCAAGGTTTCGCTGGAAGAGAGGCTAAGGTTCGTGGTCTTTAGTTTGAGAGGAGGATTGTTGGAAGACAAACCAAGATCCCACATCGAAAGATTAGAAAATAAAAGTCTAATATATAAGTCAAGTCTAAATCCAATTAGTATGAGATATTCTGGGAAGGAGTCCAATAACAAATCCGTGCGGATTTGGCCACTTGTCCCAAAGCGCAAAATATCATACTAATAGAGAGTTGACTTGGGCTTGTAAGCCCAACAACTAGGCCGGAAAAAAGTGGACCTAGGAAAGAGAGGCCTTTTGGGAAAGAAGCCAAAAACAAATATGTGCGGGTTTGGCCACTTGGTCCAAAGCAACCAATCTCATACTAATAGGGAGTTGACTTGGTCTTAAGAAAACCTAACATAAATGAATAATAGGCTCCATAATAGCTCCTCTGCTACTGTTGCTGAGTTTAACAAGACAATTCACCATTCGATCCGGGACACTCTCTTGGTCAGATGAAAGAGGAAAGGCTTTGGCACCCTTCTATCTCTCTTGTTAGCCTATGCATAACCATCGATGTCTGTTAGGTTTTTTTTTCTATTTTTGATCTTTTAAAACAAAGCCAGAAACCCAAGTGAATCATGCGATTGATACAAAATGGACATAATCAAAGTATCATTTTGATTGAACCGTGAGTTTGATAAAGCGTGTCTTATTGGAAAAAGATGCACACAAGTTGAAATGGTTGATGTTTATTAGACCTTCCCAGTTCCCACACACATGTTGGAATTTTGACACTACGTTTGTCCTAATTGTGGCAGTTGTTCAAGACTGGGATATTTACCAACTAAATGATGCTTTCGCGTAATTTGATATTTAACATTATTTTTCTACATTGAATAAGTCTTTACGTTTTATAAGAGAGAAAACTATTCCAAAATGTGATAAAGATCAATATATTTCGAAGACGACCAAGGTAATGCACCTATTAAACTGCATTTTTGGGGTGAATATCTTTTCTTTTCTTTTTGATGTGTCCTAGCTAGAAAAATTACACTAGTTCTGCTAGTTTCATACATTTAGTATCAGCTTAATTTGCTACTAGCCTAAAATATGCCTACATACTTTTTATCAAAATATAAATAAATAAATAAATAAATATATGCATATATATAATATATGCCTACAACATACGGGAACGCATATATTTTGGCCACGTTCACAGAGATTTGACCACACTTGAATCTAGAAGGTGATACAAGCTCGGGCGAGGTGTTATGTATATTATTGTCGTGTAAATCTGATTTTAATTAAAGATAGATTAAGTTAATGATAGACTTGTTAAACGTTTTTGAACTGCCACTTTGAAACATGCGAAGACAAATGTATAGAATAAAACTGGACCACGTCAAATATGACACGCGCTCTAGCCCTATAAATACTTAGCTCTAATTCTTCATAATTCATAAACAATAAACATTATAAATCTCTATAAAACATTAGTACTATAACCTTTTTGTCTGAAAATGAGGGTTTCCAAGTCTCTCATCCTGATTACCATATCGGCTTTGTTCATTTCCTTTTCCAAAGCTTATGATCCAAGTCCACTCCAAGACTTCTGTGTAGCCATTAAGGACCTCAAAGATGGTGGTGCGTATAAAAATCGGTTTATTTATCTCTCTACTAATTATTATTGTCCTTCATTATGATGTAATTTTAATATATGATTTTCGAATCAATATTTCTACTTGCAGTTTTTGTGAATGGTAAATTCTGTAAGGAAATGAAGCAAGCGAAGGCAGATGATTTCTTCTACTCAGGCCTCAACAAAGCAGGAGACACTGATAATAATAAAGTCAAATCCAACGTGACAACAGTCAATGTCGATCAGATTCCAGGGCTAAACACTATGGGAATATCCTTGGCCCGCATAGACTATGCGCCATATGGACAAAACCCACCTCACACGCACCCTATGCACACATGCAACAACCATCCACTCTTGTTTTACCACTAAATCACATCTAAAATCATAAATTATACTCCCGACGTTTCATATTACTTATTGTTTTCAGAAGTTAAAATTCGTTTCAAATTACTTTTCGTTTTATGTTTTCAGTGCAAATGTTTGATGAAATTTCCAATTTTATCCCTTTTATTTTAATGTCTTGACAAATAAAATTAAAATAAATCATCATTAATTAAGAATAATACAAAAAATCAACCGTTTTCTTAATAAGTGTGAAACAACTTAAACTACAACTAATATAAAACTGAGAGAGTAATATTTATGAAGGGAAAACTGTACGAAAAAAACTTTCCCCACTGAAAAAGATCACCTAAATAATTCTAATCAATTTAAGTAAACAAAAAAACTTCAATGTTTTTAAAACGAAGCCAAAAGCCCAAGTGAATCATGCGATTGATGCGAAATGGACATAAGCAATGTATCATTTTGATGAAACCATAAGTTCGATAAAAGCGTTGAAATTGAAATGGTTGGAAATTTTGTCACTACTTTTTTTGTCCTTGTGGTAATTTACCAACTAATTATGTTTTTACGCGTAATTTGAAATTTAAGTATTAACATTACTTTTCCTACATTGAATTAGTCTTTTACGTTTTATAAGAGATAAATTTATTCCAAAAAGTGAAAAAGACCAATGAATATTGAAGACGAGCAAGATATCTTGCTTTTTTCTTTTTCTTTTCTTTATGTGTCCTAGAGAAATTACACTTACGGCTATTAAACTGCAACGACTCTCAGCCTAAAATATGACTATAACATGCTGTGACGACGTATATATTTCTGCCAAGAATTTGTACACAGATGTTCGACCACACTTGAATTTAGAAGGTGATACAAGAAAAACAATATTACAATTTAAATCAATAAACTACAAGGTTTATGTTGTCGTGCAAATCTAATTTAATTAAAGATGTAGATTTAGTCAACGATAGACTAGTTAAACGTTTTTAAACTGCCACTTTGAAACTTGGGAAAGAAAAAATGTATAAAAAACTTGGGACCACGTCAAATATGATACACGCTTTAGTGCTATAAATACTGAGCTCAAATGCTTCACAATTCACAACCAAAACACATACAAACAATCTTGAAAAAAGCATTAGTAGAACCTTTTTGTCTAAAAATGAGGGTTTCCAAGTCCCTCATCCTGATTACCATATCGGCTTTGGTCATTTCCTTTTCCAAAGCTTATGATCCAAGTCCACTCCAAGACTTCTGTGTAGCCATTAAGGACCTCAAAGATGGTGGTGCGTATACAACTCCGTTTATTTATTTCTCTACTAATTATTATTGTCCTTCATTATGATGTAATTTTAATATATGATTTACGAATCAATATTTCTACTTGCAGTTTTTGTGAATGGTAAATTCTGTAAGGATATGAAGCAAGCGAAGGCAGATGATTTCTTCTACTCAGGCCTCAACAAAGCAGGAGACACTGATAATAATAAAGTCAAATCCAACGTGCACAACAGTCAATGTCGATCAGATTCCAGGGCTAAACACTATGGGAATATCCTTGGCCCGCATAGACTATGCGCCATATGGACAAAACCCACCTCACACGCACCCTCGTGCCTCCGAGATCCTTGTCCTTATCGAGGGAACATTATATGTCGGATTTGTCTCTTCCAATCAAGACAACAACCGTCTTTTCGCCAAAGTTCTGAACCCAGGCGACGTCTTCGTCTTCCCCATTGGTATGATCCATTTTCAAGTGAATATTGGGAAGACCCCTGCGGTGGCCTTTGCTGGACTGAGTAGTCAGAACGCTGGTGTTATCACCATCGCAGATACAGTGTTTGGATCAACGCCTCCGATTAATCCAGAGATTTTGGCGCAGGCGTTTCAGTTAGATGTCAATGTTGTCAAAGACCTTGAGGCCAAGTTTAAAAACTAAATCTAGTCACTACTACGAGTGTTTATCGTTGTAACACTTAAATAATGTTGTAATACGAATTAAAGGTGTATGCTTAATAGAATAAAACAGGTGTTGTTCACCTAATTTGATATTAAATCTAATTACTTTTCCTATATTTGATTCAGTCTTACATTTTTTAGTGTCTGGGTCAAAATCATTTCTTGGATATTTATTAAATTCATTAATAGTTGTTAGCATTTAGAAGGATAAAAAAAGTTTAGGAAACACAAGTATCAAAAAAAAAAAAAAAAAAAAAAAAACATCGAAGTAGCATGACATTGTTACTAAATTGCATAAAAATCATAGTCTAGTAAAGCAAAATATTAGTTGTACATAAATTTTTGTTAGAATGTTTTACATATTTTATAAGACTTAACGTTTAGATAATTAACAAAAATATAGGTTATAACCTAACTATCTTGTTCATGCAGTTCTTTATGTTTTACAATCTTTTTTCCTTTTTTCTTTGTATTTGTTTATTCTTTCCACTTTTTTGCTATAATATTTTTCTTTTTTGTCTGAGAGAAACTAAAACTACTCAATTGAGATGATCAGTTGGGTTGTGTTACGTCGTTGCTGTATTACCACTTAGGTTTTATTGGGATAATGCCAATGTTCCGATTTCGATAAGAATTGTAACTCTATAGAATCGGAACTTGTTCATATATTTAGCATAAAGTTTAGGCAATTGTCCATATATTAGAGGCTTAGTCTTAGGTTATCGAAACTTGCTTGTTTTATTCATATGCATATACAACCCTATTTATACAAAGACTAAACCTCAAAAATATGGATAATTTCCTAAACTTTATGCTAAAAATATGAATAAGTTCCTATTTAATAGAGTTACAATTCTTATGGAAATAGGCCCTGTTCAGTGCAGAGTCGCAGCGACAATAACCTGTGATAAAAAATAAAGCCTTTACCTCTCTTTTAATTATTCTTCTTCACTGTTATTTTCTGTCGCCACGGCTGTTTTACGGTGATTTCGGAGTCGCTGACAGCAACAACACTCTAAACCTTTTTAAGAAGTAGCGACAGTCGCTGGTGATTTTAATCACAACTATGGATCACAACTTTTTTAATTTTTTTTGCTAAAAGTAAAAAAAAAAGCTGTATATACAATCATATATAGTCAAATAAGGAAAACTGTGAACTAATTATATATTCAATTGAGTTGTCAACCTTAATTAAGTGAGTTTTGAGTTTTCTATTTGTGTTGCAGTCGCAGTCGCTGCGACCGTAAAAAGAACAGGGCCATAGTTAATGATCAATACCCACATGGGTTGAATGGTTTTCCCTATGCACACACCCATACTCTCTTGTCCAACACGCATGGGTTGGATGACTTTCCCTATGCACACATGCAACACCCATCCACTCTTGTTTTATCATTTCTTTATGTATTTCTTTATTAAAAGGACCATGCTCACTTGTCCTTTGAGAGCTCTATATAAGCTTGCTCTCTACCTCATTTGTAATCATCATCTAAGTTTCTCTCATTCTCTCTCAATGTCAAATCTTCTTCTTCCTCTTCCTATTTAGTTTTTGCAAATATCAACATGGTATCAGAGCAAGATCCTAAATGATCATAGCCTTGTTATCGCATTTCTCTTATTCCGCCTAAACTCTATTCTTGTTTCTTCAATCTCTTATCATTACGAATCACTCTAATAGCCTTGTTTCACTCTGAGACTTAGTCCTCAAAATCATTGATTCTTGAGTTGTGAAAAAAACTAGATTTGTGATCATCGATTTAAATCATGGATAGTACTAAACCAGTTGTGATTCCAGTGATTTTGAAAGGAGCAAACTATATCATATGGTCTAGAACCACAAAAACAGCCCTTGGTGGCCGTGGGTTATGGATTTATATTGAAGGAACTAAGCCTTCGCCAAAACCCATCATCAAAGAAGATGGAGACTCTGACTCTACCATCAAAGAAAAAGAAGAAGAAGCCAAGAAAGAAGCAGAAAATAAATGGATTCAAGAAGATCAATCCGTATTTAGTCTCCTTCAAAATTCTCTTGATGCGCCTATTCTAGAGGCCTATTCCTACTGTGAAACAGCAAAAGATCTTTGGGGAACTCTCAAAAACGTCTATGGCAACATCTCAAACCTCACTAGAGTATTTGAAGTCAAGAAAGCCATTAACAACCTCAGTCAAGAAGACATGGAATTTACCAAACATTTCGGTAAATTTAGATCACTTTGGGCTGAGTTAGAGATGCTAAGACCTAGCACCATGGATCCAGCTGTGATCAATGAAAGAAGGGAGCAAGATAAAGTCTTTGGATTACTGCTCACCTTAAACCCCTCATTTAACGATCTCATCAAGCATCTATTGAGGGCAGAGAAGCTTCCAAGCTTAGATGAAGTGTGCTCACAGATTCAAAAGGAGCAAGGATCATTCGGCCTGTTTAGCAACAAAGGAGATCTTCCAATGGCTAACAAAGTAGAGACTCCAACAGCCAACAAAAGTGGTTACCAAGGCAACAACTTCATCAAAGACTACAAGCCACCGTGGTGCACCCATTGTAAGAAGAAGGGTCATCGAGTTGAAAAATGCTACATACTCCATCCACACCTAAGACCAAGCCTACCAAGAGCAAACATTTCTCAAGAGGTTAGAAGCGGTCAAGCTCAAGCCGGCTCATCTAAACAAATGGAAGAAGTGGCAATGGCAGCATCTCATGGTGATCTAGTGAGGAAATCAGACTTGGAGTCTCTCTTCAAAGCAATCGCCAACATAAATCAATCCGGTATCACTTTATTTGCCTCTAAACCAAGCAAAACTCTAGTAATTGATTCTGGAGCTTCCCATCATATGCTTAACAATCGTGATCTGTTAACTAATATTAAACCTGCAAATGGAAATGTGGAAATTGCAAATGGGGATAAAATACCAGTTAAAGGCGAAGGAGAACTAAAATTATTTGATAAAACGTCCAATGCCTTTTATATGCCAACGTTCACTTCTAATTTGTTATCTGTCAAAAAGGCCACTAATTATTTGAATTGCAATGCTATATTTGGTCCTAATAATGTGAAGTTTCAGGATATTGAGACCGGAAAGTTGCTTGGAGAAGGAGGCACTAAGGGAGACTTATATATTTTGGAGAATCTTTCACCAAGCAATCAAGCCTTATCTTTTAATTCATGCTTAGATAATAATGCCTTGTGGCACTCTAGATTAGGCCATCCGCACTCTAGAGCTCTTGAACTTATGTTACCTACTATCTCTTTTAAAAATGCTAGTTGTGAAGCATGTATCCTAGGGAAGCATTGCAAAACTGTTTTCACCAAGTCCTCCACTATATATGAAAAATGTTTTGACTTAGTGCACTCTGATGTTTGGACCTCACCTTGTCTATCTAGAGATAATAACAAATATTTTATCACATTTATAGATGAGAAATCCAAATACACTTGGTTAACTTTGCTTCCATCTAAAGATAGAGTATTTGATGCTTTTCTCAACTTTCAGAACTATGTTACTAATCAGTTTAATGGCAAAATTAAGGTACTAAGATCGGACAATGGTGGAGAATACACAAGCCATAAGTTCAAAGAACATCTAGCTAAGCATGGAATTATACATCAAACGAGTTGTCCCTATACACCTCAACAAAATGGAGTTGCTGAAAGGAAAAATCGGCATCTGATGGAAGTAGCAAGATCAATGATGTTTCACTCACATGTGCCAAAGAGATTTTGGGGAGATGCTGTGATGACTGCATGTTATCTCATCAACAGAATTCCAACTAGAGTATTGAAAGATACATCTCCATTTGAGGTACTAAATAATATGAAACCCTCCCTTGATCATTTAAAAGTTTTTGGTTGTGTGTGCTTTGTTTTGGTACCAGGTGAACAAAGAACTAAGTTGGATGCTAAAAGCATAAAGAGCATTTTCCTAGGCTACTCAACAACACAAAAGGGGTATAAGTGTTATGATCCAGTCAACAATAAGCTGTTGGTGTCAAGCAATGTGAAATTCATGGAGAATCAAGGGTACTATAACAAAATGGAGTGGGAAAGTATCAAGGATCTCGCCAGCTCTACATCAGATAGAATGGAGAGTCTTCGATTTCTACTCAACCATCTTGGAAATCCACCAACAAGTCGCACTCAGACATTTAGTACCAGGACTAATCAAGAAAGTACCAGTACTCAACAAAATCAAAATGAGAATTTGGAGGCTGATCAAGAAATGGGAAATCAAAATGATCAAGACTTAGTGGAAGCATCTCAAAATGACCAAGCTGAGGGGGAGACTGAAAGCGAACCTACTATAGATCAACATCAAGCTCCGGATCAAGTGGAAGAACCAGTTGAAGAAATCATTCCACTAAGAAGAAGCACTAGATCAAGAATTGGTCCAGAATATCGGAATCCTGAATTTGTGTATTACAACAATCAAGCTATTGCCCATCCAATACAAGCGGTGTGTTCACTTGACCTTTTTCCATCAGATCATCAAGCATTTATTGGAAAGATTGATCTGCATTACATACCTCAAAGCTATGAAGAAGCTAAGGAGAGTAAAGAATGGGTTGCAGCAGTTGATGATGAAGTTGACGCCATGATTATAAACCATACTTGGGATGAAGCTGACTTACCTCCGGGAAAGAAGGCCGTGAGCTCAAGATGGATCTTTACAATTAAGTACCTAAGTAATGGTGATATAGAAAGATATAAGGCACGACTAGTTGCAAGAGGGTTCACACAAAGCTATGGGGAGGATTACACAGATACTTTTGCACCTGTAGCAAAGCTTCACACAGTTAGAGTTGTTTTGTCCATTGCCACCACCCATTCATGGGATTTATGGCAAATGGATGTAAAGAATGCCTTCTTACAAGGAGAATTAGAAGAAGAGGTCTACATGACTCCACCACCAGGTCTTGAAAATTCAATTACTCCGGGAAAAGTCTTAAGGCTTAGGAAAGCAATTTATGGACTTAAGCAATCTCCAAGGGCGTGGTATCACAAACTCAGCTCAACACTCAAGGATAAAGGATTTAGAAGATCAGAAGCTGATCACACCCTCTTCACTCTTCAAAGTCCTCAAGGCATCATTGTTGTCTTGGTTTATGTGGATGACTTGATCATTTCAGGTAGTGATCAAGTAGGTATTCAAGAAACAAAATCCTTCTTAAAATCTGTTTTTGATATTAAAGATTTGGGAGAACTAAAATACTTCCTAGGGATAGAGATATGTCGTTCTCCAGAAGGCTTATTTCTATCACAACGGAAGTATACTCTTGATTTGTTAAGTGAAACAGGAAAATTAGGTTCTAAACCAGCCAAGACACCACTTGAGGATGGCTACAAGGTCAAGCGAGAGGGGGAGAAAGAAAAGGATGATCCACTAGACAAACCTTATGATGATCCTCCTCAATACCGGAGACTTGTAGGTAAGCTCATCTACTTAACAATCACTAGACCTGACTTGTGTTTTGCTGTGAACCAGGTTAGCCAACACATGAAGGAGCCTACGGTGTATCATTGGAACATGGTTGAAAGGATTCTTCGTTATCTCAAAGGCTCACTAGGTCAAGGCATTTGGATGGGAAAGAATGGAAATGCTGAGATTGTTGGGTATTGCGATGCGGATTATGCTGGAGACACCATTGATAGGAAATCAACCACGGGTTATTGCACTTTCGTAGGAGGTAATCTGGTTACTTGGAAGTCTAAGAAACAGAAGGTGGTATCTTGTTCAAGTGCTGAATCTGAATATTGGGCTATGAGGAAGCTAACAAATGAGTTGGTATGGCTTAAGGCGCTCATCAAAGATTTAGGTATAGAATCATCAACTCCAATGACCATGCATTGTGATAATCAAGCGGCAATCCATATAGCAACAAATTCAGTCTTCCATGAGAGAACAAAGCATATTGAGGTTGACTGCCACAAAGTAAGAGAGAAGATTGAAGAAGGAGTAACATTGCCATGCTTTACAAGGAGCGAAGATCAATTGGCTGACATATTCACCAAGGCCGCTAGCCTCAAGGTTTGCAATCACATCCATAACAAACTTGGGCTAGTAGACCTCTCAAGACCTTGATCGGCTTCCCTAAATCCGTGAAGACCACACTCTTTTTCCCTTAGCAAGGTTTTATCCCATGAGGTTTTCCTTGTTAAGGTTTTTAATGAGGTGGTACTCACGGTTTCTCCAAACTTAGCCACCACTCTAATCACTCCGGCTAAGTTTGAGGGGGAGTAATGATCAATACCCACATGGATTGGATGGTTTTCCCTATGCACACACCCATACTCTCTTGTCCAACACGCATGGGTTGGATGACTTTCCCTATGCACACATGCAACACCCATCCACTCTTGTTTTATCATTTCTTTATGTATTTCTTTATTAAAAGGACCATGCTCACTTGTCCTTTGAGAGCTCTATATAAGCTTGCTCTCTACCTCATTTGTAATCATCATCTAAGTTTCTCTCATTCTCTCTCAATGTCAAATCTTCTTCTTCCTCTTCCTATTTAGTTTTTGCAAATATCAACAATAGTAACATTCCCATTATCCCAATAGGTTCAAACCCACATAATTTATCTTGTTAAAGATATGAATAAAATTAGTCAGTTTTAAATCAGGTCTTTGTGATGTCGCTTTTCATGGATACCTAATCGGGTCATTAAAATTTATTACAAAATATAAAACTGCTCATATCAAATAAGGTTTTCGAAAGCAAGCCATAGTATAGAAACATGGAATTTCGTAGAAATGCATCGATTTGCTACTAAATCACATCTAAAGTTATAAACAGGTTGAAAAGGGGAAATTTTTGGACTGCTGTTGCCAAGTCAATCCTCATCTTGGCTTTGGAATTATCTTCTTAACCTTAGTCCTCTTGCAAAGCAATTCATCACTTGTAGTTGGAGATGGAAAGCTAGCAAGCTTTCGGTATGATTCTTGGTGTCCTTGGGACCTTTGCGGGATTTATTAGGACGAAAAGGACCTAGAGTATTGGGGATTTCTTGAACAGCAACAATGGCAGAAAGTTGTATGGGAACAACATAGATATTACCTTCTAGTCCATCGAGATTTATGAGGTTGGAAACTCTCAGAAATTATCTCACTCGGACTCAGCCTCCCTTGGAATTCAGAGGATCATATACTTATCATTGGAAAACTGGAGACCAATGATGTATCATGGTTTTATCAAATTTTAACCCTTAATTCCACTAACTTATTGAGTCTTCTGTTGATTTAAATGTTTCTTCAGATTCTTTTAGTCTTTTATCGAGTTTTTACAGGTTTTAGGTTGCTTTGGAGGAAAACGTGTTGTTTTAAGATAAAAACGCAGAATTAGAGATTCATAATCATGCACAAGCACCAGAAGTTTAACATTCGTTGCAAGTCTTCCCGATATCAGATTGAGATAATTTTTGGATACAAGATATCACTTTGACTTAGCTTTATTTGGAATCGGTCTCAGGTCATTCTCATTGATGGTTCCGGATTTATGCCTGTTTTACTGAAGACATATCAATATGGCGAGCAAATGAAACATGGGTAAAAACTATACTCAAGAAGTTGGGATCGATCGATCCTACATTGAGATCGATCGATCTAGCATCAGACGCAAATTTAAAAGCCCAAAATCAATCTGTTTTGATCCAGAACCAACTTTAACCAAACTATTTATTTTAAAACCCTAAGACTCGACTTTCAGAGCAAAAACACCTTCATTCTATTCAGTTTTATATATTGTTTTACTTATTTATGAGTTTTTCTTCATCTTTTTGTTGTTTCTTTGCATCCATGTCTGAGTAGTTCCATAGTTAGGTTTAGGGTTTCAAGAGAATTTATAAATCATTGAATTAGACATAGATAGGGATATATAATTTGTTGATCTTATTGCTTAGGCTAAACTGATCACTTAGTCTATGATCTATGGTTTAGTCTATTTATCAAAAGTGTGTTATAGATTGCTTGATAGAACATATGTGAGCGTATTGTCCTTAACCGATGAAAGCTGATCCATGAACAAATCAAACATGCTCGTTAATGCTTATTTATAATTTTAGGTTCGAACGATAGTTTAGATACCTAGATTGCTAGATAAAGTAATTGAAATCATGACAGTGGATTGGTTATACATTCATGTTTGAGTTTTTAGATTGTGCTTATATGTTCCTTGAATAATTTTCTGGTTCATGATTGATGAGTTCCTGTGAATCACCCTTGACCTAGCGCTTCGTTTAATTGATCTTTACATTTTTTTATTTGATATTTTCGTTTACATCACAACGTACAAGTATATCATTGTCTTAGCTTGGTTTCGCTCTCAAAGAATCTTAGTGTAACCATGGTCTTTGTGGATTGGATCCCATCTATACTACTACTATTGTCTTTAAACTTGCAGTCTTATTTTGGGTTAAAACCTATGTGTATCAACCGAGAGGAAAGTAACTTCTCTACAAGTAAAACTTTGGAGATTCTAAGACCTCACCCTGTGAAGTCTCGTGGTTTGATGTAGTCTGGTTCAGAGGCAATGTTCCAAAGCAACCATTTACATTCTAGGTCACTGCTCTTGATCGCCTGCCTGGCAGAGAGATATTACACAAATGGCTGTGTTGCTCCTGCTAACAGCTGCACCTGCAATAACCTACATGAAACCAGAGATAAAAAAATTTCTTTAGTGCGAGTTCTCCTCCCAAATATGAAATCAACCTCTGCATATACTAGGTATTCCGAGCTTCTTATTTACGGACTGGTCATGTATTATATCCTGGCTCTCTATGCGATCTTCCATGGATCCTAACAAAGTTGAAGCGTATTGATGCTCAAACAACTGTTATAAGAATGTCACACATCGAGACTTGGAAAACTTGATGACTAATGTACAATTGTGTGACAATCCTCCACTATTGAGCTAACTTTTGGGTGTGAGTTAGGCCCACAATTCTAATATGGTATCAGATCTCATGGTTCTAACTTCTCAATTGTGGTCTACCACCCGTGGATGTCCAGTCCCACAAATTTCATGCTCCAGTTGTCAAATCATGAGCTTGAAAGGGTGTGTTAAAATTTTCCTATATTGTAAGTTGAGATATTTGTGGAGTTGTATATAAGGTACATGTTCCTCTCCACTTATTGCTAATTGGTTTTTAATTGGAAGTCCATAATTCTTAATAGTTAATATCTTATCAGAGCAGGCCCAAGTTTTTTATTGTGAGCCCCACTCGTGAATGTCCAGTCCCACAAACTTCATGCTTCATATGTCCATCATGAACGTAAGTGGGTGTATTAGAATTTCCCACATCGAGACTTGGAAAACTTGAGGACTAATATATAAGTGTGTTGCAATCCTCCAATCTTGAGGTAGCTTTTAGGTGTGAGTTAGGCCCAAACTTCTATTAACGGTTTTCATGATTTGGAGGGAAAGTGTTGGGCGACAAACTAACGTCCCACATTGGAAGATTAGAAAGTAATTGTCTAATATATAAGTCAAGTCAATCTCCAGTTAGTATGCGGCGTTTTGGGAAGGAGCCCAATAACAAATCCGTGAGGGTTTGGCCACTTGGCCCAACGCAGACATTTTCAAACTAATGGGAGAGTTGACTTGGGCTTGCAAAAACCCAAAAATTGATATCAGAGCGAAGGTCAAAAAGGTGGACGTAGGAAAAGTGGGTGTGGATTGGATTCTCGATGTGGAAGGAACCCTCAATATGACACGTTTAGAAGAATGCCTTAAGAGAATATTTCGATTAAAGGGTGCCAAAGTTTTGTTGGAAGAGAGGCTAAGGTTTGTGGTCTTTGGTTTGAGGAGAGGATTGTTAGGAGACAAACCAAGGTCCCACATCGAAAGATTAGAAAAATAACAACAGTCTAATATATAAGTTAAGTTCAACACCAATTAGTATGATGCCTTTTGGGATGGAATCCAATAAAAAATATGTGCGGGCTTGGCCGCTTGGCTCAAAGTGAAAAATATCATACTAATTGGGAGTTGACTTGGCAGAAACCCAACAATTGGTATCAGAGCCTAGGTAAAAAAAAGGTAGACCTAGGGAAGGGAGACCTTAGGCCCTGTTCGTTTTTGCATCTGGATGCAGCATCTCCATCCAGCATCTGGATTTAGTATTTGGATGCTGCATAAGATGATGTTCATTTATGTATCTCGTTTTTGCATCTAAATGTTGCATCTGGATGCAAGTTTGTTCGTTTTTGAGTTTGTAATAGCATCCAGATCCAACTAATTAAAAATGACTAAAAAAAGACATATTTTAATATTCATATATATATATATATATATATATTAAATGATTTAAATTAATTATGCAATTTAAGAATTACTTACAAAATTATTGTTTTCATAATATAAATTTATTTATTTTATTACATTTTCTCACAAAAAAAAAAATTGCCAACTTTTCTGGTAGAAAATTGCGTTTTCATGTGAATTTATTTTTTGGCGGGAATTTATGTTTCCACATTTCTGGCGGAAAATGTGTTTTCGCATTTTGACGGGAAAACGTGTTTTAGCATTTTTGGCGGAAAAATGTGTTTCCGCGTTTTTGGCAAAAAACGTGTTTCTGTGTGTTTGGCGGGAAAATATGTTTCCTCGTTTTTTGGTGGGAAAACGTGTTTTCGCATGTTTTGACGGGAAAACATGTTTTCGCGTTTTTGGCGGGAAAATGTGTTTCTGCGTTTTTGGCGGAAAAACGTGTTTCCGCATTTTTGGCGAAAAATATGTTTCCGCGTTTTTGGCGAAAAACGTGTTTCTGCATTTTTGGCAGGAAAACGTGTTTCTGCGATTTTGGCGGAAAATATGTTATTTAAGCTTTTGGCGGGAAAACGTGTTTCCGCGATTTTGGCTGAAAAAAATGTTTCCACGATTTTGGGGGAAAAATCTGGTTTCGTGATTTTGGCGGGAAATTGTGTTTTACATAAGCGTGAATTCACGTTTTACATAAAAATATTGTTTTACATTTTTTTAATTATTTTTAGCGGGAAACAAAAATTTTCGATTTTTATAAAATATGAATATATATTTAATAAAAGTTACAATATTTTTTAATAAAAATGTAAATGATGACTATTGTTTAATAAAACTAACTTTGGTTTTGTTAGAACTTAAGGGCATTTTAGACTTTGAATTTTGAGATGCAGATACAGCATCTCGAAACTCATTTCTTAAGGATCTCAAATATCTAGATATTTGAGATGCGCATCTAATTTCAGCATCCAGATGCAAAACTAAAAGGAGCAAAACGAACAACATCTTGTATCTGCATTCAGATGTAACATCCAGATGCAAAAACGAACAGGGAAACTATTGATATTTATGAAGGGAAACTGTAAGAACAAACTTTCACCACTAAAAAAATCATCAGAATAACTCTAATCTATTTAAGTAAACAAATAAACTACAATCTTTTAAAACAAAGCCAGAAACCCAAGTGAATCATGCGATTGATACGAAATGGACATAATCAAAGTATCATTTTGATTGAACCGTGAGTTTGATAAAGCGTGTCTTATTGGAAAAAGATGCACACAAGTTGAAATTGATGAGGACATCCCTACAAGCACCCCGGGAGCTGAGGAGAGTGTCATTACAATTCCGAAACTAAGGAGAAGTCCCAGAACAAGAGGAGGGCTCAAGAGCGTAAGAGAAGACTTTAACAAGTCCGTAGAGAGTTTGATTACACTAATGGAACATGAAGAACTTAAGGGGACACTTCTCACTAAGGAGATCGATCAAGAGACTCCAATGGATCCGACAAACATGGGAAACACCTTAGGAGATGAGGATTCAAAGCAGATTATACGCGCACAACTCAAGTCTTCATCAATAGCGTTTTTGCCGGTTTTACAAGGACATCAAGAATCGACACTCTTCGTCATCACCAAGAACGCAACGTGAGTATTTGAATTATGCTTTAGACTCACGAGTTTTATTTTGTTGTTTTGCAGGGTTTTCTTTTTATTTGAGTCGTTATAAGTCCCAGCGTTTTGTAATAGAGAGTCTAGAAAGCGTGTCGTTTTATTTCTTTCCTTATTTGTATTTTGGGCCTAAGAAGCCACCAGCTGCTGAGCTATTTATAAAGCTCCTTCTCAGCTTGTATCATTTGACCCTATTATTAATAAAGAACCACGTTTTTCTTCTTGAAGAAACCCTAGCCGCTTGTTGTCTCTTGCGTGTGACTCGCTTGCAGATTTGAAGCTTAGACTTATCAAAGCCTTTCCATCAGCTTTGTGGCGTCTCACGATCCACCCTGGTTACCTAGCATCCATCTCATCTCATCGCCTCTCTCAAACTGAGTGTTACCACCGTTTGAAAGGCTCCACCCCAATCCACTTCGATCCCTTCATCGTCCACCAAACTGAGTGTTACCACTCGTTGGTTGGCTCCGCGTCTATCCCCTCTTAGCTCACGGTCTGTGGCTGTATCATCTTGGTATCAGAGCTTAAACGCTCCTATCTCAGGTTGTTTCAACCCTTTTTACCTTTATTTAGTTTGCTGTGGTTGTTTTGTTTCAATCCCTATCAAGAAAAACCAAATAAAAATCTGTTTCATAGTTTTTCAATTTTTCGTCTGTTGTGTTGTTTCAATTTTATAAAATTCAAAAAAAATCATAAAAATATTTCGTCTTCTGTTTTAGCTTCTCAAAACCTTTTAAAAACTATAAAAATTGTCCCCCTTATTTTAGAAATTCGTTTGCTATTTTTCGTTCACGAAAACTTGAGACACAGAAATTTTGCTAATTTTCCTGTTTTGTGTTTGGCTTGAAGGAACTTGATTTCTTGTTTGATTTTTTTTCAATTTCCTTTTGCACTTGATCTGTTTGCTAGTGTACTACAGGAACCTCGACATGGGAGAGGAGGTACACGTCAACATGAACCAGCTCTTGGAAGCCCTAAGGTCCGTTAATGACCGTCTTGCACGCCTAGAAGCGCGGCCTCAGCCAGTTAGGGAGGGACTGGGAGAAAACCTCAACAGGGCAAGACCTCGAACAGAGGACGAAGTTGTTGAAGACTCGGAGGATTATGAGGATGATCCGTTACCAGCTCCCAACATTCGCGTTAGGAGACCGGAGAGGGCTAGAGATCGAAACTTAGATGATGAAAGACCAAGGCATGAAGGCAAAGACTTGAAGCTGACTGCACCAACGTTTGCTGGAAGAGTAAACCCTGAAGCCTACCTTGATTGGGAGAAGAGAATGGAAAATATCTTCGAATATTATGGATACTCGGATGCAAGAAAAGTCTCTCTCGCTGCTGCTCAGTTCACGGAGAACGCTTTAGCGTGGTGGGATAGAGAAGTTTCTGAGAGAAGAAGACTTAGACACGACCAGATTAGTACGTGGGGTGATATGAGGTACCAGCTCAGGAAACGATATGTTCCATCATACTACCATAGGGATTTGCAGAAGAAGTTTAGGAAACTCACTCAAGGGAGCAAATCAGTAGAGGAATATTTCGAGGAGTTTGAAATGCTTAGGAACAGATTAGAGGTTGAGGACTCAGAGGAGACTCTAATGGCTCAGTTCTTGGACGGCTTACATGACAGAATCGCAAGGAAGGTTGAAAGGCAAGCCTACCGAGATTTGGAGGAATTGTTGCACTTAGCTATACAAGCCGAGCAGCACATTAAGAGGAAGACTGCTCAGACTAGTAGGAGCAAGCCTACTTGGACTTCCCAGCCCCAGCGAAGCCTAGACAAAGGAAAGTCTATAGAGGCTGAATCTAAGTTCAAGAAAAATGTTCTGGAACCCTCGAAACCGAGCAGGGCCGAACCAGGTAAGTTCCAATCTCAGAATACTAGAACTCGTGACATCACTTGTTTCAAATGCCAGGGAAAGGGTCACTATGCAAGGGAGTGCCCAAACCAGCGAGTTATGGTACTTAGAGACAATGGAGAGTACGAGTCCGAGGAAGAAGTCAATGAGGAGCAAGTGGAGTCCGAAGAGGATATAGTTGATTATCCAGAGGTGGGACAACTCTTAGTGACAAGAAGAGCCCTCAGCTCGTTCTTTGATCCCGAGACCGTGCAAAGGGAAAATATATTCCACTCTCGGTGCACCATAGACTCTAAGGTATGTAGTCTTATAATCGACGGTGGTTCATGTACTAATGTTGCAAGCAAGTATTTGGTAGATAAGCTAGGTCTCAAGAAGACAAAGCATCCAAGGCCCTACCGTCTCAAGTGGCTCAATGATGAAACGGAGCTCAAGATCTCGGAGCAAGTCACTGTGGCATTCAGCATTGGGAAGTATGCGGACCAAGTCATATGCGACGTAGTTCCCATGCAAGCTGGTCACTTACTCCTAGGACGGCCGTGGCAGTTTGACAAGGATACCATTCATAGTGGCCGCACCAACTATTATAGTTTCAGCCATAACAACCGAAAGCATAGTCTAGCACCACTTACCCCACAAGAGGTCCATGATATGCAAAAAGAAATGGACAAAGGGGCTAAGGTAAGTAAGACTAACTTATTTGTATCATCTCATTCTGTTTTGAAATCTCTTGAGTCCAAGGAACAGGTGCTACTAATGATCTTTAAGGAAGGATTGTTTTCAGGTCAAGACGAAAAGGATACACCGGACGAAGTACTTAAGCTGTTGGGCAAATTTCAAGACGTGTTTCCAGAGGAGATACCGCCAGGGTTACCCCCTCTTAGGGGCATAGAACATCAGATAGACTTAGTTCCTGGAGCGCCGTTGCCCAATAGACCCGCTTATAGAGTGAACCCAGAAGAAGCTAAGGAGTTAGAGCTTCAAGTTCAAGACCTAATGTCTAAAGGATATATTAGAGAGAGCCTAAGCCCTTGTGCTGTTCCAGTTCTGTTAGTTCCTAAGAAAGACGGAACTTGGCGAATGTGTGTGGACTGCCGAGCCATAAACAACATCACCATTAAATATAGGCATCCTATTCCTCGGCTAGATGATATGTTAGATGAGCTTCACGGTGCAACCATATTTTCTAAGATAGACTTAAAGAGTGGGTACCACCAGGTTAGGATGAAAGAAGGGGATGAATGGAAGACTGCATTCAAGACCAAGCGGGGGTTATATGAGTGGCTCGTCATGCCATTTGGGCTTACCAACGCCCCGAGCACATTCATGAGACTCATGAACCATGTTTTGCGAGAATACATCTGTAAGTTCGTAGTTGTGTACTTTGATGACATCCTAATATATAGTACATGCTTTGCAGATCATATGGAGCATCTAGAACAGGTTCTAGAGACGCTTCGGATGGAGGGTTTATATGCGAACCTTAAGAAATGTACTTTTTGCACTGATCAGTTGGTCTTTTTAGGCTTTGTTGTTAGTTCACAGGGTCTGAAGGTTGATGAGGAGAAGATAAAAGCAATACAAGACTGGCCAACACCCTCTACGATCAACCATGTCAGAAGCTTTCACGGACTAGCTAGCTTCTATAGAAGATTTGTCAAAGATTTCAGTACCATTGCCGCACCCTTAACAGCGGTGATCAAGAAGAATAGTTCTTTTGTGTGGGGGCAAGCTCAGGAGGACGCCTTCAGCCAACTCAAGGACAGCCTCACCAATGCACCGGTCTTGGTACTCCCTAACTTTGACAAAATGTTTGAGATTGAATGTGACGCCTCAGGTACAGGCATTGGAGCTGTACTAACTCAAGGAGGAAAGCCCGTAGCATTTTTTAGTGAAAAGCTAAGTGGAGCTTCGTTGAACTATCCAACATACGACAAGGAACTCTATGCGTTGGTAAGGAGTTTAGAAACTTGGCAACATTACCTTTTATCCAAAGAGTTTGTTATTCATACAGATCACGAGACGTTAAAGCACCTTAGAGGACAGACGACACTTAAGAAAAGACACGCTAGGTGGCTGGAGTTCGTGGAAACTTTTCCATATGTGATCAAGTACAAGAAAGGTAAGGATAACATTGTAGCAGATGCATTATCAAGGAGATACATGCTCATTACGACAATGGAAGCTAAGATCATGGGTTTTGAGCATATCAAGACACTATACGAAGAGGATCCAGACTTTCAAGGAATCTACAAGGAGACTACTAAGGCCGCTTTTGGAGTTTTCTATCAACAAGATGGATTCTTATTCAAGGACAAGCGCCTCTGCATTCCACAGGGATCAATGCGTGAGTTACTAATCAGGGAAGCTCACGGAGGAGGTCTAATGGGGCATTTTGGGCGAGATAAGACTTTGAGTGTGTTGATGGATCATTTCTTCTGGCCACATTTGAAGAAAGATGTGGAGAGATTCTGCTCCAAATGCATCACTTGTTTAAAAGCAAAATCCAGGTTACATCCACATGGCTTGTACTTACCGTTACCTATACCTAACATGCCTTGGGTGGATATATCAATGGACTTTGTCTTAGGACTGCCAAAGATAAACCACAAGGATTCTATTTTTGTAGTTGTTGACAGGTTTTCAAAGATGGCACACTTCATACCTTGCAACAAAACGAATGATGCCACACAAACGGCTGATCTATTTTTCAAAGAAGTTGTCCGCCTACATGGAGTGCCGAGAACCATCGTATCAGACCGTGACACCAAATTCCTGAGTCACTTCTGGAGAACCTTATGGAAGAAACTAGGGACTAAGCTGCTCTTTTCAACGACTTGTCACCCCCAGACCGATGGGCAAACTGAGGTAGTGAACCGGACCCTCTCCACATTATTGAGGGCCACGGTCGGTAAGAATTTACGCAATTGGCTGTCTTGTTTACCATATGTAGAATTTGCATACAATCACGCTAAACATTCAGCTACTAAGCATTCTCCGTTTGAAATTGTTTACGGCTTTAACCCTAGTACTCCACTAGATCTTTTTCCTTTGCCCCAAGCTGTTTACTCTAGTGCAGAAGGCGAGACAAAGGCCGACTTCGTAAAGAAACTGCACCAAAAGGTCAAGGAAAACTTGGAGAAGAAGAACGAGAAGACTAAGGAGCATGCGGACAAGGGACGCAAAAAGATCACATTTGAACCAGGGGATTGGGTTTGGCTTCACATGCGCCAAGAGAGATTTCCAACACAACGGAAATCTAAGCTTTCACCACGGGGTGATGGCCCATTCCGCATACTAGAGAAGATCAATGACAACGCGTACAAGCTGGAGCTGCCAGGTGAGTTTAACATCTCTTCTACCTTCAACGTTACTGATTTAGCTCCTTATAATGCAGATGACCCAGTTCTGAGGTCAGAACCTTTTCAAGAGGGAGGGAATGATGAGGACATCCCTACAAGCACCCCGGGAGCTGAGGAGAGTGTCATTACAATTCCGAAACTAAGGAGAAGTCCCAGAACAAGAGGAGGGCTCAAGAGCGTTAAGAGAAGACTTTAACAAGTCCGTAGAGAGTTTGATTACACTAATGGAACATGAAGAACTTAAGGGGACACTTCTCACTAAGGAGATCGATCAAGAGACTCCAATGGATCCGACAAACATGGGAAACACCTTAGGAGATGAGGATTCAAAGCAGATTATACGCGCACAACTCAAGTCTTCATCAATAGCGTTTTTGCCGGTTTTACAAGGACATCAAGAATCGACACTCTTCGTCATCACCAAGAACGCAACGTGAGTATTTGAATTATGCTTTAGACTCACGAGTTTTATTTTGTTGTTTTGCAGGGTTTTCTTTTTATTTGAGTCGTTATAAGTCCCAGCGTTTTGTAATAGAGAGTCTAGAAAGCGTGTCGTTTTATTTCTTTCCTTATTTGTATTTTGGGCCTAAGAAGCCACCAGCTGCTGAGCTATTTATAAAGCTCCTTCTCAGCTTGTATCATTTGACCCTATTATTAATAAAGAACCACGTTTTTCTTCTTGAAGAAACCCTAGCCGCTTGTTGTCTCTTGCGTGTGACTCGCTTGCAGATTTGAAGCTTAGACTTATCAAAGCCTTTCCATCAGCTTTGTGGCGTCTCACGATCCACCCTGGTTACCTAGCATCCATCTCATCTCATCGCCTCTCTCAAACTGAGTGTTACCACCGTTTGAAAGGCTCCACCCCAATCCACTTCGATCCCTTCATCGTCCACCAAACTGAGTGTTACCACTCGTTGGTTGGCTCCGCGTCTATCCCCTCTTAGCTCACGGTCTGTGGCTGTATCAGAAATGGTTGATGTTTATTAGACCTTCCCAGTTCCCACACACATGTTGGAATTTTGACACTACGTTTGTCCTAATTGTGGCAGTTGTTCAAGACTGGGATAGTTACCAACTAAATAATGTTTTCGCGTAATTTGATATTTAACATTATTTTTCTACATTGAATAAGTCTTTACGTTTTATAAGAGAGAAAACTATTCCAAAATGTGATAAAGATCAATATATTTCGAAGACGACCAAGGTAATGCACCTATTAAACTGCATTTTTTGGGTGAATATCTTTTCATTTCTTTTTGATGTGTCCTAGCTAGAAAAATTACACTAGTTCTACTCGTTTCATACATTTAGTATCAGCTTAATTTGCTACTAGCCTAAAATATGCCTACATACTTTTTATCAAAATATAAATAAATAAATAAATATATGCATGTATATATATATATATGCCTACAACATACGGTAACGCATATATTTTAGCCACGCTCACAGAGATTGACCACACTTGAATCTAGAAGGTGATACAAGCTCTGGCGAGGTGTTATGTATATTATTGTCGTGTAAATCTGATTTTAATTAAAGATAGATTAAGTTAATGATAGACTTGTTAAACGTTTTTGAACTGCCACTTTGAAACATGCGAAGACAAATGTATAGAATAACACTGGACCACGTCAAATATGACACACGCTCTAGCCCTATAAATAGTGATCTCAAATGCTTCACAATTCACAACCAAAACACATACAAACAATATTGAAAAAAGCCTTAGTAGAACCTTTTTGTCTAAAAATGAGGGTTTCCAAGTCTCTCATGATCCTGATTACCATATCGGCTTTGGTCATTTCCTTTTCCAAAGCTTATGATCCAAGTCCACTCCAAGACTTCTGTGTAGCCATTAAGGACCCCAAAGATGGTGGTGCGTATAAAACTCGGTTTATTTAACCCTCTACTAATTACTATTGTCCTTCATTATGATTTAATTTTAATATATGATTTACGAATCAATATTTCTACTTGCAGTTTTTGTGAATGGTAAATTCTGTAAGGATATGAAGCAAGCGAAGGCAGATGATTTCTTCTACTCAGGCCTCAACAAAGCAGGAAACACTGATAATAATAAAGTCAAATCCAACGTGACAACAGTCAATGTCGATCAGACTCCAGGGCTTAACACTATGGGAATATCCTTGGCCCGCATAGACTATGCGCCATATGGACAAAACCCACCTCACACGCACCCTCGTGCCTCCGAGATCCTTGTCCTTATCGAGGGAACATTATATGTCGGATTTGTCTCTTCAAATCAAGACAACAACCGTCTTTTCGCCAAAGTTCTGAACCCAGGCGACGTGTTCGTCTTCCCCATTGGTATGATCCATTTTCAAGTGAATATTGGGAAGACCCCTGCGGTGGCCTTTGCTGGACTGAGTAGTCAGAACGCTGGTGTTATCACCATCGCAGATACAGTGTTTGGATCAACGCCTCCGATTAATCCAGAGATTTTGGCGCAGGCGTTTCAGTTAGATGTCAATGTTGTCAAAGACCTTGAGGCCAAGTTTAAAAACTGAATATAGTCATTACTACGATTGTTTATCTTTGTAACACTAAGTAATGATGTAATCTACTAAATCTACTAAACTATTAAAAAAGACCTCATCTTAGAGGGTGTTTCCAAACACTATAGAAGTTAAATTCAAAAAGAAATAATTGTATCATTGTATCCAAACACAACTTTCCATCTTTTCTTTTTTCTTCTTAATCATTTATTTCCTTATTTAATATTGCAATATTAATAGTATGAATTATAATTCTCCTATCATTTTTGTTAGATCTTATTTTTAAATTATTTTAAATTATTATATAACATATATAGTTATTAAAATTTAATATTTTTTTCTGCATATATTGTGATTAACTTTTTTTAAAACGGACATCTACTTAAACTATTCAAAAAGACTCAATCTTAAAGGGTATTTTCAAACACTATTAAAATTAAACTAAAAAGAAATAATTATATCTTTGTATCCAAACATACATTTACATCTTTTTTCTTTCTCCTCTTCATCATTTATTTCCATATATAATATTACAATACTAATATAATAAAGTATGCTTCTTCTAACACTTTTTCAGATCTTATTTTCAAATTATTTTGAATTATTATATAATACATAGAATTAATAAAATTTTAACTTTTTCTACATATATTATGATTCAAAATTTTGAAAACGGATATATATTACTCAATTAAAGAAGAAAAAAATTCAACGTCCCACATTGACTAAAATTTTTGGATAATGGTTTAGAGTCATATAATAAAAAAGATAAAAATGATTTTAAATACGAATAAACAAAAAACTTGACTAATCAGATGCCAAATTTAAAAAAATTTATTCGGTATAATCCAGTTCTTTAGTTCAAATAATTTAAACATCCCACATTGACTAAATTTTTTTGGCAATGGTTCAAAGTCATATTATATAGGTTGGAAGAGTGAACCTCATGTGTATAATGGTTTAAAAATTTGTATTTTTTCCATATAATTTTAACTTATAATTTTTTTTGTTTATTTACTGTTTATAAATATTTTTTTTGTTTATTTTTTGAACGTGATATCCATGTAGACAAAAAAATAAGTTAATAATCCGTATATACGGGTCAATTTTTATATTTTATAAACGAAAAAATTCCATAAAAAATCTCCAAAGTGGCACACATTTCTTAATTATACTTTCAAGGTATTACATTTCCATTTTAAACCGTCAAAGTGAAACTTTTTCCAGTTTAAACCTTCAAAATGGCTTTTTGTTTCGTTTTCCAGTTAAAAAATTATTTGTGTTAATTGTTTCCGGGATTAGAAATATCGTGTGAAACAAAACACCACTTTGAAGGTCTAAACTGGAAAAGTGTCAATTTGGCGGTTTAATGTGGAAGTGTAATACCTCAATGGTTTAGTGTAGAAGTGTGTGCTACTTTACAAATTTTTATGGGATTTTTCCGTTTATAAATATTAAATAAACAAAAAAAAAGCTACAAATTTTTATTTAAACAATTGACCCGCCATGTGTGCTACTTTATAGGTTTTTTATAAAATTTTTCGTTTATAAATATTAAATAAACAAAAAAAATTAAAAATTTTATTAAAATAATTGACCCACGGTGTACCGCGGGTTTGAATCTAGTACTTATCAAAAAAAGTAATGATATAATACGAATTAAAGGTGTATGCTTAATAGAATAAAACAGGTGTTGTTCACCTAATTTGATATTTAATATAAAGTTTACTTTCCTATATTTGATTTAGTCTTACATTCTGTTAATTAGTGTCAGGGTAAAAAAAACTTTTCTTGGATATTTTTTTTTTGTCTACAAGCTTTTGCATTGCATTAAGGCCAAAAGGCACAATATTACAAATGGAGATGGGAGTAAATTTTACAAAAGATTTTAATCCAAGCCTATAAACCCAACATTGGGTACACACATAATATTGAGATTATCAAAACTCAACACGTGGTGGACATGTGGTACCCTAATGTCGAGCAAACTGGAAGCTCTCTCCTCGATCTCTCCGCCTCTTTGCCGCTTCCTGCCTCCGGTCTGTTTTTGCGGCAAGCTTCATGTGGCACAGACGGAATAAAGAGCTTCAAGTTTCGATCCCTCTATATCTCCACTTGATTTTCTTCTATTATCTTCTACAACTTTCAGTCAACCGAGATTCTAATTCCAGTCTTCATATCCTCCACCACTTCTAACTCAAAACAAATTCATCTTTTGATTAGAAGTTCCGATATACCGTCAATCCATAAAAACTGTAGATTTAATGTATCGAAGATACTCTAATTCAAAGGTGTTAATGATCTTAGAAAGGTTTAGGAAACTGATTGGAACTAAAAGAAATCGATTGGAATCATCGGGATGTAGATTAAAAACAGCCTGAGAAGAAACACAACCAGCATGAAGCCGGAAGTTTAACCGGCGCTACCGCCAGAGATGGAAACCAGCACACAACCGGAAGTGAAACCGACATATAGTCGGATCTATATAAAAAAAAAATAGAGCCTCTCTCACAAGATAACACTTGCTCTCTCTGACAGATTAGGTGAGAGAATAGAGAGAGAGAGAAATTTCCGGTGTACCGGAATTCTCCTTCGAGAGAGAGCCCTTAGACCTCAAGTAGAGGCGTCTAACTTTTCTTGGATATTTAGTCAAGACATTAATAATTGTTAGAAGGATAGAAAAGGTTAGAAAACATAAGGACCAAATAAAAAAATATAACGTATACATAGCATCAATTTTTTACTTAATTAAATTAAAAAAAAAATCATGTTAAAAAAAAAAAAAATCTCTCGAGGAAAAAAAGACGATTTTACCGACACCGAAAAAGTTGACCGCCGTTTTGGTTTTCAAGCTTCGCCGCCCCTAATATTTGGGATTCAGGACTTCTCTCTCAGCTTCAATCATCTGAGCAGAGCTTTGTACCGGAGATATCACCGTTTTCAGTCCGGATTTAGAGGAAAAAACTTCAACTGGGTTTGTCAAGCTTTCTTTAAGAAATTCCTACTCTACTTTGTAATCTCTATACAGTTTCGCAAGGCCTTTTGGAAGAAGAATTTCTTCTGTGTTATAGCGTTTCTTTCTATCATATCTGAGTATTTGATAGAAACTTAGCTATGGATGTTCAAATAAATAAGTATCTTCAAGCTATGACGATTGATGAAGAAGAAGAAACTCCTCTGGTTTTATCTAATGATCCGAATTTCTGTTCCACGGACAGGAATTTGAAGAGTATTATAGGTCGGTTTCTTAATCCAGATCATCAACGAATGTCAAAATGGATCCTAGATATGCCTCGGATTTGGCGACTATATGATAGAGTTCGCGGAATTGCTTTATCTAGGGAGAGATTTCAGTTTATCTTTAAATATTCTGAAGATTTACTTGAAATTCTAAAAACTGGTGTTTGGACTCAAGATGACTGGTGTGTTGTTATGGACCAATGGGTTGCGGATCCTCCTCCTGATTATCTTATGTTTCTTCCGATCTGGATCAGACTTCGAAATTTACCAGTTAATCATTATACCAAGGCTACGATAACAAGAATTGCTCAACGTGTTGGTGAAGTGATTGAATTTCCGTTTGATGAAGAAGAAGCTCAAAGCAGAGACTTTGTTAGAATCAGAATCAGGTTTGATGTTTCTAAAGGTTTAAAAAATTTTACAGAGATCCAGCTACCTAATGGCTTGGTGGAGAAGATTGGAATTGACTATGAACGTATTAGGAAACGTTGTTTCCTCTGTCAAAGGCTTACACATGATAAGCCCAATTGCCCTTTTAATCAGCCAAGTTCTTCACCTTCATTACCAACGGAGTCCATTGAGTTGCTACCTACTTCAGACAAAGGTAAAGCTGTAGATTCTCAAGAAACGGGTTCTAAGTCCAGTGAGATTCATCCACCAAAACTCATGGCTGATGCTTTCCAAGCCAACACTTCTCTGCCATTATCTTATATTCCAGAGAACATCTGCAAGGATACCATCTCAGGTACTTCCTTTCCTGGCTTCACTTCTGCCTTCTGCACTGGTAGTCTAGAAGCAAGTTCTTCTTCGGTTTTAATTAAAGATCTGAGAACTGGTAAAAGGCTTCGTTCTTGGTCTAAGAACAATAAAGCTAGTTCTTGTAAAAGTATAAAACTGAAGGGTAGCTTAGAAGATGTTAATCAAGCAACTGATACCAACAAGAATTCTTCCCCAAAACGAAAAGGTTTATCCAATCCTTTAACATTGGACAAAAATTCGGTGGTTCCTAGTGAACTGCCGCGGGATCAATAGGTATACTAAGTTGGAATTGCCAAGGGCTGGGGAATCCTTGGACAATTCGGCATCTCAAGGAAATGAGAAAGCATCATTTTCCGGATATTTTATTCCTCATGGAAACTAAGAATGTAGATACTTTTGTTAAAAAAGTTCAAGGATGGCTAGGTTATAGTAATATGAAAACTGTAGAACCTGTGGGTTTGAGTGGCGGATTAGCTATATTTTGGAAAGATATTATCGACATTGATTTCCTTTATGTAGATAAGAATATTATAGATATGAAAGTTTCAAATAGTTCCAAAGCTTGGTTTGTTACTTGTGTATATGGTGATCCAGTTACAAGCCTTAGATCTTTTGTTTGGAAGAAAATCATAAGTTTTGGCAGTTTACGATCTGAGGCTTGGTGCTTGATTGGAGACTTTAATGCTATTCTATCCAATGATGAAAAATTAGGAGGTCCTTTAAGAGATCTTAGTACTTTTCATCCCTTTCGAGCATTTTTAGAAGATTGTGATATGTCTGAAACTGGGAGTACTGGCAATGGTTTTACTTGGGGAGGAACTAGGAATAAACAATGGATTCAATGTAAACTTGATCGATGTTTTGGTAATCCTGCATGGTTTTCATTGTTTCCGAATGCTCACCAATGGTTTCTTGAGAAATTGGGCTCTGATCATAAGCCAGTATTGGTGAAATTTACAAGTGATAAGGAATTTTTTCGAGGACAATTTTGGTTTGACAAAAGATGGGCTGAAGATCCATCTTTTATGGAAGTGATTCAACAAGCTTGGAATGAAGACAATCCTGTAGGTCCTAATTCTATTATGGTTAGAACTGAAAACTGCAGAAAAGCTATAAGTGATTGGAGGAGAAAGGTGTGGACCAATTCAGAGATTAGAATTAGGAATTTAAGAAAGGAATTGCAAACTCAAGATGAATCAAGAAATCCTAACTTTAATAGGATTAATATTATCAAACGAGATCTGGCAATTGCCTTTCGAGAAGAAGAAGTTTTTTGGAGACAGAAAAGTAGAGAGAAATGGCTCCTTGAAGGTGATCGAAATACAAAGTTCTTTCAGGCATCAGTTAAATCAAATCGAGCTAAGAACTCGCTCAAATTTCTGATAGATGATCAAGGGAAAGAGCAAGCTTCTGATAAGGAAAAAGGAGAGGTAGCTATTAAATATTTTACAGAGCTTTTTAAGACTTCTCACCCTAATCAGATCCGAGACCTCTTAACTGACTTTCAACCAAGAGTTTCATCTACTATGAATCAGGATCTTATCAAGAAGATTTCCAGTACTGAAATATGTCAAGCTGTTTTTTCTATTAGTAGTGAAAGTGCTCCAGGTCCAGATGGTCTCACTGGTTTCTTTTTCAAAACATATTGGCCTCTGATTAAAGATCAAGTTACTCATGAAGTTTTGCAGTTTTTTGAATCTGGTTGCCTTCCTGAAGAATGGAATCATACTCATTTGTGCCTGATCCCAAAGATTCAAAATCCCCAAAAAATGACTGATCTTAGACCAATTAGTTTATGCTCTGTAATTTATAAAATCGTCTCAAAAATCCTTGTCAACAGATTGAAGAAACATTTGCCATCTATTGTGTCTCCAACCCAAGCTGCATTTGTCTCTGAAAGATTGATCTCAGATAACATCTTGATTGCTCATGAGGTAGTTCACAGTCTTCATACTCATAAAGATATTGCTCCATCTTTCATGATGCTAAAAACAGATATGTCTAAGGCTTATGATAGAGTTGAATGGAAATTTTTACAAGACATCCTGCATGCTTTAGGCTTTCATGATTTATGGATTTCTTGGATAATGGGATGTGTAACTTCAGTGACTTATTCTATTGTGATCAATGGAATACCCTATGGTTTAGTTAAACCTGAGAGAGGTATTCGTCAAGGTGATCCTATCTCTCCCTTTCTCTTTGTCCTATGTACTGAAGCCTTAGTTCATCTTTTCAATCAAGCTACAAACAAAGGTACAATTTCTGGAATACAATTTCATCACTCTGGTCCGAGCATTAATCATTTGTTGTTTGCGGATGATAGTCTCTTCATCTGTAAAGCTACTAAAGACCAATGTTCTGAATTGATGAATTGTTTAGAGCAGTATGAAAGTTTATCTGGACAGATCATTAATAAGAAGAAATCTGCTATTACCTTTGGTTCTAAAACAGATAAAGATTCTTGGCAATGGTTTAAGGAAAAAACAGGGATTGATTTAGAAGGAGGTCTTGGTAAATACTTAGGTCTCCCTGAGTGTTTGAGTGGTTCAAAACAACAACTTCTGGGATTTATTAAAGACAATCTTCAGTCAAAGTTACATGGTTGGTATGCAAAAAATTTATCACAAGGAGGAAAAGAAATACTTTTGAAGTCTATAGCTATGGCCTTACCTGTTTATGCAATGACATGTTTTAAACTTCCAAAGAGTACATTGAAGAAATTGACATCTGTTATGGTGGAATTTTGGTGGAATAATTCTCAAGACATCAACAAGATTCATTGGGTGAATTTAGAGAATTTATCTCTACCTAAAGCTCTTGGAGGTTTTGGATTCAAAGACTTAAAAATTTTTAACCAAGCCCTTCTTGCAAAACAAGCTTGGCGTCTTCTCCATGACCCAGGTTCTCTCTTTTCCAGATTATATAAAAGCAGATATTTTGTTAATTCGCAATTCCTATCTTCTTCAGTTGGCATTCGGCCCTCTTATGCTTGGAGAAGTATATTGTTTGGAAAAGAATTGCTCTCTAAAGGATTAAAACGCATGATTGGAGATGGCCAAAACACTTTAGTTTGGATAGATAATTGGATTTTTGAGGGTAAGGCTCGAAGGCCTGTGGGTCGGCAATCATTAATGAATATTGATCTTCAAGTTGCGGCTCTTTTTAATCCTCAGACTGGTAAATGGCATGATAATATGTTACAGTCCTTGTTCCACCACTCAGAAATAGATTTTATCAAAGCGATAAAGCCTCGCTTAGGTTGGTCTGATTCTTATTGTTGGGCTGAAACTAGGAATGGAATCTACTCGGTAAAGACTGGATATGAGTTGATGTTTAGAATACAAAACAGAGATAGTTTAGCTTTAGCAGAAGCATTCCCTTCCAGAAATCCAGTCCTTCAGGCTTGTTGGAAAGTAGAAACTGCTACAAAAATTCAAGTTTTTCTCTGGAAAATTCTTAAAGGAGCACTTGCAGTTGCTGATAGAGTCAGAACACGAGGAATCAGAGTCACTGATGGCTGTCTTTTTTGTGGCGCAGAAATAGAATCAATCAATCACATTCTATTTCTTTGTCCTTTTGCAAGACAAGTCTGGGCCTTATCAAATATTCCTTCTTCAACTTCTGGTTTTGGTACTTCTAACTTTCAGAATCTACACTATCTCCTCAGTTTGAAGACTAATCTGAATTATCCTATGGCTTATACTTCAACTTTTCCTTGGATTCTCTGGCGCCTATGGAAAAATCGAAATTCTTTGCTATTTAATAACATCCATTTGGCTCCTAATATCTTGGTTCAACAAGCGTTGGAAGATTCCAATGACTGGCATTTGGCTCATTTGGTGGATAATAATAGCAAAAAACCAATTCCTCTTACTGGTATTAAGTGGAGACCTCCTTTACAACATGAACTGAAATGTAATATAGGCTTCTCATGGTCTAAAAAGCTATCTTTATCTGGTGCTTCTTGGGTTGTTCGTGATTGCATGGGTAAGGTTTTACTTCATAGTCGAAGATCTTATGCCCATGTGACTTCTGTTTATGAAGCTAAAATTAATAGTTGGGAATGGGCTCTAGACAGCATGAAGAGTTTAAAATTGAAGAATGTCTTATTTGGTGCTTCCACTATGGAGATCATTCAAGCTTTGCATCAACCATCAATGTGGCCTGCTATTGTAAGTCAAATCACACACCTTCTTATTATAGCTTCTGAACAACCACTTTGGTTTATGACCTTTGAGCCTACAAGTTGCAATACTGGAGCTTTTCTTATTGCTAAAAGTGTTACTTCAGATATTAGACTAAGCTCCTATGTTGCTCGTGGATTTCCTTTTTGGTTACAAGGTTTTTTTGAACAAGAAAAAAGAATGGCTGTAGATATATAATTTTTGGTTTTATTTTTCTATTAGTGTAATTACTATAAGTATATTGTTATTATTTTAAAGGATAATGATATATATATTTCTATAAGTATATCTATAGATACTTCGTATCAAAGTCTTTTGTTTGATTTTTTCTTTCTAGTTTATACTTTCTATGAAAGCTTGCATAAAACAAATTTTACCGCTTGGAAAAAAAAAAAAAACAAATTTTACCGAGATATTTTCACCCTTAGGCGGTGATTACCTCTGTAATCATTCCTTTTCTTGAGTTGCTAACTCTTTTTTTATTTCTATCTCTACCTTCTTTTACTCTTACCTACTTCTTTCTTTCTTCCTATATAAAGTTTCACTAAGGTTTTTACTTCCTTACCGATCTTTTCACCCTCCTTTCCTTAAACTTTTCCTTTTAATGGCGGAAGAACTGTGGAATGAATTAGAAAACTCTGTTTTGGGTCGTGATGATCCAGAACTACTTATCCCCTATGAAGCTTATGCTGGAGTATTAGCTAGAAACAGAGTCAGTTTAATAGGGAGGCCACTCAACCCCAGATACCAACACCTTAGACAAGTTATCTCGGCTCTACCACGAATTTGGGGGCTTTCATCACGGATACATGGACGCATCTTGGATGATCGTTTTGTTCAATTCCGCTTTCAATCAGAATCTGATTTAGTATCGGTACTACGAAGAGGACCTTGGATTTTCAAACATTGGTTTGTAGCTTTACAACGTTGGGAGGATTTTCCTAACTTGGATTTCCTTACTTCCATTGATCTTTGGGTCCAAATCAGAGGCATCCCTTTACCCTATGTCTCCTACAATACTGTCATGATCATTGCATCCACTTTAGGAGAAGTTTCAGAATTGGACTTTGATGAAGAAACCTCCACACAGATCTCTTTTATCAGGGTTAAAATCAGAATTGGGATTACTGATCGTCTGCGTTTCTTTCGGAGAGTTCGTTTCCAATCCGGTGAAGGTGCTATGGTTGGTTTTGAGTATGGTAAACTCAAAAGAATCTGTGGACGATGTTGCCGTATCACCCACTCATCAAGTCACTGTCCATATCCTGAATCTCCTTTCAATCCAATGGAAGATTCTGAAATACAAGTTGTTCCAGAATGGACAGATGGTGCAGCTTCAAACAATCCTAATGAATCAGATCAGTGTTTTTCTCAGACTTCTAATGCCTATCCTTTTTACCCTATATCTCAACCTCCAACTCCGGTTACTCCTCAGCCGAATGTATATGAGGTAGGTGGGCAGAATCATAATCAGAGATATTTCTTCTCTTCATCAACTCTGCAGCAAAATATGTCGGAATCAGACTCCTCTGCTACTATACCAACTTTGGGATTTAAATCTAAATCCCATTTTGAGATCGGTGAAAATTCAAAAAAACAGAAGAAGAAGAAGAAGAAAATTTCATCACGGAACCTGCATCATCAACCAAAGGATTGTGGTATTCGATTCTATTCGCCTTCAGACAATCCTCCGTAAATAAGTTTCCAAAAGCAAGATTTACAGAGATATCTCTCACTAATCTCTGCAATATCTTGTTGTAGTTTACTAAGCTTTTCAAGTTTCTTAACTCTCTTGAATAACACAGGAAGACCAAACACGGTTTTTGTTGGGTCTTTAGAAGAACACTTTTGATTGTGAACACTAATGTTCATCAAGGCTATGAAGTGGAACTGGAATCTTCTATCACAGGTGCTGATGTTATAAGCATTAAGATCATTGCCAATCCTTGTTATTGGTATCTTCATCTTAATGTGGTGATCTGAAGTTTTCTCCTGTTATTGTTCTCCTTTCGTATCCATTATGTAATGTTTTTTTTTTCTCTTACGTTTGTGTTTACGTTTCGTGTAATGTCTATAAACCTTTTCAAAATGGATCCTCCAGTATTGGATTCTGCTGTAAGTGACTTTTGAATATCTATATAATACATCTTTGGAAAAAAAAAAAAAGAAAAAATAAAAATTTGTGAGAAATTCTTACTTATTTTTAACCTTTAGATTATAGACAAAGATAGCAAAAAGGACAAATTGGAGGGAAAAAACACTAAGCAAAGAGGAGATTGCCTTCATGAACCCCTGGTGCAACCTCTAATTCCAGCTAACTTCATAGTTGCCCCGAGTTAACTGCAAACCTTGGCCAGTCCTCATAACCATAGATCAACCGGACCTACAGCTTCGATGAAGAAGCGACAAAAGAACCTGCAAAAAAGAAAAATCAGATATAGCCTTAACGTAGGCATAATAGAGAACTGAGGATTCTCGAGACCACAGCTCCACCACTAGCAGCCTCCACCAATTTGGAGACACCTCACCCACTAGGTCAATGGACAGAAACTGATCCTAGTTGAAACAACCCAACCCATTTTTAAAAAAATATTCCCATAAATACTAAAGAATCCCCTAACGCGAATCAAAATTATTAGCTCAGCCTTTCTAACAACAACCAACTACCGCAATCAATTATTTATTATAAACTAACAAATTTGTATAAGCATAAATATCAACTAACAACTTATCAGTTCACAACATCTCATCATCTTTAAACAATACCAGCAACAAAATAAATAAACAACAACCCCCAGTAAGTCATCACTTTCCACAGCCTTGATCCCACGAGCTCCAGCAAGATAAACTTTGGTTTAGCCTTTTCGTGGTCTCATGACAACACAACCGACAATCTCACGAGATTTAGACTTCATGAAACTTCTAAGATTTCATAAAGGTCACAACAACACAACCACAACCCCTCTTTCTCACTCTTCAGCCAAACTTATCAACAAAATAACATTCTACCTAAATTAGAAAAATCTGGAAAATAACAGAAACAATCAGCCTCAAAGATTGAGTCACAAATCAAACTCTAACTGTCCAATTACAATCTGCACCGTTGAAACTCAAACCCTAAATATCCTGAAGCTAACCTCAAAGTTTCGTCATGATCCGAGCATAGATGAACTCGCGATATCTCTTTCAATTCATGTTGGTCCAAATCGCATATGAGAAAGAGCACCTCACGAAAACGCAAATAACTTTTAGAATAACAACTCAAATCTAAATCCGTAAATTAGTACATCTAGATCTAAGACTTAGCTACAACTCCACATATTTTCGTTACCTTTGGAAACAATTTGATAGGTCGAACCTCTTTTTTACCATCTCCTGTCAGTTCTGTCTCCATCTCCCTTCACCAAAGCTTCAGCCTCTTCCTTTCTTCTTTAGCTAGGTGGCCACAAAATTTAGAAGGAAAAAGGTAGGATTTCTTGTGATTTCAGCATTTAAATAGGGCTAGGATTTATTTCCGGTTTATTAAAATCAAACCAGAAAAAAATAGAGAGTTAAACTGGAAATTAATTAAACCCCTTGGTTTAATATTAATCCAGAAATTCACCCTTCCTAAACCAAAAATTGGAATTAACCCACTCCACCCCTTAATTCCGACAGCATAAAACCGAACTTCAACTTTATTCCCTTAACTAACTTCCGTCATATAACTCCAAATTTTATTTACGGAACACGGGCGTTACACTAGTTGGAAAACAAACACACATAGGGAGAAGCACAAAGGACCATCGGTCGATCTATGTTCCATTTCTATTATTTTCTTGCTCTTTTTTGATCCATTATGCAGTTCAAACTCCAATCTAAACTATATAATCCTGAAACTCAAACACCATTTGAAACAATGAGACGCAAAAACAGATTCGAACAAGACAAAATACTCAATAAAGAAAAAAGAAAAAAAACAACACATTAACTCTCCCATACTTAAAAGTGTAATTCGTCCTATCTCTTTTCGCAAAAATTGTCTCAAAAGTTTCAATCAATTGCTCTAAATATTGTCCTTGGCGTCGAAGAATGCACATCTTTTGTTCCACTTTTCCAAAGTAATTAGGTAGATGTCAAATTGGAGCATGTTTTGTCTGAGAGAATCGAAACTACTCAGTTGAACACAATTACAAAGATTACCAGCTCGTTTGTGTTAGTGTGGTTGATGTATTGTCATTTACGTTCAAACACACAACTTAAGCTGTTAAGAAATATGAATAATTTTTTCTTTTTGTGATAGAATACAGGAGTTCCGTATCTTTGGCCCTTAATCTCTCTCGGTACTCGGAACCAGCATTTAGTCCATTCCTATTGAAAGAGTGACTCTCCAAACCAATGGGGATTGAACCCGGGGCACAAAAGAATCAACCCTTTTGTGTTACCACTACGTCACCACCTCATTGGTAAATATGAATAAAGTTACAAGAATAAAATAAACAAATCAATTTTAATAAAATAATATTTATGATGTCCCTTTTCATGGATACCTAATCAAATCTTTAAAAGTTGTTACCGAAGATAAAAAAATTCAGATGAATTAAGGTTTTGCGAAAACAAGCCATAAAAATATTAACTTTCCTGGAAATGCATTACCACTAAATTACATCTAAAATCACAAACTATCCCTAAAATTTATGAAGGGGAAACTCTGAAAAAACTTTCACCACTGATAATGTCACCTAAATAATTATAATCTATTTAAGTAAACAAAAAAACTTCTATCTTTTAAAAACAAAGCAATGAATCATGCGATCGATACGAAATGGACATAAGCAATGTATCATTTTGATGAAACCATGAGTTTGATAAAAGCGTGTCTTTGTTGGAAAATGATGCACACAAATTGAAATGGTTAGAAATTTTGTCACTACTTTTTTTGTCCTTGTGGTAGCTGTTCAAGACTGGGATATTTACCAACTAATGATATTTTTACGCGTAATTTGATATTTAAGTATTAACATTACTTTGCCTACATTGAATTAGTCTTTACGTTTTATAAGAGAGAAATTTAGTCCAACAAGTGAAAAAGACCAATGAGTTTGGAAGACGAGCAAGATATCTTTTTTTTTTATTTTTTTTATTTTCTTAATGTGTCCTAGACAAATTACACTTAGTTATTCTCGTTTCAGACATTTAGCATCAGCTATTAAACTGCGGTGACGACGTATATATTTATGCCAAGAATTTGCACACAGAGATTCCACCACACTTGAATTTAGAAGGTGATACAAGAAAAAACAATATTACAAATTATATCAATAAACTACAAGGTTTATGTTGTCGTGCAAATCTAATTTAATTAAAGATGTTGATTTAGTTAACGATAGACTAGTTAAACGTTTTTAAACTGCCACTTTGAAACTTGGGAAAGAAAAAATGTATAAAAAACTTGGGACCACGTCAAATATGATACACGCTTTAGTGCTATAAATACTGAGCTCAAATGCTTCACAATTCACAACCAAAACACATACAAATTAAACAATCTTGAAAAAAACATTAGTAGAACCTTTTTGTCTGAAAATGAGGGTTTCCAAGTCTCTCATCCTGATTACCTTATCGGCTTTGGTCATTTCCTTTTCCAAAGCTTATGATCCAAGTCAAGGGCGGATCCACTAACAAGAATGTGGGTTCAGCTGACACCACATAAAATTAGAAAAAAATTAAGTTTTGTATAGTTTGTCATAATGAACCTAGAGCAAAAATTTTATTGACACCGTAAAAGCTAAAATTCATTTGGAAAAAAAATTATAGTCTTTATTCTCAGTCCATATTTTAAAGAAGCCCAATTAGTCAGCACAAAATATTTTGGTAAACCCAATTTTAGTGTCTTAATTTTTTTAAACAATTAAAACCTAATTGATCTTTCTCAAATTGATAGAGATATTTTTTTTCATCAAACTTGGCGTGACTCTTCAATTTGTTTCTAATTTTTTTCTATCTTCAACAAAGTAAGTACAAATCTTAATTCATAATTCTTGTATTGTTTATTTTCGATGATTGTAGTCTAATAATTAGTATCTACCTTTACACATATAACTTTGATTAATTTTGTAAGACTGTAACTGTTTCAGTTTCTTAAGATTTTGATTTTCAGTTTTGATATAACACCGAATGAGATTGTGATGAAAAGATTTCAGGATATGAAAGATCGAAGAGTGCTTTTGTAGAATATTCGATGTAAAAACGATTTTTTTTTTTTTAACTCTTGACAATTTTTTTATTAATATTTATATATTTTAGATTATGTTTTTGACCCCGGTAAAATATAATCCTAGGTCCGCCACTGATCCAAGTCCACTCCAAGACTTCTGTGTAGCCATTAAGGACCTCAAAGATGGTGGTGCGTATAAAACTCGGTTTATTTAACTCTCTACTAATTACTATTGTCCTTCATTATGATTTAATTTTAATATATGATTTTCGAATCAATATTTTTACTTGCAGTTTTTGTGAATGGTAAATTCTGTAAGGAAATGAAGGCAGATGATTTCTTCTACTCAGGCCTCAACAAAGCAGGAAGCACTAATAATAAAGTCAAATCCAACGTGACAACAGTCAATGTCGATCAGATTCCAGGGCTAAACACTATGGGAATATCCTTAGTCCGCATAGACTATGCGCCATATGGACAAAACCCACCTCACACGCACCCTCGTGCCACTGAGATCCTTGTCGTTATCGAGGGAACGTTATATGTCGGATTTGTCTCTTCAAATCAAGACAACAACCGTCTTTTCGCCAAAGTTCTGAACCCAGGCGACGTGTTCGTCTTCCCCATTGGTATGATCCATTTTCAAGTGAATATTGGGAAGACCCCTGCGGTGGCCTTTGCTGGACTGAGTAGTCAGAACGCTGGTGTTATCACGATCGCAGATACTGTATTTGGATCAATGCCTCCGATTAATCCAGAGATTTTGGCTCAGGCGTTTCAGTTAGATGTCAATGTTGTCAAAGACCTTGAGGCCAAGTTTAAAAACTAAATTTAAAAACTAAATATTCATTATGAGTGTTTCTCTTTGTAACACGTAAGTGATGATGTTATACAATTAAAGGTGTATGCTTAATGGAATAAAACAGGTGTTGTTCACCTAATTTGATTTAAATCTAATTACTTTTCCTATAGTTGATTCAGTCTTACATTTTTTAGTCAGGGTCAAAATATTTTCTTGCATATTTAATGAAGTCATTAATAGTTGTTAGCATTTAAAAGGATTAAAAAAGGTTTAGGAAACACAAGGATCAAACAAAATAATATAACATAGAAGTATAGGCCTGGGCAAAATATCCGAACCCGAGTATCCGATCCGAACCCGACCCAAAAAAATCAACCCGAATCCGAACCCGAAATATTAAAATACCCGAACGGGTATTAAACTTCAAAACCCGAAAACCCGAACCCGAATCCGATCCGAACCGAAACCCGAACATATACCGAACATACCCGAAATATATGTACATACTAATATATTATTAGTAATAATTATACTTGTAATAAGACAAATGCTTAAATATTCATGATTTTTGGATATTTTAGATTTATTTTGAGTATATTTAGTTGTTTTTTTGGTAGATTTGGGTAATAATACTTGTATTTTTTTAGAATTTTGGATATTTTCAAGTAATTTAGTAGATTTACATTCAATTTTTTTTTGTTTTTTGGATATTCGGGTAAACCCGAACCCGACCAATTCCGAACCGAACCCGACCCGAAGTTTTCTAATACCCGAACGGGTAAGGAATTTGTAAACCCGAAAAACCCGAACCCGAAAAATCCGACCCGAATCCAACCCGAATATCCGAACGCCCAGGCCTATAGAAGTAGCATCATCAGTTGTTACTAAATTGTACAAAATCATAGTCTACTGTAGAAACATCTTAACTTTACATAAATTGTCGTGAGAAATTTTTTCATATTTTATAAGACTTGACGTCTAGATAATTAACAAAAATATCAAATTAACCATATTACTACTATTTAGTACAGTTTGTTTGGATTAGGACTGTAATTAACTAGAATAGCCTAGTTGATACTAGGAATTTGACCCGCACGTAATCAAACAAAAAATTCAGATTTTTTAGAAAATATTATTGTTAATTTTTATTAATTACTAATTCATTATTATGTAGAAAATAATGTATAAAATTGGTAATACAAAAATGAGATTTTTAAGAAAAAATACACCTTTTACTTTTTTATTAGGAAGCATGTCATTTTAAAAATTCCACACGGCCTATGCCATTTTATCAAAGTGATTTGACCCAATTGCCCATCTCTGTTGTACACGCGCGTTCCAATGAGCGTATGTGACAATACATAAATTAAATCGTAGACCAGATTTAAAACTTGTCCATGAGTTCTAACTTGTCCATGATTTCTAACTTGTCCATGATTGGAATGATTTCTAACTTGTCCATAACATTTTGTCCACCTATCAGTCATCTACTTCTTTGTATTTTGTCTACCACAACAGATAGTCCTCTATTGTAATCGTTGTCTACCATGATATTTTGTCCACAAATATTATGGCATTCGTATTTGTCTACCATTACAAGTCTAATGTCTTACATATATCATTGTTGTCCATACTAATTTGTCCACCATAACGTTAGGTCCACCATTGTTATCGTTTGGTCTACTAGTCAAACTTGTCCACCAGTCAAACTTGTCCACCATGTTCGTACTTTATGTACATCAGTTTCGCGTGAAAAAGAATAATTTTAAATGAAGGGTATTTTGTTTTTTACCTATCATCTGCCATCAAAATATGGCATGGGCTGTAAGCCCACTACGAAAATGGCAGATTTGAAACTCAAATATAAACTTGTGGCATAATCTTCAAAATTCCCTACAAAAATTAACACTTAAACAAAAGAAAAAATTTGCCATGGATCTTGTTAATCATGTTAATATGCCTTCAGCAATATAAACGCTATGATTCATGTGTCCATCATGAACTTAAGTGGGTGTATTAGAATGTCCCACATCGAGAATTGAAAAACTTGAGGACTAATATATAAGTGTATTGCAATCCTCCAATCTTGAGATACCTTTTGGGTGTGAGTTAAGCCCAAACTTCTATTAACGAATTTCATGATTTGGAGGGAAAGTGTTGGGAGACAAACCAACATCTCACATCGAAAGATTAGAAAGTAATTGTCTAATATATAAGTGAAGTCAAATTCCAATTAGTATGAAACTTTTTGGTAAGGAGTCCAATAACAAATCCGTGAGGGCTTGGCCACTTGGCCCAAAGCGGACATTCTCATACTAATGGGGGAGCTAACTTGAGTTTGCATAAGCCCAACAGTTTATATCAGTTCCTAGGTCGAAAAATGTGGACTTAGGAAAAAGTGGGCGTGGGTTGCATGCTCGGTGTGGAATGAACCCTCAATATAACACGACTAGAAGAATGTCTCAAGAGAATCTCGCAATTAAAGGTGTCGGTGTCTGGGTGCCAAGGTTTCGCTGAAAGAGAGGCTAAGGTTCGTGGTCTTTGGTTTGAGGAGAGGATTGTTGGAAGATAAACCAAGGTCCCACATCGAAAGATTAGAAAAATATAATTCTAATATATAAGTCAATTCCAACTCCAATTAGTATGAAATATTTTAGGAAGGAGCCCAGTAACAAATCCGTGCGGGTTTGACTACTTGTCCCAAAGCACAAAATATCATACTAATGGAAAGTTAATTTGGGCTTGCAAAAGCCCAAAAATTGGTATCATAGACTAGACTAGAAAAAGGTGGACCTAGGGAAATGAGGCCTTTAGGGAAGAAACCCAAAAACAAATTTGTGCGGGTTTTATCACTTGGCCCAAAGCGGACAATATCATACTAATTAGGAGTTGACTTGGGCTTGCAAAAACTAAACAGAAATGAATAATATGCTCCACAATAGCTCATCTGCTACTGTTGCTGAGTTTAACAAGACAATTGACCGTTCGATCTGGGACACTCTCTTGGCCAGATGAAAGAGGAAAGACTTTGGCACCCTTCCATCTCTCTGGTGAGCGGAGGTAGAAAATCTTTTTATGGAGGTCAAAATATAAAAATTTTATTTTATAGAGGTCAAAATATTATTTGGACTGAAGTTAATCTAATTTTTATTGCAAAAATACACCTTCTACACCTACTTTCTACCCCTTCGGTCTTGTCACACCCTTCTTTCTCTTTCACAAAAATATACTATATTAAAAAAAAAATTATGGGTGTCATATGCACCCCTTCCTGCTCACTGCTTCCGCCATAGGCCCCCTATGCATAACCATCGATGTCTGTTTTGTGATAGTCAAGTGGCAATACACATTTCGTCGAATCCAGTTTTCCACAAACGTACGAAACACATAGAGCGTGATTGTAACAGTGTTCGGGATGCTTTAAAGGATGGTCTCATCACTACTCAGCACATTGGCACCAAAGATCAACCGGCTGATAGACTAACTAAGGCTCTCGGTCCTCCACAGTTTAATTTCTTGTTATCCAAGTTGGGTGTTCATAAGCTTCACCCTCCAACTTGAGAGGGAATATTAGAGATAGGGTTAAAGTATATATGTTGATAAGGATTAGGAGATTATGATAACTCCTAATCTAAGTAAATAAGGTTATAAGCCGACCTAAAGTTGTATAAATAGAGAGTTCTATTAATAAACAACAAAGTCTTTAAACAAATCTAGTTTTACACTATGTATAACCATCGATGTCTGTTTTATGCTCCTGTTAGGTTTTTTTTTTTTTTTCTATTTTTGATCTTTTATAAAAAAAGCCAGAAATCCAAGTGAATCATGCGATTGATACGAAATGGACATAATCAAATTATCATTTTGATTGAACCGTGAGTTTGATAAAGCGTGTCTTATTGGAAAAAAATGCACACAAGTTGAAATGGTTGATTTTTATGAGACCTTCCCAGTTCCCACACACATGTTGGAATTTTGTCACTACGTTTGTCCTAATTGTGGCAGTTGTTCAAGACTGGGATATTTACCAACTAAATGATGTTTTCGCGTAATTTGATATTTTACATTATTTTTCTATATTGAATAAGTCTTTACGTTTTATAAGAGAGAAAACTATTCCAAAATGTGACTAAGATCAATATATTTCGAAGACGACCAAGGTAATGCATTTTTTGATAAATATCTTTTCTATTCTTTTTGATGTGTCCTAGAAAAATTACACTAGTTCTGCTAGTTTCATACATTTAGTATCAGCTTAATTTGCTACTAGCCTAAAATATGCCTACATACATTTTATCAAAAAATAAATAAATATATATATGCCTACAACATACGGTAACGCATATATTTTGGCCACGCTCACAGAGATTTGACCACACTTGAATCTAGAAGGTGATACAAGCTCTGGCGAGGTGTTATGTATATTATTGTCGTGTAAATCTAATTTTAATTAAAGATAGATTAAGTTAATGATAGACTTGTTAAACGTTTTTGAACTGCCACTTTGAAACATGCGAAGACAAATGTATAGAATAACACTGGACCACGTCAAATATGACACACGCTCTAGCCCTATAAATACTTAGCTCTAATTCTTCATAATTCATAAACAATAAACATTATAAATCTCTATAAAACATTAGTAGAACCTTTTTGTCTAAAAATGAGGGTTTCCAAGTCTCTCATCCTGATTACCTTATCGGCTTTGGTCATTTCCTTTTCCAAAGCTTATGATCCAAGTCCACTCCAAGATTTCTGTGTATCCATTAAGGACCTCAAAGATGGTGGTGCGTATAAAACTCGGTTTATTTAACCCTCTACTAATTACTATTGTCCTTCATTATGATTTAATTTTAATATATGATTTACGAATCAATATTTCTACTTGCAGTTTTTGTGAATGGTAAATTCTGTAAGGAAATGAAGCAAGCGAAGGCAGATGATTTCTTCTACTCAGGCCTCAACAAAGCAGGAAGCACTAATAATAAAGTCAAATCCAACGTGACAACAGTCAATGTCGATCAGATTCCAGGGCTAAACACTATGGGAATATCCTTGGCCCGCATAGACTATGCGCCATATGGACAAAACCCACCTCACACGCACCCTCGTGCCTCCGAGATCCTTGTCCTTATCGAGGGAACATTATATGTCGGATTTGTCTCTTCAAATCAAGACAACAACCGTCTTTTCGCCAAACTTCTGTACCCAGGCGACGTCTTCGTCTTCCCCATTGGTATGATCCATTTTCAAGTGAATATTGGGAAGACCCCTGCGGTGGCCTTTGCTGGACTGAGTAGTCAGAACGCTGGTGTTATCACCATCGCAGATACAGTGTTTGGATCAACGCCTCCGATTAATCCAGAGATTTTGGCGCAGGCGTTTCAGTTAGATGTTAATGTTGTCAAGGACCTTGAGGCCAAGTTTAAAAACTAAATTTAAAAACTAAATAGTCATTATGAGTGTTTATCTTTGTAACACGTAAGTTATACTGTTATACAATTAAAGGTGTATGCTTAATGGAATAAAACAGGTGTTGTTCACCTAATTTGATATTAAATCTAATTACTTTTCCTATAGTTGATTCAGTCTTATTGGGAAAATTAGCTAAAAGGGATTATTTCACTTCACCTTTTTCAATCTATACCTTTTTTACCTTAACTATATTAATTACCAAACTAACCTTTAATTAAATCTTCTGTGTATTAATAAACTAAAATTTTTATTAAATGTGCACAATCTAAATAAAATAGAAAAAAAAATCATGAATTTCCTTCTTTTATATACGAGAAGAAAGCAACTAGAAACATAGGAAAATAGAGAACCACACTCGGTGAGATAAGAATCATTGCCCATGTGCCATTAGAATGAACAAGACAAATATATTATGTATCAAAGATAAAAATAATCTTACACCTTGATCTTCTCTGTTTTTCACTATATTGCAGTGTTGTTTCACTGTTTCTATAATTTTTTTTGATATTCTTTACTTCTCTGTGTACCATTCAATCATTCCAAATCGATCGTGGCCCATGGAGCTGGTCCAAGATACAAATCAAACTTGGGACCACAATTACGACCATCATAACTTCCATATAGAAACCAAGCCTTGATCAGATGTTTTCTTCTTTCTCAACGTTTATATTGTAGCAAAGTCTGAGAGAACTCTCCATATTCTCTTAACTCCCATGGAAAAATCAAGAAAGCATTGGCAATGATGCTTCTGAAGATAAACAGCAAATAAATAAGCAAACCTAAATCATACACTAAATGCTTTCTAGTGTAGCTTCGTCAAAGAAAAAAGATACGGGTTAAGAGGACAACAATGTTACAATATTAATGGGAAGAGCAGACCAATAACCTTACCTAATCTAGAATACTTCTTCTACCTTACGTAATCTAGAAAACATATTCTACCTTACGTAATCTAGAATATGTTTTCTATCTTACGTAATCTAGAATACGAACTCTACCTTACGTAATCTAGAATACGTACTACCTTAGCTAATCTAGAATACATCTTCAACTTTACCTAATCTAGATTACATCTTCTATTTTATTTAGAATTCATATTCTACCTTACCTAATGTAGAATATATCTTCTACTTAATTTAGAATTCATCTTCTAACTTAGGTAATCCAAAATAATAAAACCCTAATTTTAGAAAAAATCATTTATGACGACATTGAACTAAACGAACAGAGATCAAAACGAAAAGGGAAGTAGTCACGGAAGAACTAGGTGGTGCTTGTTGAAGGAGTATAGTCAAAACGAGAAGAGAAGAAGGTAAAGGAAAAACTATGTTTGGATATATAACTTAAATATTAGCTTTCACTGATGAAATTGATCAATCGTTTAGGATTCATCTTCTCTATGTAATATCTACCTTAATAATTTTTTTTTTAATTTTCACAGATGAATATGTGGCAGACCTACATAGTTTGTGGTGTATGGAAATTGTTTCACAATAATGAGTGGAGATTTATTGTTGATAAAGACAAAGGTGGTAGACTACTTACTTTGGAATCCAATACTACTATTGAAGATTTGAAGAGGATGGTTTCTGAAGACTACGAGATAGAGCAGAATATGGATGATGTGGAAATCAGTTTTTTGCCTACTGATTTGGTTGGCAACTTTGAATCTCCTCCAGTTATTGTTACAAATGATCGGCAAGTGAGAAATCTGTTTGGGTATTTAAAAAAAGGGATTGCGATACGGCTGTGTGTCACATTTAAATCTTGTGGTGATGATCTAAGGAGTAGAGTCAAGATTGATTTGAATGAGGAGCCAAAAGATTCAAGTGATGGACATGTAAATAATCATCATAGTGACGATCTTGATAGCATGCATAAATCATCTAAAGGCTGTGAGAATGCAGCTACAATGAAAGATGCCTTCGAAAGAGATCCTTATAATGCTAAAGATGGTGGTGAAGATGATGCAATGTATGAAAAGGTTACTTATAGTCGGGTAATAGACGATTTTAAAAAGCACCAGCATTCCAACATATATATGTTTTTATGTTATTTTTAAAATTAATATATTAAACTAATTATGAGGGTAATGTTGACTTTTTATGTTATCATAAAGTTTATGTTACTAAACTCATATAGAAAAGGTATAGATTCAAAATGGTGAGGTGAAATAATCTCTTTTAGCTAATTTTCCCTAGCCTAGTTGATACTAGGAAGTTGACGGGCGCGTAATCAAACAGAAAAGTTAATTTTTTTAGAAAATATTATTGTTAATTTGTATTAATTACTAATTCATTATTATGTAGAAAATAATGTATAAAATTGGTAATACAAAAATTAACACTTAAAAAAAAGAAAAACTTTGCCATGGATCTTGTTGATCATGTTAATATGCTTTCAGCAATATAAACGCTATGCAAACATTTTTTTTAATATCTGTAACTTTCATACTTCAACTGTTCAACTTGAAAAAGGGTATTTAGGATTGTTTCCTATTTGTATTAGAACTCTATCTAATTAGGCCAGTACCTTGTTATCAAAATCATAACATAAATCACTATTATATATATTGTTGGAAAAATTATGCCTTGTGCTTTTTTATTTGTCAACGTGCAATATTATATATCTCTTTTTTATCGGATCTATTTAATCAATATACTCTGCAGGTTCATATATATTATTATGCTTAGAGGACTTTAACATCTAAAGATCCTTAACATTTGTGAGCATACAGACCCTGTAAACTAGTCCTTAAATTTTTTTAGAGTTGTAATGATTTTCGTTCTTGACACAATATTGTATGCGAAGTTAGTGCAAAAGTTTTGAGGAATTGAGGTTATGATAAAACTGAAAGAACCAGCTATTTTAACATGTACTTACTAACTTTTGTTTCTCCCATAATGATTGCTGGTATGTACCAAAACATCAACCACTTACGAGTACCAGTGAGTTGTAATTCAACTTATTTAATAAAGAAAGAAAGAACACATGACAATCGCTTAGGCCACATGACATTATTCATGAGTCCATGAATGATTGTAAAGACTAATCACTTAAACCATTATTAAATAAAGAAATAAAAATATTCATCTCAGTCTTCTTCAAACATACTCCCATCTCCACACCAGCCGGCTCATCCCTTCTCTCCAACATAGAGAATCCTTCGTTGCGGTCAATGGATAAACTCTCGGTTTTAGTTGGTTTACCCCACCCAAAATCTGCTTCGTACATCCCTATTCGAGCCGACCCTGTAACTGACCCGTTCTGTGCACCCGGCTTCATTTCCTTCATTCCTTCCACGAAGTCCTCACAAAGTGACTCTATTCCTCGTGAACCCAAACCTTTCACTGAATCACTTAGAATCTCGACTGCTTTAATAAAACCATCTTGTTCCAGAAACACTCTCGCTTCGTACTGAAAAAAACATATTGGAAACACACAATTACCAAAGTATTCGGCTGGAACTTGTGGCCCTAAACGTTGTCTAAAGTCTGCTACATACAAAAATCGCACCGGTCTATTTGCATTTCCTCCACGCGCTTTCACCACACATGTCCATGCGTACGCATACGCTATGACAAATGTTGACAAGTGAAGGTCGAGTGGAGAGCGAGCTGATCCGTTCTTGACTTGTTCCCGAAGTTTCTTTATGTTCTCCGCGGTTAACTCAAAAGTGGCACGGACAACATCCGCACTGATCTTACTCATGGGAAGTGGCTTCAGACTTTTAAAATTGTCTCTGTCCTTTGAGAAATATAACAACAGTTCCATAATCTTTGACTCAAGTTCACGTGGAACACTAATGACCGTACGATCAAAGCTTGGAGTTAGGTCATCCGGTAAAAGAGGAACTTCATTATGTTCTTGTAATCTGCAAATATGAGCCCATGATTTTATAAACATGGCTGCTGATTTACCGTCGACGAGAGCATGGTGACCTGTGAAGCCGATGCAGAATCCTTGGTTGGGAAATAATGTGATTCGCAAAGAAAACAAGGACGCCGAGTCATCAGAGATCGTTAACTCGGGTATCAGGGGATGTTGTTGGTTATAATTAAGTTTCATTATATATTAGATTATATATATATATATATATGTTATAAAACAATTACAAAATAAGTTTGTGTTGTGTTGTATCAAGCGGTTGTGTTCTTGTAAAAGTTGTGTCGGTTCATGACACCTCTTCACTTTGTATTTAAACACCTGTCTTGTATCAATAAAAATATCGTGTTCTCACTAAGTGTGTGTGACTTTCTCATAAACAAAACAATAAGAGTGTTACGTAAGAAACAAGAAACTGAGAAAACCGTTGAAGAGCAAAACAGATCACTCTGTTTTTGTTGTCCGATCAAAACAGACTTTAATTGTATAAAGTCTTACATGGTATCAGAGCTATGGAGACAACAACACATCAAGTTATTCCAATCTTCAATGGTGATAACTATGGGTTTTGGCGCATCAAGATGAAAATGATTTTTCAAACAAAGAAACTATGGGAAATCGTTGAAGGAGGAGTTCCAAACCCACCAGCCCAAGGAGATCACAGTCCCGAAGCCGTTCAACTAAAGATTTGGTGTGATGAAGCAACTCTAAAAGATCTAACAGCACTACAACTTCTCCAATCTGCAGTCTCGGATTCAATATTTCCGAGAATTGCTCCCGCAACAAACGTAAAGGATGCATGGACTGCATTAGAGATGGAGTTTCAAGGTAGTCCTCAAGTAAGGATGATAAGGCTACAATCTCTTCGAAGAGAATATGAAAACCTGAAGATGGAAGACGGTGACAACATCAATATCTTCACAACCAAGTTGATTGAAATCGCAAACCAACTAAGGCTTCATGGCGAAGAGAAGTCCGATTATCACTTGGTTCAAAAAATTTTGATTTCTCTTCCGGAGCGGTTCGATAGTATTGTAGCCGTGTTAGAGCAAACCAAGGATCTATCAGTGTTATCAATGACAGAGTTAATAGGGACGTTAAAAGCTCATGAAAAACGTGTGGAAGCAAGAGATGAACACTCATCGGAAGGAGCTTTCTATGCACGATCAAGAGGAAAGAAGTTTGTTTCGAAAGAAGGAAACAAACAAGGCAACAAACGTCAAGACAAAGCCAAGAGATGGTGTGACGTTTGCAAACGAAACAATCACAATGAGAGTGATTGCTGGAAAAAAAAGAACATAGGTGTTCTTTCGCAAAAGGTTGCGAGTGGTGCTAGAAAGTGCTTCGTGTGTGACAAGCCGGGGCATATAGCAAGGTACTGTAAATTCAAGAAGGCTGAGGGTGCAAACTTGAGTTTTGAAGAAACAAATGATGACGAAGAAGAGGAAAGTCACATGTTGTTCAGTGCCGTGGAGGAAGAATCATCATCAAAGAGGAATGATGAGACATGGTTAGTCGATAGTGGCTGTACTAACCACATGACAAGAGAGTCAAAATATTTCACAACACTTGATCGAAGCAAGAGGATCTCCATCAAGGTTGGAAATGGCCAGAATGTGATGGCATTAGGAAAGGGTGATATTCAAGTATCAACAAATCGAGGGTTACACATCATCAAGGATGTTCTTTTGGTTCCGGGGTTGACAAGAAATCTACTCAGCGTTTCACAAATGATATCAAATGGATATCGTGTGATTTTTGAAGAAAAGAAATGTCTAATTGAGAATCCTCAAGGAAAAAGAATCCTAAATATTAGGATGGAAGATAAGAGTTTTCCAATCAAATGGAATAATTCTGAAGAAAGCACATTGCTTGCGGCTGAAGTAAAAGGAAAATCGAAGCTTTGGCATAGGCGGTTGGGTCATGTGAATTATGACAAGATAGAGAAGATGCAGAGGTTGAAGATTGTTGAAAATCTTCCAAGCTTTGAAGTCACAAAAGAGGTGTGTGGCTCGTGTGAGTTGGGAAAACAAGCAAGGAGGCGTTTTCCGAAAAAATCTCAAAGCAAAACAAGTGAAGCATTGGAGTTAATACATTCGGATGTATGTGGTCCTATGCAAACGGAGTCAATGAGTGGAAGCAAATATTTTGTGTTGTTTGTTGATGATTATACACGAATGAGTTGGGTGTATTTCATCAAAAACAAAAGTGAAGTTTTCTCAAAATTCAAAATATTCAAGGCAATGGTCGAAAATCAAGCCGGGAAGAAGATCAAGCAACTTAGAACAGATGGTGGGGGAGAATACACATCAAAGCAATTTATCAAAGAGTGTCAAGAAGCTGGGATTCAAAGACAAGTCACAACACCATACTCACCACAACAAAATGGTGTCTCAGAAAGAAAGAATAGAACACTCGTTGAAATGGCTCGTTCAATGCTTGTGGATCAAGGTCTTCCGAATAAGTTTTGGGCAGAAGCTGTGGCTACTTCAACATACTTACAGAATATGTTACCTTCCAAGTCTTTAGAAGAAGGCATGACTCCATTAGAGAAGTGGAGTAAGAAAAAACCGAGTGTGGAGCATTTAAAAGTATTCGGTTGTATATGCTATGTGCATATACCAGATGAGAAGAGAAAGAAGCTTGATGTCAAGGCCAAGCAAGGAATATTTATTGGTTACAGCAGTGAGTCTAAAGGGTATAGAATATTCCTATTAGACGAAGAGAAAGTAGAAGTATCACGCGATGTGATATTTGATGAGGAAAAAAGTTGGAATTGGGAGAAGAAAGAAATGAAAGGGAGTTTTATCTTACCAATAGAAGGCGAGTCCTCAAGACAACAAAATCAAGGCATGAATGTCATCATTGACACTCAAGACGAAAGGGAAGAAGAATCTCCAAATATACCAAGAAAATTTCGGTCCATTAATGAGATAATGCAACAAACGGAGGAGATGGCTCATGTAATGATAACCGAAGAACCACAAACGTGGAATGAAGCTATGGAAGATAAAGCATGGAAAGAAGCCATGGAGGAGGAGATTCGAATGATAGAGAAGAATGGTACTTGGACAATTGTCAAGAAACCAAACGACAAAAATATAATTAGCGTCAAGTGGATCTACCGTTTGAAGACAAACGCGAATGGAGAGCCTATCAAGCACAAGGCTAGGCTCGTGGCTAGGGGATTCTCACAAGAGTATGGAGTGGATTATCTTGAGACTTTTGCTCCCGTTTCAAGACATGACACGATCAGAACCCTACTTGCCGTTGCGGCTCAAAAGAGATGGAAACTCTTCCAAATGGATGTGAAGTCGGCTTTTCTAAATGGAGAATTGCAAGAAGAAGTTTATGTTGAACAACCACCGGGTTTTATACAAAAAGGAGAAGAAGGAAAGGTCTTAAGGTTACACAAGGCGCTTTACGGCTTAAAACAAGCACCTAGAGCATGGTATGGGCGTATTGATACTTATTTTTTGGAGAATGGTTTTAAAAGAAGCATCAATGACGCAGCATTATATGTGAAGAAGACGTTGGAAGAAATATTGATAGTAAGTCTATACGTAGACGATATTATCATTACCGGTTCAAAGTTGAACTTAATTAACAAGTTCAAAGATGATATGAAAAGAGAGTTTGAAATGACGGATCTCGGGGAGCTTAGTTACTTTCTTGGAATGGAGATAGTCCAAGATGAAGATGGAGTGTTTCTCTCTCAAGAGAAATATGCAAACAAGCTTTTAGAGAAGTTTGGGATGAAGGAAAGTAAAAGTTTGTCAACACCTCTTACACCTCACGGTAAAGGTGTTAAAGAAGACGATGAGAAGTTCGAAGATGAGACAAAGTATAGAAGCATAGTTGGAGGACTTCTATACTTGTGTGTTTCAAGGCCAGATCTCATGTATGCAAGTTCATACTTGTCTAGATACATGACGGCACCACTCAAGAAACATTATCAAGAGGCAAAGCGGGTTCTAAGATACATCAAAGGAACAACCAAGTTTGGAGTTCAATTCAAAAGTGTAGAAGATCCGGAGCTTATAGGATATTCAGATAGTGATTGGGGTGGTTCGGTTGAAGACAAGAAGAGCACATCGGGGTATGTATTTACTCTAGGATCAGCAGTTTTTTGTTGGAACTCAAGCAAACAAAAGACCATCGCACAATCCACAGCCGAAGCAGAATATATTGCCGTATGTTCAGCAGCAAACCAAGCCATTTGGCTACAAAGATTGGTGAATGAAGTTGGGTTTAAGACTGAGGAGGGAGTGAAGATATACTGCGATAATAAGTCAGCCATAGCAATTGGCAAAAACCCAGTTCAACATAGGCGAACCAAACACATTGATATTAAGTATCATTTTGTGCGTGAAGCAGAGCAAAAAGGTCAGATTAAGCTTGAATATTGCCCTGGAGAGTTACAGATTGCTGATATACAAACTAAGCCGTTGAACAAGACAAGATTTGAAGACTTGCGGATGAAGTTGGGAGTAAAGAAGAAACTTAATTAAGAAGGGGTGTTGGTTATAATTAAGTTTCATTATATATTAGATTATATATATATATATGTTATAAAACAATTACAAAATAAGTTTGTGTTGTGTTGTATCAAGCGGTTGTGTTCTTGTAAAAGTTGTGTCGGTTCATGACACCTCTTCACTTTGTATTTAAACACCTGTCTTGTATCAATAAAAATATCGTGTTCTCACTAAGTGTGTGTGACTTTCTCATAAACAAAACAATAAGAGTGTTACGTAAGAAACAAGAAACTGAGAAAACCGTTGAAGAGCAAAACAGATCACTCTGTTTTTGTTGTCCGATCAAAACAGACTTTAATTGTATAAAGTCTTACAGATGTAACTCGATTGCTGGACGTAATCCATTGCCAGATACAAAAAAGAAGTCTGCGTCGGTCTCTGCGACAGTAAGCGAGACTGTGTCATGTTTGGAGACGACTATGCACGGCTTTGGATCTTGTGAGTCCCATGTGAGGCAGCCGGCGAGCGGGAGGTAGTGGCGGAGGACAAGGGAGAGAGAGCGCTGGAGCTTAGGGAGGATCAGAGAGTAGAATGACTCGCTTGTTGACTCGGTGAGTTTGTAGAAAATGACTCGTTGAGCGGGATGGAACCTTATCCAGTGTAGATCGAAGAAGGTTAGAGGGAGACTGAATGAGTTGAGCAGGACTGACTCGAACGGTCTTGACCACGTTTAACGTCATTGGTAACTTAACAAGCAGTGGTCTCTTAGCAATCTCTCTTCCTCAGCGAATTTGTTGATTATCGTCAAAGGAATAAGTAACTTGTTGAAATTATAGGTGGTTGTGTGTGTGTGTTTGTGTTTTGATTAAAATATGACTTATTTGATTAAATTACATATGCGTTTTACATTATCTGATTGATTTTTAATTGGAATCGAGTACCCACTTGGAAGAAAAGGTTGACACATGTGTGCAACGTTAGGTTGGGTGATGTGATATTTTCAGCGGTCATCGTGAGCAAGGGGCTGACCCACGATTTGATTCGATTCGGTGTCAAACCAAACTTAACAAATTAATAACATAATATGCTTATTTTAATTATTACTTGAGGGTGTATTGAATTAAATATTTGATGTGATTTGAGTTTTAATGAGTTTTTAGATGATTCGGTTAAATTTTGGTGAATTTGGGAATATCGTTGGTCCGCAAAGACTATGCGCCAAATGGACAAAACCCATCTCACATGCACCTTCATGGCACTGTGACAAGATAAGGTCCCAAGACGTAAGTAGATGAAGCTTTTGAGTCACGGAAGTCCAGATTTTTGTGGAGAAGATGAATCACATAGAAGATAAGTGTGCTCAACATCTTGACTAGGCATGGGAAAATATATATGGAGCAGAAGAACCAAACAGGAACCAATCCAAAAAAGGGGATACCAAACCGAACCGATACTGACAAAATGATGGCCTAAACTTCATCTCTTAGCCTCTGGGCGAGCTTGTCGATGTGAAGCCTTTCAAGCGTGCATCAATTCAGTGGACATTAAGGTTGTCGTTGATCTCACAAGAACCAGTTCACAGTGGGCTATCTATGTCCCATCGGTCTATTTATAAAAAGATTCTAATCGTGGTTCTCTTGTTAACTTGGGTGCTCAAAGCATGGTGAAGCTTTTAAGCTCTGTTGGTCAAGATATTGGCCTATCTTCCTTTTATCCTAATGTGCTATCAATGTACATTTTTCTTATAGTGTTATCTCCTTAAGTGCTATTGTATCTTCTACTAAACTATTAAAAAGACACAATCTTATAAAGTGTTTCCAAACACTCTATAAGTATAAAATTAAAAAGTTTATGGCTAACCCTATATCCAAACATCCATAAAAGGAAATATTAATTCCACCAAAATTAAATTAAACACTTTATTTCCATCTTTTTCTTTCTCCTCTTTATCATTTATTTCTTTATCTAATGTTGCAATATTAATACTATGAATTATAATTCTCCTATCACATTTTTAGATCTTATTTTCAAATTATTAAAAATTATTATATCATACATATAATTACTAAAAAATTAAATTTTTTTCTCCATATATTATGATTCAAAATTTAAAAAACGGACATATATTACTCAATTAAAGAAAAAAAATGTGTTCAACATCTCACATTGATTAAAATTTTGGTGGAAGGTTCAGAATAATATTATAAAACACACAAAAATGATTTTAAATGCGAATGAGCAAGAAACTTGATTTATCATGCGTCCAAATTTTTTTTAAAAACTTATTCAGTTTTATCCAGTTCATTAGTTGAAATAATTTAAAAGTCCCATATCGATTAATTTTTTTGTGCAACAGTTCAAAGTCATATTATAAAAAGACCAAAATTATTTTAAATACAAATGTTTTTAAAAATGTCCGGTTTAATTTGGTACTTATTGAAATAATTTAAAATAATATTTAAAATTTAAAATATTTATTCGGTTTAACTCTATTAAAATATTAATTTTAGAATACTATTAATACTAAAACTATATAATATCGACTAATCAATAATATATATATAACTACTTATTTATAATAATAATAAATTATTTAGTAAAAATTATTTTAAATATGAATAGACTAAAAATTCTAAAATAATCAATCCGAAATGGAATGGAAAGTTCCCGACAAGTATAGGACAATACGGGTTTTTGTCCCAAAATGAGCAGGTTTAAGACAAGTATAACTAATCATAAAATACATAATAAGTATAATTACTATTTTCAATATTAGAACTAATTACCAAATATTAAAATGGGTTTAGATATGACTGACAATTACATATGATTTACAATTGTATTATTATTTTTTTTGTTCAGAATAATTTAATATTTAATTCAGTACGATTTGGTCTAAATTGTTTGAATGAGAATATAGAACATCATTCATTTGGTGTATGTTTGATTCAAATAACAGAAATTTGCTATTGTTACAGAAAAATAAAACAATTTGATGTTGAAAGCACGTTAGATATATTATAAAAAATAAATAAATAAAAAGTACAAATATTAACAGAAATAAAAATATTTATAAATATTATAAAAATCAAATTAAAATTATACAAATAAAATAAAAATATTTATTAAAAACAAAAATAAAAATAAATATAATTTATATTCAAATAATTGACCCGCGGTATACCGCGGGTACAAATCTAGTTATTAATTTATTATCCTATCCTCTCTCTCATCCATTTATTATTTTGGCTCTATATGTTCTTGTTCGATTCCTTGATGAAAACTCTTTAAAACAAAAAAAAACAAATTGTAGATTTACATATATAACCTAACCATCTTATATATAATATATATAAGCATTTACACAATAAATGATTAAAATGACTCTTTTGTGCAAACTTTGACTTGCCGACGATATATATGGTGGCATCATAATTCCCCTTTTTTGCCATCATATTTTTGTTTGCTTTTTATTCACGATGGTGGAGATATTGTTACGAGAGCCGATAAGAAAAAATTGAACGTAGGACTCGTTTAAAAAAAAACAATCATACCCCAACTAGAAAAAATGTACTCAATGAAATAAAAATAATTACGTGTTAATTTGTTCCATTAAATTGAATAGATTCATGGATTAATCTAATTAATTTATTTTAAAATTTATTTAATATTTTAAACAATTAGAATAACCAATTGGGTTGGATTTATCTCATCAATTTTTTCATTCAAATAATTAGAAGTGTGTGATAAAAAAAATTATTAGAGCTTAAATAATATAAAATTTTGAATTTGTAAAGAAAAAATTAAATTTTATTAAAATAATAAGATTAAACTTATATTAAAAAATGGAAAGTAAAAAAAATATATATTCTATTAGTTAATTTGTTTTTCGTTAGTTTTCCTTTTCGGTTAAGAAAAACAAAAATAGCACAATATTTATTTTTATACAAGTCAGAATCTAATCGATTAACTAACATATGTCATGATCATGTCAATTATAATTTTGACACGTCTCGAGCTGTCACGAGAGCAACCAAAGTTATATAAGCGTTTACACAACAAATGCAAACTTTAACTTGCTGGCGATATATATGGTGGTATCATAGTTCTAGGATTTCGCAATTTTGCATACATTTTCTTCATGTTTTATTTTGTTCTTTTGTTATGTTATTATGTTATTTCCCATTTTTTGCCATCATATTTTGTTTGCTTTTTATTCAAGATGGTAGAGATTTTTTAACGAGATCAGCCGTGTCGATAAGAAAAAAACTGAACATAGGACTAGTTCAGTTTAAAATATATTTTTTGTCAACTTAGATGCTGTATATGTAACAATCATACCCCAACTAGAAAAAATGAACTTAGATATTTGTTAAAGATAGATAGTGCAAAAGTTTTGGGGAATTGGGGGTTTTGATGAAACTCAAAGAAGCGGCTATTTTAATTTTTAACATGTACTAACTTTTGTTTCTCTCATAATAATTGCTGGTAATTAAAAAGACCAAAAAACAAAAATGTATATAAATACCAAAACATCAATCAGTAATGACTACCAGTGATTTGTAACCCAACTTCGAACACATGACATATTATTCCTGAGTAATGATTTAAAAGGCTAATCGCTTAGGCCATTATTAAACAAAGAAAGAAAAATGTCCATCTCAGTCTTCTTCAAGCATATTCCCATCTCCACACCACCTGGTTCATCCCTTCTCTCCGACATAGAGAATCCCTCACTTCGGTCAACGGATAAACTTTTGGTTTTAATAGGTCTGCCCCACCCAAAATCTGCTTCGTAAATCCCTAATCGGGTCGACCCTGTAACTGACCCAACCTGTGCATCCGGTTTCAATCTCTTCGATCCCTCCACGTAGTCCTCACAAAGTGACTCTATTCCTCGTGAAACCAAACTTTTCACTGAATCGCTTAGAATCTCGACTGCATTAATAAAACCATCTTGTGCCAAGAACATTCTTGATTCGTATTCAAACCAACCTACCGAAATCACGCAGTTCCCAAAGTATTCGACTAGAACTTGGTCTAACCGTTGTCTAAAGTCTGCTGCATACCGAAATCGCACTGGTCTATTCACATTCCCTCCACGCGCTTTCACCACGCACGTCCATGCGTAAGCGTACGCTATGACAAATGTAGACAAGTGGAGGTCGAGTGGAGAGCGAGCTGAACCGTTCTTGACTCGCTCCCGAAGTTTCTTTATGTTCTCCGAAGTTAACTCAAACGTGGCACGAACAACATCGGCACCGATCTCACTGATGGGAGATAGCTTCAGACTTTTAAAGTTGTCGCTGTCCTTTGACAGTTCCATAATCTTTGACTCAAGTTCACGTGGAACATCAATAACCATACGATCGAAACTTGGAGTTAGATCATCCGGTAAAAGAGGAACTTCATTATGTTCTTGTAATCTGCAAATATGAGCCCATGATTTTATAAACATGGCTGCTGATTTACCGTCGACGAGAGCATGGTGAGCTGTGAAGCCGATGCAGAATCCTTGGTTGGGAAATAATGTGATTCGCAAAGAAAACAAGGACGCCGAGTCATCAGAGATCGTTAACTCGGGTATCAGGGGATGTAACTCGATCGCCGGACGTATTCCATTGCCGGATAGAATGAAGAAGTCTACCTCGGTCTCTGCGACGGTAAGCGAGACTGTGTCATGTTTTGAGACCATGATATACGGCTTTGGATCTTGTGGGTCCCATAAAAGGCGGCCGGCGAGCGGGAGGTAATGGCGGAGGACAAGGGAGAGAGAGAGCTCAAGCTTAGGGAGGATAAGAGAGTAGAATAAATCACGTTTTGACTCGGTGAGTTTGTAGAAAATGACTCGTTGACTGGGTTGGAATTTTATCCAACGTAGATCGAAGAAGGTTAGAGGGAGACTGAAGGAGTTGACTGAGTCATCAAATGAGTTTGTAGCAGGACTGACTCGAACGGTCTTGATCACGTTTAACGCCATATAATAGCTTAGCTAACAGCAATCTCTCTTCCTCTGCAAAATTGTCGAATAACATCGGAGAAATAAGTATTATAGGTGGGTTATATATATATGTGTGTGTGTTTTTGATTAAAAATATGAGTACTTTAATTAAAATTGCATTATATGATTGATTTTTATATTGGAATAGAGTGTGTACCCACTTGAAAGAAAATGTTGAGATCTGTGCATGGTACAGGTTGTCTGTAATGTGTGATTTTCAACGATCTTGAAAAGGGCTGACTCAGCATTTGGAGGAAACGTTGGGCTTTAAACTAATTTGTTCTTTTATTCAGATTACCTGTCCATCAATTTATTTTATTTTCACCAAATCAACTAAATTATAAATTTCATTGGACAAGTTTGATTCCATTAGATCTGATTCGGTTTCAAATCGAGCTAAGAAAAAAAAAAGAAAAAAACTAATAAGCTTCTTTTAATTATTACTTAGATATATTAAATAAGATCATTACGTAATTTAGGATTTTTAAATTATTTTATTTAGTAATATGTTCAACATTGATATTATTATTTTTTATGTAAATGTAAAACATGATTCTCATTAAAAAAACATTTATGCATTTCACAGTTGACAAAGTCTGCAAAATATAAATGACTTTTAGAACAAAAATAATTCTTATATAACTTTTTATTTATTTATTTCCATCTCCATGTTTCCTTTTTCATCTTTAATTAATTTTACTAAAAATAGAATAAATTGTATATTCATGCTAATATATCCATTTTCTATATTTTGATATCTATATTACTAATTGTATATTCATGCTAATATATCTATTTTCTATATTTTGATATCTATATTATTCCCTCTGTTTCATATTATATGATGTTTTAGAGAAATATTTTTGTTTCACTATATAAGATGTTTTAGTAACTTTTTCAAGTTTCTAGATAAACAATTAAATGTATATAATTGTTATAAATATTTTATATTTTGTATTATATTTTATATTTGTCAAATTATCTAGAAACAATAAAAAGAGAATACATTAATTTGTTTCTTAAACATTGTGCATTCACCTAAAACATTTTATATTATGAACCAGAGGGAGTACTAATTATATTTTACTAGATAATACCTGCACCATATGGTGGAGATGATAATACAGTTTCATTTATATAATACTATATTAGGACCTGTCCGATGGACGGGTTTCTAAATTTTAAAACTAAATTAAATTTAGGTAAAATATAAATTAAATATTTATTTTTAATGAAATATTTTAAATTTTTTTGGGAAAATAAGTAAAAAGCATGTTTACTCAGAGAAAATAGATAATTACATAATTTTATATTTTTACATGAATAAATTAATTTAAATTTCTATATTACTACTTTATTATTAACATATCAAAAATTTATACAACGTCAAGTAGCTTTTGGTTCCATCTTGTTTTTTTTTTCCGAGCATCTTGTGAGATAGATCTTGAGAAATTACTAGGAACTGAAGAACCGAACCAAATCCGATCTGAAAAAGGGTACCAAACCTAAATCTGAACCGGTAAAAACCCAAATATATGGATACCCAAAGAACTGAACCGAACCGAACCAAAAATCGAATGGATACCCAAAATATTTAAAATACAACTATATACCCAAAAGTATTATAAATCCAAAAATATCAATTATTTTAAGACCAAAATAACAAAAATACCTAAAATAACCAAAAAAATTGAAAATTTTTAGTTGGAAAATTCAATCAAATTTTATTCAAATTTAACCAAATTTTTAATTCATTTTTTCTGATATTTGGTGTATCCGAAACTGACATAAACCCAAATAAAACCGAACCGATCAAAAATTATAAATACCCAAATGGATCATAGGCTTCCAAACCCCATAGACCTGAACCAAAACCCAAATGCGCAGTCCTATGAGATCCGGAAAAATGGATTAGTGACCGGTGGCTATGCTTTCACTCATATCTAGGCAAGATATTCTCCTGGTAAGATCTTTATTGTCTCTCTGATGTTTTTTTGTTCAGATCTTATATCGGTTCTCAACAGAAAATAATTTCCCTCTCGCACCTTCACTCGCCAAAAACTTTAATCATTCTCTACCTTAATTCTTCCCTCACCATCTCGCTCCTGACATTTTCCAACAACATTCTCTACCTTAATTCTTCTCTCGCCATCTCTCGATTTTATTCATATCTCGCGCTATATACATGAAGATGTTTGGTTTTTGCAGCTTCTTGTCTTTTTGGTCATCGAATTCTAATCTTCAATCTCTAGTGAATCCCCGCATCCTTCCTCTCTTTTTTAGATCCATATTTGTTTATGAGACTTGGCTCCGCATAAGCAACTCTTTATGAGTGGAATTTTGGTTTTTTTTTTTTTTATTCTCTTTGGGATAGAACAATTCTGACTTCTTTTCTTTTGTGAGAGATCATTTACACACTTTTTCTTCTCTATAGAGATTAATTCTTTCAATTTTCATGTCCAATAGAGATATTATTATTATTTCGTAAATCGAGAATATTAGGTATTTTCTAACCAATTTATTATTTTGTAACTTCTGTTGACAAATTATACAAAACTATACTCTAAATTTATTTAACAATTAACCAATAAGAATAGTAAATTAGGTTGGATTATTAAAAAAATCAATTTTGTTTATTCAAATAATTAGAAGCGTGTAAGAAAAAGTTATTGGGGATTAAATAATCTAAAATATAAATTTGAAACCAAAAGTTTATATTTTATTGAAGTAATAAAAATTAACATATTATATAAAAATAAAAATTAAAAAGTATATACATTTTATTATTTAATTTGTTTCATCGGTTTTCCTTTTTAATTAAGGAAAACTAAAATAATACAATTTTTTCTACTAGAATATTAACGATCAACCGACACATGTCGTGATTTAATCATTAAAAAGCATGTTAAATTTTTATTAGTGGAATTTTAATAATATTTAAAAAAAAACTAAAAAAAAAATCTAAATATGAGTAGAATTTTTTTAATTTTATTAAATTTTAAAGGTTAATGTCTAAAGTCTAAATATCTATTTTTTTATTTAATTTTTTACGTTGGTTTTAATCTAAATATCTATTTTAATATGTGATCATGATAATCATTTTTAAAATTTATTAAATTTTAAAGTTTAAAGTCTAAGTATCTATTTTCATATTTAATATTTTTTGTTAGTTTTAATCTATATATATCTTTTTTATTATGTGATCGTCATAATCATTCTTTTAGTTCAAATAATTAGAAAAATGTGATAAAAATTATTCGAACTTAAATAATATAAAAATCTAAATTTGAAAAGGAATGTTCATATTTTATTAATTCATATTTTATTAATATAATAAAACTTAACATATATTATAAAAAAATAGAAAGTAAAAGGTTATTGGTTTTATTATTTAATTTTTCCGATGGTTTTCCTTTTCTATTAAGGAATAAATGAATTTTTTTTTTTTTAAACGTGTCAAAATCTCATCGATTAAACGATACGTGTTACAATTTTGTTAATTATAATTTTGACACGTGTCGAGCTCTCATGAGTGCAACCAAGCTTTATATAAGAAGATTTTTTGAAGATTAATTTTGTGTAATGACTAAAAATAGATTTTATTCTAATTAATTAATTACCATTTCTTATGAATGTAAATAATGCAAATATGTAGGCATATGATGTGGATACAAGATCCAACACTAAGTAAAAAATACTTTAAGGAAATTTTCTGTCGCTTATGAAAGAGTAAATTCTTTATTATGTTCGAATTGTCAAAAGTTTTGTCCCCCTTCTTGAGCTATAGGGTATATACTTATACAATGATTAGTGTTAAATGTTCCTAATTAATCACTTGATTCTCCTTTAATACGTCCGTTTTGATTATTCTCTTTAAAGCGGTAACGTCCTTATATTTGACTTTTTCTTTCTGGGCCTCGTATGAGTCTTCCTGTGTTCCGACCCACGATTCTGAACTCCTCTCCATTCCGCTCTTGGAAGTTTTCTTCTTTTTTTTTTCTTTTTTTTTTTTCTTTTTTTTTGAAGTTTTCTTTTTGGGTCCTACTCACGCCCTAGTGCACATTCTTTTTCTTCTCGGATCCTCGGTTCGGGATCCGGTACCAACATATGAGTATATGATAGGTTGAGCGATTTATATTCGTTTTTAAAAATTCATATCGTAGCATATGTGAGAAAAAAATCTAGTTTTTATTTTATTAATATGGATGATGTGATGAGTTAAGATTTTCACAAAAAAAAAAAATATCAAATAAAGATGAGAAGTGAAGTATAATAGTTAAAAATTAATTAATATGATATGATTGGGTATTAAATCATTTTTATTCAATTTGAATGGCTATTAATTTTTTTTTAATTACTAAAATATTTTACTTTTTTAATAATAAATAAGTGATATAGATTTTCATTTGAATTTATTTTTATCATTGATGACTTTATTTAAATTGTTCCTTAAATGATATTTTCACAATGGAATTTTATTCTTAGTTGTTTTCCTAAATTTACTTCCATAAGTATTAGGATATACACTACTATTAAATGTTATATCAATTAATATTGTTATTAGTTAGATAATAGTAAACAACATCAACATCCATACAAAATATACGATAATATGTGTCTTATTTTCCTTTTTCTTTTTTTTTTCTGCAACATTACATTTCATTGACAAGCCCAATAGGCAACAGTTACAAATTATAACAAGTAAACCCAAATGTGACACCAAATTACATAACGATCATGAACAAGCTCACCGACGAATTCGTTGTCTTGAAACTGACAATTCTCGGCGAAATCATCCACAAAATTTTGCTCCTTGTTTCAAATTCTTCAAACGATAATACATCTTATGATCGTAACTATGAGGTAAAAAGGTTACGCATACCTTCTGCTTAAGTTTATCCCATGATTTAATAGGATTCTTGCCGTCTTGCTTGCGTGTTTTCTTTACTTGATGCCACCATGATGATGCTTGTCCTCGAAACTTCATAGTCACAAGCGAAACCAGTCCATCATCCGGAACGTTTTGGAACTCTAATATTTCTTCAACATCCACGAGCCAATCTAGGAATGAATCAACACGAATTCCACCATGAAACTCGGGAATATCCACTGTCATGAGCAGAACCGTTTTATCTCTGATACCAACTGATAAAGAGCAGAAGCTAAATAACGGACGAGAACACAAGATCTCTAGGAGAATTCGGATTCATGAACAGATCTTAGGGCGAGAATCTTCTTCTCAGGGCTTCGTACAAGAAACTCTTTAGGGTTGAGAGTCATCATCTCTAGGTTTTACACAAACCTCTCTTAAAACTGTATTTATTCAAAATTAAAAGCTAATCCCATCCTTACAACCATCGATCTCTTAAATACTAAAACCAATACTCAAAAACTGTAACCTAATGAAAGAGATCCGAATAAACATAAAACACCTTTAAACCCCAATTGAATATATATTTCAATAAAGAAACAAAGCTCAATTCATGTTTTGTCTTGAAGGTGCGCTACATCAGAAAACTAGGCACATAAACAAACAGTACTTGTCCTAGTCCTAGCCACCTAGGGATGGAAGAAGAAGAGTCACACCGCCCTAACGCTCCGCCGTTTCCAAGCCACCATCTGCAGACTTCTGCTGGCTGAAGGAAAATGAAACAGAGACTAAACTTAAGAAACCAGCTAGGAAAATGTCTCTACTTGTAGAAGTGAAAAAGTGTAAAAGTAGTTTTTGTCAAAAGATGTAAAAGTGATTTTGTAGACGTTATTGCTCTAGATTATCATTACTTCACATGACCATTGTAAATTATTTTTCATAAACAACACAAAATCGATTTAGTTTCTTCTATTATCTTATTCATGAGGAGAACAAAAAAAACAATTATTACTTTTTAATTAATCCATTATGGAGCAACACAATAAGAACGTCCATTTCATGTTTCTTGAGGGATAAGCCAACCTCCACACCACCATTTCCATCTCTACTCTCCGCCAAAGAAAACGCATCGCTTTGATCGATCGACACAACCACCACTTTCTCCGGTCTTCCCCACCCAAAATCCAACCCGTATTCTCCAAACCGGGTCGACCCGGCAACCGAAACAATATGTATATCTGGTGGAAAAGTCACCAACTCTGCAAAATCTGGCACCTTCCACACCACACTCTCGTTCAATTCCTCAACTAAATCACTAACCACTCTCGCAGAAGCCAAAAACCCTTCTTCACTCATAAACGTTTCCGCCTTTAACGACGCTTTAAAAGAACAAACGACGCAATTACCAAAATAACTCGATGGGATCGGTGGTTTGACAAGTCTTCGACAATCCACAACAAATCCATACCCGACTGGTCTATTCGGATCTCCGCCACGTGCTCTAATTAGACACGTTGATGCGTACGAGTAAACAATCACAAACGTGGACAAGCGAAGCTCCTTTGATGATGATGATGAAGACTCAATCTTGAGCCTCTCGCGAAGGGTTCGTATATCTTCGCGAGTGAGCTCAAGATTGTATCTGACAATGTCGGGATCAATCACCGGCGAAGGAGGAAGCTTTAAACTTTTCGGGTTTTCTTGTTCTTTCCCGCCGGTGAATGCTTTGGCTAAAGCGTTCCAATAGTTCAAAACTTTTATTTCGCTGTCTGGTGGACTTTTTATGACCGTTCGATCGTATAATGGAGTTGGATCCTCCGGTAGAGAAGAATCTTGTTGATTACATATGTGGGCCCAAGATTTGAGAAAAGTGGTTGTTGTTTTACCATCTAAAACGGCATGGTGTGCGGTTACGCCGATGCAAAACCCTTGGTTTGGAAATAGCGTGACTTGGAACGACACGACTGAGGCCGAGTCGTCGGAGTTTCGTAGCTCGGGGACTAGCGGATGCAACTCTACGGAGGGGAACGGTTCGTTTCCGGTTAAACGGGAGAAGTCGGCGTTTGACTAGGCGACGGTGAATGAAACAGCGTCGTTTTGGGAGTAGACGATGCTTGGTATTGGATGAAGTGGGTCCCACATGAGTTGGCCGGCGAGTGGGAGATAGTGCGAGAGGGATGAGGAGAGCGAGGATTTGAGGTTGGGGACGATGACTGAGTCGAAGAGAGGGCGAGTTGCGTCGGTGTGTCGGTAGAAGATGACTCGTTCGACGCCGTGGAGTTTTAACCAGAGAATGTCGAAGAAGGTGAGTGGGAGAGTGAGTGACTCGGACGAGTCGGAGTTTGAAGGGGTGACTCGTGCCACTTCGATGATGTTAAGTGATGAAACCATTTTTCTTTGGTAGAATCTTTGGGTGAGAATCTGAGAGATAATATCGTTTATATGAGAGACTCAATTTTGTATAAATAAGAATATTACTAGATACATGATAATAAACTAGAGCCTGACACTGGCGGAGCTAGAAAATCTTTTTATGGGGGTCAAAATATAAAAAATTTATTTTATGGGGATCAAAATATTATTTAAACTAAAATTATTATAATTTTTATTGCAAAAATGCACTAAAATACACTAAATTAAAAAAAGTTATGGGTGTCATATGACCCCCTTACTCCTCACTGCCTCCGCCCCCACACATTATGTCGAAAATTATTGAAGGATGAACTCAATCTGGTCCATTGCTTACAATTTTCAGAATTAGTAGAATCACATAAACGTGCCCAATGTGTTAGAAAAGAGGTAATTGCCGCAGGCCCCACATAATTTAAGGGCCTCAATTTTTAGATATTGTCTTTTAAATTAGTTAATTTGCCTCACTGAGTTTTGAGCTATACTAATAATTTTAGAAATTTTCATTTCACCTAAATTGTTCTGTCTTATTTCTTTTTACTTGCCTCTATAGTCTTAATTCTATTTTTTTGAATTTTTTTATAATGTAACTAGAAATATATCCAAGCTAGGCCGCGTATCTTTTAATTATAAATATTTTTAGTACATATATTAATTCTTGTAATTATTTGTTTTAAATGAGATATTTTTAATGATGTAAACTAAAATATCAATAAAAATATTATAATTTATTGGTTATAAGATTAAACAATAATAAAATTTATAACTTTTTTCTATCTCAGCTAAATCAATTAATAAAAGAGTTAATTTGGGGTTTAGGATATACTTTTTGAAAGTAATTGGAATAATGAACGAATTACTATTCAAAAATAGAGAAACAAGACATGCACTATTCACGTGAGAGAGGGTTACTAGCATGCTCCCTTTTATGAGTGGAAATTATGAGACTGCCACTCTTTGCATATTTACTAGTGACGGAAAAGAAAAAAAAAGTTTTTTTTTTTCTCAACTTTTTTTCTCCGAAAAATCTTATAACTTGATTTTCTTACAAAGTTTTCATTAAAAAATTAACGCAACCAAATATTAATCTTTAACTTTTTTTTTGAATCTAACAAGTTCAATTTTAATATATTGTACGGATTTGTAAAGTTTTACTTTCTTTTATCATAATCTCGTACATCACCATATCTCGTACACCACCATATGTCGTACACCATTATATCATGTACAACATAATGTCATGTACATCTCGTACACCACCATTGGCGTACACATTTTTATTTACGACCATGGCACTCTTTCCCATCATGAGCAAATGTCGATATTGGCCAGATCTTCTCGTACACTTATATTTATACCATTTCGTACACCGACTTTGTTTCGTACACCTGACTCATTCGTACACCGACTCGTCTCGTACACCAACTCGCATTGTACACCGCATAGTACATTAAATTTGCTAAATGTACATTACATTATATGAATACCAAATTATATGTATACCACACTATATGGTTACTATTCACGATTTAGAAACATGTGTTCATTTCAATTCGCTTAGTGGCATATATTCGTAATTTAGAGTGATATAGGAAGACATGAGGGTTATAGATAAATCGTGAATATTAACCATATAGTGTGGTATACATATAATGTGGTGTACATTTTAGTAAATTTAGTGTACTAGGCGGTGTACAAAGCTAGTTGGTGTACGAGACGAGTCGGTGTACAAAAAAGTCGGGTGTACAAAACAAGTCGGTGTACGAAAGAGATCTAAGAAGTAAAAGAAAATGGAAAAGAAAAAAAAAGAATATGGAGCCCAAAAAAGCATTTCATGTAATGACACAAACCTTCTATATGAAAGAGAGACACATGGTGGGACCAAAACCTAATATACCCCTACATGTGATTTTGCAAGAGGAGAGAGATTGTTATTAGAGAAGAGGTTGTATTAGTATTATAGTGGGATCATTCTCATTCTACTAATTATAAATAGTAATAGGTCCAAATAGCCTCAATCTCGTAATTATTTCTTAATAAAACTACATAAAAATTTAACATCTATACAAACATATAAATATATTTTAATTTATTTGGTTGAGTGATTTGTGGTTGAAATGTTTTAAAAACATAGAGTGATTAATGCTTGAGTTTTTATATTGTGTTATAATCATAATTGACCATTATTTTATATTTTGTTATAATAATAATTGACCATTATTTTTACAATTACAATTTAGTTACTTTTAACAATAAGTTATAGAATATGTCGTTATAGTAATTTTTATTTCTCTATTTTTTTTTTACTTTTGTTAATTTTCTGAACTAATTATTTGTTTGAAGTTCAAATTGAAATATCATAAATAAATCTAAATTAACATATTTGACAAGACTATTAATTGAAAATATAAAGGTAAATCATTTTCCTATTTTTTACTCAAACCCAGTTTTATATTTGAGTCATTAACGACAACTGTAAATGGTGATTTCACTGGTCGGTTTTACGACACTCTCCAAATTTACTCATATTGTCTAGGATAAAAAGATTTTTTGTTCTCTCACAATCAAAACCAATTCAATAGCTATAACTGCATGTATCCTAAAGAGAGGCTACTGCAAAAATATCATTCCAAAATTTTGACAAATTCATAGATATTTCACTATAATAATATTACCGAGATTAATTGTTGTTTGTCAAGATGCTTGCATGGCTTCAACATCTTTTGAAGTAGCTTTTTTATCATGACTGGTTTCAAAAATTGTTAACACATCTATTGCGATTACTTTTCTTTCCTTTTACCGCCTCGTTTTTTATTTCCTTAATTCTTTTTGTCTCTTTTCTTATGTCTTTTACTTTCTTTGCCCTCTCCGATGTCTCCTCCGATCTAGATCTTACCGTAATTGGTAATCTTCTGATCTCTGTCATTAGTTTTTCAAGAAAAAAGAATGTAGCAAAATGCCTAACATCAAGAACACCACTCCTGAAGTTCCCTACAATTGATTTGAGGACTCTCTTCTCTTGCTTATGTTCCCCCTCTGCGGGTTTCTTCATACTTCCACCACCAATTTGTCCTTTAAATTTTTCAAGAATCATATTCAGTTCAAACATCTTTTTTCCTCTTTCTTTTTGTTTCTTCATATTTGTTCAAGCTACACTTAACGGTAGTCTTTGTTTATTTTGAGGCTTTCCACAAAGTGCAGTCATTTGTTATTCTCCAATGAGTTCTTATCTTTCCATGTCATGTACGAAGTACCTTCAAAGATTAAGATAATGTAATAAGAACATAAACTTACATCATCATGGAGACTGTGAAACTTTTCAAGTCTTCAAAGTAAGAGAAAACATAATAAATTTGAGGATTTGGAAAACTTCTTCAAGCCTACAATTCTTCACTTTCCCTTATATCATAATGTTGAAAGAAAAAATTGGTAAAAGCTATGGAAAATTGAACAATTTAATAGTCTATATACTTCTCTTATTGATCAATGGTCATCAAAGCTTGTGTATTAAAATCTACATGAGTATTTCTTTAGGATATAATATAGACAATTACACACATCAAGAGAGAGTGGTTACCAAAGTTCTCAACATCTTTCATAATCTTCCTAAAGCTCAAGTTAGTATCAATAGGCTCCATGCCATGTTTTTCTTCTCCTTTGGATAGCGATTATTCCTTTCTTTCTTTTTTCAATTATCCTGAAACAAAGAATAAACATTAAGCTTTGTGTTTTCGTAACTTGAATCTGTGAAAACAATTCCTCCGAAAGACAATCTAGAATTTATCAATTTCTCATAACCTAATTCCTTCGAAAGACGATGAACTTTTGAGATTGAAAGCACACACCTAAATGCACAAAAAATGGTTGGGAATAAGAAGAGATAATCGACGAAGCTAGCTTGGGAGGAATCTGAGCGGTAATGGAGTAGAAAAGGATTTTAGGAATCCCAAAGATATTTTCCTTTATTCAGAAATTAATGATTGAAAAAAATATGATGTGTAAATAACTAAAGATGAATTGTTTTTAATGAAATGTTTTTATTGGTAGATAAAATGGTTGATGTGTCTAATTAAAATATTTTCATTTGATTATAATTTTTTTTCATTTATTAGCATGTCAACACTAAAATACATAAAAAAATCTGATGTTTTAATACATAGAGAGACACTTGTGTTATTATAGTGTTGATTTACATTTTTATCTAATTTTAGAGTTTCTTATTCTTATTTTAAACATTATAAATTTCAGTTAGATAAAATATATTTATCCAACCGAATTCATAAAATGATATTCAATGATTATTATTTCATTTCTCTAATCCATATAATTATTGTTTAAATAAATAAAAAATTATCTAGCTTTTCTATAACACTACTAAATATGTTTTGTAAGGGTAGTGTAACACAAATCTTTGATATATATATATATATATACATACTAGGTTAGCATTTTTTTAATATTTTCAAAATTTGCTTTAGGCTCCTAGTATCTATTAGAGTCGAACTCTGTTGGAAATGCGGCATAAGTAAAACGTTAACCACTTAACTAAAGGTACATCCCATTATTTCATGTAGAGGAAAAGTAATTTAATTTTTTAGTCCATGGTGGAGCAAATCAATCAACACATCCATCTCGTGTTTCTTAAGTGAGAAGCCAATCTCCACGCCGCCATTGTCTCTACTATCTGCCATGGAAATGACATTGCCTTGATCGATCGACAAAACCATCACTTTATCAGGTTTATCCCACCCAAAATCGAACCCGTATACTCCAAATCGGGTCGATCCAGAAGCGACAATAAATTGTGTCTCTGGTGGAAGAGTAAAAAGTGCTGCAAAATCTGGAATCTTCCACGCCTTACTCTCATCCCAATCCTCAATCGAATCGCTTATCTTTGTAGCAGCAGCTAAAAACCCTTCTTTACCCATAAAAGTCTGTTGCGCCAACATCATTCCAGGGCAACCGGAGATGCAATTTCCAAAATATCTTGGGATTGGCGGATTCATAAGGTTTCGACAATCTACTGAAAATCCATATCCAACTTTATTGGAGTTGGCTAACACCGGTTATTGCTGGTTCACTTACTTGGTTATCAATGCTCAGCATATTCTATTGTTTGTATAGTTTATACGTATCTGATGCAGAGTTTGGTATCTAGTTTAGATTGCCCTAGATTGCAGGTTACAGTTCGAGAGTCTTCTATATATATGATTGTATGTATCGTCATCATCAATACAACAAATTCTCTTGATATCTGATTCTCTTTATGGTATCAGAGCCTGAAATCTGAAACTAAAAATCTAAATTTTTTTTTTTTACGAACAGAACATGGCTGGAACACCAGAGACACCAATTTCTGAAACCAATGTTTCTTTGACAACTGACGGGAGAAGGACGATTTCTCCATACGATCTATCATCTGCTGACAATCCTGGAGCTGTCATCTCTCACCCATTGCTGAAAGGAACCAATTATGATGAGTGGGCTCGTGGCATCCGCACAGCTCTAACATCTCGAAAAAAATTCGGCTTCCTTGATGGTTCGATCAAAAAACCATCATCTGATTCTGCTGACTACGAAGACTGGCACACAATTCAGGCGCTTCTTGTGTCTTGGATTCGAATGACCATTGATCCAGCTCTGCGATCAACAATCTCGCATCGTGATGTTGCTCAAGATCTTTGGGAGCATTTGAAGAAACGATTTTCAGTGATGACTGGGTCTCGTCTCCAACAATTGAAATCTGAACTGGCTTGTTGCAACTTCACTTACGAGAAAGGTACAACTAGACTGCATATCCTCGTTTATGTTGATGATTTGATAATAGCAGGGAACTCTACCAATGCTACGCAATCTTTCAAAGACTATCTTTCAGCGTGTTTTCACATGAAAGACTTAGGCGATCTAAAGTATTTCTTAGGCATTGAGGTTGCAAGAAACAGTACTGGTTTTTATCTTTGTCAGAGAAAATATGCGCTTGATATTATCTCTGAAGCAGGTCTTCTTGCTGCTAAACCAGCTAATTTTCCCTTGGAGCAAAACCACAAACTGGCGGTTAATAAGTCACCTTACTTAACAGACCCGGCTCCTTATCGTCGCTTGCTTGGCCGACTTATATATTTGGGAGTGACGCGACCTGACTTGGCTTTCTCAGTTCATGTCTTAGCACAGTTTATGCAGAAGCCTAGAGAGGATCATTGGTTGGCAGTCCTAAGAGTCGTACGGTACTTGAAGTCAGATCCTAGACAAGGAATACTATTACGATCCTCTAACAATTTTCAAATAACAGGCTGGTGTGATTCTGATTGGGGGAGTTGTCCACTGTCCCGACGATCAGTAACGGGATACTTTGTACAATTTGGCGATTCACCGGTATCTTGGAAAACGCGAAAACAGAAGACTGTGAGTCGCTCTTCTGCAGAGGCGGAATATCGAGCAATTGCTATGCTTGTACAAGAGTTGATATGGCTGAAATACATGCTACAGACGCTTGGCGTAATGCATAATCAACCGATGACAGTTAAGTGTGATAGTAAGTCTGCTATTTATATCGCCACAAATCCTGTGTTTCATGAGAGAACGAAACACATCGAGATTGACCTACACTTTGTTAGAGATGAGGTTCTGCGTCGTAATATTGTTCTACATCATGTTTCAACGCATTCACAACTGGCGGATATATTCACAAAGGCGATTGGTCGTGATGGCTTTGCAGGGTTCAAACTCAAGCTTGGCATACATAATCTATATGCTCCAGCTTGAGGGGGGTATTGGAGTTGGCTAACACCGGTTATTGCTGATTCACTTACTTGGTTATCAATGCTCAGCATATTCTATTGTTTGTATAGTTTATACGTATCTGATGCAGAGTTTGGTATCTAGTTTAGATTGCCCTAGATTGCAGGTTACAGTTCGAGAGTCTTCTATATATATGATTGTATGTATCATCATCATCAATACAACAATTTCTCTTGATATCTGATTCTCTTTAAACTTGTTTATTCGGTTCTCTGCCTCGAGCTTTTATTAAGCACACAAATGCGTACGAGAAAACAATAACAAATGTAGACAAGCGCAGCTCCTTTGAGAATGAGGAAGACTCTCTTTTGAGTCTCTCTCGAAGGGTTTGGATATTTTCACGAGTGAGCTTAAAAGTGAATCGGAAGACATCGGGACCAACTTCTGGAAACGATTGAAGCTTTAAACTCTTAGGGTTTTGTGGTTCTTTACCGCCGTTTAATATTTTGGCTACAGAGTGCCATATATTCAAAACTTTTGTTTCACTATTAGCTGGATTTTTTATGACCGTACGATCATAAGTTGGGATTAGATCCTGTGGTAGGGAAGGGTTTACCGTTTGTTCTTGTTGGTTTTTACATTTATGGGCCCAGCACTTGAGAAACATGGTTGTCGTTTTCCCATCCAAAACGGCATGGTGTGCGGTTACGGCCATGCAAAACCCTCGGTTTGGAAATAGCGTGACTTGGAACGACACGACAGAGGCTGAGTCGTCGGAGTTTCGTAACTCAGGGACTAACGGGTACAACTCGGTGGAGGGGAATGGTTCATTGCCGGTTAACCGAGAGAAGTCGGTGTTTGACTCGGCGACAGTGAATGAAACGGTGTCTTTAGGGGAGTAGACTATGCTCGGTTTGGGATCAAGTGGGTCCCATACGAGTTTGCCGGCGAGTGGAAGATAGTGCGAGAGGGATGAGGAAAGAGAGGCCTTGAGACTGGGGATGATGACTGAGTCGAAGAAAGGGCGAGTTGCGTTGGTGAGTCTGTAGAAGATGACTCGTTCCACAGCGGGAATTTTGAAATATAGAAGGTCAAAGTAGGTGAGTGGCAGAGTGAGTGACTCGAGCGAGTCAGAGATTGAAGGGGTGACTTGTGCCACCTCGATGATGTTAAAATATGAAACCATTTCTCCGGCAATCTTGAGGTGAGAGATAGTTATCCGATGATAATACTATACATATATATATATATATATATATATATATATATATATACGAATAAACCACCACACATTCGTGGGTAATATTTTATTCTTATTAGGTTTTTCTTAGAGAATATATCTCACTAATATAATATTATATTATTTTAAGTGTATTTTAGTGGTAGTGTATTTTTTTTTTATTTTTTACTTCTATTGGTGAGAGGTTCATTAAAGAATGTGTATTGGATAAAATATTTGGTGTGATTTGAGTTTTAATGAAATTTGAGATTATTTGGTTGAATTTTGGTAAATTAGAAATTTTGTTATTAAATTATCTGAAATCTCACATAAAAACAATGAGATTTTGATTTTTATATTTTTAATTAAAAATCCTTTAAAATCTCACCTAAAACTTTCAAATCCAATTCATTATTATGTTTTCAATAAAAGTAGATTTATTGTACATTTTAAAATAATTAATCCAGTAACCTTTGATTTTAAAATATATTTAAAAATTCATGGTTAAATAACACATGATTTATCATTTTAAATCATATCTCTCCAAACTCAGTGTTCAATACACCGTGAGTCTATCATCAATATAATATTTACTTTGAGTGAATTTTAATATTTTTAGTGTAATTTAACTTGAATACTTATACTTATTTTAAATTTTCTCTTAAATTAAAATATTTCTAATTAATATACTTTAAATCATATCAAATTACATCTTAAATATATTCAATTTTATTAATTATTTATATTTATTTATATATTCTATAATAGTAACAATAATTAAAAGAAATACAGTATATTATAAATAGTACAAGAAAGAATTATGTTCTCTTAAAATTAAGCATAAAATTACATAGCATAAACTCATAAAAATGGAAGTGTTTCTTTCTTGTTGAGTACAAGGAAGATCCATGAAATTTATTTAAGAATTAAGTGGATAAGTTTTTGTTCCACAAATAGCACCAAAACAAGTTTTTGTTCCACAAATAGCTCATATTTTTATTTAGTACAAAAATAGCATTTTATGAAGTTCATATTTTTTTTTTTGGTTTGGGTTGACTATATTAGAATTTAGGGTATAGTTTTTAGGGGGTAGGAGGTACAATTTAGGGTTTAGGGCTTAGGGTTTAGGGTTTAGAAAACCCTAAACCCTAAATCCTAAACCTTAAAAATATGAGGCCCTTTAATAAAAATGTTAATTGTGTCTTAAATGAAAATATGAGCTAAAAATGTCACAAAAACTTCATTTTGTGCTATTTTTGAGAATTGCCCAAAAATCCATAATCTAATTAAGTGAAAAAGAAAGAGAAAAATAAAGAAATGTCAAGGTGTGTGAAAAGATGAGGTCTCTATATATAGAGAAAATAATAATTACAATACATAATTTTAATAATATCAAACTCCATTTTAAAATTTTAAAATTTTAAAATCTCAGAAATTGTTTTCTCTAATATTTTTAATTAGTGTATTAACTATAATATTATTAATTTAGTATTATTGTAATTTTAACTAATACTAATTAAAATACTATTTATATATAATTTAAAATCATGCATAATGGAATTTGTTATATAGATAATTTTATCTTATAATTTATAAAAATAAAAAATAAAAATAATAGCATATAAAAATTTTAATTATCTTTTTAAAATATTTTAGATTTTATTTAACATAATAAAATTTGAACCAATTATGAGAAGACATGTGTCCCTCAAGAGTTTTTTCTAAGAGCATAGCAGTAGGGAGAGACTCCTTAATATATTATTTTAATAATTTTAGTATAATTTAATTAGTTTTTAAATTTTAAAATTTAAAATTATTGAGAAAAATATAACCAATTACATGTGATATGTGTGGAAAGAGTCTCTAGTGAGGTTCTTAAGAGAAAGTACATCGGTAGTATATGAGTGAGACTACCTAATTAAAAATAAAAAATAATTGAAAAGTATGTGAGAGAATATAGAGTGTTGTTTGGTAAAGAGGAGCCAGTACCGACTACCACCCATGGGGAAGAGCTCGAATTAAAATGGGAATCGTTTAGCAATAGAGAGCCAACCGTTTTGTTTTGCTCCATGTTGGAGGTTTTAGGACTTTAAGTTTAATTGTGCCGAAATAGAGAATTTAAAAGGAACTACAACAAACATTGCCGAAGATTCAGCATCCGGTACTCAAACATAACCTTCAAATTGCAGGTCAAAACTCGTTTTCCCATTGAACATGTACATGTTTGTTCGTTGCAGGTCAAAAGACTCAAAACTTATATAAACTCCAATGGCTTACACCAAATTTGATGTTTTTCATATCTAATGGGATTCCACTGTTTACACCAAATTTGTTCTTCTAGTGTTTTATAAACAGTACGACGCCATATTTAGTATGAAACTGTTAATAAAACACTACAAATAATACTATTTTGTTTTTGTTTTTCATTTAATAATCTAATTATATTGTTGTTTATCAACAAAACAAATATATACCATCACTATTTTTTGTATCTTTTTATTTTCAATGATATACAAATACAATTGGAACTAATATGAATTTTTTTATTAAATTTAATTTATCATTGTAATCTTTTTTCTTATTGTAATCTTATATTTAACCATATATAATACTGAAATTTGCCTAGATTAATACTACTTTTTAAGTTAATTACTAGACTAATACTCCAAAAAAAAGTTTACTAAACTAATACTAATTTTTTGTCAAAAGTACAATTAAACCAAGGATAATTTCACTATTAACAGAAATGCCATTATGAATTAAAATTAAAGAAATTAATAAAATTATAAACAAAATAGATAATTTCTAAAATTAATGTAAAAAATAAAAATAAAAGAGATCAATTTTAATCAGACCCGATTAGAACACACATATTTTCTGAGAAACCCTAAAACCGCCGATTATTAAAATCACAAAGTCCTCTTCGCCGTTCATCTCTAACGGCATCGCCGGTCATCTTTTCGTCAACGTCGAATCCTCTTCCCGAGCACTAGATTATCAACAACAAACAACCATATATTATTTCCAAAGATCTATTTTCCAGAAACAAGGATTATCCGCTCCATTGAATAATCTTTGAAGGAGATAATCACAAATAGGATGAGATAGATGAGAATCAAATAGAAATAGTAACTTGGACAGGACGGTTGAAAACTGATAGAATGTTTGTGGAAGAAGAAGAAGAAGGCTGAAAAAACCCTAATTTTTTCCTGGTATGAGTTATGATTTTCGAATTTTTTTTCCAAATTTGCGTCATTAGCTATGTAAAATATTGGAGAAAATCTGCGATGTCTTTTAAACAAATCTACGGACGAAAATTTGCGGTAACATTGCTTAAACAAATTTACCACAATAAGTCTGCAGACACTACAAACATCATTCTAGTAAGATATTTCTCTGCGGTAAAGGGAATTGCGTCTAATCTTTGACGTTTTTATGACCAATAAATCTGCTATAATGTGGAAAAAAATCTGCTGTAACTAAAAGGTTAATCTAGCAATTAAACTTTGCTCATAAAATCTGCGGCCACTAGTATGTGAAACAAACCTCTGCTATAACTAAATTTTAAAATCTACAATGAAAAAAAAGTCTGCAAAATAAATTTACGGGAAAAAAAAAATCTGCCGTATAAATTCTAACAACTTTGAAAAATGGAAAAATCTACTGCCTCTTTATGAGTTTCAGAAAATAAATCTACAGAGGCTAAAATATCTACAATGAATTAAAAAATCTACTACAACTAAAACATATAAATCTACGGTACAAATTAAATCTTCGAAGCAAGTCTACGGAATAAAATAAATCTACAAAGTAAATCTGCGGTAAAACTTTAAATCTACCATTCTAAAAAATCTGCGACAACGTCGAATCGTAGATTTATGTTGTAGATTTTTATGTCAGCGAAAAAATGCTGATGTGAAATTAATTCATAGTGGCATTTTCGTAAAGCCTTTTTTTTTTTATTCATGGTCTTAAGGGTATTTTTGTAATCAAAATAACTTATTTAACACTATTTTTTTCTATGTTAAGTTAGCAATTAAAGCAAAAATTAATATTATTCTAGTAATTCTCCCTATATAATACTTGAGTACAGCTTGTTTGGATAAGAAAGTCTACTGTAATCAGATTAGTTTCTTTTATTGTTGATACAAGCTTTCTTTTATAAAGAAAAAAAGAGAGGATAATATATGTGTTGATATAACTCAACTTCGAACGCATGACATATTATTCCAGAGTAACGATTTTAAAGGCTAATCGCTTAGGCCATTATTAAATAAAGAAAGAAACATGTTCATCTCAGTCTTCTTCAAGCATACTCCAATCTCCACACCACCTGACTCATCCCTTCTATCTGACATAAAGATTTCTTCGCTGGATAAAATCTTGGTTTTAATTGGTCTGCCCCACCCAAAATCTACTTCATAAATCCCTGATCGGGCTGACCCTACAACTGACCCGAACTGTGTACCCGGTTTCAAGTTCTTCCTTCCCTCCACGTAGTCCTCACAAAGTGACTCTATTCCTCGTGAATCCAAACCTTTCACTGAATCGCTTATAATCTCAACTGCTTTAATAAAACCATCTTGTTCCAAAAACACTCTAGCTTCGTATTCAACCCAGCCTACCGAAATCACGCAGTTCCCAAAGTATTCGGCTGGAACTTGTGGGCCTAACCGTTGTCTAAAGTCTGCTGCATACCGAAGTCGCACGGGTCTATCCATGTTGCCTCCACGCGCTTTCACCATGCATGTCCATGCATAAGCGTACGCTATGACAAATGTTGACAAGTGAAGGTCCAGTGGAGAGCGAGCTGATTCGTTCTTGACTTTCTCCCGAAGTTTCTCTATGTTCGCCGCAGTTAACTCAAGTGTGGCACGGACAACATCCGCACTGACCTCACTCTTGGGAGGTGGCTTCAGATTTTTAAAGTTGTCGCTGTCCTTTGAGAGATACACCAACAGTTCCATAACCTTTGACTCAAGTTCACGTGGAACGTTAATGACCGTACGATCAAAACTTGGAGTTAGATCATCCGGTAAAAGAGGAACTTCATTATGTTCTTGTAATCTGCAAATATGAGCCCATGATTTTATAAACATGGCTGCCGATTTACCGTCGACGAAAGCATGGTTAACTGTGAAGCCGATGGAGAATCCTTGGTTCGGAAATAACGTGATTTGCAAGGAAAACAGTGACGCCGAGTCATCGGAGACTGTTAACTCTGTTGTCAGAGGATGTAACTCGATCTCCGGACGTAGTCCATTGCCGGATAAAAAGAAGAAGTCAGCGTCAGTCTCTGCCACAGTAAGCGAGAGTGTGTCATGCTTGGAGACGACTATGCATGGCTTTGGATCTTGGGGGTCCCATATGAGGTGGCCAGCGAGCGGGAGGTAATGGCCGAGGGCAAGGGAGAGAGAGAGCTCGAGCTTTGGGAGGATGAGAGAGTAGAATGACTCGCGTGTTGACTCGGTGAGTTTGTAGAAAATGACTCGTTTAACGGGATGGAATTTTAGCCAGCGTAAGTCAAAGTAGGTTAGAGGGAGATTGAAGGAGTTGACCGATGAGTTCGTAGCAGGGCTGACTCGAACTTTCTTGATCACGTTTAACGCCATTGAATAGCTTAGCAAACAGCAATCTCTCTTCCTCTGCAAAATTGTCGAATAACATCGGAGAAATAAGTAGTAGTTTGTCGATTAAATATCAAAGAAGTACTAATTAACTTGTTAAAAGTAATATTGGTGGTTGTGTGTTCTTGATTAAAATATGACCACTTCTTTAATTAAATTGTATCAACGTTTTGAGATGTGTGCAAGGTTAGGTTATGTGTGATTTTCAACGTTCATGAACATGGGCTGACTCAGCACCGGGAAGAAAAGTTGGCAGAACGTGACCAATTATCTTTTTTCTCTATTTTTTTTTGTATGGGACAAGTTCGATTTGATTCGGTTATAAAACGTACTAAACAAATAAGCAATCTCGGAGAGAGTATCTCAATGAAATCTCTCAAACATATAATAATAATAATTTAATATAGTTTTTGTAAACCATTCAATCAAATATAAATATTAGAGTTTCTCTAACAAGATGTGGAGTGTATCGTACCAAACGATATGGCTATATCACCAAACGTGGGATCTTGTCCATCGAATTATTGAGGTTACTGTAGATTCATGTCTAATACCAAGTTTTCATTCATTAATTTTCAAAAAATTGCCCTCTCTAGGGATCGAACATCATATCTTATATAGAAATCTTTAAATCCCTAAAAACTAGGCTGAGAGTGCTTCCACATTTTAGTACATTTACTAAATTTTTAAAAATATAAAGATCCAAATGTCATGGTTTTAAGTAACATTTCAGATAATTTTAGTAAAAAACATTTCTAGCTCACAAAAATTCATCAAAATCATTTCGAAACCAATTATAACTCAAACCACTCCAAATTCATCATTCAATACACCTCTAAGCTATTTGCCTAAACTGATAATTGATATTCACACCCAAAATTATTATTAGAGTTTTCATGAATCACTTTTAAAAATTATTTATATGTTTTTATTTAGAGTTAAAATTTTAAAATATGTATTTAGCATTGTAATCTACTTACACTATTAAAAGAGAGGTACTATATTCCGTGTTTACAAACACTCTATTAAAGGAGTTTAAGATAAATGAGTTTAAATTAAATGAGATAGGTTATCAATATATCCAAACAGAATTAATAAAATTTATCTAGAAACTAACACTAATTTTAATTTTCTAAAATCTCTCTACCTAATTTAGAGCATTATATTGGAAAAAATTATGATGCTCCTTTCACTTTTATTTGATACTCCCTCTGTTTCAATTTATAAGATATTTTGATTTGTTTTCTTTGTTCCATTTTGTTAGATGTTTTGCAAGTTTTTATGCAAAACTTTAATTTTAATTGGTTAAATGGGTTTAAAGTAAAACATTAGATAGTATTTTTGTGAGAAAAGTAGATTTTTTAATATTTTTGCTTTTAGAAAAAACCTCTAATAAAATGAAACAAAGAGAGTATTATTTTTAAATTATTTTGAATCATTATATAATATAATACATATAATTAATAAAAAAATTAATTTTTTTCTTCATTGGTTGTGATTCAATTTTTTTTTTTAAAAAGACATATATTACTCAATGGATAAAAGATAAATTGTGTTTGTTCAATATCTTACATTGGCTAAAAGATTGGACAATAATTCATAGTAAAAGTATAAATATTTAAAATTTTAAAATTTTTTAAATATTATAAATATGTAAAATTTTAAAGATTTTTAAATATATATAATATTAATGTTATTTAAACTCTATAAAAACAAGAAATCTCTATATTATTATTTGAGAAATATATTTAAAAAAATAATTTATATATGTTAGTTATTATAAAATGTAACTAAAGATATATTATTTTTTAAATACACTAAAAATATAAAATGAGATTCAAAATAATGTAAAATTTTGATTAGATTATAATGATCAAGGGTAGGTAAAATCTCTAAACGGGTAAAAGACAAGACGGATTTTTGTCTGGACAGATCTAACAATTCATATAATATAAACTAAGATTAATTCTTTTCAAATTAAGGCCTACTACCCAAATAAGCCCATAAGCAAATGGACAATGGTTCTCTGGTGGAGTGGTGGTACGTTCCTGGCTTCCCTCTCCCTCCAACAGGACCAACACCACCATTCTCCTAGTCTCCTACTTACCTTCTCTGCATACTCAGCATCGACGTTTGCTCTCCATCAACTGGGCTCTTCATCACTAATTGTTACATTGGTTTCTTAGTGGGTCTAGTTCGAATATGTGTTCTGTTTAATACTTTTCAATATGGGCTACCATTTGAAAACTGGGCCTTGGAGAATCTGTGTTTTCTTTTCTTTACCTGATTTTGTGTCCAGTCTCTGTCAACTTCAAATTTTGAGACTTTACCCTTGTCGTGATAAAAAGCACATTCATTAAACTTTTATGAACCAACTACATAGTTGGACTCGGAGTCGGTCTGTCAACAAGAATATCACCTAGATAATTCACTTAAAACACATAAGTTAGATAGATTGCCTTAACTAATAACAACTAATACTCTTTCTGCTTTAAATATATAAGATGTTTTAAGGATTTTTTTTTTGTTTTAATATATAAGATGTTGTCATATTTATGTGTAACTTTTAAATTTTTAAAATTTTTGATGTGACAGTATTACTTTCTAGTTTTTTTTTTTATAATTGGTAAAAAAAATTTTATTGTATTTTATTAAATTATATTTTTGGAAGTTAAAACTATAGAAACATTATTTTTACGATAGGGTAAAATGAATAAATTGTAAAATTTATTGTAAAATTTATAGTATACAAAATGATACCGAAGCAAGAATTAGGAATGAAATTTGCAGAGACGAGAACTCTTTCCTTAATTCTGAAAATACCTTGTAGTGTGACGGTTGGATGACGTTCTGAATCCCAGAATACAACTGCAACTATTCTGTTTTGCACAACCCAAAAATATAATCTAACGAATACTTTTTTGTGTTTTACTCTTAGACACAAACTAAGAAGAAAAGATGTGAAGAGGATTTTTTTCTCTTGTGTTGTCAAACATCAAATGAGAATATGAAGCCATGACTTAATATAGTCAAAAACCCAACAACTTTATTCTTTGAGTAATAAAGAGGAGATCTTTAGTTAATGAAAAAATTATGACAATTCATTGTCACCTTAATGCCTTAACTGATTGTGTTTTTACAAAACTCCAATCAATTACAAAGAGATATTTGTTAAATTAATGAACAAAATAACATAAATGAATTTGGACAAATAAGAATAATTATTTGGATTGTAAGCCCATTATTCAGACTCCAAATTTCATAATACAGATCCAGCATGGCTCGGCGCACATGCGGTTTGAGTTTCTCCTCTAAATTACGAAGTGCGATATTTGACCCTTAGTCAATGTAGCTACATCGAATCTCCATTTCTCATTCAAAATTAATCTCACTTTTGACAAATGACTACACATAGTTATAGTATTTATTGTAAAGAATCTAATACCTTTGTTTTCCGTTCAATTCGACGACCGAATGCTGTCAAAAAAGTTACCAGAAAAGTGGTTGGTTTCATTTGTCTAAAATGGGTTCCAACAATCCCCACATGAATATAAATAACTCTAGACACATTACGACTCGAAAGACTTGACCTAAATAGACAAGATTCGACATAAGAACTTTTGAGAGTATAAACAAAAAATCAATGCATCTGAGCTGGTAGCATATTTCAACCTTGAACCACTCATAGTGAATAACTATCGGATTTACCCGACCAGGAACCCCACACTTTCAGGTATTTGTACAGATGTACTTTACCTTTCCAAATTCATATAACATCTTGCCAATGAATTTATGTGGTTAAAAATGGTTCTCCCACATTTCATGAGATAACTCATGTTTTGTTTCTATTTATAAGCTTTTAAAAATCGTTAACTTTTGCTTCCACAATTTGAGGTTGGAGCCATCGAATTTGTCTGGTGTCACAATGGCACTCGAGGCATGGAAATATCAGACGCGACAAGTGGAATACCTTTTCCGTTTTTGTGCGTCATCTCACTGTTTTGCCTGTCCTTTGAGCCTTCGTTAGTCAGATCAACATTGCCGTTCGTCCTCATTTTTCTTTTCTTTCAAAAACACATACAAGCGTAAGATTTTAAGAACATAAATATAAATAATAGCGTTTAAAATATTAAATCGCTAAAATAAATATTAAAAACAAAAACAGTTTCTGAATCGCTAGTATGCATTTTCAAAATGTTTTTTTCCGAAAATAACGTTTGTTTAAATCACTAATAAAAGTGTTTACAAATCATTTTATTTTTTCAAAAAATAAACAAATAATGTTATTATAATTGGCAATGAAGCGTAATTCAAACGATTATTTTGTTCCATACAAATAAATAAATAACCTTTTTAGAATTCGTAATTATACATAATTCAAACGATTAGTTTTTATTTTATTTTTCAGATCATTAAGATCCTATTTTGAGAATATGTTTCGGGAAACAAACTATGTCAACTATTTCATCAAAAATTTGGGGTTTGATCGATTTTATTATAAAACACGTTCCGGATAATCGCGATAAAGTGTTCACATAAATCAATTTTTAATCGGATCAAACAAATTGCATCAATAATATTTTCTATAAATCCAGACAAATACAAGCAATAAATCATCTTCATATTCTTGTTCTTATAACAAAAATACTTCACAAAATAATCAGTTTTTGTTAGTGCAATTGGCCGAAACGATTATTTTCAGAATTAAGATTGTAGGAATGCTATTTCTACAATAGGGAAAACTGAATAAATAGTATAGTTTATTGCATACAAAATGATACTGTTGCAAGAATTAGGAATGAAAAATTTTCAGAGGTGAGACACTCTTTCCTTAATTCTGAAAACGCTATGTAGTGTGACGGTTGGATGACGTTCTGAATTCCAGAATACAACTGCAACGATTCTGTTTTGACAAATGACTACACTAAGTTATAGTGTTTTTTTTTTTTTGTAAAGAATCCAGCACCTCCATACATTCCGTTCAATTCGACGACCGAATGCCACCGGAAAAGCAATTGGTTCCAACTTTCTAAAATGGATTCCAACAAAAACAACTCATGATTCTCTGCGATTTTAGATAAAACATCTTATATTTTGAAACGGAGGGAATATGTATGTTCTTTATGTTGTTGGCATGTAACACTAATTTAGAAAATAAATTTTTGCACGGAATAATACTTATTCCCCATAAGTTTGTGAATGCAACAGTTTTTCAGAATATTTACGTTTGTAATATTTGTTGGTAATATGGCGGAAGTGTTTTTTCTAATGCAATTATGCAAATATTTTACCAATCACGAAATTTTGTTTAATGATAGATAATTAGGCAAAACGCAAGATTTGCTTTTTGCCTAAAAAAATATAAGTAAAAGATTATTATGCAAATAAGCATGATTTTACTGGTTTATTTCATTATGTATGATATCCAATCACACAAAATTTTGATTATGCAATTTTTCATTCTACAGTTTTTCAATTTATAATTTTTTTTTACAATTATGCATTGTTACCAATCAGAACCATAGTATATTGAAGCTTTTCCCCATGTTAGACACATAGGCCAAAATAAAATAAAATAAACTTTTTTTAATGTCTTTTCCTTTTTCTTTTGTTTCGTTGTTAATTGCTTTTTACTAAAAATAAAATAAACTATACACTCGTACTAATATATATATATCTTTTGATATTCGTAATAATATTGTGTATCTTACTGTTGAGTTTGATTCCTTTGATTGGCCCTACAAACGGAAAAGACGACAAGCATAAGAAGATGAGAAACAAAGAGAACTAAAAGAAGAAGAAAGGATCGAAGCAGAAGGCGACGAAGAAGAAGAGTCAATGTCGAAGAAAAGTCAACAAGTAAAGAAGACATATCATCAAAAGAGGCAAATGGATTTGGGTGTTGTAATAAGGTTAACGGGCCAAATAAATTGTCAGAAGCCCATATAGCGAAGTGTGTAACAAATATCTAAATACTTTCAGTTAAGAGTAAGGGAGTAGTTAGGAGTTGTTGATGGTTGTAAGAACCTGTTGCTTGTAGTAGTTGTCCTAGTAACTACTAGTTAAGGGTAGTTAAACTAGAAGTAAGGTCCAAGTCATGATTAGGATTGCATGGGGTTAGTAGAATTCTAGCTTAAGTATGTGTGTGCTAGTAATGTTGAAAAAAATGAAAAAAAAAATTGAAAGTTTGAGAAAAGGACATAAAGTTCAACAATTATACAATCTCTGGTAGAAACGTCTTGATATGCTTGATTTGTTCGTTGAATATTGGAGTAAGCTTTAATATTGTAGTCGAGATATTAAATGTGCTCTTGTTTGTCTTATCTCAGAAGACAAGTTCAATGATACATTGTTACATAGCATACCTCATCATAACATTTGCACCTGTTTTCTATCTATAATATTTTTTAAAAAGCATTTTAAGAAAAATAAAATTTATATAAATAAAATATTTAAATTTGATCAAAAACAATTCAACCAATAATTAAAAATACGAACATAAATATTTGATTACAACTTCTAAAGTATATGAAAAAATACAGTCTCTAAATAATATATATATATATATATATATATATATATATATACAATAAAACAATGGAGTATTTTATTCATGTAGAGAAAAAATGAACTAAATATTTAGTCCATGATGGAGCAAAACAATCAATGAGTCCATTTCGTGTTTCTTAAGTGAGAAGCCAATCTCCACACCACCATTGCTGTCTCTACTAGCCGCCATAGAAATCACATTGCCTTGACCGATCGACACAATCATCACTTTATCAGGTCTACCCCACCCGAAATCCAACCAGTATACTCCAAACCGGGTCGATCCAGAAACTACAATAATTTTGTGTCTCTGGTGGAAGAGTAAAAAACGTTGTGAAATCCGGAATCTTCCACGCATCAGTCTCGTCCCATTCATCGATCGAATCGCTTATCATTCTCGCAGCAGCTAAAAACCCTTCTTCACCCATGAACGTCTTTGCCGTCAACAACATTCTATAGCAACCAGATATACAATTTCCGAAATAACTTGGGATCGGCGGATTCATAAGGCTTCGATAATCTACTGAAAATCCATATCCAACTTCTCTATTTGGTTCTCCGCCTCGAGCTTTTATTAAGCACACAAACACGTACGAGTAAACAATAACGAATGTCGACAAGCGAAGCTCCTTTGAGGATGAGGAAGACTCTTTTACGAGTCTTTCGCGAAGCATTTGGATATCTTCGCGATTGAGGTTAAATGTGTATCGGAAGGCATCGGGACTAATCTCCGGTGATGGTTTAAGCTTTAAACTCTTAGGGTTTTGTGGTTCTTTACCGCCAGAAAAGATTTTGGCTAGAGAGTGTTTTGCCACTCATTCAAAACTTTTTTCTCGCTATCCGTTGGACTTTTTATGACCGTCCGATCGTAAGTTGGGATTAGATCGTGTGGTGTGGAAGGGTTTAGTACCGTTTGTTCTTGTTGGTTTTTACATGTATGGGCCCAGCACTTGAGAAACATGGTTGTCGTTTTTCCATCCAAAACGGCGTGGTGTGCGGTAACGCCGATGCAAATTCCTTGGTTTGGAAATAGCGTGACTTGGAATGACATGACGGAGGCTGAGTAGTCGGAGTTACGTAACTCAGGGACTAACGGGTTCAACTCGGTGGAGGGGAATGAAACGGCGTCGTTTTGTGAGTAGACGATTCTTGGTTTTTGATCAAGAGGGTCCCAGACGAGTTGGCCGGCGAGTGGGAGATAGTGCGAGAGGGATGAGGAAAGAGAGGCCTTGAGACTGGGGACGATTACTGAGTCGAAGAAAGAGCGAGTTGCGTCGGTGAGTCTGTAGAAGATGACTCGTTGGACGGCGCGAAATTTTAAATAAACAAGGTCGAAGAAGGTGAGTGGAAGAGTGAGTGACTGGAGCGAGCCAGAGATTGAAGGTGTGACTTGTGCCACCTCGATGATGTTAAATGATGAAACCATTTTCCGGCAATCTTGTGGTGGGAGAGAAATACTTAATCCGGTGATGATATATATATATATATATATATACACGACTATACGAGAGATGTAGAGGTATTTAATTTTGTAGTATAAAAAAGAAAAAGAAGAATAAAAACTACTATTAGGAAATAGAAAGGATAACAAAATAGAGCCACATAGTTATTTTGTTGCATTTATTGCGTCATTAAGCTATAAGCCTGTATTGCATTCATAAAGTTGAGCTACGTTTTATTTTTAGATAGTTTATATATATAATTTGGGATTTATACGTCTAAAATTATAGCTTTAGTGTTTTTTTAACCTTTGTTACATCCGAATGCATCTTTGGTTCAACATTTTTTAAAATAACAAAGCTCTAATTCGTTTAATGGTATAATTATTAGCATAATTTACATCCCTGCCTCAAAATTGTTAATGTAGATATCATTGGCAATTATGTAGGTAAAATTTTTGTATTTAAAAATCTCGAAATGGAGAGACAGATATTTTGTTTGTTTTGACTTTTGAGTTTGGTTTGAAAAAAGAGAGTGCCTAATGCCCCGTCTAGTGTACATACAACAAAAAGAAGCTAAATTACAACAATTGAAAAGAACAATTTAAATAAGTGGTTATAATATGTGGTGTAGAGAACAAAAAAAAAAGTGGTTATAATCAGCCTAAAAATAGATGGCTTACAAATGCCTTATCTTGTAAACATGTTACTGGATTTTCTGATACATTTAAATTAAAAAACGTATATTTTCTTTCTTTAAATTCTTTCAAATAAAACTTTCAAAAAATTTAAGACTTTTGAAAGATTAATATATTTTTATATTTACTATTTTAATCACTTTTACTCTTTGTTAATAGTAATATTCCAACAATAAATAAGAAGACAACACATGACAAAGAATTAAAGAAATTAGTTTTGCCTTTCGAAGCGAACAATATCAAACGATGGTCCAGCTCCGGACGCAGGATTTGATTTTTAGGTTCGCAATGTTGAAAACTTAATAAAAAAAAGATATTTTGCCATAATGGGTTTGTAGTTTTGTATAGACTTAAGATTTTTGTATCACCACTGTAAAACCTACGAGCAAAACTAAAGTTGAACTTGAATTTAGGGTTTAAAAACCGAATTCTAAAACTCAAACCGGAACTAAACTGAAAAAACTAGTTCATGTATGAGTATTACCAAATTATTCTATTACGTCTTTTGTAGTTCTATTTGTGGGTATCAGATAAAAGTCAGATCCAACCGATACATATACGGTATCCATAAACCCGATACTAAGTCATTTATCAGTATTTAGAATATTTAGTTTTCTACTTCTAGTTATATATTTCACATCAGACTTGGATTTGCCGATTTGATATTATTTTATCTACTCTAAGTACTATTTTTTACTCTCTTGTCTTTTTCTTCGTTTTGTGAACTTTGGATTTGTTGTTACTATTCTATCATTTTCTTTTTTGAATGTTAAATTTAGAGTTATATTCTCTATTTTTGTGAGTTTTGAGTATGTTATATTGTTGTGTTTTCAGGTAATTGGATTATATTTTGAGTTTTCGAGTAGATATCAAATATATTTGGATATTTTATACCTGAAAATATCCGAACCGATGATATAACTATTTTTCTGTGTATTTATAAGTTCTTAAATCTAAAATTCGAACCGACCCGAACCCGACAAAACCCAAACCGAAACCAAACTTCACTTTAATTGTTATTTGAACAAGTCAAAGTTCTGGCTTGGTCTGCGTGGGGATAGCATTTCTCAAACCAAACTTTTATAATTACTCTATTAAGTAATAAATTCATAAACTCGATAGATCCGAACTCAATAGGATCCTACCCAAACACATACCCGTTACCCATATGCCATGGTTACTTGAACTGATCTATTAATAGAGTACATTTTCTGTTGATAAAAGGTTCTTTCTCGTTGCATAATTTTTAATTGGTTGAATAGTTATAAACATTAAAACGATTAAGTAAAACTATATAATATAAAATTAAGGTTTTTCCAATGCCAAACAATAATTATTTCATGCATAAACACAAGAACAAAAAAAAAAAACAATTTGCCTTTCTCCTATTATACGAAAAAAACTCATTAAGCTTTTAATCCATTATGAAGCAAATCAATCAAAGTATCCATTTCTTGTTTCTTGAGGGAGAAGCCAATCTCCACACCACCATTTCCATCTCTATTCTCCGCCATTGAAACAGCTTCACCTTGATCAATCGACACAACCACAACTTTCTCCGGTTTTCCCCACCCGAAATCCAACTTATATACTCCAAACCGGGTCGACCCGGCAACAGACGCAACCTGTGATCCTGGTGCAACAGTCACAAACGCTCCCAAAAGCTCTGGAATCTTCCACGCTATATTCTCATCCAATGCCTCAACTGAATCACTAACCAATCTTGCAGCAGCCAAGAACCCTTCTTCACCCATAAAAGTCTCTGCCTTTAACGATAATCTAAACGAAGCAGAGACACAATTACCGAAATAACTCGATGGGACTGGTGGGTTCATGAGGCTTCGACAATCCACGGCGAATCCGTACCCGACTGGTCTGTTCGGGTCACCGCCTCGGGCTTTGATTAAACATGTTAAAACGTATGAATATGTGATCACGAACGTCGACAAGCGAAGCTCCTTTGGTGAAGATGAAACAGAGGATTCTCTCTTGAGTCGTTCTCTAAGCATTTGGATATCTTCTCGAGTGAGATTGAGAGTGTATCGGACGACGTCGGGACTGACCGGCGGCGACCAAAGGATCTTCAAGCTTTTGGGGTTTTCTGGTTCTTTACCGCCGGTGAACATTTTGGCTACTGAGTTCCAAGCGTTTATGACTTTTGTATCCAAATCCGCCGGACCTTTTATGACCGTACGATCGTAATATGGGATTAGATCTTGCGGTGGAGAAGTGTTTGACGTTTGTTCTTCTTGTTGTTGTTGTTGGTGTTTACATGTGTGGGCCCAGAGTTTGAGAAACATGGTCGCCGTTTTTCCATCTAAAACGGCATGGTGTGCGTTTACGCCGATGCAAAAACCTTGGTTTGGGAAAAGCGTGACTTGAAACGACACGGCGGAGGCTGAGTCGTCGGAGATTTGTAACTCCGGGACTAACGGATATAACTCGGTGGAGGGGAACGGTTCGTTGCCGGATAAACGTGAGAAATCTGCGTTTGATTCGGCGACGGTGAATGAAACGGCGTCGTTTGGAGAGTAAACGATGCTTGGTTTTGGATCAAGTGGGTCCCATAGGAGTTTTCCGGCGAGTGGGAGATAGTGAGAGAGGGATGAGGATAGAGAGGATTTGAGGTTAGGGACGATGACTGAGTCGAAGAAAGGGCGAGTTGCGTCGGTGAGTCGGTAGAAGATGACTCGTTCGACGGCGTGGAGTTTGAACCAGAGGAGGTCGAAGAAGGTGAGTGGGAGAGTGAGTGACTCGGACGAGTCAGAGTTTGATGGGGTGACTCGTGCCACGTCGATTATGGTAACTGAGGAATCCATTTCTTTGGTAACCATGATGTGTTGTTGAGATTATGAGATGATGATACTAATATATATATATATATATATATGTGAAATTAGAGAAATTTAATTGGTGTAAAAAGAAGATGGAGAGAAATTCAATTTTGGTTAGATATCCTTTTAACAAAACAAAATAAGGATATTTTGGAAAAGATAGAAAGGATAATAAAAGAGGCATTTATTATTTTATTATGTAGAAAAATATTTTGTTTACCGGAAAAAGATGTACAGATGTATTCAAGCTGGTCAATGGTAAAAGATTTCCAGAATGAGTATTAAATCCTTTATTTATTTCCTTTTTAATCAAATATAATTTTAATTTAAAAATAATATTATAATTTTTTTTCATTTTACGATGAGGTTTAAATATCAATTCAATTTTTTTTGTTTGTTTGTTAAAGTTCAATTCAAATTTTAGTGTACAAATAATGAATTCATTTAAATTATATTAAAATATAGTTTACTTTTTTTCGGATGGATCATTTTATTTTGATTTAGATCGGACTGAGTTTATTTTATTTCAATTAAACACATATTTTTATCTAAAGTAAAACTGAATTTTGTCATGAACAAAATATGTTTCTCGTTTGCTGAATATTTATTTCAAAAGTTGATACTATATTTTATTGGTTAAATCATTTATGTTAGAGATAATTTTCATGAATCAGCCTACAATAACGGGACACATGGCGCCCATATCCGTTGAAGGAAAATCGTAAAAAGTAGTGATGTTGAAAAGTACTAGTTTCTAGCATTAAAGTAGTGATGTAATAAGTGCAGAACTAACCATGTCATTTTGTGCATAAATAGGTTTAAACATAATGATACGGCCAAAACATTTCCCAAAACATCATTACGCCAAATCGGAATTTGTACTCAAACCATTTGCCTAACTTTTTGTTTTGTTTTGTTTTGTTTTAGTGGCCAACTTTTTGTTTAGTGAAAAGAAAAAGAATATCACAAAAGAAAATATACTTTTATACACTGTATAGTTAGCGTCAGATTCAAAACGGTTCCACATTTCAACGTCTGACAATAATGGCAAAATTCATTGAAAAGACAGCCATAATACATATGAATTCCGTCGTCGTGGAAGATCCTCTACTCATTCAATGTCAACTGCGTCATATCTTACGTCAACACATGTGGATTTCTAACACATCATCTTAAACATTCCATGTTACTATACACCAATATATATATATATATATATATATATAAAGACAGATATTTTCTCTTCATCCAATAAGACTATTTATTCTTCGACCGGATGCAATATTATCTCCTGGTCTCGAGTAAATTATATGAGTTGGAACGAAATTTATGTAACAAATTAAACTGATATAATTAATCGACTCAAAATATATTCTCAACATTTTATTCATTCCGTATTATAAAAAGTGTTGCTTTAAAAACATATATTTTTATTTTACAAAATATATCGTTTTATATTTTTAATACATATAAACTAAATTTCAATTTTTTCATATTATTTGAACGTAATAGTTATAGAAAGATTCATCAAATATAAAAGAGAATTTTATGTATTTTGAGCAAACCTAGGCGTCAATTTTATCATGTAATTTTTCATCACATATTAACATCGCTACTAAGTAATGGTATATATATATAGTTTTATACAGAAAGAAAAATTTACTTGACCCCAAAAAATGTATTAATAATGAATCTCCTCATCACTATATTAGTTAATACACATACTAGTTAGAAAAAATTGCAAACAAAGCACACCAATACAGCACGGCTTCATGCAAATTAAAAAAAAAAAAAAAAAAAAGTAATTTTGTTGAAACTTGTCCTTCAAATTTTCAAATGTGTCTATTTATTAGTCCACCATCAATAGAACTATAGAAAATGTGAATTATTCCAAAAACCCAACTCATAAAACGAATTCACAAAACGCAAATAGGATCGTAACTAAAATTAGCCATACATGTATAATTCGTATCGAACGGATGTTTACTACGCATATATATATATATATATATATATATATATATATATATATATCCCCCCACTTTGATTTGTCGTTAAACGTCAGTGAATATCTTTTCAAGTTACAAAATCTAATGAAACTTTGATAAGTCACTATCAAGACTTTGATAAGTCGGCATGCCCGATAAGATATTATTTAGGCTTTTCTATTACTCCCTCTATTTTAAATTAATAGAATTTTTAGATATTTTTTCTTATTTTATTTTATTAAATATTTTATTAGTTTTTATGCAAATTTTAAATTTTGATTGATTAAATAAATTTTAAATAAAATATTAAATAATAATTTTGTAAAAAAAACTAGATTTCTTCATATGTGTGATTTCAACCAAAACATCTATTAATTTGGAACAAAGAGAGTATCTTTTAATAACTTCTAGATTATAAGTTTTTAGGAACTATAACTTCACTTTAATTTTGTTTTCTATTGGTAATCAAATAATTTTCGTAAACACTTAGCCTTGAAATAAATGCGGCTGATTGGATGTACAAAACTATTTGGGGATTACATCACATTTTTTATTTATTTATAGTCCTAATAGTGCATACGGAAAAAAAAAGAAAAGAATTTCGCTGCAGATCAACTGCGATCCATTTTTACAAAAAACAAATTTCTAATGGATGTGGTGGTTAGAACGGATAAAACCACGTGGATTAGACCGTTCTTTTTTATCAATCATATTATAGTCCACAATACTGTGGACCAAAAAAAAAATCACTATGGACCAACTGCGATCTACTTTTATAAAGAAATAAGTTAAGAACGCAACAAAATATAATCCGTCCTAAGAAAATTGATGGTTTAATCCTCAATGGTTTAGTTCACTCCATCCACAATAATCATTCGAAGCTAAAACTGCAGTGAATTCTGCTGCAGACCAACTGCGATCCACTTTTATAAAAAATACATTTCTAATGGATGCAGTGGTTGGAGCGGAAAAAACTATATGTGGATTAGACAGTTATATTTTACCAATCATATATTACAGTATGCAATACTATAGACAAAAAAAAACCACTCTAGACCAACTGTGATCTACTTTTACAAAAAATAAGCTAAAACCGCAACAAACTGTAGTTTGTCCTAAGAAAATTAATGGTTTAATTCTCAATGGTTTAGTTCATTCCATCCGCAACAACCATTCCAAACTAAACTGCAGTAAATTTTTGTTTACCAATGATTTAATCTATCTTATCCTCAACAATCATTCAAAGTTTTAAAAAAAAAAAACAAAAAAATAGTGAAAAAATAAGTAAGTGTAACATTTGGATTAGGAATTTAGGAATGTGGTTTCTTCCGTCTTTCATTTGGACTTTTATTAGATTGGACGAGGATTCATGTTTTGAATGGAGATGTGGAGGACAGAAAAAAGAATACAGTGCAGTTCTAATGGTAATAAAAGTAGGGTTTATTTGTGGATAAGGTACTTTTCTAAAAGTAATCTGCAAATGAGGTACATTACTATTTAAAATTAGTGAGAGAGGTGTGTTTGATTTTGTGAGAGAGTTGATTTTACAAAAGGGCACATTACTATTCCTCTTATTTACAATCATGCCATTAATTTTTTTATTTTTGTTTTTTCTTTCTTTTCTTCTCTTTGTCTCTCTCCTTTTATTTTCTTTCAATTTTTATTTTTTTTATTATCTCACAAATAATGCATCCAAAAATTTTAAAAACATAATTTTATTTTCTAAAATCTTTTTGTGAATCTAATGAAACCCATTTTATATAGATGTACAACAAAAAATTTTGTATGTACACCATCTTCGTACACTGACTCTGTACACTTTCTATGTACACCCGTAAATCATTATGTACACCATCTCTTGTACACTTCAAACCTCGGTAGAAGATTCAACTTCGGTCTCAAATCCTGGTGGAACATTTAACCTCGACACTTCAAACCTTGATACTCCGAATCTCGAGAGTCATACTCTCTCAAATCGTCTCGTCCGAACTTAGTTCATCATCTTATAAACTTAGTTTGTATTCCTCGCTTGCTACCTAACCTTCTTATGTTACGAAAATCTACATACCTCCTATTCATTCTTCACATTAGTAAATTACCACATAAACCCTAAAATCACTCCAAACATCTTGTACACCCATCTTGTTTACCACACATATACACCACAAAACAATGTACACCTGTGTATTGCCAAATTGGTGTACAAAATGAATGAGTGTACAACGCGAGTTGGTGTACGAAACGATTCAGTGTACAAAAAGAGTCGGTGTACGATGTGATGGTGTACACAGGGGTTAGAAAAACATTAGGTGTTTTCGTCATTTTTGTTTTACTCTAGCTTAGAAGCTATTACACCGACTGTATACTGCCATGTACAACAACTCTTTTTGTACACCGACTCATCTCGTATACTAACTTGCCTCGTACACTGAGTTTCCTCATACACTAACGTGCCTTGTATACCCAATCGCCTTGTACACTGATTTGCCGCGTACACCAATTCACTTTGTATACCATTTTTGTAATGGGGTACACCAACTTGGTAACTTGGTGTACACCATCAGATACACTACCATAACTTGTATACCATCTTGTACACTACTATAACTCGTACACCATCTTATACATTGTTCTGACATGTATGACATCTTTTACACTGTAATATCATGTACACCAAAATATTTATCATATCTAGTATATTATTATAATCGTACACTAAACCATCTTGTACACCATTTTATTGAATTAAAATATTATAAAATGATATATTTTAAATTTATAAAATATAACAAAATTATACTCTATATATTAAGAAAAAAAATTTAAAAAGTAATAGTTCAGTATTATTATTTTTTAATGAATACATTTTTGATAAAATAAATTAAAAGGATTGAGGGGAAAAGAGGAAAGAGAAAGAAAAAAAATAAAAAAAATAACTCATTTTTTCTTTATTTCTTGTTACGTGTCTTTTTTTTTTTTTCTTCTTCATGCCAAAGAGAGTTTCTCTTCTGCAATTAGGCGCTGAGGTTAAATTTGTCGATTACTGGATGCTAATCTATAAACCTATTAGAGAGACTCTATTAGAGAAAATTGGTACACACCCATTACACCAATTTCAAATAGTGTTGTACCCATATGACCAATTACTTTTGAAATAAGTACCCTATTCCCAAATTTTTCCATAAAAGTAATAGATATTTTGTTATTGTTGAAACCGCAAACTTCCCATGCGATTTTGGTCTCTATTCCAATCAGAACATCTATAGAATGAAAATTTGTCTTCTTTCTTAATAGAGAAGTAGAGCTTTTTGTGCAAGTTGACACTTTTAAGAAAAGTTGTAGAATTAGCAATTTTAAAGTGTTTTTAAGATCTAGAATTTTTGTAAAGTGTTTGACACGGTTATAGACAAATGTGCGCATTTCCATTTCCGTTGAAAAGAATTTTAGTCAAGTAGATCGGAGAGTATTCAATTAAGATGGGCGTTTTATGGGATTTGTCCACAATTGAAAAAAGGATTATTCACAAGAAAAAAAGCTAGTGGACCATTAGCTTGGCTACGTTTGTAAAATTAACTTGATTATTTTATGTTATATGTAGATGATTTCCAAAATAAGTCAAGAGAATATTTAACAGAGTACAATGCAAGATGAACATCTAACTAATATAAAGTGTTATAACTTATAAGTAAAAGAGTTAAGAAAAAGTGTGATTCAAAACGTTAAAATGTAACTAACTTAAGGCCAGATTGAAAAAGTGGAGAAGGGTGGAGCAGCTGTCAGAAATTGGTTTTTTTTAGCAAATTAAACACCCATAAACTTTCCAATAGCGAGCGTGATAATGCTTTTATAATATTGGCAGTTCCACCTTTTTAGCTCCACGTGTGCCATATCTAAATTTTTTTTATTGGCGTTGTTACTTAGAGTAGACCAAATAACCTCCCTAAAAAACTTTTCCAATCTGGCCTTTAGTCACAAATATTCTCAAAATAAATAAATTCCATACTGAATCAGAAAACAAATTTAAAATTCATACCTTTAGAAAATACAAAATTTCGTGTAAGACCAACTGTTTAACCCTAACTTCTAAAGTTTTAGTTTTCACGATTATATTTTAAAACTTTTTTTCTCTTGATTTTCGTGAATATATCTAAAGAATGATTTTCTAATTAATGTACAAAACTAGACAACATAAGAACATTACTATCCACCAATTCTCATTTTTTATTTCTTATTTGATAATTGGAATGTCTCATTGCTATTTCATGTTACATTAACCCTCCAGCCCACATAGAAGGTTTTCCAGTTTCCGTAGATAAATAACTCAGAAGCTATATTCAGAGTTCTTCTTCTTCTTTCTGTTGTTGTCAGAAGAACAAATATAATCTCACAAGTTGGTAACAGAAGAAGAACTCTGAAGCTGCCTCTTGACAAGATTAGTGTAGATTCCATTAAGGCTGAGAAGCTCATCATGAGTGCCTTTCTCAGCCACTTGACCATCTGATATAACCGCCACACAGTCTGCGGTCTTAACCGTCGATAACCTATGAGCTATAACCAACACCGTTCTTCCCGCCATCAGCGAGTCCATAGCATCCTACAAACAGATTCACAATATTAGGATATGAGTAAGTTGTTTTCTGACTTTTTAGTGTTTTGAGTTTTGATTCCAAAGTTCTGTTTTTATTTACCTGAACAAGATATTCGCTTTCAGCGTCAAGTGCACTTGTGGCTTCATCAAGAAGTAAAACACTCGGGTTTGTAAGAAGCGCTCTCGCGATTGCAATCCTTTGCTTTTGTCCTCCTGAGAGACGTAATCCGCGTTCTCCAACAACGGTTTTATACATATCCGGGAATGCTTCTATGAACTCATGTGCATTCGCCATTTTCTGCCACAAACAGTTCATTTCACTCCCAATCAGCATACAAGAATAGTGAATGAGCAAAACAGAATAAGAAACTTGTGATGTGCTTACAGATGCATTTTCTATATCTGAAAGACTAGCTTCACCGTCAAATCCATATGCGATGTTCTCTTCCACTGAACAGTTGAAAAGAATCGGTTCCTGGCTTACAATGCTGATCTGAAACAAGGAGAAATTCAAGATTTGTGTTCTACCTAATATGTATAGACATGAAGCAGAACATTTACCTGTTTGTGAAGGTATTGATGCGATATTTCCATCAAAGAAACTCCATTAAGCAAGATCTTTCCCTTGAGAGGATCATAGAATCTCTCAATCAAATTGGCTATGGTCGTCTGCAATATAGCAAATGCAAAACATTCAATGTATATATATATTCATTCTAAGAAAACCAAACCCAAACTGAAACGGTATTGAACGAAAACCGAATGGTATTTGATTTCCGTTTAGTTTCTATACTTTATAAATGAAAAAAATATCGAAAAACCGTATGGTCTGAACTTACTTTTCCTCCACCACTTGGTCCTACAAGTGCAACTTTTGAACCTGGTGTCAACCTCAACGATACTCCCTGCACAAATTTCGGGGTTGTAAGTGATTGTTAGAATTGAAACAGCTTCACAGTTGAGTTATCTTCCTCAGAAATATATAGATCTTGTTCAAGAATCTAGCATTTTTGTATCTCTGAAGTCTAGAAAATTACAAAAGAAGTTAAAGAACCAATCCTTTATTTGTTCTGCCAATCTTCCATCATGCTGAATGTTACTAAGTTGAAGGATATATGTTTCTTCACATAAAATTAAGTTCTTAAACCGTAACAAAGATTCCGTGTTACCTTGAGTATCATGTGACTAGGGCGAGAAGGATAAGCAAACCAGACATCATCTATTTCCACATCTCCATCAGGATTACTGAAACCATAATATTCCCGAGATATAAACCGAAACTGTTCATATGATATAGCAACTTAATTTTACGAATATGAGAGGATATCTCACCCAACGGGACACCTATCTCCCGAATCTGGCATGCTAGAAACACGGTCCAAGATCTGAAATACCCGTCTACTAGCCCCCGCAGCTTTCATTGCAGTTGTGTACAAACTCGATAAAGAAGATACAGACGAACCAACTGGCAATACAATATCTTAGTTTAATACAACAGTTCTTTCAAAAATTTCAGATCAAGAAACAAGAATGCAAATGAAACCTGTGAGGCTATAAAGGATGAAGGAAGTGAGGGCTCCAACAGTCAAGGAACCAGTTATTGTTAAGTATGCTCCATAACTAACAACCGTAATAACAGATAATGTAAAAGCTGCGTTAAGTCCCCCGAAGAACAGCCCGACAAGTACCTAAATCACCACCCAAAACACAGATATATCTTCTCAAAGACACATTAAAAAAGATTAGTTTTGAAATGGTTTTAGCAACAAAAACTCACAGCTTGTTTGAGTCCCAACTTCAGAGTTTCATCAACTTTCTTGGAGTATTGTGATACCATATAACTTTCTTTTGCAAAAGATCTAACAGTTCGGATTGCGCCAAATGATTCCTACACAGTAAATATTGATACAATCATAATGAACTGTAAGAATATTTTTTTTTTGATAAACACTGTATGAAAAAGAAAAAGAATTAAAACCTCAGCAATAGATGCAGCAACAGCAGCTGCTGCTTGAGTTTTGTGTGAAAGTTCACGGATATATCGCCCGAATTGTTTCACAGCAACTGAAATTACCGGAACTACTACTAGTGCCAACACTAAAATCAAGATTGATGAACAAGAAGATGAGTCAGTTTGTTTATTCAATCTATTAGCACAAAATCAGAAAAAAGTAAGAGAAGATTCTTACATGTTAATTTCCAAGAGGATGTAAACATGAAACCAACTCCAATAAACGCGGTTGTTACATTACGAAGAGCTTCAGAAAGATTTGTCGTAGCAGCGTTTTTAATGATTTGGGTGTCTTCTGATAGTCTACTTAAGAGTTCTCCAGTTTTTGTAACATCATAAAATGCTATTTCCTGTTAACACAAAACAACAAAAACAATTTTTTTTTAGTTTCTTTCTCTGATAAATGTTAATCAAGTTCTTGTATAGTCAGTTCATTAGAAATCAGAACTCATGAACAATGCATGAAAGACTAACCAAAACAACAAAAGCAACAGATAAAGCAAATCATAAGAATCTTGAGAAATGTTTTACCTGATGCATTAGGTGTTTGAACAAATCCTTTCTCAGTCGAGCCACAACTCTTTCGCTAGCAGAATTAAATAACCACGCTCGCAAAGCCGTGCATATCGATCTAAGAAATCCCGAAAACAGAAAAAAGAAGTATAACTTAGACAAAACCAAAACTCTAAAGATCAAAGGAAGTTTTTTGAAGATGATGTAGTTACCCGATTACAACGATAATCAAAATGACCACTACGGCGTTTCTAACAGCTATTATGGATTCCGTTTGCTGCTCAGGCGTCTCGACATCTCTAGATACAATGTCTATAATCATTCCACCAAATTTTGGCTGCATAACATAAAAAGTTCAGCTTTCTTGATTCTAATATAATAAAATACATAGGAAGTCGAAGATCAAGAGATGAGGACATACAACAAGGAGATTAGTTGTTGAAGCTATCAACAAAGCAATGGTACCAATCACTAGCTTCCCCGCATCGGGTTTTGCCTGCAACGATTATTCGAGTATTAACATAGCTTTATATAAGAATGCTAAACGTTTTTTTCTAATCAAGAATCACTCACCAATGCAAAGACTCTACCAAATCCAACATTTGCTGCCTGAAAAAAAAAACCAAATAAGATGATAAGATCACTTCTATATATGAAACATTTCTGTAAAACAGCATTAAACAAGTACCTCAACCACACCATGCTCGAGATCATTTGGACCATTTTCGCTTCCATTCTCTTTCGGTTTGTCCTGTATACAGTAAATAAGAATAAGCAAACAAAACTAACAGTTATAAATTTTCGAATTTGAAACACTTTTCCAAATTTTCAAACCAATATAAACATGAAAACTCATAATTTGGAAAAATCAAATTTCAAGAATCAAACTTGGAAGAATATTTCATCTCTTGTAACAATTCAATAGTTCCAATTGATCAAAGTGAGAACCTTTTACTTCAAAAACTAACCAGACTATTCAAAAATTGAAACAGTAATTATAAGTCAATCCATCACCACAAGTCTTCTAATAACCAATAAAAAATTAAGCGATTTCTGATGAAAGTACGAAACTTTCGATCAATCATGAAACTTTTATAAAAGTATGAATCATCGAAATGAGAGTGAGAAACAAGAAAAGGTTTAATGGAACTGAAAAAAAAAAAATAGAAAACAGAGACCTGATTCTGCTGCAACAGAGGATCTCTGTAGCTTCCACTACCATAAGCTTTGCTTGACCCACCAGTCAACAGTTTCTTGTTACCCATCTGATACGATTAAGAAAAAATCTAAACTTTTGTTTTTGGTTTTTTTTTTTCTTTAGTTCTGTAAGAATGTTTAAGGTTTTTCGATAAACTTTTGTGTCGAGAAGGATTCTTATTTTCTAGCCATGGAAAATCTAATTGGTGTTTTTTTGTTTGTTCTCCCCAACAACTTTTTTGTTTCCTCGTCGTGGTAAGTTAGTATACAGAATAATTTGAGAAAAAAAATGGGTCAAATGAAATTTAATTTTGTTTTAGTACGTCGATACTAAAACACGTCAGACGTGTACCTTTAATGCTTAATCTTTAGCCACATTCTCTTAATTATTATCTCTAAACCTGTAAAATACACCAAAAGTATTCAAAACTCAACCGAATACTTTTCATAACCTACCTAAACCCATAGAAAGTTACAACAAATTTTCAAAATTTATTAGACTATCTATGAATTTATTAAATTTATAAGGTAAAACCAATGAGTATTTTCTTTTTATTTTTTCTTTTTTTCTTTTGTTCAATTAGGGAAATAGCAGTTTTTTTTGTACTCAACTTACTATCATTATATTAAAATCAAACTCAAGTTACAAGTGGGGATTCTTTGCCAAGGAGTTAGACACACTTGCTACATAAATAACAGGGAAAAGCAAATATAAGATAGAGTAACAGTAATCATCATAAACAAAAACCGGAAACTTTTGCCAAAAAGTTTCAGAAATGATCAATATGAAATCGATATCCAATTCTTTTGCCATTGGAGGCGATCGGACGACACAAATAGCACGTAGTGTCTTCAAGACATTTGAGCGTTTAACAACGATCTCCGTAGCGGAGAAATGTGGTGGGATGGTTCTCTCCAAAATAGAGGAAAGTGGAATGACTTTCTCCTTTAGAAAGGAGGGTGGAAACAATCTCTCCCAATGGGAGGAAACTTGAATTCTTCTCTTAGACAGTGTAGTAAGTTTTGAAAATTTTATTATAACTTTTTATAGGTTTAGGAAAGCTGTGAAAAGTATTCGGCTGAGTTTTGAATTTTACAAACGGGTATTTCCCAAAATCTCTGAAATCATGTAAATTCCATTTAGAATATAACTTGGAATACTCCTAGATCTTTGAAAGACATCAGTTGTCTTAGAGCATGTGCATAGGTGAGAGACACATTGAATCTCTCACTATTATAATATTATTATTTTGATATATTTTAGAATTAGAAATTTTTCATGGTTTTTCACTTTTATCGGTGAGAGATTCGTTAAGTCTCTCATCATTATAATATTTATTTTAATGTAATTTGACTTGCATATTTATTTTAAATTTTATTTTTAATTATATGATTTTTAATTAATATCTTTTAAATCATATCAAATTACATTCTAAATATATTTAATTTCACTAATTAAAAGGAAAATGATTTGTAATGTTTCCTTTTGGTTGAGTATTAAGACGATCCATGAAATTTATTCAGAAATGATTGACATGGACGTGTTTCGGTTGAGCGGTGGTTCTCGGATTCCTATGTATATGTATATAGAAATCAGGTGACTAGTAGCCCATTTTCGAAACCAGTATATACACTCAAATCTATATAAATAGGAATCCGAGAACCACCGCTCAACCGAAACACGTCCATGTCAGTCTTGGCCACCTGATTTCCAATGAAGATAGTGAAGACGCGTTGGTTTGTGCCGTTCACTTCCCAAAGAGTCTCACAGAAATGCAGCCTCACGAGGTAGTTAAACCCCGCGTCGATTGTAAAGAGCCATGTCAGGTTGAAATTCAGGTTTTGCCCAAGGTTGTTGGCATTCCCCATTGAGCGAAACGTGGCGTACACATCTTCCGGTGCAACGTACGCTGGAGTTTTCTCCGTGTAGTTGATCTTTACATCTGGTACGATCAGACTGATACCTGAATTTACACCAAGTCGGAACTCATTGTCGGAAAGCCACCGCCGGAACATCCCCGAACCACCTACTTCGTTGATCGGTTGTCCACCTATGTTTATGCGGTGAACGGTCTCGAAAGCTGTCGAATTGTCTATCACAAACTCAACGTCCCTACCAACGACACTACAAGAAAAACTAGTATTCTTAGCGCCACAATAACACTATCTAACAATACGATGGCAAATCTCAAAACGCTATGACATCACCCATGATAATAGATCGACGGTTTTAGATAGCTGTTTTTTGTGGTGCTATTATATTGTCATATATTATAGCGTCTTTTTAATGTAATGTTATAGTATTTAATAGCGATGATATTTTGTTATTAATTACTATCTCGATTCCGTTAACGAAAGCTAACGAATTGGAAGACGGAGTGAAGGTGATGATAATTTTAGGGAATAGTTTGTGTTTGCATTGTTGATTAATCAATGACTTACAACGGTATATTTACACAAGAGTTATCTCTATCTCAACTAGAGATGGGATTTATCTAAATCTTATGATATATCTAAATAACTTAATCCTCATCACAATAGGATTCTAGAATATTCTTCAGTATGGGTTTCATATACTTCACGGGCTTCACTTCATAATCAGACTCTAACGGTCCACATTACTTTATCCGCAAGATATACATCTTGCTTCTCTAATACTCCCCCGCAAGACAAACGTGGTACGTGAAACGCAAACTCTGCAATCACAAAGCGGAACACGTATGTCGTGGATAACTTGTCGAGGACAGACAAACACAAGTCAACAGACATCTCGGGTCGAACATTACTCTTCAAACATCCCGGATAAACTTCAATCTTGAAAGTAGAGGTGGAACTTCAGCTCGTCTTGGTCTTGGTAAAGGGAATAACAACATCCCATGGGCGCAAACTCTGCAGCTCCACAAACAGTTGTCCTTGACTCGGACGGTCCACAACTCGGACTAAAAATTGACCTAAAAAACTTGAGCTTTCCAAACAACTCCCCGTAATGGATAAACTATAACCAACATTAATTTAATTTTCCCGTAATGGTTAAACTATAACCTACCCAGAAAAGCCAAAACTCATAATTTTTGAAAAATTCTAAACTTAAGAATAAATCTCAATTTTTATTTTATTTTATAAATACCCGTGAATCCCCAAACTTTAATTTTTTTTTTAACACAAACATCCCAATTAATTATTATAAGAAAAACCAAAAACCAATTTTAGAAATATGAAAACTTTAACTAAAACCAAAACAGTGATTAAAATTTAAGAAAAAACAATACCATGTGATTAAGAACCATCACGTGACCTCCAACTTTTCAAAGTAAATTGATATTTCATGTGTTCGTTTGTTATCCGCTTCTCCATCAACGGAGTTGGCATCTTCTTCTTCAATATTCACCGTCTCCATGATCTTCACTGATACCATGATAATTTTAGAGAATGGTTTGTGTTTGTATTGTTGACTAATCAATGACTTACAACGGTATATATACACAAGAGTTATCTCTATCTCAACTAGAGATAGGATTTATCTAAATCTTATGATATATCTAAATAACTTAATCCTTATCACAATAGGATTCTAGAATATTTTTCGGTTTGGGTTTCATATACTTCACGGGCTTCATTTCATAATAAGACTCTAACGGTCTATATTACTTTATCCGCAAGATATACATCTTTCTCCTCTAATATTCAAGTATCGGTGAGATTCAGAGTCTGGTCAACTCCAACGATAAACTCTTTGATAAGAGATTTTGACTCAGCTATGGAAGCCTTTACCGTTAAATCGGCGCTGAAGTTTCCCAAGATAGTGAAACCGTTGACGGTGACGAAGAAGAAGGAATTAACGGCGTCAAAACCTGATTTGTATTGAGTCGGATAAAAGTATAACCGGAGGAATTTGGAGCCAGGAGAGACTGGAAAACTGTATGTGAAATCAGATCGGAAAATCCGAGCTTTCATGTACGGAACCTGAGGAACCCCTGATTCTTGGTATAACGCATTAGAAGAAAACGACGCGTTGTCTGAACTCGACGGCATGAATTTCAGATTCTCTGCCGTCCAATTCCGACCATTATTGTCGACGTTGTTAGAGGTAGCACCACAGTTGAAGAGAAAGACATCGGCTGGCTTGTATACAGACGTTGCTCCTACTCCTCCGCCGGTGACGGAAACAAGAATAGAGAAAACAGACAAGACGTAACAGATAATGGGCTTGTAAGAGGATGAAGAAGAAGATGAGAGCTGAGTGTATAATTGTGGTGAGTGAGTCGATGTGTCAACCGTTAAATGACAAAGCAAAATAAAAGTTTCGAAGAAATTTCTAACAAAGATACAAATATCATTTTTTGTTTACCCTAAGCATATACCCAATAGGATAAAGAAAAAAAAAAAAGACTTTTCTTCATGTTCAAATTACTTAAAACTTTTTTCTTTGATAGATTTACAATGTTTATTTTAGTTGATGTCTTTACTTAGAATTAGAAAATGTCTTATCTGATGCATTGATGCTTTTCTTCAACGGTATAGTTAAGTGGTTGATATTGCTAGACTTACGTGAGCTTCTCTGATTGAACAATAAAGGCCTCTTCTTTTCTCAGTCGCACGACCAGCGTCGGCGACAGAAAAATAACACTATGAAAAAGGCAGTTTGTGACAGCGGCGACTTGTTTTTAATTGCTGGATTTAAAACAAAGACAAACAAATCGATAAAATCCAATGCTGAAAATATCAGCGACATGAGCGACTTGGTTTTTGATCGTTGGATCTCTATTTTCAAATTAAAATAACAAACCTGTTTCGTTTTTTGCTGTTAGGATGGAGAGAGAAAAGCTTTTGAAGTTTTTATTTTCTTTGTCGCAGTCGCTAATCCAGCGACTAAGAAAAGAACAGCCCCTGGTTCAAACCATATTTTGGTCTTCGGTTTCTCATATCTGAAACTGACCTTAAAAAAAATCCATAGTTTTTCCATTACTCATACAAATGTCTCGTCCACCAAGATTGAGGATCAAGAGACAACCAATTTACGAGTTTAGCCACCAATTCCGGCGATATAATTTTCCACGGCGATGGCACACACAACAACACTTCAACATTACAATTAGGAACGGAAGATTTAAACACATTTCTAGTTTTATACTCGAACCGATATACAGAGTCAATTACTATTTCCTCCCTACGCTTAACGGCCCTTGTAACTAACCCTGAACTCAAACCCTCCATTTCGATTAGAATGTCTAACACACAGCAAAACAGTTGGAGCTCCTTGATGTTACTGTGAGTCACTGTGAGACCTTCGATTCTACAAATATTCTTTAGTATTCGAGAAAAGAGATTCTTGTCCACAAACTTGATAATTGATTAGGGATACGACGTGTTCAGGGAGAAGCATAGCTTTCTAATCTAAGTTGTAGTTTGTTGAAAATTCAAAGTTAAATCTTTGTCATTGGATGGACTTTCGCAACCAAATTTTTTTAAAAAATTTTCTTATATCAATAGCTATGGTACAATTAAGACATAAATCTATGTTTTAAGGTTTTAAAGTTTTCTAGTTTTATCATCAATTTGTGTTTTTTTTTGTGTGTGTGTGTGTGTGTGTTTAATACATCTTATTATGATGATGATGATGATATTCCGGACTACTTGCAATATATGCGATTTAAAATTATAATTTTATTCATTTTTTTTTAGTTTTAAGATTTATTAATATGATAACTGTAGTTAAAATTTTACTTATCTTTGAGTACAATTTTTTTCTATCCGATCACCAAGAAAAAACTTCCACCCTAAGTGTTTAGGGAATTTATCGTCAATGGGTCCAATCACTACCTTATCATTTATAGTGAAGAAGATATTTGATTTTCGTGATTGGACTCAGAAAACCTATATTTCAGCTTTAGATCTATATCATGGAGCTCGCTTCTCACAAACTCTTTAACAGTTTCAACAATTTTGAGTTAAACGTTGATTACAACATGAAATTTGCAATAAGTGCATTCGTCGTGTCTCATTTTCTTGGCATTCAATAATTTTGCCGAGGACAGAGTTTTCCTTGTTTCTGCGATTACAGTCTTTTTTTTTCTAGTGATGTGCCAATTTCTTGATTCACCATCGAAGTCATATCAAATAATAAACTTGCATTTATTTGGTCGAAATTCTTTTAGATATTATCGATCTTGGAATTTTTAAATTCATCTCCTCAACCATTAATTGGTTAGCTTGGGCTATGAATCCTCTAGTTCCTGAATTGATTTTGTTCCAGCCCCTAACCTTGTTGGCGTATGTACTCCTAGCTAAGATTGGGCCGGTCGGAAGCAAAACTGGTTCACTGATAAAGCAAAAGAAATAATGTTTCTCGTAGAAATTTCTGACAAAAAAAACAAACTCACGCACTAACGCACTAACGAAAAGACTCTGTCAAATCACCACAGAAAATTGATCAACTAGTTCATTATTCACTGTTTTATTAGCGTGGCCATATACATTTGATATTAGAATAGAATTATTCATTCTTGTCTTATGCAATAAATGCTGATTTTCAATAGTATAGCCGTGACTTGTAAGTCATTGAAATTGCTCCACAAACTATGTGCTCATGTGATGTGATGTGATGGAATGGAACGATAAGTATATTTCTCTTTTGGCATAATGCTAAAAGATGAATATAGAAAAGTCTACTGCAGCTCCAACCAATAATCCAAGTTTTGTTTTTTTCTAACAATTTTGATAAGTCTAAAATCTTTATCATAGTAATTCTCTATACAAATTCAACTAACTATAATGTATGTTATGCTTCATAAATATCTCTACTGCTCTACATATAACGAATACAAATGGATCATGGGATAGAAAGATAACTCATATCAAAATAATCAAAAATTATAAAAGCTCTTTAACATTAAGACCAATAATACCCAAAAAGATTTGAAAAATTAAAACAAAACCCAATTCCTATCCCAAGTAAAAGCAATATAATTTTATACTTCCTCATACCTTTTTCATAGAATATTCGAGGACTCCCTTTTTCACTACACATCGATCCCTATTCAAACCAACAAGGTCGACAACACCGGATTTCGCGCCACAGCTGGTTGGAGAAGGCAACCGAATCTTTGCCCGACCCATCACAATAGTTCCATTAGATGTTCCAGGATCTCTCCAGTATGATACTCCTCTAATTAATTCTATGTAAAGATATTGTGCGTGAGACTCTAAAGGAATCACCAATTCTTTGTTGAACATAATATAGTAGCCTAGGAAACCCTTTACCGCTTTTGTTCCGTATTCTTTGGTCTCCTGTGTCCATGCCATAACTCTATAGTATCTAGGTCCATAGTAAGGTTCGAGAATATCTCTATCATCGATTGTTAATGCTCGAAAAATCTTCACGATTAACTTTGTATTTACCTCATGATCAATTTTTCTTTTTCCTTTATGAATCAAGATCTGTTCCTTTTCCCCTTCTTGCTCTTCTGCTCCCTGTTCCAAGTTTATCATCGAGAAAAAGTAGTTTTAGATTTGGTGTTTTAAGGGTTTGAAAATTTTAGAATATATATAATGGAATAATTTTTATAAAAAAGGGGAAACGGCATTTTATTTTTTCCTTAACAATAAATATTGGATTACCACAAATTTTTAAAAAACTATTATTTTAACGAGGCGTTTTACAGTGTATCCGGACGCTAATATGGATTATGGAACGTAGGGGGGTGTGTATTATAGGGGGGTGTATATACATTTTTTTATCTTTCTTTCTGTTTTAACTGCTAGTAGATCTTTTTATTTTATTCCTTTTAAGTTTAAGGAGGCTATTAGATTTCTTTCTTATCTGTCCATAAATATTAAATATTTTTCATTCAATACAGTATGTTTTAGAAGGATATACTGTATATGAGATTGTTATTCAATGCTTTAAGAAAATTAATAATTAAAACAGTTATTATCGTTTTGTCTTTGTCATTATCTTCATGTAAAATATTAGGTATAATTCAAAATTAAGTTTATATTATATACTGTTGTTATTCAATTTCTTCATCTTCATTATCTTCATATAAAATAATATATTTTTACTCTTATACTTTTACTCTTAAAAATTTATTATAATGTTATTGATTAAAAATATATGCCAAAAAACTTAATTTAAAAATATATTTTTAGTTAACAAAAAAAAAAGAAATTTAATTTTTTTTTTAGTTTTTCAGTTTTAATCAGTTTTCTTACTTTATGTATTTACTACGTATGTTTTTTTTAATTTTTATTTTGTTATTTTTAATACTAACTATATATATATATATATGGACATAGATTTTTTATGATGCATGTATTATTTTGTTATGAAAATTTTGGTTCTTATTGAATAGATGAAGTGCATGAACTAAAATCTGAATTTGTATGATGGAATCTTCATTGTGGAATAGGTAGTTAAATTGTCCCGCATAGTGGAGTTAAAATCCAATTTATTATAGTAGTTATATATATATATATTTACACTAACTTCACCATGTTTTATTAAGTCATATCGAAAAGCCTTAGCCTGCTAAATATCATTCATACTAATATATATTTAAATACAATAATGATAAACAATTATCCGTATACAAACATATAAACCAGAACCAGAATGTATTTGGTTTATCAAGCCAACAAATCTACCGTGCTTTAGGGTCTCTGATCTCCGAAAATACTCCCCAACTCGATCCACTCTTGTCATCGCCAACAAGAGGAACAGAGTCATCGGTCGTGCTAGATATCGCCACGTGTCCTGTAGTCCTACTAAACAAGACATCTTCTCCGTCCGTCGTCGTACCTTCCTCACCACGTGGCATTACATCCAGAGCTTCCATGTTGTCATTCTTCTTCTTAGCAGTCTCATGAAGTTGAAGCGCAAACTCAAGCCCCCAAACGACGTCGTTCATTGATGGCCTTTCAACACCACGTTTCTCAACACATCTCACAGCTATCTCACAGAACTTCTCCAATGATGTCGAAGTGATATCAGCCGTTAGATCTTGGTCAATGATCTGATCAACGGTTCCATTTTTGTAATTTAACTTCACCCATTGGATCAAATCTGTTTGCTCCCGTGGAACAGTTTGCATTCTGATCGGTCTACAGCATAGAACCTCGAACAGAACAACTCCAAATGAATACACGTCAGATTTTTCCGTCAAGACTTGACGGCGATAGTACTCAGGATCCAAGTAACCAAACGTTCCTTTAACGACGGTTGAGACGTGCGTTTGAGAAGCACTTGTAGGACCAACTCTTGATAACCCAAAGTCAGACACTTTAGCGACGAAGTTCTCATCAAGAAGTATGTTTGTAGTTTTGATGTCACGATGTATGATCGGGTGCTTCGCGCCTGTATGGAGATACTGTAGTCCACGAGCCGCTCCAATGCAGATCTCTAGCCTCCGTTTCCATGACAATGGAGGATCAGAAACCTTGTCCCTTCTGTAGATATGGTCTTTAAGAGTGCCATGTGGCATATACTCGTAGACAAGCACCAGCTCGTCCTCATCGTCGCAGTATCCGATGAGAGACACGAGATGTACATGGCGGAGCACTGAGAGCATCTTGAGCTCTGCTTCAAACTCTTTTACACCTTGGTTCGACGAAGTTCCTAGCCGTTTAACCGCGACAAGCGTGGCTCCATCCTCGATTCGTCCTTTGTAGACGGGACCATACCCGCCCACTCCAACGATTAGCTTTTCTTCGAAATCATTTGTGGCGGTTTTGATTTCGGAGATGGAGAATCGACGGCAGAGATCTGACGGGAGAGATATAGTTGATCTAGTATGCGTGGAACCTGTCCCGTGCGGAAGAGGAGTCCATGAAGAGTTCGTAGTATGCTTGGTCGAGGTATTTACACTAGACTCGTTTTTGTTCTTCTTCCTCCTCTTCCTTAACAACATGATGGCAACAATAACAAACATGGCTAGCACAATTGCAGAACCAACAACTGCAAGTGTGATCGGCAAAACATGTGACTTATTACCTTTGGGCGGCGTCACACTTTTCGATGGTGAGTCCGGTGGTGATGATACTATAGGAATTGGATTAGGTCCAGCAAGATTACCATTAGATTGATTCAGCTTGAGAATCTCTACACCATTCAGGATGGCGTCGTAATAGGTTGGATTATCGTCTTTGTAAGGATGCAAGTCAATTTGTAGACCAGTTTTCTGGCTAGTTCCATTGGCGTTGACTGATATGTAGAAATCTAAATACATCGGAATCCCAGAACCACCGCTCAACCGAATCACGTCCATCTCAGGCTTGGCTTCCTGATATCCTATGTAGATGTAGAAGACACGGTCGTTGGTTTTATTCACTTCCGGACGAGTCTCACAGAAATGGAGCCTCACAAGGTAGTTAAACTCGGCGTCGACTGGGAATTGCCACGTCAGGTTGCGTTGCAGGTTTAACTGAGCGTTATTATCCACTGTCCCCATTGTGCGAGACGTGACGTACACAGCTTCCGGTGCAACGTACGCCGGAGTTTTCTCCGTGTACTTGATCGTTTCACCTGATATGTTTGGACTTAGTGGCAAAGCTCCGACGCAGAAGTCATCATCGACAAGCCACCGTCGGAACATCCCGGAATCCTCTACTTCGCTGACCATTTGTCCGCCTACGTTTATCCGATAAACAGACTCGAAAGCCGTCCAATTGTCTATGGAGATGCCAACGTCCCTACCGACGTTGGTTATCACGTCGTCAAATCCTCCCTTTGAGTAAAACCGGTCAGGGATGGAGACAATCTCGATTCCGTTAACGAAAGCTAACGAATTTAAAGACGGCGTGAAGGTTAGATTCAGAGTCCGGTTAACCGGTACGATGAACTCTTTGATTGTTGATTCCGTTTTGGAAGCCCTTGCCGTTAAATCGGCGCTGAAGTTTTGCAAGAGAGTGAAACCGTTGACGGTGACGTTGAAGAAGGAATTAACGGCGTCAAAACCGGATTTGTATTGGGTCGGGTAAAAGTATAACCGGATGAATTTCCAGCCGGGAGAAACTGGAATACTGTAGGTGGATTCTAATTGGAAAATCCGAGCTTTCATGTATGGCACTTGAGCAATCCCTGGTTTTTGGTATGAGGCCTCTGAAGATAACGATGCGTTGACTGAATTCGACGTGAGAATTTTCCGACTGTCCGTCTCCCAGTGCCGGCCACTGTTGTCGACGTTGTCGGAGATATCGCCGCAGTTGAAGAGAAGTACATCGGTGGGAACATATGCCGACGTTGCTCCTCCTACGACGGTGGCGGAAACGAGAACAGAGAAAACAAACAAAGCCTGGTAGTGGTAGATCATCGGATTTAATTTTTTTCTTAAAAAAGAAAAAAAAAAAAGAGAATTGAAGGATTGAGAAAGACGGAGAAGAAGATAAAGTGATTGAGTGAATAGTTTAAGCCATTGGTGGTGAGTGAGTCTACTGGTCAACCATGGACTTTTCAGGTCAAGCAAAAGATGAAGCTTTCGACGAAATTTACTCTGTGGGGTCGTCGATGCCAATAATTTAGTACCGCGTCGTTCTCCGTCCAACTTGCTCTTGTTTTGTTCTAGTTCGAGGATAAAACTAGATCAAAGATCATCTTGGTCCATATTTCATAATCTCTCCATTTCAAATTAGTTGTCTTTTTACAAGTTAAATTTCTTTTCAAATTAGTTGTTGTTTTAGATTTTCAATTTAAATGTTTGGTAAAATATCCAAATTTTTCTTTACTATTTTAATATTTCGACCAATTAAATCAAATCAAATATAAATTAATTAAGAATAAAACAGAAAAATCAATTATTTTCTTAATCTATGTAAAACAACTTAGAATGACAACTGATATGAAACAGAAGGAGTATCATTTATTTTGCAGCCACAGTCTGCATTCTTTTCCAAATCTGTATCATATTTCCTTTTCCTAAGGTTTTGTTAGATTTCATCTTGGGTTTGGTTTTGTCGGCTTTTCATTTTATAGTAGGATATTGGCTTTATAAATACAGAGTTTTGGTTGTAACCAAGAGACTATTGAATTACTAATAGAGTTTTGAGTTCTTAAACTCTTGTCCTTCGAGATTCAACGAACTTGGGAAGCTTAGTTTCTGGTATTCATAGAATTTAACGGTTTTCCTAAGACTATCCTAAAGGCCACTGCATCATATCTCCTGAAAAGAAAGCAAGATGTTTCTTTTTGTGATCATCGGCGAAGGCTGAATATGTATGATGTTGATAGCGTGCGAGTCAAAATGGGTGTAAGTCATTGCTTGCAGATGTGGAATTGTTCACGATGATCCGATGACATGGTCCTGTGACAGTCAATCAGTTTTGTATATTGCGGTTAAACTTGTTTTTCATAAGAAGACCAATACTGTATCCAATTTCTAAGCAAGATGATGACCACTTTCAGCATTCTCATATAGCATATCTCACTGCATATCATATCTACATGCTCTAGGTTCAAGATTCTGATTCTGAGCAAGTAACAAATATCCAAGATTGAGCTGATAAATCAGAATCAGAATCTTCAACAATCGAATCTCCAACATAGTAAAATAAAGTAGTTCACACACACTCTACATTTATATAGTAACCATTATTTTTACAGTTAAGAAAATCATTTAACGAACAACAACACTTGATAATTCGGCAACAGACAAACATTTTTATTTTCCAAACGCTTAGAACAAGGACTCTTAACAGATCTGAAACATAGAGACCATATATATATATACAATTGCTGGGTTTTATCTTGTGCCTGAGCGTTTGCATCTGCTGTAGGTAGGACAATAGGGGGGTTTCTTATTCCCATATTTAACAGCTACAGTACAAGAAGAGCCACATACTGATTGACGTTGCAAGGCGGCGTAACTAAGGTGCCCAGAAGTCGACGCAAGAGAACTCCAAAACACTTCATCTTCATGGACGACGCCGGTGAGGTTATACAAACCACTTATCACGTTTTCCGAGGTAGCAACGGCAAGGAGCAGCAGGAGGACGAAGAAGACTATTGACTTCATTTCTCCAATTCTTTTTTTTTTTTTTTTTCTGTGGTGTGAGGAGTGATTTGCTTTTTGTCGGCAATGGATTGGGAAGATAGAAATAATGGTAGACGGATGGATTACTTTGGTTGGTCCATATTTAATATGAACTTAATTAATTATTGATCCCCGAGGGTAACCAATTATTTGAAAACGAATATAAAATATAAATATTTTAAATTTGGGTAGTTTACTTTATTTTTATTATAAATTGACTAATGCGATTACGATGAATCATTTCTTTAAAAAATGATTCTACGACGCAAAATCATGGACTACTCTATTTGCAGTACTCTGGAACATGTGTTTTTTGGGGTTCGAACTCTAAACTTCGGTATAAAAGCTTTTAAATCCTTAACTAATGAGACAAAAATCTTTCCACAATTTGGATATTTTGCTAATAATTATTATTTTATATTTTTAATAATGTAAATGTAGATATTTTTTTAATTAAACTTTAGTTTCAAAGTATTATTTTTGAAAAATATATTCAACTCGCTCTTTCGATGAAAACGCCCCCCCCCTCTTTTTTCATAGTTTATTTTATTTTATTTATTTCTCTAAATTTTCAAATAATATCTATAGGATTTCAAATAATATTTATTTCTATAAAGCCACCCAGCTTTTTTTACATACTGACATATACTTCTGCACAAATCTAGTGTCACAACTTTTGTCGTAGCGTTAATCTTAGACATTTCAGTTTTATATATTTTTTATAGCAAAGGACTACGAATCATAAGTAAACTGGAATTTTAGTTTTTTCGTTGAATTTTTTTTTGACAAAATAAATACTCTTTCTGTTTTGAATAAGTGTGGTTTTAATTGATTTCAGGTAAATTAGAAAAATAATTAAATTTTCTGTTTTACTGTTTAATAATATATTTTATAAAAAAAAATTATTGGTCAGTGCGTTAAAACAGTAAAAATAAAACTAGAACGTTTACTAAACATTTACTTTGAAAATCTAAACGATACTTAATCTAGAAAATCAATCCTAAAACGATACTTAACTCAAAACGGATGAAGTATTATATTAGCAAAGATAAATATAGTCATGATACAAACATTGAGTTAGCCAATTTGAAAAGAAAATGTCATTAGGAAGACCATATCTAGCCAAGAGATGAACTGCTTTATTAAAATTCCTTGAGACATAACCAAAAACTATATGTTGGAACTTGGAAGTCCATAGCTTGATGTCATTGGACATTGTAATATTTTTTCTGAAACTTTTGAAGGATCTTCACCAAAACTTGACAATCGTCCTTAAAAGTTATTCTTGTATAAACCCTTGCTCCAAATACATTGTATAGTGCTCATAAAAGTGCTTTATCTTCGGCCTCTAGTGACGATGCTGATAATGATAAGCTTAACGTAGTTGACTTTTATTTAGTTGAAGTTGATGTTAAAGTTAGTGGAGGTAAAGGCTACCAGTAGAGCCCGCTGGTTCTTACTTCTTATCCTAGTATCATTAATAAATAATACAGTATATGTAAATACAATAATGCTCTAACAATTAAACGTATACAAATATATAACCAGAACTAGAATGTATTATTTCATATTTGGTTTATCAAGCCAACAAATCTACCGTGCTTCAGGGTTTCTGATCTCCGAAAATACTCCCCAACTCGATCCACTCTTGTCATCGCCAACAAGAGGAACAGAGTCATCGGTCGTGCTAGACATCGCCACGTGTCCTGTAGTCCTACTAAACAAGACATCTTCTCCGTCCGTCGTCGTACCTTCCTCACCACGTGACATTACATTCAAAGATTCCATTTTTTCATTCTTCTTCTTAGCAGTCTCATGAAGTTGAAGCGCAAACTCAAGAGCCCAGACGACTTCGTTCATTGATGGTCGTCGAACACCACGGTTCTCAACACATCTCACGGCTATCTCACAGAACTTCTCCAATGATGCCGAAGTGATATCAGCCGTTAGATCTTGGTCAATGATCTGATCAACGGTTCCATTTTTGTAATTTGACTTCACCCATTGGATCAAATCTGTTTGCTCCCGTGGAACAGTTAGCATTCTGATTGGTCTACAACATAGAACCTCGAACAGAACAACTCCAAATGAATACACGTCGGATTTTTCCGTCAAGACTTGACGGCGTAAGTACTCAGGATCCAAGTAACCAAACGTTCCTTTAACGACGGTTGAGACGTGGGTTTGGGAAGCACTAGTAGGACCCATTCTTGATAACCCAAAGTCAGATACTTTAGCAACGAAGTTCTCATCGAGAAGTATGTTTGTGGCTTTGATGTCACGATGTATGATCGGGTGCTTCGTGCCTGTATGGAGATACTCTAATCCACGCGCCGCTCCAATGCAAATATCTAGCCTTCGTTTCCACGACAATGGAGGATCAGAACCCTTATCCCACTTGTAGATATGGTCTTTAAGAGTGCCATGTGGCATATACTCGTAGACAAGCACCAGCTCGTTCTCATCGTCGCAGTATCCGATGAGAGACACGAGATGTACATGGCGGAGCACTGAGAGCATCTTGAGCTCTGATTCGAACTCGTTAAGGCCTTGGTTCGACGAAGTTCCTAACCTTTTAACCGCGACAAGCGTGGCTCCATCGTCGATTCGTCCTTTGTAGACAGGACCAAAGCCGCCTTTTCCAACGATTAGATTTTCTTCGAAATCGTTTGTGGCATATTTGATTTCAGAGATGGAGAATCGACGACAGAGATCTGACGGAAGAGATATGGTTGATCTAGTATTAGTGGAACCTGTCCCGTGCCGAAGACGATCCCATGACGAGTGTATAATAGGCTTGCTCGAGGTATTTTCACTAAAATCGGTTCCTTTCTTCTTCTTCCTCTTCATAACGATGACAAGAGCAACAAACATTGCTAGCAAAATTGTAGAACCAACCACTGCAAGTGTTATAGGTAAAACATGTGACTTCTTCTTACCTTTTTTAATCGGTTGCGTAGTGTTTGGTGTTAAGTCCGGTGATAGAATAGGATCTGGATTAGTTCCGGCAAGGTTACCGTCAGAATGATTGAGTTTGAGAATCTCTACACCATTAAGAATAACGTCATTATACCATGCACCAGTGCCTGTTAAAGGATGCAGGTCGAGTTGTAGATCGGGTTTCATCCCATTTTCGAAACCAACATACACACTGAAATCTATGTACACGGGCTTGCGAGAACCACCGCTCAACCAAAACACGTCCGTGTCTTTATTAGCCATCTGTTTTCCAACGTAGATGGAGAAGACTCGTAGGTTTGTGTTGTTCACCTCCGGCAGAGTCTCACAGAAATGTAGCCTCACGAGGTAGGTATACCCGGCGTCGACTGTAAAGAACCAGGTCATGTTAAAATTCAGGTTGAGCTTAGCATCCGTAGTCGGCCCCATTGTGCGAGACGTGGCGTACACATCTTCCGGCGCAACATACGCTGGAGTTTTCTCCGTGTAGTTGATCTTTACACCCGGAACTATCAGACTGATTCCGCCATTTCCGAAATCATCATCGGGGAGCCACTGCCGGAACATTCCCGAATCGTGGACATCGTCTACCAATTGTCCGCCTACGTTTTGCCGGTGAACGGTCTCAAAAGCCGTGGAGTTGTCTATTTCGAAAGCAACGGTGCTACCGACGGTTGTTGTCAAGTTATCAAATCCTCCCTTTGTGTAAAAACGGTCAGGCATGGAGACAATCTCGATTCCGTTAACGAAAGCTAACGATTCCGGAGACGGCTTGAACGTGAGATCCAGCGTCTGGTTAACAGGAACGATAAATTCTTTGATTAGCGATATTGACACCGGTTTGGAAGCCTTTGCCGTTAAATTGACGCTGAAGTTTCGTAAGACAGTGAAACCGTTGACGTTGACGGAGAAGAAAGAATCGACGGCGTCAAACTTGGATCCGTATTGGGTCGGGTAAAAGTATAACCTGATGAATTTCCAGCCGGGAGAGACTGGGAAACTGTAAGTGAAATCGGATCCGAAAACCCGAGCTTTCATATACGGAACCTGAGGAACCCCTGATTCTTGGTATGACGCATCTACAAAGAACGATGCGTTGTCTGAATTCGACGGAAGGAATTTCGGATTCTCCACCGTCCAGTTCCGGCCATTTTGGTCGACGTTGTCGGAGGTAGCGCCGCAGTTGAAGAGAAAAACATCGGTGGGCTTGTACGCCGCCGGTGCTCCTTCTCCAAAGACGGCAGCGGAAACGAGAATAGAGCAAATTATAAAAGCGTGATGGATCATCGGAACTGAATTAGAAAAAGAGAACTGAATATTGAGGAAGACCGAGAAGACGATAAGAGATAATCGCTAGTGTCATATAATCGCTAGTGTATAATTTAATCCATGAGTGGTGACTGGTGAGTGAGTCTTCGGGTCAACCATTGACTTTTCAGGTCAAGCGAACGAAGAAGGTTTGGACGAACTTTCTTCGGTGCGGTGGGGACGTCGTCGATGTCAATAATTTGAGTACGGTGTCGTTTTACCGCCAACTTACTCCTGTTTCGTCTTTAACGGGATAGTGGGAGTGTGGGAGACGGCAAGAATATAATTAGAAAACTAGATTTTGACTGTGATCATTTATTTAATTGTTAACCGGAGTATCCCATTTATTTTGATCGTGACGGTTCGGAAGGAATTGTTCTAACAATTCTCATAATTTGCAATAAATAATAAATCTAGATGATAAAAAAACCCGAAGTATCCCAAATTGAAGTTTAGACTAATCTCCCAAGTGCAGTGATTATACCTCTTTTATTCTTTCAAATATATTATTTTAGTAATTTTGATATAATTTAATTTTTATTTAAAAGTTAAATCATAAATTAAAAAAATATATTATTTTAATAATTTTGATATAATTTAATTTTGAGAATTTTGCTTCCAATGCCACACAAGTAGTTCAATTTTTTATTTGTGTCATTTTTTAAGCCGGATTTCGTTTGTAATTTTTTTTTTTTTTTGTGGCATGAAATAAACATTTTCCTAAAACACCTTTGCATTAATTGTCGTCCAAACCATTTTTCACAGGTTATCTATCTGAAAGTACAATATTTTTTATTATGGTCTCAAAGAGTTGCTGATACTAAACAATTTAATTTCGTCCATAAGAGACATGTTACTGATGGTGGACAAGTTGATTTCGTCCATAAGATACATACTAATTTCATCTACAAGAGATAAATGGTGAACAAGTTAATTTCGTCTACGAGAAACAAATGATGGACAAGTTAATTTCGTCTACGAAAAACAAAGACACTTGAAAATTATATCGTGGACAAACTAATCATACTATTGACAAACAAATATTTTTGATAATACGTAAAAGTGGTTGTGTGACAAAAAAATGGTGGACAAGTTATTTTTGGTGGACAAGTATATAACATAGATTTAACATAGTTACATCGTGGACAAACCACTCGTACTTGTTCATTGTCCATGGAAAAAGTATGGTGTAATAAAAAGTATGGAAAAAGTATGGTGTAACATAGATTTATTATGTCCGTTTTCAAAAGAGCATAGGATCTAATAAAAAGGAAAAAATGGCATAAGCTGTAATTTTCTCTTTAATTTTTATTTAAAATTTAAATTATAAATAAAATTCAAAATCACTCATGTTGAAACATGTGTCAAATAAATCTCTACCAAAATTTTCAAAGTTTTTTCATTTATTTTATTTTATACTTTTTCATTATTTTATATTTTTTTTTTATTAATGAGAGACTTTGTAACACCCGTGTTCCGAAAATGGGAATTTCGGAATAATGATCGGGATTTATGCGTAGATTTTTCTGGGAAAATATTTCCGGGAATTTCTGGGGTAATTTGGAATTACACGCATTTTTCCCGTGAGGGGGTGTTTTGAGTTAATTTAGGAGTTTGGGGTCAGTTTGTGAACTTTTGGAAAGTTCAGGGACCCAAATCCTAAATTAACGCCCGTGTTCTGAAAAAGGGAAAATTCGGAATTACACCCGGAATTATGCGGAGAATCTCTGGAAAATATTTCCGGGAGATTTTGGAGTATCGTAAAGGTTAAGCCGCTTTTTTCCCGTAGGGGTGTGCAGGATCAATTGGGAAGTTTGGTTTCCCTTCGTGAACTTTTGAGAGTTTAGGGACCAAATCGTAGTTAAGTTTTAATCTGATTTTAATCAGATTTTTCCACCAACCATTCAGCAGCCTTCCACTTTTTCCCCACCGTACAAGCTACCTCTCCACTTTCTTTTTAAAGCATATGCACCCTTCATTCTCCTTGCCGACACTTCACTTCAGCTGCAAAAAGAAAAGAAAAGAAGAGAGAGAGAGAGAGGGAGAAAGAGAGGGAGAAAAAGAGCTGTGTGTGTGTGTGGAGAGCAAGCTAGGCTGAGAACTTGTGGTGGTTGTGTGTGGGCGTGGAGAGCCAAAGAAGGCGAGCTTGTGTGTGGGCTTGGAGAGCCAAAGAAGGCGAGCTGGTGGTGGGCGTGGAGAGCCAAAGAAGGCGAGCTGGTGGTTGTGTGAGGGCGTGGGAGACAAGAGGAGAAGGAAACGGAGGTTGTTGTGAGTTAGGGTAACGTTCTTTCCCTCTTAGTCTGTTTAGTTGTCGTGTTGTTAAGGTCGTCGGTGTTGGCGGGGTGTTGGTTCATCCGGTGGAGAGTCGGTCTGGCTGTGGGATCGTATTGGCGACCTGGCTGTAGATCGATTGATCTGGTTAGGATCGATCGATCTCGCCTTGGTTGGTCGATCTGGAGAATCCTCGCAAAGGAGGATCGATCGATCCGGACCGGGATCGATCGATCTTGGAGGTGGATCGATCGATCTGGCCAGGATCGATCGATCTGGGGAGTTCTCGCAAAGAGGGGTCGATCGATCCGGTCCAGGATTGATCGATCTGGAAACCTCTAGCTGAGCTAGTCTTGGAAGTTTCGACCTGGTCTCCCTTGGTTGATCTAGGAAGCTCGGCTTTTCTAGTTCAGGGGTAAGGTCGATCTGGGTTACGGTGGATCAAGTATAAGATCGATCTGGTCGTTCTGGTCGATCTAGTCGATCGATCTGGTCGTTCTGGTCGACCTTTTGTGTGTTTTTGAGGGTTAACTTGTGTCTTAAGTTATCTTCGTTTGTTTGTCTTTAGGCACGCGTTTGGGAAGTGAAGTCTATTCATTTCGGGAAGTTTTGAGAATTTCCGTGCGTGGCCTAAGGTGAGTGCATGACCGTAAGCTTATCTAAGCGATTGAGTTATTTGATGTGTTTGCATGATTGTAGGCCGTATGATCTCATGGGGGATCTAGATCGAGTGTTTCTTGAGATGGTTGATTTATGTGCGGTATTTCGTGTTTAATACGTTGAATAATTTTAATCGTTTGTGTATATAGCTTGTAGACGGGAGGATTGCCTCACTAAGTATTTGTTGAAATACTTATGCATCTCTTTTGTTTGATGCAGGAAAAGAGTTTGTGTAACCGTGGAATTATGGCGAAGAAGAGGGGATGATCTAGGGAACTCGGTTGTGTGTTTAAGAGTCTTCCGCTATAAAAAGTTTTGTGTCGTTTAATATTTTTGGATAAATGATCTATCGATCTCGAGTCCGGTTTCCCGTTTATCGAGAACCGTTATAGACAACAAAAATTGTCTATGAAAGCCAAGGTGGCTATACAGACCAACTTCGACTCTCAACTCAAGTCGTCGTATTCTGGAAAGATCGTTGGATTTTATATCCTTTCGGTTGTTTTTAAAAAGGGTCTTTGTTTGGGGTGGTAATTAATATTTATAGAAATATTAATTATTGAGTAAATATTATTCATGAGTAGTTGAATAATATTTGTTTGGGGTGGTAATTAATATTTATGGGAATATTAATTATTGTGTAAATATTATTCATGATTAGTTGAATAATATTTGTTTGGGGTGGTAATTAATATTTATGGGAATATTAATTATTAAGTAAATATTATTCATAAGTAGTTGAATAATATTTGTTTGGGGTGGTAATTAATATTTATGGGAATATTAATTATTGAGTAAATATTATTCATGAGTAGTTGAATAATATTTGTTTGGGGAAGTTAATTATTATTCATGGGAATAATAATTAATTGTTTTGCAAAAAAAAAAAAAAAACGAGTGCGGTCGTTTCAATTTGGTATCAGAGCAATTACGGCTCTAGGACGGGTTTAGAAAAGTTAAATTGGATTGAATTTAATTTTTGGTGCTTTGTGAAGCATGAGTATTTTGAGTTGAATTGATTATGTGAGTTAGTCAATTGTTTGGGTATGGAGTTATAGATCATCCTCTTCGAGCCTTTAAAGAGATTTCACGGTAAGTTGTTTCGTTTCTGTTTGGTTGTTTGTTGAGTTTAGTTAAAAGACTCTTGGATTAGTCTTTTGGGGCCAAGGTTTTAGTCACATAATTTTTTATGTGATTTAACCGGTGGTGTCTGGTTTGGGTTGGGTTAATCCGTGAAACGGATTAAAGTAATTCAGTTGAGGAATTACTGTTTTTTTTAAGTTAACCGGGACCATGGGTTTGGTTGGGTTAGGAGATTAACCATGGTTTGATCGGTTAATCTAAACCATGGAAGTTCGAGAATGTTGTTGAGCCGGCTTCTGTGGTAGTTAGGTTTGATCAAAGAGTCAACTATTGGGTATAGTTGGCTAAAAGAGGTAGAGGTCGCGGTCCGGTGGTGGAGGAGAGTGTGACACCGAGTGTTACGGTTGGGCAAGTCGGGAACTCGCATACGGTTCGGTTTGGGACAGAGGGTGTTGCCAGTGTTGGTGCCGGTGTTGCTGGAGTTCCAGCGGGTGCTGCGGGTGTGGCAGCAGGTGTAGCTCCGGCCCAAGAGGATCGTATTGCGAATTTCTTGGCCTTGCTGTTGGAGCGGTTACCGGAAAGGGTACCGGTGCAGACTCCAGTTGTACTACCGGTAGTTGAGGTGCAACCAAGGGTTGTGGTTGTGGAAGAGCGTCCATCATACCTCAAAATGATGTAGCAGCTGCAGAGGATTGGCACGAGATTCTTTCAGGGTGGTGCCAAGCCTGAAGTTGCATGATGAGTTTAATAAGATGAGTAGTTCTTATTGTGGATGGTCAGTGTTGCCATGGGTTTTAACTGAACATGAGGTTCTGAAAAGAGTTTTATGAGGATTTAAAACTTGTGTTATAATCGGGAAAGGATTATGTGGGTACCCTGAGTGTCGGGGTATGTGGTGAGATGACCTGAGTAGTGGTTATGGAAAAGATGATATTCCGGGTTGGAATGTGTGTGATGCCGATATTACCTTGTAAGGTCGTATGCGGTTCACGAGAGGTAGTTTCAGTCGGGAGTGCTTATAGACGTATGCTGGGTCATGGTTGCTCAAGGGACGTTTGGTCCTGTACAACTCTTTGGAGGATGGGTAGTTCCTCTGATATCCAGAACTCGAAAGGTATATAGCTCAGGGTGGCGTGGTATGAGATATCGAGAACCCGTAAGGTTATACTTCCCAGAGTTGAGAGGTATGAGCGTGATATCCGGAACTCGTAAGGTATATAGCCCAGAGTGGAGTGGTATGTGATTACCAAGGAATCAGAAGGTTATACTACCCAGAGTTGAGTGGTATGAGTGTGATACCTAGAACTCGTAAGGAATATAGCCCAGGGTGGAATGTTATGTGATGCCGAGAACCCGTAAAGTTATACCTTCTAGAGTGGAGTGGTATAAGTTGGATACCGAGAGCTCATAAGGACTTGTGGCCTGAGAGCAGAGTGGTATTGATACCAAAACTCGTAGACTTGGTGTCTTAGAGCGTAAAGGTATGAGTTTGAGTTGTGAGCAATGACCTATGACCAGAGTCTTAAGCTAGTGACTGAATGAAAACCTCTGAGGTCAATAGTGTTTGATCTCGGGATTGGTTGATTTCTTTGCAGATGGATTGTGGCGCTAGATTCGAGGACGAATCTATGTTAGTGGGGGAGAATTGTAACGCCCGTGTTCCGAAAATGGGAATTTCGGAATAATGATCGGGATTTATGCGTAGATTTTTCTGGAAAAATATTTCCGGGAATTTCTGGGGTAATTTGGAATTACACGCATTTTTCCCGTGAGGGGGTGTTTTGAGTTAATTTAGGAGTTTGGGGTCAGTTTGTGAACTTTTGGAAAGTTCAGGGACCCAAATCCTAAATTAACGTCCGTGTTCTGAAAAAGGGAAAATTCGGAATTACACCCGGAATTATGCGGAGAATCTCTGGAAAATATTTCCGGGAGATTTTGGAGTATCGTAAAGGTTAAGCCGCTTTTTTCCCGTAGGGGTGTGCAGGATCAATTGGGAAGTTTGGTTTCCCTTCGTGAACTTTTGAGAGTTTAGGGACCAAATCTTAGTTAAGTTTTAATCTGATTTTAATCTGATTTTTCCACCAACCATTCAGCAGCCTTCCACTTTTTCCCCACCCTACAAGCTACCTCTCCACTTTCTTTTTAAAGCATATGCACCCTTCATTCTCCTTGCCGACACTTCACTTCAGCTGCAAAAAGAAAAGAAAAGAAGAGAGAGAGAGAGAGGGAGAAAGAGAGGGAGAAAGAGAGCTGTGTGTGTGTGTGTGGAGAGCAAGCTAGGCTGAGAACTTGTGGTGGTTGTGTGTGGGCGTGGAGAGCCAAAGAAGGCGAGCTTGTGTGTGGGCTTGGAGAGCCAAAGAAGGCGAGCTGGTGGTGGGCGTGGAGAGCCAAAGAAGGCGAGCTGGTGGTTGTGTGAGGGCGTGGGAGACAAGAGGAGAAGGAAACGGAGGTTGCTGTGAGTTAGGGTAACGTTCTTTCCCTCTTAGTCTGTTTAGTTGTCGTGTTGTTAAGGTCGTCGGTGTTGGCGGGGTGTTGGTTCATCCGGTGGAGAGTCGGTCTGGCTGTGGGATCGTATTGGCGACCTGGCTGTAGATCGATTGATCTGGTTAGGATCGATCGATCTCGCCTTGGTTGGTCGATCTGGAGAATCCTCGCAAAGGAGGATCGATCGATCCGGACCGGGATCTATCGATCTTGGAGGTGGATCGATCGATCTGGCCAGGATCGATCGATCTGGGGAGTTCTCGCAAAGAGGGGTCGATCGATCCGGTCCAGGATTGATCGATCTGGAAACCTCTAGCTGAGCTAGTCTTGGAAGTTTCGACCTGGTCTCCCTTGGTTGATCTAGGAAGCTCGGCTTTTCTAGTTCAGGGGTAAGGTCGATCTGGGTTGCGGTGGATCAAGTATAAGATCGATCTGGTCGTTCTGGTCGATCTAGTCGATCGATCTGGTCGTTCTGGTCGACCTTTTGTGTGTTTTTGAGGGTTAACTTGTGTCTTAAGTTATCTTCGTTTGTTTGTCTTTAGACACGCGTTTGGGAAGTGAAGTCTATTCATTTCGGGAAGTTTTGAGAATTTCCGTGCGTGGCCTAAGGTGAGTGCATGACCGTAAGCTTATCTAAGCGATTGAGTTATTTGATGTGTTTGCATGATTGTAGGCCGTATGATCTCATGGGGGATCTAGATCGAGTGTTTCTTGAGATGGTTGATTTATGTGCGGTATTTCGTGTTTAATACGTTGAATAATTTTAATCGTTTGTGTATATAGCTTGTAGACGGGAGGATTGCCTCACTAAGTATTTGTTGAAATACTTATGCATCTCTTTTGTTTGATGCAGGAAAAGAGTTTGTGTAACCGTGGAATTATGGCGAAGAAGAGGGGATGATCTAGGGAACTCGGTTGTGTGTTTAAGAGTCTTCCGCTATAAAAAGTTTTGTGTCGTTTAATATTTTTGGATAAATGATCTATCGATCTCGAGTCCGGTTTCCCGTTTATCGAGAACCGTTATAGACAACAAAAATTGTCTATGAAAGCCAAGGTGGCTATACAGACCAACTTCGACTCTCAACTCAAGTCGTCGTATTCTGGAAAGATCGTTGGATTTTATATCCTTTCGGTTGTTTTTAAAAAGGGTCTTTGTTTGGGGTGGTAATTAATATTTATAGAAATATTAATTATTGAGTAAATATTATTCATGAGTAGTTGAATAATATTTGTTTGGGGTGGTAATTAATATTTATGGGAATATTAATTATTGTGTAAATATTATTCATGATTAGTTGAATAATATTTGTTTGGGGTGGTAATTAATATTTATGGGAATATTAATTATTAAGTAAATATTATTCATAAGTAGTTGAATAATATTTGTTTGGGGTGGTAATTAATATTTATGGGAATATTAATTATTGAGTAAATATTATTCATGAGTAGTTGAATAATATTTGTTTGGGGAAGTTAATTATTATTCATGGGAATAATAATTAATTGTTTTGCAAAAAAAAAAAAAAAAACGAGTGCGGTCGTTTCAATTTGGTATCAGAGCAATTACGGCTCTAGGACGGGTTTAGAAAAGTTAAATTGGATTGAATTTAATTTTTGGTGCTTTGTGAAGCATGAGTATTTTGAGTTGAATTGATTATGTGAGTTAGTCAATTGTTTGGGTATGGAGTTATAGATCATCCTCTTCGAGCCTTTAAAGAGATTTCACGGTAAGTTGTTTCGTTTCTGTTTGGTTGTTTGTTGAGTTTAGTTAAAAGACTCTTGGATTAGTCTTTTGGGGCCAAGGTTTTAGTCACATAATTTTTTATGTGATTTAACCGGTGGTGTCTGGTTTGGGTTGGGTTAATCCGTGAAACGGATTAAAGTAATTCAGTTGAGGAATTACTGTTTTTTTTAAGTTAACCGGGACCATGGGTTTGGTTGGGTTAGGAGATTAACCATGGTTTGATCGGTTAATCTAAACCATGGAAGTTCGAGAATGTTGTTGAGCCGGCTTCTGTGGTAGTTAGGTTTGATCAAAGAGTCAACTATTGGGTATAGTTGGCTAAAAGAGGTAGAGGTCGCGGTCCGGTGGTGGAGGAGAGTGTGACACCGAGTGTTACGGTTGGGCAAGTCGGGAACTCGCATACGGTTCGGTTTGGGACAGAGGGTGTTGCCAGTGTTGGTGCCGGTGTTGCTGGAGTTCCAGCGGGTGCTGCGGGTGTGGCAGCAGGTGTAGCTCCGGCCCAAGAGGATCGTATTGCGAATTTCTTGGCCTTGCTGTTGGAGCGGTTACCGGAAAGGGTACCGGTGCAGACTCCAGTTGTACTACCGGTAGTTGAGGTGCAACCAAGGGTTGTGGTTGTGGAAGAGCGTCCATCATACCTCAAAATGATGTAGCAGCTGCAGAGGATTGGCACGAGATTCTTTCAGGGTGGTGCCAAGCCTGAAGTTGCATGATGAGTTTAATAAGATGAGTAGTTCTTATTGTGGATGGTCAGTGTTGCCATGGGTTTTAACTGAACATGAGGTTCTGAAAAGAGTTTTATGAGGATTTAAAACTTGTGTTATAATCGGGAAAGGATTATGTGGGTACCCTGAGTGTCGGGGTATGTGGTGAGATGACCTGAGTAGTGGTTATGGAAAAGATGATATTCCGGGTTGGAATGTGTGTGATGCCGATATTACCTTGTAAGGTCGTATGCGGTTCACGAGAGGTAGTTTCAGTCGGGAGTGCTTATAGACGTATGCTGGGTCATGGTTGCTCAAGGGACGTTTGGTCCTGTACAACTCTTTGGAGGATGGGTAGTTCCTCTGATATCCAGAACTCGAAAGGTATATAGCTCAGGGTGGCGTGGTATGAGATATCGAGAACCCGTAAGGTTATACTTCCCAGAGTTGAGAGGTATGAGCGTGATATCCGGAACTCGTAAGGTATATAGCCCAGAGTGGAGTGGTATGTGATTACCAAGGAATCAGAAGGTTATACTACCCAGAGTTGAGTGGTATGAGTGTGATACCTAGAACTCGTAAGGAATATAGCCCAGGGTGGAATGTTATGTGATGCCGAGAACCCGTAAAGTTATACCTTCTAGAGTGGAGTGGTATAAGTTGGATACCGAGAGCTCATAAGGACTTGTGGCCTGAGAGCAGAGTGGTATTGATACCAAAACTCGTAGACTTGGTGTCTTAGAGCGTAAAGGTATGAGTTTGAGTTGTGAGCAATGACCTATGACCAGAGTCTTAAGCTAGTGACTGAATGAAAACCTCTGAGGTCAATAGTGTTTGATCTCGGGATTGGTTGATTTCTTTGCAGATGGATTGTGGCGCTAGATTCGAGGACGAATCTATGTTAGTGGGGGAGAATTGTAACGCCCGTGTTCCGAAAATGGGAATTTCGGAATAATGATCGGGATTTATGCGTAGATTTTTCTGGAAAAATATTTCCGGGAATTTCTGGGGTAATTTGGAATTACACGCATTTTTCCCGTGAGGGGGTGTTTTGAGTTAATTTAGGAGTTTGGGGTCAGTTTGTGAACTTTTGGAAAGTTCAGGGACCCAAATCCTAAATTAACGTCCGTGTTCTGAAAAAGGGAAAATTCGGAATTACACCCGGAATTATGCGGAGAATCTCTGGAAAATATTTCCGGGAGATTTTGGAGTATCGTAAAGGTTAAGCCGCTTTTTTCCCGTAGGGGTGTGCAGGATCAATTGGGAAGTTTGGTTTCCCTTCGTGAACTTTTGAGAGTTTAGGGACCAAATCTTAGTTAAGTTTTAATCTGATTTTAATCTGATTTTTCCACCAACCATTCAGCAGCCTTCCACTTTTTCCCCACCCTACAAGCTACCTCTCCACTTTCTTTTTAAAGCATATGCACCCTTCATTCTCCTTGCCGACACTTCACTTCAGCTGCAAAAAGAAAAGAAAAGAAGAGAGAGAGAGAGAGGGAGAAAGAGAGGGAGAAAGAGAGCTGTGTGTGTGTGTGTGGAGAGCAAGCTAGGCTGAGAACTTGTGGTGGTTGTGTGTGGGCGTGGAGAGCCAAAGAAGGCGAGCTTGTGTGTGGGCTTGGAGAGCCAAAGAAGGCGAGCTGGTGGTGGGCGTGGAGAGCCAAAGAAGGCGAGCTGGTGGTTGTGTGAGGGCGTGGGAGACAAGAGGAGAAGGAAACGGAGGTTGCTGTGAGTTAGGGTAACGTTCTTTCCCTCTTAGTCTGTTTAGTTGTCGTGTTGTTAAGGTCGTCGGTGTTGGCGGGGTGTTGGTTCATCCGGTGGAGAGTCGGTCTGGCTGTGGGATCGTATTGGCGACCTGGCTGTAGATCGATTGATCTGGTTAGGATCGATCGATCTCGCCTTGGTTGGTCGATCTGGAGAATCCTCGCAAAGGAGGATCGATCGATCCGGACCGGGATCTATCGATCTTGGAGGTGGATCGATCGATCTGGCCAGGATCGATCGATCTGGGGAGTTCTCGCAAAGAGGGGTCGATCGATCCGGTCCAGGATTGATCGATCTGGAAACCTCTAGCTGAGCTAGTCTTGGAAGTTTCGACCTGGTCTCCCTTGGTTGATCTAGGAAGCTCGGCTTTTCTAGTTCAGGGGTAAGGTCGATCTGGGTTGCGGTGGATCAAGTATAAGATCGATCTGGTCGTTCTGGTCGATCTAGTCGATCGATCTGGTCGTTCTGGTCGACCTTTTGTGTGTTTTTGAGGGTTAACTTGTGTCTTAAGTTATCTTCGTTTGTTTGTCTTTAGACACGCGTTTGGGAAGTGAAGTCTATTCATTTCGGGAAGTTTTGAGAATTTCCGTGCGTGGCCTAAGGTGAGTGCATGACCGTAAGCTTATCTAAGCGATTGAGTTATTTGATGTGTTTGCATGATTGTAGGCCGTATGATCTCATGGGGGATCTAGATCGAGTGTTTCTTGAGATGGTTGATTTATGTGCGGTATTTCGTGTTTAATACGTTGAATAATTTTAATCGTTTGTGTATATAGCTTGTAGACGGGAGGATTGCCTCACTAAGTATTTGTTGAAATACTTATGCATCTCTTTTGTTTGATGCAGGAAAAGAGTTTGTGTAACCGTGGAATTATGGCGAAGAAGAGGGGATGATCTAGGGAACTCGGTTGTGTGTTTAAGAGTCTTCCGCTATAAAAAGTTTTGTGTCGTTTAATATTTTTGGATAAATGATCTATCGATCTCGAGTCCGGTTTCCCGTTTATCGAGAACCGTTATAGACAACAAAAATTGTCTATGAAAGCCAAGGTGGCTATACAGACCAACTTCGACTCTCAACTCAAGTCGTCGTATTCTGGAAAGATCGTTGGATTTAATATCCTTTCGGTTGTTTTTAAAAAGGGTCTTTGTTTGGGGTGGTAATTAATATTTATAGAAATATTAATTATTGAGTAAATATTATTCATGAGTAGTTGAATAATATTTGTTTGGGGTGGTAATTAATATTTATGGGAATATTAATTATTGTGTAAATATTATTCATGATTAGTTGAATAATATTTGTTTGGGGTGGTAATTAATATTTATGGGAATATTAATTATTAAGTAAATATTATTCATGAGTAGTTGAATAATATTTGTTTGGGGTGATAATTAATATTTATGGGAATATTAATTATTGAGTAAATATTATTCATGAGTAGTTGAATAATATTTGTTTGGGGAAGTTAATTATTATTCATGGGAATAATAATTAATTGTTTTGCAAAAAAAAAAAAAAAACGAGTGCGGTCGTTTCAGACTTTCACTACAACTCTTATAGAAATTTGTATATATTGGAGCATTACCTCATTTGAGTGACTGATCTTAAATTTTGAAAAACTAGATTAAAGAAAAACAGTATTGAACTAATTTTGAAATATACTGAATAGTAAAAATACAAGATTGTGTTGGACAAAAAAATTGAGGCCCTTTTAATTACTGGAATTGAACTTGTGTATCACTACCGAAATTCAAACCCATAATAACATATGTTAGGAATTTGTTTTTGAGATTCCTTTAATTATTGACCCGAAATTAGGCCTCGGGCAGTTTTTTTTTTGCTAAATGGTAAATATCATTGAAATGATGTGTTTAGGTGTTACAAAGTGTAAAAACAAAATGTTTGACCTATAGATTGATCCCATGGAAAAAAAAGATAAAAAACATGGAAGCAAAATCAATCGGTACGCCATCGACATCGTAACTTGGAAGCATTGACATCAATTCGTAGCCATACAAAACCTGAGAATCACGAAGTAGAGCTGAGTCCTTGAATGAATCGAATGGAGAGAATCAGGAGACGAACTAAGGGAAAGCCAAAAAAGCAAAACAGAAGTTGATTCATCCGGCAGCCAGAACAAAAGACCTAATTCTAGGGAGAAAAGAGAGGCTCGCTCAAGACCGTCCTCGGAATCTTCGAAGCGACGCTCATCTAACTAGCCTAAAACCAGTACTAAGACAGGACTACACTAACTCGCAAAGCATAGAGGTGAAAGCTCACTCTGCCAAGATCATTCCCAGATCTCGGCTAGCACAGAGCCAAACCTCACAACTAAGAAGCCTTACTACCTCCTCTGAAGCAAGAATAAACAGAGCCTAGACCCCGCACTCAAAAAAATCCTAACATCCCGCTCAAGAAAAGCTACTCTAAAACAAGACAAACAAGCAAATCGAACGGACCAAAGTTCCATACCGAAGATAAGAGCCAAAAGCGGTTTTTGGAGAATGTAAAAGGATAAGACAGCCGGTAAAGGATCAAAAATATGCAGTCGTCGCTACCCAACCTCGATCCGCCGAAACCCTCCAAAAAAACTCTATACAGAGCTGGCTCTGCAATGGAGGCCCAATCTAGCAAAAGCCACACCACCACCGTACAAAGGCAAACTAGACCCCAACCCAAACCGCAACTGAAGCTCCACCAACGGCAAGACGCAACAAAAGAAGGCCAGATCTGAGCCCCTAACCCACAACAAATAGCCAAACTCCTAGGACCCAAAGATCCGAGACACCGAAGCTGCTGCGGCAACACCGGCGACGACAGGAGAGAGGCGACCGCCGCTCGCCACCGGAAAGAAACAACACAAACTGACAAACATTTGATGCACCGAGAAGAAACAAAGCTAGATCCGGAAACTCTTAAGAAAGAAAGTGCCAATAAAGGTTACCGGCGCCGTCTTCAAACACCGGCGAAGCCCAACACACCACCGTTCAGTCCCAAGAACCAGATCTAGACGACCCTCATCTCTTCCTCTTGAACAAAGACCCAATCGAGGAGACCTTCGAGCAACCGCCATCGACAAAGAGAACCGGAGGTGAAGGCGGTAGAAAACCACCGAAGAAGCAGCATCCCTCACCGAACAACTCGGATCTACAAATACGAAGCAGAGCCACCAGATCTCCGACCGACAGTGGAGGGGGAGGCCGAAGCCGGTGGAGAAACCACCACACTCCGACCTCCAAACGGCGGCTGAGATCTCTGTCGCGAAGAAAAATGGATTTGAGAGAGAATCACCTCCGCGCGTGGAGGTTACGTGTCGATCTCCCCTCCGCCTCGGGCAGTTGCACCACTCGCCTCCTATCCTAAGCCGGCTCTGTATGCATGGCTGACCGATTTGGTCTTCACGAACGATTTTTAATTTCTTTCGAGCTTACCATAGCAATATCCAGAAATATAGAGAAATTTGTAAAGTATGTGGTCGGGTCTCTAGTCAAATTATCAACCTTCATAAATCGAGTATCACCTTTGAAACGAAGGTCTACCCTCGCACACGAAAATTTATTCAAAGACTACTCAATATTCAAAATGTAGTTGTACATCTTGGAGAGAAATATCTATATCTTGCGGACTAAATATTGTGGGCTACCAAAATCCAAGTATGAATAGATCTCGATGTTATTCTTAGCATATTTCCATTATTATTGGATTTTATAAAATTTTATACTATATAAGTGTTAGCATTATGCTAATGTTATCATTATATATGTGATAAGAGAATCAGTTCTGAAATAAGAATCCTTAAAAACCTCTCTAGATATTATTCCTTTCACACATGTCCTGATTGATTCTATTAAATCTTTGCAATTTAATTTTTTTAAACAATTAAATATATCAACTAGAATAAAATAATATAATTAAGAGACTCATTGAGTCTTTACCTAATGTTAATGCTCTAAGAAGGAAATAATAACTCCATAATCCACATCTTCACAAGGCCATCATGTTCCTTCCACTCTTTTTCTGGTGTCGGGAGTAGAAGAGGAGGATCCATCGATGTGCTCCAAAGGAAGAAGAAAAGGAGAAGAAAAGAAACAGAAACAAGAAGAGATGAGACGAGGAAGAGATAGAGAAGACAATTGATCGCTTTACTTTGGAGATGGGATGATGTACTCGTTTCTTTTTTCTAAGAGTAAATATAACAGATGAAGAAGTTTGATAGCATAGTAAAGAATCAGCATAAATAAACATTATGGCTTAGAAATATAAACCAAATATGAGTTTGATCGATAGATCGAAACTCGAGCATAACCTACTCTAATACCATAATAGATTGGTAAATCCCCTTGTCCCTTACATTCTTTTAGGAGAACATATACATATAGTCATATAGAGTAAATATAATATATTCAGATAATGTATCTGGGAAACTACAATGGGAATGTATGTAGGGAATTACAATGCATCTATAGAGTATTAATTGATATAGTCTAACATATAAATAACAAGAGTATCAATATAATCATTATTCAACACTAATTTGATTGGGTTCGTGAACCTAGACTCAAAAAAAAAAACGTAAGCTCAAAACTGAGGTCTATGTAGCCATGTAGGCAGCATCCTATACCGTCGAACCAGGGCATAAACGTCTCACCTCACCCATGCCAGGGGAAGCATCGATGTCCCTTGGACCTCCGATGTGCAGACAAATTATCTATGTTATCGCAAGCAACAAATGATCATATTCAAGATATATCATCTTGCACATTAAATGAGAAATGGGTGCGGACTCATAATTATTATTCATCGGTTCAGTATAATATTGTACTCGACAATCTATATACAATAACCATTTATTTAATAGAATATTTTTTTTTTGATAAGAATGTGAATATTTCATTGAAAATGAAAAGTTATTGGAGCTACATAGTATATGTAGATCCTACAAATGGTTCCATGCCAAAAAGGTAAAAAACATGAAAGCATAGAGCGATCAGTCCATCGATATCAACAAAAGTTGTGAAGCTTCCAGATTCGATGAAGTGATAAAACGATTATGAAATTCCCTTTTGAAAGGCACCTCCAGGTTGAAGCTTCATGATCGCAAACGGCAAAGATCGAAACAAAGGAAACCAAAGCAGAAGGAAGCATTTCACCGGAAGCCCGAGATGACTGAGCCGTCGACGGCTAAGTAACAAGATGCCGAAACTCAAACTACCAAACTCTTTCTCCGAGGTCGGCTAGCACGCGAGAACGGAACCTAGAACTAACCAAGGGCTAAACTCAGATCGGAACCACACAAACCAAAGGCGCTGAAAAACGCAAGCTCACTCTACCAAGCTCTATCCCCGAGGTCGGCTAGCACAGAGCTAAATCAAACAAGACTAAACAACGCTTAACAACAAAAAGGCCATACTAACTCCTCCTAACGCCTAGATAACTAATCCACAACCAGAACACAAGCCAACACTAGAGCAACTCCGCAAGAGAGGCAGCAAGCAAAAGAGCACAACAAAATCAAAACAACTTCAAAATGGCCTTGACACTAAAGCGGAAAAGGAGGGAGACTAAGAGCAAACCGAAGCAGGATCGCTGAAGGCCGAGTAGGGAGAGAGACCCTAAACAGCTAAGCCCGTCGACAAAGCCGGACACTTGATCAAAGGAGATCAGGCGCTCGAACTCCCGCAACACACACCCACCTACTGTCACCACAAAGCGAAGCCCTGCAGCAAATCCGAGCAAATCGAACCGAACCACCGGAAAGAGAGAAACGAAGGAGAACGAAGCTCCGAAGCTGCTCTCAGGCCTGACACAAACAGAGAGAGAACAGTAACACTCCACAAAATCCTCTGTCGTCTTCAAACATCGGAATTGAGGAGCTAACACCGCTTAACTCCAAAGGCAACAAGCTCCAGCAAAAACCAAAAACACGCCTTCAGATCTTGGACCCAGAAGCCGAATCGGAGGAGATCAAGGAGGCCGCAACACCACCATAAGAAACAAGCACCTCCGACAGCAAAATCGAAGCAGATCTGGGCAGATCCGCCCAAACGCCAGCGACGAAACAGAAGCTGAAGAGAACGGGGCTCCGCCGGCGAGGCTCGGTCATCTTCTAACAGAGGGAAACCAGCGAGGGAAACCGACCAATCGCAACCAATGAAGCCGCCGCGTTCCAAGATTTTCTACCAAACGCGTTGAGGAGAAGACGAAATCGATTTGCATCCAAAGCCATCGATGAAGCAGAGGCAAACCAGAGTGACGAGAAGCCCTCTCACAGTGCCGGACGAAGCCGGTCACCGGAGAGGCAAACAGAAAACGGCGACGATGAGCTCGAGAGAAAAGATATTTGAGAGAAAAATATCAAGAACGCGTGAGGGTCACGCGCGTCCACTATGTTCTGTTTTATTTAATAGAATATTTGCTTCACCGACGTTAAAAAAAGTTATTAAGGAATAAGACTGGATAATTCGGGAAAAAAAAAAAAATTGTATCTTTGTTACAAACATTTAATTCATTAAGGGTGTGGTGGACGAGTGGTCTGACACTTGGAGATGGTTCTTTCTATCCTTCTTGGGAGGAAGGATATTTCCAAAGGAAATGAACTAAATGTTGACTTCAAACTCACATAGATGAGTTTCAGCCCAAACTTCGAAGTTAAAAATAAAAAATACATTTATTTCCCAAACACTTAATTAGAACGACACAAACATATGAAACATAGAGAACATATCGGGAACAAACACCTTTGTTACAAGCATTCATCCCGCACGTTTGCATCTAGTGTTGTAATCACAACCCCTTGCACTCTGCCCATTGCGTGTGATACAACTAGCATAAATAGGATTATTACATCCCGGCGGACCTGGGTTTTTAGGGAGAAATATGTGAGTCTGCTCAGTAAGAGAATCCCAAAACACTTCAGCGTTCCCATCTTCATGACCAACAGTGAGATTCCCCCAACCATTTATCATCTGCCCTGAGGTTCCAGCGGTAAAGAGGAGGAGGAAGAAGTAGACTATTGACTTCATTTCTTCAATTATGTCTTCTTCTTTTTTTTTTTTTTTTTTTTTTTTTCCAGTGGTGTGAGGAGTGATTTGGTTTTTGTCGGTCGATGGATAGGATGATAGAAATAGTGGTAAACTGATTACTTTGGTTGGTCCATATTTAATATGAACTAAATAATTAATCCCCGAGCATAAACAATTATATAATAATAAAAAATATTATATGGTTTTGTTTTGGTCTTTATTTTGCTTATGATATAAACTTTTTGTATCAAAGTTGTGTATTTTGGAAGTGTGATTTAGATTTAATAATGTATTATACTGGTAAAAATAAGATATTCTATTATATATTGGTTTATTACATAAATGTAAATATTTATCAACGAAATGTTAATTTCAAAGAATTAATTAAAAAAATTAAAATTTTGAATCAGTCATTCGATGAAACGCCAGCCAACTTTTTTTTGTTTGGTTCACGGCTGTTTTAAAACTTGTTTCTCTAAATTTCCAAATAACATTTTGATAATTACTCTTTCTCTTGCCTCTATTTTGTTGTTTACCAATTATTTCCACCGAATATTGGCTTTACTACATACTGACAAATACATGTGTACAATTTTTTTTTTTTTTTTTTAGGTCAAATACATGTGTACAATTTATATTAAAATTTTTGCCGTAGCTTGATTGTATCAATAATATGAATTCTTGTATGACATACATATAATATGTCTGATTCATTATAATTTTTTTAAAGCAGATTTTGTATTATTATAATGTTGTTTGAATAATTTTATATTTAATATCATATATTTGTGGGAATTTTATAGGAATATACATTTTTTGAAAATATTAGGAAACTTAATCACTTTACCATTTACAATTAGATAAATAGACAGACACTATTTGATATACGCTTCGGTCTCGGCTACTTAGGTTGTGCGCCATCGATACGATGCTCGGAAGCGATGATCTGATGAAGAGTATACTGCCTCGGTGGAGTATCTGTTTTAATGAGAAACTCGATTCAAAATGATACGATACGAATGGAAACAAAGGGGAAAATCGTTGTAAGTCCATGAGAAGCTCGACTTGACTAAGCAACAAAGAGATGGAAATTGTTCGAGTAGTGACACACAAACTATGGGAGGATTCGTGATACGACTACTTTGAAGAACCGAGCCCGGCTCAAAGATTCTTCAAAGGGAAGATTTTCTAGAGCTTTGGCTTGATAGAAAGCGAAAGAGAGAAAAGTTCTCGGTTTTAATTTCAAAAGTAGGGTGAAAATATTACAATGAGGTTCAAGGCCCTTTTATAGGCGGATACACTAAAGATCGAAAACCCTAACACATGGGTAAATAACAAGGCGTGACAATGCATTTTAAACGCTAAGTAAAAAAGAGAGAAAGAAGGAAAAACATTATTAAAGCGAGTTGTCTTCATAAAGATAGATCCATATTTCAATACTTAAACTAAATTATCATGGAGATTTCTGAATGGTTAAGTATGGGAACTGAAATATGGGCTCTTATTTTAGAGTTTATTTCTCATTGTTTTCATGTGTGTTTCATTGCATATTTAGTGTCTAGGAGCATATTATTGTATATATTTTTTTCTTTTAGGTTTTGGAATGAGTTATGCACCAAGAGGTATCATTTGGGTGCAAATAAGAGAAAAGATGATTAAGAACTAATCCAAAATGTCTCAAATATTGACTCATATGAAGGCCTTACATTGCGATTTAGCTCCAGAAACCTTGATGGAAGTTGTAGATAATGGAGTTAAATTTTCAATGGAGGTGGTCTCGAGTGATTTGGGTCAGTTGTTAGGGAGATACGATACGTTTATTGAACAGCGGTATGATGCAGCAGCCAAATGACCACCGCTACGAAGCTTACCCAATCCACCTGGAACTTCAGCGAGGTCTTGTAGCGGGATAATGACCACCAATGGGAGCCAGCGGGGTACTGTAGCGGCTTCATGAGACCGCTGTACCGGGATGAACCATCTCACTTTTTTTTTAAACCAGATTCAACTTAATTTTGGTTATGTGTTAAACCAGTTTTTAGTTCTCCCTATTAATACTTAAAACCTAATTTGGGAGAGACTTATGCTTTGTTTTAGAGAGATTTCCTTAGCCTCTTTTAGGTTTTGGAAGAAACTCTTTGTATGAATCCATCTATTTCAAAGTATCAAAACTATTTTTCTTCTTAAATCCTCCAATTATTCATCTTATAGCCATGGTTATGCAAAGATCTAGTCAATTGATTTGTGTTTTCATGACTATTTTTGAGTAATCTTTTAGATGAGTTAAGAGATGGTTGATTATGACGGTTTGTTGGATTGATGATGATGTTTAGGACTAGATTCTTATGTTTTCCTTGATTTAGGTGGTTAGTAATGCTAGATTAGCCCAGAGATTGATAGTTTAGATCATTTGCATTTTGAAGCCCACAAGGTGTTTGTTAAAATGTTTGAATGAAACCTAAATGATTTTTTCATTCTTTACCTATGAGAGTAGTTGACTAGGATGAATTGTGGTTTGATTAGACTTTATTCTTAATGCTCAATGATCATTTTAATTGCTAATGAGAATTATTATTGATTGAATGATGGTTGAAGAGATTAATACCATGAGAGTGGATTGATCTTGTTTTTTTTATCCTTTAGCCTAGGTTATTGTTCATCATATGTTCTTACATCATCAAACATTCATCATTTCATCTAAGTCATAACCATTCCCGAGACTCATCACCTTTCTTTATCTTTATTTACCGCTTCATTTACATTTGAATTCTTAGTTACAAAAACCCAAACACATTGCTTGCTTAGATTAGGATTAGGCTTGCATTCTTAGTGTGTTAAGTCTAATTTCCTCGTGGAGTCGATCCCAAAGTACTACAACGTACCAATGGTTATTTGATAGCCCGGTTCTTAAAAAACCTCTTTATCAAATTACCATCAATTCATCTTAATCTAACATAACCCATGACCCAACTAAAAGACTAACAACCTAAATGAAGAAAGATAAAAGGAAAAGATAAAGAGATGGATTTAATTACAAAGATAGGGATGAAGAAATCTTCATTAGAGTTGCATAATATGAAAGACATCAATCCAAAACATCTAAAGAGAGTTTGGATATCAAAACCAACTCTAAGGAGAAGAAAACTTAGGGTTTAGATGAGTTAAGACAAGTATTTATAGGAAGATGCAAAAATAAAATCGGGTAGCATCGCAGCGGTGTATTCTGGCCGCTGGAAGTGGCTGCTGGCTCCCAGCGGTTACACCAAACCACTGCATCATCCCGCTGGTTCTTCAGGTGGCTTTCTCCGGTTCTCCAGCGGTTGCATAAAGTCGTTGGGTCCTACCGCTCTTCACTAAATGGGTCGTATCTCCTTAACCACTGACCCAAATGATCATTGACTACGTCCATTGGAAAGATAACTCAATTCTCTATAACTTCCAATGAAGGGTTATGGAGTTAAATCATACAGGAAGACCTTTATCTGAGTAGATCTTTGACATACTTTAGACTAGTTCCTAATCATCATTTCTTTTATTTGCATCCAAATGATCTCTCTTCCAAGCTTCAAGATTCAAGTCTCCAATTCACCTAAAAATGAATCAAAACTTATGAAAATGTAAGCCATGAAGCCTAAGACTTCTAAAATACGGGATACTGCAAAATGAAACTTAAATGCACATTTACACTTATAAATGAAGTTAAAGGAACAAAAGGTGATAAAATTAATGTTAAAACATGTAAAATAAGTGGATATCAATGCCCCCGGACTTGCCTTTTGCTTGTCCGCAAGCAAACAAGAAGTGACAAACCGAGAAATAAGTGTGAAGGTAGGATTCATAACCATGAAAGATCAACTAAGCCATTAATATAATTTCCCAAGATAATACTTCAATCAATGCAAAAAAAAACGAATCCCTAATTGATCATCCTCCTTACACTTATTGCAACTCCAATCTTTTACTCTATGATCAAACTCAAGACATCCACAAGAAATCATGACCATCAACTATTTAACATTCAATTTTATGGCACCAGCATGTAATCTTGCTAAGGGAATGTCAATCACTCTCAATCAGTTTGGTAAGAAAGGCTAAATGAATGAGATGGTTTCTTGCATTTAATGGGGGTTTCTCAAATAAACAAGGAATGTCAGACATTAGGCAAAAGCTATCTAAGAAAGGAAACAATTTATGCATACAAGTTCAACCTCCATTGTTATACCCAATCCTAGGATTTAAAAATCTTAGTCACACTCATTCCCAACCTCAAATATAGAGGCTTTAAACCCACAAATCTTTCTTTTTTGATTCTCCACTAACCTCAAACCATTTTCACTCCTCTTACTAAGCTCTCTACGTGATTTTTATTTTCTTTTCAAACCAATGACTATTCTTTTCGCTTTTACTATTCTCATTGGCTTCTCTATCCTTATTCTCTTATTTTCTTACCAAGATTTCTTTCTTTTCATATATTTCTTTTAGAGGAAGCTTCAAGGCACACATTTTATTGCAAGAGCCATAACTTATTTTCATGTTCAATCCCTAGAGCTTTCCCTTTTCTATCTACTTCTCACCATTTTCTCTTACTTTTTTTTTTCTTTTTTTTTTCCTTCCCCAAAACCTATTCTAAATCAACAAAAAGACTACATATTCTTTCTTTATTCCCATCCTAGATGTTAGCTCTTAAGATTCTAGAGTCTAGCTCATAATGGAGGTTAAGCCTTTTCGTTCCCGATACTCTGAAGATTTTACCCATCTAAACATTATCAAATGGAAAAATGCCTCACTCAAGCAAATCAACAAAAGCTAGAAAGAATGGCTTAGGTAAAGGGTGGGGTACCATCTTTAAGGGGAAGATGGCTATCTGGTTTAGCAAGAGTGGCAAAACGATAAGAAAAACCGGATATATCAATCAATGACCATGAAAACTAATTTCGAGCCCCTAAGAGAGATAATTAAGTCCAAATTACGTTCCAATAGATAGAGTTGAGAACAATCAAGTAAGCTTCATTTAAGAGTTCAAAATTTTGAGCGAAGAGATCAAAGTGAAAAGATTCAAAACTTTGAAAATCGCTTAAAACAATACAAGGGCATTTATCAAGGGAATCACATTGCACGCTAAGCATAAATTTTTACATGGGAATTTTAAAAACCCTTTATGAAAATACAAATGCAAATTTCATGCTACTAGACTCAATCCTATCATGCCAATGAAAGTACAGGCTTTGAATGAAATTTAAAATTTTTATGTTTTTTTCAATGCAATATGACAATGTAATATGCAAAACTCAAATCACACAAGACAAGAGAGATAAGAGAAAAAAAAAAACACAAGGTCAAACCACAAGAACCTCTCCCCCCCCCCCGACTTAATTCACACCATCTTGGTGGGAAAATAAGCCAAAGAGAGAGTGAAACACAAACATACACAAAGAAGAAAGTAAGAAAAAGAAATGGTACCTTGGAGCTTGGAATGGAGGAGCTTGGATGTTGCAACGTCTTACTCTATCTCCCTTTATTGAATGCTTGTTTTGTGTCACTAGCTTGACAAGGGGTAGGCTTCGGGGAGTCCCCAAGGGCACGTTTAACGTCACTAGCTTGACGGTTGCTTCCTCTCGTTAACTTCTTCCTTGAACATCTCCTTCACCTTAATTATACACCTAAGAGAACAAGATCAAAATATAAAAGGAAAACGAGAAGCGACAAAAGAAAAAAAAAATGCTCTAGTCTCAATTCAAATCATAACTCTAATGGCAGTCGTTTAGTCCCCGACAACGGCGCCAATTTGATAAAGAGGTTTTTACACCGGATCTATCAGATATACCCTATGTACGTTGTAGTACAAAGGGTATCGATCCACGGAGACTAAAGATTACTCACTCAAGATGCGGAAATCTAAACTAAGCTAGAACAAATAAAGATTTGGTTTTTATTAATAAGAAGAAATGCAAAAAAGAAAAAAAAAGATAAAGCATTGGACCATATAAAGATGACCTACCAATCAAACAATGATGTAACAGATTGATTTAATTACCATCCTAGAACATGGAATTCACAACTATGACTATTCCACTTCCATAAAAATAATCATTCACTAATTATTCAATCATCAATAACTTCCGTTAGCTAATAAATAACCAATGGGCATTAAAAAAACAACTCCAATAAGTTCACTAAACACCATAATCAACAACTTCCGTTCGCTAGGTATGTAAAACTCATAAAAAGTTAATTCAAGCATTTCATCGAACACCTTCCAAACGTAAAATTCTTAAGCTCTAAATTATCAATTCTTTGGCTAATCTACCATTATGATCTAACCTAATATGAAGGATCTAACAATACTAACATATAAAATCAATATCCAACCATCAATTTATCCTAATCTAGCATAACCCAAGACCCAACTAAAAGACTAACCAAAGAAAAGAAAAAAAGAAAAATTAAAGTGATGGATTTACAAAGATCGATATGAAGAAATCTTCATTAGAGTTGCATTATATGAAAGACATCAATCCAAAACATCTGAAGAGAGTTTACATGATAGCGTTTTATGAAAATACTTTGTTATTTTATTTGAAGTGTAGAACGAGGTTTTCAAATTTTTAAGATGCTCTTTTAAAAGAAAAATAACCATTTTTGAATTAATAATCATGTGTTTGATTTTTTTTATTGTCAAAAAGGGAGAGATTGTAGAGTTTCAAGAAAATGATTTATTTTTGATATTGTTCAAATTTGATTTGTTAAATTATTGAGAATAAAAAAGTTTATAATTGTGTTTCTATATTTAAAAATCATTTAATCCCACATATTTGATGATTTTTTTGTTTCTTTTTATGGAGTAAAGAAAGAATCGATGAGTAAATTATGGACATTAAATGCAGTATGATATTTAGGTTTTTTATGAACCGGTCTACCAAATAAACCTTTCGTGCGTAGCACTTAAGGGTCGAATCCACGGAGAAACAAGATCAACTCACTAAGAATACAAACTTCATTTCAATCTAAACAATAAAAGTGTTTGTGTTTTGTAAATGAAATTCAAATGTAAAACAAGCGGAAAATAACTAAATGGTTTGAAAATCAAATAATGAAAATGAACTCTCGGGATAGAGGTATTCGACATAGAGCGACTAATTGTAAACTAGTGGAGCTTTAAACAACTTAAACAAGCTAATCCTTCGGTCTTAGAACACTAAACTAGAATAATCCACTTTCATGGCAATAATCCCTTTCTTTATCACACAATCATCAATAGCCTACTCTAGCAATCATGTGATTAGAGAGCATTAATTCCAAGCCTAACTAACCACCTAACATCTTAATCAATCATTTCCATGAGCTAAGCATGTTAAGCACTTATTAAGTTCATTCAAGCATTTTATCAAATACCTTGTGGGCATGAAAATGCCTAAGCTCTAAATCAACTTGATCAAGGCTAATCTAGCATTAGGATCACCTAATAAGCAAGGATCTAACACATTCCAAACCTAAGCTCCACTAATCCACTCTCAATCACCCTAAATCTTCCTCATCGCAAGAGATCTAAGAGACTACTCACAAGACATCATGTTAATACTAAGCAATGAGTTTAATACTTGGTTCAACATGATTCTTAGTGAATAGATAAGAGATTAAAAGGAAAACAAGACTTAAAACATATGATCAAAATTTGATACAATGTTCCTGAGAGAATATCAAAAGAGGTTCTCTAGATCTCTTTCAAACAAAGCATAACCTCTCCAATTAGGTTTGGAGGGTATTTATAGTCAAGCATAAAAGGATCTTTGGTTAACACATTAAACCAAACCAAAATATAATTAAACCCAGTCAACATTTGACTAAAATCTGGTCAATGTCGGTTTAAATCACAAATGGGACGGAAGCTGGTTCTGGCGACCTGTTGTGGCGACCTGGGCCGTTACAAATCTTTCTATGAATTCTGGCGACCCATCCTGGCGGTCAACTGGCCGTTAGAATCAATATCTGGGAGCGTTGGATCTTCGAGACATCACGAACAATCCTGGTGACCAGTCTTGGCGACCTGGGTCACCACAACCCACTGATGTTCACTAAATTAGTCATATCTTCTTAACCGCTGACTCAAATTACTCAAGACCACCTCCATTGGAAAGCTAGCTCAATTTCCTAGATCTTTAATCAAGGACTCTGGATCTGAATCTCAATGGAAGGCCTTCATCGGAATCGATCTTTGAGACCCTTTGGACTAATATTACATCATTTTCACTCTAATTTGCTCCACTTCTTGCATGCTTCAACTCCAAGACCTATGAAACAAGATAATATGCAAATGATGCATCTAAGACCTAAATGTGCTATGAAAATATATGAAACTATATGAGAAATGCAATCTAAAAGAGGCTAAATTGGCAACATATCAATTCCCCCAAACTTATCTTTTGCTTGTCCGCAAGCAAACAACTAAAGATAAGCCGAGAAAAAGGTTTGAAAATGGGGATTCAAAACCACAAAGTTCGAAAATGGATTCAACGCAAAGTCATTGAACAAAGTTAAACAATGCAAAACTTAACATTTTACTCTTTCGTACTTCGCCATAATCATACCAATCCAACTTCCTAATCATACTCGAAACCAAAACAAACTTGCAATCAATTCCAAGACCACTCTTCACATTCCATTAGTTTTTAAGTGTGGTCTTGCTAAGGGAGAAAAAAATCAAGTTCATTTTGCTAGGTAGAAAAAGGCTTAAGTATGGAAAATAGAAGGTTCAATGGTGTTTGTGGCTTCTCTAGAAATAAAACGCAAGTCATTAAGCAAAAGCAATGGAGAATGTGACCAAATGTTGATACAAGACTCTCTCTTCCACCATTCTACCTATTCATGCCTTCATCTAGTGTTCTATTTCCATTCAACAACTTGAACATCTTATTCCCCAAAACACTTAGATACCCAAACCATGACCCTCAATTTTTGTTAGAACCTTAACCCGAGTCTCTTCTTTTCCTTTTGGCTAACTAGATAACGTTTTCTTATACACACACATGCTCATTTTTCTCTATTTTTTTTCTTTGAGAAACCATTACTTTTCTTAAGTGTTCTCTAGAAGCTTTTGTATATACAAGACTCTTTTTCGGGGTTTCCACCATTTTCTTTCATTCTAATCATCACTTCCCATCAAATATCACTAACCAACCCTAAGCTACCATTACATTCCTAAGCTAATGGAAGAGAGGACGTGTTGATCACCTTCTCTAAGGATTTTGCAAATGAAAGCACACAAGAGACCTCACTCAATCAAAATTAATGCATGGTTTGTAAGAAAATGGTTAGGGTGAAGGTGGGGAAACCATCCTAAAGATGAAGATGGCCATTTGAGTTAACAAGAGTGGTAAAATAGATATAAGATAACTCGAGTGTGTCTATAAAAATCCATGAACAATCATTTTAATTCCCTAACCAAGAAATTAGATTCAAGTTAAGTCCAATAATAAAGAGAGTTATAATGGAAAACCATGCAAAGCTCACAATGATCGAGATTTTTGAAAGAGGAAATGGTCCAATGATGGATTTTCCGATTTTTCGAGATTGAAATTATGCATCAAGTAACGATGAACAGGGGCTTCGATCTCAGTCCAAAATTGAACTTCTACAAGGCAAATATCCCCAATGCATATGCAAATTCAAGCTTAAATGCTTCTAGACTCAATTTTAATGGTAATATGCAAATGCAAAGCTACATGTTTCTTTTTGTATTTTTCAAAAATTTTGGCTCTTTCTATGCAAATAAATGTATGCATGAGACTCAAATATGTAAAAAGAAAAATAAGAACACAAAACACATTATTAGTAGACGGGTCTCTCCCCCAAACTTAGTTCACACCGTCTCGGTGTGAAATAAAATTCAAGAAAGAGACCAAAACACAAAATGCAAAACGAAAAAAATCATAAAGAGCGAAAGAGAATGGTATATACAAGGGATGGAAAGAGCCATACCTTGGCCCTAGTCGGGAACCTTAGGGAGAGGATTGAGATGAGGAGTTGTGGAACTCCTTGGTAGGTCCTTGAATGTGAGTGTGATGACCTTCTTCATTAGCTCTTCAATACCATCTTGACCCTTCTTCTTCAACTCCGAGGTAATTACCGCTTTAACCATTGAAAAAGGCTTAGACATGCCTTTGCACTTGACTTTAAACTCAATTGTGTCATCGATACGTTTCCAAGGGTGCAAGGTTATTATAGGGGAAGACTTGAGCTCATTTGACACATATTTCTCTTTCTTTGTGGCATCCACTTTCTTCTTCTCTATGTTCTTGAGGTTTTTCTTTGGTGAGGGTGGATGGGCCTCTTTGTATTCCTTGGATATCTCATTTGTATTTGTAAATAGAGAACCAAGATAATTTCCATCCAAAACCCCATAATATATAGTAGTCAAATTTCCCAATTGGTGGCAATTTTTCTTCCACTTTGTCAACCATATCATCCTCCTTAGGGGTTCCCTTCTCTACAATCCTCTTGGATGTGTGGCTCCTTCCTATGGTGCTTTTCTTCACCTCTTTATCACACTCAACAACTGTGTGTTCATTATTTGGAGACAAGAGGGGTCTAACAATCTCCTTAATGACTTTCTCATTCGCATCGAATTGGCTCGTTGACGTGGTCTTTGGTTGAGTTTCAACTTCTTCTTCATACTTCAACGAAATGACATTTCAATACTCTTCTATTAGCCTTTTTGAGGCGGAGGTGGGTTGATTTATTTGGTGATGAAGAGACTTCACATTAGATGCAAGATTCTCACATTTTCCATTGAGCTTATTAGAAGAGGAGATGACTCGTGCAACTTGTAATTCAGCGGTCTTCATGTGAGAGGCTAAACTCCCAATCTTACCATTAAGCTCATTGTAGATTCCATCTATCTTGTTATGCATCTCAACAAACATCTCACTAAAATCCGCATTACTCTTGGTTTGCCCCTTTAGTATCATTTGGAGCAATTTCTTGACTTCATTTTCTTGAGAGGGTGATTGAGTAGATGAGATCTCTTGCCCTTGAAAGTGTTGAGTTCCTTGGGTTTGATGAGTAACTTGGTAGTTGGAGTTGATAGGATGTCCTTGAGCAAAATCTTCTTGTACATTTCTTTCCATTTGATGTTTTTGCCATCCATCATACCCTTCACAAGAATAAGCTAATCTTTGGCTCTCTTTTAAGATCCTATCAAACTTTGCATTCAACTCATCAAACTTTCCATTACTACCATCTCTATCTTTTATTTTCCAAGCATAGTCTTCTTCATACCTACCAATACTTTGAGCTAGGTTCTCAACAAGTATCTCACCACTTTCAATGTCTTGCCCCAAGAATTTACCATTGCTCGCGGTATTAAGGGCCAATTGGAATTGTGGGATGAGACCCCGATAAAAAGTACCCAAAATTAACTCCTTGGAGAATCCATGATGAGGACAAGCTCTTATATGCCCTTTCAATCTCTCCCAAGCTTCATAAAATGACTCATTATCTCCTTGATTGAAGCCTAAGATGTCCATTCTCAATCGAGCGGTTCTTGAAGGACAAAAGAACTTTAGAAGGAAAATCTTCTTTCAATCATCCCAAGAATTGGCTAAATGAGATGGTATAGCTCTCTCCCATTTGCTTGCTTTTTCTCTAAGAGAAAATGGAAACAAAATAAGTTTGATACTATCTTCGGGCACACCACCAATCCTAAATGTGCTACACAACCTCTCAAAGGAGTCCAAATGATCATAGGGATTCTCCATTGCTAGCCCCAAGAACTTAGAGCCTTCAATCAATCTAATCAAACTTGTCTTGATTTCATAACCATTGGATTCTATTGGGGGCGGTTGAATTCCATATCTCGACTCATGATAATGAGGAACATCAAAGCTTGCTATTGTTGCTTTGCTCTTTTGACCATTTGTCGGGTTTGATCTTGACGTTTGAGGTTGTGGAGCTTGAGAATTGCTTCTTTCTTTTACTATGTCCAACACTTCAAATGATCTTGTCTCTCTATTTATCTTCTTCTTATTTGGGTACCTGGTAAGGCATAAGAGAATTAAAGAAGACAAGTTAGTAACCATAAACCAAAGAAAATTCATCATCTCAACTAGATGTATGAATTTAACCATATGCACAAAAATAAAGGCTTAGTCTCGAAATAAAATCAAATCCTAATGGCTAATTGCTTCTTTCCCCGGCAACGGCGCCAAATTGATATTTAGGTTTTTTATGAACCGGTCTACCAAATAAACCTTTCATGTGTAGCACATAAGGGTCGAATCCACGGAGAAACAAGATCAACTCACTAAGAATACAAACTTCATTTCAATCTAAGCAATAAAAGTGTTTGTGTTTTGTAAACGAAATTCAAATGTAAAACAAGCGGAAAATAACTAAATGGTTTGAAAATCAAATAATGAAAACGAACTCTCGGGATAGAGGTATTCGACATAGAGCGACTAATTGTAAACTAGTGGAGCTTTAAACAACTTAAACAAGCTAATCCTTCAGTCTTAGAACACTAAACTAGACTAATCCACTTCCATGGCAATAATCCCTTTCTTAATCACACAATTATCAATAGCCTCCGCTAGCAATCATGTGATTAAAGAGCATTAATTCCAAGCCTAACTAACCACCTAACATCTTAATCAATCATTTCCATGAGCTAAGCATGTTAAACACTTATTAAGTTCATTCAAGCATTTTATCAAACACCTTGTGGGCATGAAAATGCCTAAGCTCTAAATCAACTTGATCAAGGCTAATCTAGCATTAGGATCACCTAATAAGCAAGGATCTAACACATTCCAAACCTAAGCTCCACTAATCCACTCTCAATCACCCTAAATCTTCCTCATCCCAAGAGATCTAAGAGACTACTCACAAGACATCATGTTAATACTAAGCAATGAGTTCAATACTTGGTTCAACATGATTCTTAGTGAATAGATAAGAGATTAAAAGGAAAACAAGACTTAAAACATAAAAGATCAAAAGTTGATACAATGTTATTGAGAGAATATCAAAAGAGGTTCTCTAGATCTCTTTCAAACAAAGCATAACCTCTCCAATTAGGTTTGGAGGGTATTTATAGTCAAGCATAAAAGGGTATTTGGTTAACACATTAGACCAAATCAAAATATAATTAAACCCAGTCAACATTTGACTAAAATCTGGTCAATGTCGGTTTAAATCACAAATGGGACGGAAGCTGGTTCTGGCGACCTGTTGTGGCGACCTGGGCCGTTACAAATCTTTCTATGAATTCTGGCGACCCATCCTGGCAGTTAACTGGCCGGTAGAATCAATATCTGGGAGCGTTGGATTTTCGAGACATCACGAACAATCCTGGTGACCAGTCTTGGCGACCTGGGTCGCCACAACCCACCGATGTTCACTAAATTAGTCATATCTTCTTAACCGCTGACTTAAATTACTCAAGACCACCTCCATTGGAAATCTAGCTCAATTTTCTAGATCTTTAATCAAGGACTCTGGATCTGAATCTCAATGGAATGCCTTCATCTGAATCGATCTTTGAGACTCTTTGGACTAGTATTACATCATTTTCACTCTAATTTGCTCCACTTCTTGCATGCTTCAACTCCAAAACCTATGAAACAAGATAATATGAAAATGATGCATCTAAGACCTAAATGTGCTATGAAAATATATGTAACTATATGAGAAATGCAATCTAAAAGAGGCTAAATTGGCAACATATCACAGTACTTGAAGAGCAAGATGATGAATTTATTATATAAAGAAGAAGAATTTTGTGTCTAGGTAGACCTATGAGCTGAATCGTTAAAGATGTGTTATTAAAACGAAGGTCTCCTAGTTGCTCTGTTTAAACAGAGAACTGGTAACAGAGAAGTTGCTGGCACAAGAATGAATTTGTGTAGATGTCCTTGGGAAGAGTTATTGTCGCTGTGAGGAGCACGAAGCAAGGACTCCCGCAAGAAGAAGACATCCATGATTAAGGGGGAGTAAATGTTTTACTCGTGTATCTTAGCTCATGTATAAGATAGATGTGACTTCTATTTTTTTGTCTTTTTGATGATATCTAATAAACTATTCTTGCAGTTGAGGATTAGTGGTTGGTTTGAAAGAGAACCAACCGATACCTCGTTAAATCTCGTGTCATCTCTTATTGTTTTATTGTTTTTATCGCTTCCGCACTTTATTTATAAATTCCTACTCTCTAGAAATTTCAGTGTCGCAGCGTTGTCTTCTGGCCGCTGGAAGTGGCTGCTGGCTCCCAGAGGTTACCCAAACCACTGCATCATCCCGCTGGTTCTTCAGGTGGCTTTCTCCGGTTCTCCAGCGGTTGCACAAGGTCGTTGGGTCATACCGCTCTTCACTAAATGGGTTGTATCTCCTTAACCACTGATCCAAATGATCTGTAACTACTTCTATTGGAAAGGTAACTCAATTCTCACTTCCGTGAAGGGTTCTCGAGCTAAATCAAACAGGTAGACCTTCATCTGAGTAGATCTTTGAGATACTTTGGACTAGTTCCTAATCATCATTTCTCTTATTTGCATTCAAATGACCACTCTTTCAAGTTTCAAGCTTCAAGTCTCCAATTCACCTAAAATGACTCAAAACTTACACAAAATGCAAGACATGAAACCTAAGATTTTTTAAAAAATGAATAATGCAAAATGTAACTCAAATGCACATTTACACTTCTAAATGAAGCTAAATGGAACAAAGATGATAAAATGAATGTTAAAAACATGTAAAATAAGTGGATATCAAGTAATTATTTTTCATCATGTTAACAAGTCAACGTTACTACCGTTTAAACACACACACACAATTAATCATATAAAAATTAAATCGTTTTAACATTAAAGATTTTATTTGAACAATTCTTAGAAGTTGAAGTTCTTTTAACCATTTTTCCAAACAATTTAATTTTTGACAGGAAAGAACTTCGGTTCCATACGTGAAGGGATATCAAAGTTTGTTTTCCCTATTTGATCAAACAAATAGTCGTATGAACTGTTAGAGATAAAGATCCAGTATTAGAGATAAGTCTTGCATATAAATACAGATGTAATTTGTTCATCAATTAATAATACACGTAAATATTGAAAGCACAACTTGCTTCTTGATATGGTATCAGAACCCTAATTTTCTGAGACCTAGTTTTACGTTTTCGTTTTTCTAAAAATCTTCTCAAAAATTTGGAGTTCGTCGTTTGTCTTTGTCTTCGCGAGAGTCTTGAGATCATTGTCTAATCAAAGCGTTGCAGTGCAAGTTTCGAATTCTTCTAAGAGATCGTGAGTCTCTAGTCTGATTCGCGATCGTGTGCCTCAAGTTCGTCGTCGCGAGTTCACGTGCTGGTGTTTGAGATCGTGAAATTTCTTCTCGTGCCGTTTATACTCTGTTTTTTTATCGTTTAAAACAGTCTTCTCGGCTTGTGTTGTTGTTAAGACTGTTTCGTCGTTCTAAAACAGAGTCATCACACATCAGTCTCGTTGTTTCATTGCTGCAAGCATCACCGTGTCGTTGTCGTGTTCAAGGTGTTGTGAATATCTTCTTTGTCGTGTTTGAAGATGTTGGATGATACAATTTTCCTTCCACCTGGATCCACTTGGAGTCGATTTGTTGATAACTTCTGTTATCTTACAAGGAGATAACTATAATGAATGGGAGCCTCGGAGATGTATAATGCTCTTAGGGCTAATAGGAAAACAGGGTTCATCGATGGTACGTTAGCAAAACCAGCTGCTGGAAGTAGTGACCTTGAGGCTTGGCTGTCTATCACTTCGGTTGGATACGGACCTCTATTGATCCTAAGATCCGGTCTACGGCTTAAATTGTAGCTGATGCTCACAAGTTGTGGGAAAACATTAGGAGACGTTTTTCGATAGACAGCAAAGTTAGAGTTCATCAACTTAAATCTCAACTAGCTGCTTGTCAACAAAATGGACAAAGTGTGATGGAGTATTTTGGACCCTTGTCTAAAATGTGGGAAGAGCTTGAAAACTATAAATTTGGTCCTACATGTTCTTGTGATGGTGCTCCATTTTTAGATTCATTAGTTTATTATGGGATTAGATGAATCTCGGTTTAGAAATGTTTGCACCAAGATCATCGACACGGATCCGCTTCCAGACTTAGGTACGGCTCATTCGAAAGCTGTCCGAGAGGAACAAAGTCTATCCTCGTCCACAGAAAAAGAGCAGCAACATGTGGTTGGCTTCACTGTAAAGCCTGATTTCTCGAAAAAAATGCAGTGCACTCACTATGGGCGAACAGGTCATGAAAAGTATGGATGTTGTTCACTTGTTGGTTTCTCGGAATGGTGGATAGAACACACCTCGAGTGGAAGAGGAGGTCACGGTTCTGTACGAGGAGGACGAGGCGGCCGTACAGCTGGTAGAGGCTGAGGGGGTTCTCTGGAGAGTCCTCTAGCGGACATGGTCGTGGCTCAGGTACACAAGTACATAGTGCCCACACCACCACATCAAACTCTTCTTCCTTCCCAGATTTTTCCCAGTAACAATGGAACGTTTTACCAAAAAATTTAACCGAGCGCAACAAGACCAATCCTGACAAACTTTCGGGTAAGGAAAAGTGTAGCGATCTGATTTTTGACATGTGAGCTTTGTTGGAACCAATTTTTGGACTAAACAAATTGACCTTGTATTGGACATTTGTGTTATGCAAATTGGTTAAAAAGTGAATGAGAAAAGCATATTGGTTATTGAATAAGTAACTTGTAAAATGTCCCACATTGCTTGCAAGTTGTGTTTTGAAGTGCTATAAATATAGTCACACTCATTCATTTGTTTAAATGATTATGGAGAGAGGAAAGGGAGACCACACGCGCGCGCCGCCGCCGCCTGATATATTATGGTTTTTACGTACATTAACTAGCGTTTTCATCGATCTTTCGAGTCTTTGCTTTTGTTTTAGAGTCTTTTCAGGATAAAACATGATCAAATGGAGTTTGATGTCAAAAGGATCGAGGAAAGGAGGCAAAAGAGCAAGAAGAGCAGTTTTGAAGCTTAGATCGATCGATCCTAGTTTGGATCGATCGATCCTGCATTAAGAGAATGTGTGTGCTTCTATTTTCTGCAGAGAGACTTCTCTCATCACCTCTCAAGAACTTGAAGAGACAATTTGCTACTTCCTTAATATTTAGAGAAGATTTCTTAACTCTTTTGTAATTTTATTCATATCTATGATCATGAGTACTTGCTATTTAAGTTTCTCTGTTTTCTTTGCTAATATGTTTGAGTAGTCTTTTTGTTGAACCTTGGATTCATAAGGGGGTTTCATGATCCATTGAACTAGACATAGGTAGGGGTTTATCTTATAGATTTCTTCATCTATAGTTGTTCTTATTGCCTAGGCTGAATTGATCACTTAGTCTTTGATTCAGGGTTTAATCTATATTCCAAAAGTTTATAGGTTGCTTGATAGAACATAGATGAGCGTATCGTCCTTAGCCAACGAGAGTTGATGTTAAGGCGATCCGTGAACAAATTGAACCCGCTTGTTAATGCTTATTTAGAAGTTTAAGTTCAAACGACAGTTTAGACACTTAACTTGCTAGATAATGTAATTGATGCCACAAAAGTGGATTAGTTATTCATTCATGTTTGAGTTCGAGAATGGTTCTAACCATCCCCTGAATAATTGGCTAGTTCAAGATACTTGATCCCCCGATAAGAATCCTTGGTTTAACATCTCTTTTAATCGTTCTTTTCATCGTTTAAATTGCTATCTTTTATGTATTTTCACATCATCAATCATATTTCTGTCTTAGCTTAATTTCATTCGTTAAGAATCGTAGTGTAACTCTTGGTCTCTGTGGATTCGATTCCTAGATTACTACAACATTTGCTGTGCACTTGCAGTAGTTATATAGGGTTAAAAACATTGTGTATCAAGTTTTTGGCGCCGTTGCCGGGGACCAATTGCGTTACCTTCGAATCTAAGATTGAAGTTTAGTCTAAGATTTACTAACTTTGTTCTGTTTTTGCTTGCTTGTGTGTTTCAGGTGAATGCAAACGAGAAGCAAAAGCGCTAGCAACGTCCTGCAACTTACCAACCAAGAATTAGCAAGGACAGAACGTGCTAACAAAGCTACAAAGAAGAAGTCGAAACAAGTCGTCATGGACGATAACGTCGACAATCAAGCACAAGCTGAGGCTCAAGCTGCTCAGGCTGAAGAGATCCGCATCATGCGACAACAACTTTGGCAGTTGCAACAGCAGCAAGCGCAGCAGAATCCGCGTGCTATTGGGAATGTAGATACACCCCACACTTTCTACCAGAACAGGGCAGCTATTTGCCCACCAGAGATTGCGAGGCAAGATTTCGAGATCAAGCCTCAGATGATAGCGCTGGTAGAAAGACATGTGTTTCATGGATTACCCGCTGAGAATCCAATGGATCACATCGAGAACTTCGAGGAGATTTGCAGCACTACTAAGTCGAATGGGGTTCCCGCTGATTACCTCAAGTGCAAGCTTTTCCGTCACTCCTTGGCAGATAAGGCACTGAGATGGCTCAAGTCACTACCTCCTGGTTCGTTGAGGTCTTGGGACGAATGCAGAGCTGCATTTTTAGACCACTTCTATACCAAGTCCAAGACTGCTTCGCTGAGAAACAAGATCGCCACTTTCGCGCAGCATTTAGGCGAATCTTATTGTGAAGCTTGGGAGAGGTTCAAGGAATATCGCAGAGAGTGCCCTCATCATGGGTATTCAGAGGAGCAGATTTTGAGCATCTTCTATGATGGAGTTGATTGGGATTTCAGGAATTCCCTCAATGCTGCGAGCAATGGAAACTTCATGACTAAGAGCATAACAGGAGCATACCAATTGATAGAGAACTTGGCTGCGAGTTCAAACAGTAGATGTCCTGAGTATGATCGCTCAAAGAAAGTCAACAACATAGACTCACAAAAGATTGATGAACTAAATGCAAAGGTGAGCATGTTGTTGAGATCAAATCAGAGAGGTGTGCAGGCATGTGAAGATGATGCCGATGCGGTGTTTTGCCAAACCATCTCAATTGGAGAAAATGAAGAATCACAAGAAGTTAATTATATGAATGGGCAAAACTTCATGCAAAACAGGGGATTCAACTCAAATTTCAGAAACCACCCTGATATGCTCAAATTTACCCTGAGCTACTCTCTCAAATTAAGAGATCACTGTAGTACTTAGGGATCGAATCCACAAGGACTATGAAATACCCAATAAATCCCAATAAAAGTATTATGCTAAATAAAGTATAATGTAATGAAATTGCAATGCGAGTAATTAAACAAAGTGTGAATCAATGGAGAAAAGCGCTAGGCATAGGGAAATCTCAGGAATCTTCAGAATTGTGAATAAGTTGAATTATCAGGATTATAATTAAGAACCGTTCTAGAACTCAAACACAATTGTAAAACCTACCAGCTTCTGCTGCGTAAACTATCTATCCCTGAATCTAGAATTCTAAATTCCTTTGCTAATTCTAAGATCCAGACAAGCAGTAATGATCAGGTTCAATTTGTTCACAAAATCCCTAAATCAAATTCCTTTGCAGATAGGTATTTTGCTCACCTAAGATAGATCTGGCAATCAATTACACTTTCATGTCAATTAATAACCCTAAATCAGATTCTAGGTCGCGAATCTAGAATAAGCAGTAAGTTCAATCCTAGATGAAGAACTCTATCAATTAACCCTAGTAATCTAATGATTCAACAATTCATCAGAAACCCTTGAAAACCCATAACCTAACAGGGGAACTACTCAGACATGGTGAAAGTAACAATCATCATGATATGAATAGAAATCATTCAATATATTAGATAATAAAAGTAGAGAACAAAGAGTATCAGGGATTAGAGAAAGATGATCCAAGCTTGAGATAGAGAAAGAGTCTGCAGCTTGATCCCCCAAAACTCTGATCTAAAACACAATATATAGCTAAAAACTCGTACAGGAACTAATGTTGAAATAATGGAAACTTCTGGGCAAAATTGTAAATCTTCCAAAATCTCCGAAGTTGTCCGCCTGTGGTGTCGATCGACACTAATGGCTGGTGTCGATCGACACCCAGTCACATATCGCCTCAAAACATGATCCTTCTACGCAACTTCTTGGTCTTTGCTCCAAAATCTCCCATATTCTTCACATTAGTCCTAAATGCATACCTGTAGATAAAAGACTCTAATAGACTCTAAAAACACCAAAAATACTCGATTAAAGACTCTTATATCATGGTTAAAACTCATAAAAACCATGATATATCAACTCCCCCAGACTTGGCTTTTGCTTGCCCTCAAGCAAAACAGAAACTCAGCCTGTGAAAGAAGTTTGAAAACACAGAAAACTCATTTTGTCATAAGAGCACCACACTCACATTCACATAGTAAAGCCACTGGAAATTCTTACCTGACAAGGTCCAGACCACCATGTACTTCCCCCAGACTTAACAACTGTCCCAAACAACTCCACAGTTCAAATAAACAATCCAAATTCACCATACTGACTTCTATAAACTAAGGTGAAGACTCATCTAGGGAGTATCAATCAAAGGACACATGGACTCTTTCTCAATCAGTTTTCCTGAACACACAGACTGTCTTAACTTCTGGTTCCTTTCCTCTCCCTTTTCTCACTTCTGCAGTTAATTATATCAAAGGTGTAGGCGAATAATGGTATCACGGGAAATTTTCCTAACCTCGCTTCCAACCTTTGTGTGATCATCCCTTTCAAAGTAGAATAATGAGGTCACTGGAAATTTTCCTACCTCTCTACTCAAAAGAAAATCATTTCATCTTTTACTGCTTAGTATATATTTTTTTTCTTTATTTTTTTTTTCTTATTTTTTTATTTATGAAGGGAAGAGAGAGGGGAACCATACTCACACAGACAAGTCTTTCAGGACTGAAGGGAGAATCCGATCCAATGTATATCAAGCCCCTGGACAAGCAAAATAAAGTCAGGTTAATGGGCGAAGTCAGTGATGGATCCTCTGAAAGCTCAGGTGAACATGGGTAACATTGGTAGATTGATCAGCCTTGGGGTTTTCCATTAGTCTCGGACACATGTCAAGCTTGAATCAATGGTCACTCAAGTTCCTGCAAATGTGGTGACATCCTCGAAAAATCATAGTTTCCAAACTAAATTTTGACTCAATAAAACAAAAATTGGACTGACTCTAAGAAAATAAAAAGAATGATGTTAGTAACTACCTCCCCCAGACTTAAACAACACTGTCCCCAGTGTTATCAAGCAAGGAGTTGGTGAAAAGGAAATAAAACTGATGAACCAAAGTGAAAAAAAAATCAAAATATTAGAACACAAAACCTGAATCCGTGGTGTGGGTGTCGATCGACACCGACGAGTGGTGTCGATCGACACCAGGTCTGTAATCCGAAACGTGGTCTTCTCCTGGTCATCTGGGTGAATAGGAATCTGAAAGAACCCTGAATAACCGTCAAGGAAACAGTAATAAAGGTGATTAGCTAACCGCTCAAGCATCTGATCAATGAAGGGCAAAGGAAAATGATCCTTTCTTGCAGTGGCGTTCAGCTTCCTATAATCAATGCACATTCTATGCCCTGTCACAGTCCTAGTCGGTATCAGCTCATTCTTCTCATTCTGTACCACTGTGACTCCTCCTTTCTTAGGCACAACATGCACCGGATTGACCCAATCACTGTCGAAAATCGGATAGATGATCCCTGCATCCAACAGCTTCATGATCTCTTTCTTAACCACATCCTTCAGGTTTGGATTCAGCCGTCTCTGATGTTCAACTGATGACTTAGTCTCATCCTCAAGATGTATCCTATGCATGCACAGATCTGGAAAGATACCTGAAATATCATCAAGAGAATAGCCAAGAGCCTTGCGAAACTTGCGCAGCTTACTTAGCAATAGGGTGAGCTCTGCGTTGTTCAAGGACGCACTAACAATAACTGGATATGAATTATGTTTACCAAGGAATGCGTACCTGAGCCCCGCAGGGAGTTGCTTAAGTTCTATCTTTGGAGCTTGCTCAATGCTCCAATCAGCTGCTTTCCTATCTGTCCGGACACCGGTGTCGATCGACACCAGTGATGGGTGTCGATCGACACCCATTACGTGCATCACTTCTTTAGCTGCATCCATTAGCGTGACATACCCAGCAGCAATATCATCTAAATGCTCAACCTCATCCACTGAAGCAATCAAAGCACGTTCCAGAGGGTCCTCATAATGCAACTCTTTGAAACTCTCCTCAACAAGATCCGTGAGAGTCTCGACGCAGAAGGTCTGGCCATCGATCGTAGGCCGCTTTACAAGCTTATCCATCTCAAAGTTCATAACTAAATCGCCTACATTCAGACCAATGCGTCCCCTTCTGACATCAATCATGGCACCAGCTGTAGCCAAGAATGGTCGTCCCAATATCAACGGGTCCTTAGGCTCTTCCTCATATGTCAACACAACGAAGTCCGTAGGAATCAAGAAACCTCCTATTTTGATAGGAACATCCTCAAGGATACCGTCTGGAAGACGAATAGAACGATCAGCAAGGATGAGAGTGATCCTTGTCGGCCGAAAGTCTGTCATACCAAGATTCACAGCAACTGATCTGGGCATCAAATTCACACTAGAACCAAGATCACATAAAGACCGTTCGAACTTCTCTGCAAAGATGGTGCAGTCAAGAACGAAACTACCTGGGTTTGGAAGCTTCTCTGGAATCTTGTTCTGAATCACGGCACTAACCTGTGCGGAAATCATCATCGCACCTTGTTCAACATTCAAATCCTTAGTGACCATGTGTTTCACGTACCGTCTGATTATGGGGGATGTCCTGATGGCATCAATCAACGGTAACTCAACAATGAGCTTGTCCATCATAGCCTTACACCTGGCATCATCTATCTCTTGTTTAGACTTCCTGGGGTTTCGAGAATAAGGGATCCTCGGTTTCTATGATGATTCGGTGATCGGTTCAGCAGATGATGAAGAAACCTTGTCTGTCTGTAAAGGGTGTCGATCGACACCCAGATGGTGTCGGTCGACACTAGCATCCTATGTCGTGTCCTTGGTAGCGATCGACACAGCTTTGTCCTTGCCAATCCTTTCTGTATCAACTGGTGTCGATTGACACATAGTGTTGGTGTCGATCGACACTGACTCCGGGAGAACAACATCTTCGTCTTCGACCTCTTCTAAGTCTATCTTCTCTTCAGGTGTCAGAGTACTCCTGATCACAGGCTCAACCTTCTTCCCACTCCTCAATGAGATGGCATTCACTGGATGCCGCGGATTAGTATCCGTTTTCCCAGGAAGAAAACCGTCCTGTCTCTTAATAGCTCCAGCTGTCTGAGCAACCTGAGTGTCTAACTTCTTGACATGAGTGTTCAACTGCTCAAACTTTCCATTAAAATCCTGATACAGTGAGTCTAACTTCCCATTGAATTCCACGGTGATCTTCTGTTGACCTTCTAGAATCTGCTCAAGCATCGATTCCATCTTGCTCTCCGTAGTTGGTGGTGGAATGCTTTGGTATGAAGATGAGCCATAGTTCCTCTGATTGAAGTTGTTGCTGCTCTGATAGGGCTTCTGATACTGAGGTTGCTGAGTGAAAGTAGAGGAGGACTGATTCCCTTGATAGTTGCCCCTTGGACTGCCCCCATTGTAGCCTCGGTTTCCTTGTGAGTTACCGAAACGCTGAAAGCCTATGCCGCCGACATAGTTAACATCCTGCTCCTCATGCTCATTCACTGGCTCATAGGTCTCAACCTCAGCAGCAAAATGGACCTGCTTCTTGCTTATTAGAAGGTTGTGAACCGTATCAAGTTTCGCCTTTACCTCAGCTATCTGACTTCCCTCTAAGTTCCCAGCTTGCTTCTTTCTCTCGAAATCAGCATTCTTAGTACTGTTGCTTGAAGCCAAGTTCTCTATTAGCACCACAGCATCCTCAGGATATCTGGTATTGAAGTTGCCATTACTTGCAGCATCTAGAGCCATCTGATACCTCCAATCGATACCCCTGAAGAAAATCCCAAGCAATTGAACCTCACTAGACTCGTGGTGTGGACAATCTCTCTGATAAGCCCTGAACCTTGCCCAAGCGGCCTTGAATGCCTCAGTAGGTCCTTGAGAGAAGGCTGAAATCTTCGTCCTCAGCTCTTCAGACCGTGCATCATCATAAAAGTTGTTCAGGAAAGCATTTTTAGTGTCCTCCCAAGTGGTCAATGACCCCGGCTTCAACTGCTTAAGCCAATAAGCTGCTTCCCCAGCAAGAGAGTATGGGAAGAGCTTACAAAACAAATAGTCGTTTGACACCCCGTTAGCCTTGATGCTAGTGACTAGATCCTCAAACCGCTCAATGTGATCCATAGGGTGCTCATGTGATAGCCCATGGAAAGGGTTCTGACCTACAAGCGTGTAGTATGCAGGTTTGAGTTCAAAGCCATTCCTTTGAAACGGAGGCGGGCGGATGGCAGACCGATTGGCATAGAACTGCTCTGGCCTGTTGTAATCCCCCAATGTCATTGCTCGTGGACCTAAGGCACCAGGTGCACCTTGTCCAACCAAAACTCCACCAGCCGCTGGTAGGTGTCGATCGACACCAGGTGGTGGGTGTTGATCGACACCAGCACCCTAGGCGTGTACATCAGCCTCAACAATGACTTGGCCGTTGTCATCGATCCTTTGGCCCTCTGCATTGTATGCATGACCATCCCTGTCCCGGAGAACTCCATGTTCATCAGCCATGATGATAGTACGCAACATCGCTTCTGAATTCTTCGCTGTCCGGGTTCTTCGTTATAACTTAGCTAGCTCTTGATTTGAAAGGGTTACTAGCTCAAGATTCTTGTTGCTCCGAGTTTTGCGATTAGGCATGCACCTGAAACACACAAGAAAGAAAGAAAGAACGAAATTAGTAACAAAATAAAAGAAAATTTAGACAAAAACTTAAACTTAAATCTAATGGTAAATTCAATAGTCCCCGGCAACGGCGCCAAAATTTGATATGCTCAAATTTACCCTGAGCTACTCTCTCAAATTAAGAGATCACTGTAGTACTTAGGGATCGAATCCACAAGGACTATGAAATACCCAATAAATCTCAGTAAAAGTATTATGCTAAATAAAGTATAATGTAATGAAATTGCAATGCGAGTAATTAAACAAAGTGTGAATCAATGGAGAAAAGCGCTAGGCATAGGGAAATCTCAGGAATCTTCAGAATTGTGAATAAGTTGAATTATCAGGATTATAATTAAGAACCGTTCTAGAACTCAAACACAATTGTAAAACCTACCAGCTTCTGCTGCGTAAACTATCTATCCCTGAATCTAGAATTCCAAATTCCTTTGCTAATTCTAAGATCCAGACAAGCAGTAATGATCAGGTTCAATTTGTTCACAAAATCCCTAAATCAAATTCCTTTGCAGATAGGTATTTTGCTCACCTAAGATAGATCTGGCAATCAATTACACTTTCATGTCAATTAATAACCCTAAATCAGATTCTAGGTCGCGAATCTAGAATAAGCAGTAAGTTCAATCCTAGATGAAGAACTCTATCAATTAACCCTAGTAATCTAATGATTCAACAATTCATCAGAAACCCTTGAAAACCCATAACCTAACAGGGGAACTACTCAGACATGGTGAAAGTAACAATCATCATGATATGAATAGAAATCATTCAATATATTAGATAATAAAAGTAGAGAACAAAGAGTATCAGGGATTAGAGAAAGATGATCCAAGCTTGAGATAGAGAAAGAGTCTGCAGCTTGATCCCCCAAAACTCTGATCTAAAACACAATATATAGCTAAAAACTCGTACAGGAACTAATGTTGAAATAATGGAAACTTCTGGGCAAAATTGTAAATCTTCCAAAATCTCCGGAGTTGTCCGCCTGTGGTGTCGATCGACACTAATGGCTGGTGTCGATCGACACCCAGTCACATATCGCCTCAAAACATGATCCTTCTACGCAACTTCTTGGTCTTTGCTCCAAAATCTCCCATATTCTTCACATTAGTCCTAAATGCATACCTGTAGATAAAAGACTCTAATAGACTCTAAAAACACCAAAAAGACTCGATTAAAGACTCTTATATCATGGTTAAAACCCATAAAAACCATGATATATCACACCCGAACCTGTCTTACCGAAGTACAAATGTGGAAAACCCCCAAGACCAGGTTTATCCATGCAAGGGATTCCTCAAGCGCAACAATTTCAAGGGAAACCATTCGTACCAAATGTGGGAGGAGCTGGTCCTTCTCAAGGGTTTTCGGGGCAATCCAATATGCCAAACCAAGGATTTCAAAAGACCTACCCTCAGAATTTTCAAACGAAACAGTTCGTGCCAAACCAAGGGCAGAACAAGTTTCAAGGAAACTTTCAGTCCAAGCCACCATTCAACAACTACCAAGCCCCTGCAGCTTTCCAAGGTCAAGCAACAACATCAACCAATTCTGAGGACGAACTCAGAAATCTCATGCATCAACACCTCCATCAGCAACAAAAATCTTCAACCAAGATCAACGTGAAGGTCGATCATATGTACAATGATCTCAACAACAAATATGAAGCTGTAACCACTCACTTGAAAGTGCTAGACACCCAAGTCGCTCAAACCGCTGATGCAATGAAACATCAACAAGGAGTTCTTCCAGCGAAGGGTGAGCAGAATCCTAGGAACGAGTTTGTTAATGCTATTACACTTAGGAATGGAAGAGTTTTAGAACCTGTGGTGCGGAAAGATAAGAGAGCAGATGTGGTAGTTGATCTGGAAGAGAAAGATGAAACAGAAACTGAGAAAGTCACTGATCCTATAGAGAAGACTGACGAGATACCACATGCGCGAGTCTATAACCCAAGAATTCCATATCCTACTCGCCCTAAGAAATCACGCAAGGACTTGGAAGAGGCGAAGTGTAAAGAGATGCTGAGTACTCTTGAGGTGAAGTTGCCTCTTGCTGATGCAATACAAATGATGCCTGCGATGAAGAGGTATATGAAGAGCTTGGTGACAAGTAAAGTGACTGGCGAAGAGGACTTTGTCAAGGTTACAAAAGACTGCAGTGCTGTTCTTCAAAACAAGAGTATCAAGAAGCTTGGAGATCCTAGACATTTTGTCTTGTCCGTACAGATTAGAGCGATGATGTTTGCATGCTCTTTATGTGATCTAGGCTCGAGTGTCAACTTAATGCCGTACTCTGTGGCTAAGCGACTTGGGTTCACTGACTTCAAGCCAACCAAGATATCTTTGATATTTGCTGATCGTTCTGTGAAGCTACCAGTTGGCATTCTAGAGGACCTACATGTGAAGATTGGCAATACACTCATCCCTGCAGATTTTGTGGTTCTGGAGCTGGCTGAAGAACCTAAGGACCCTCTCATTTTGGGAAGACCTTTCCTCTGCACTGCGGGAGCAATGATAGATGTTCGTAATGGGCGTATTGATCTCCACCTGGGAGACATTATCATGAAGTTTAAAATGGACAAGCTCCTAAAGAAGCCAATGATAGATGGCCAAACATTTTTTATTGATGAATCACAAGAAATCTCTGATGAAGTAGCCGAAGAGATTTTGGGGGAGGACCATTTGGAGATCGCTTTGACACAAGCCGAGAGTGGATATGGGTTTTTGAGTGAGGACACAGCCAGTTATGCAGATATGTTGGACTCCAGAGAGGCATTTGGAAGGATGGTGCCTTACATAAGCCTGGATGAACCCATAGAGTCGCCGCCACCAGCTGCCAATTCCAAGCCAACTACTAACCCGTGGAGCGAGCTGAAAGCTCCAAAGGTAGAGCTTAAAACGCTCCCAGCTGGGCTAAGGTGCGCATTTCTCGGCCCTAACTCTACTTACCATGTGATAATCAATGTTGAACTGAACAATGCTGAGACTGCGTTACTTCTTTGTGAACTTAGAAAATATCGCAGGGCCTTAGGCTATTCACTTGATGATATCACTGGAATCTCCCCTGATCTTTGTACGCACAGGATATATCTAGAAAATGAATCAATGACTTCTATATAACATCAGAGACGGTTAAACCCAAATCTAAAAGATGTTGTTAAGAAAGAGATAATGAAACTTCTAGGGTCAGGCATCATATATGCTATCTCTGATAGTAGTTGGGTGAGTCCAGTCCATGTTGTTCCCAAAAAGGGTGGAGTAACGGTAATTCAAAACGATAATAATGAATTGATCCCAACTAGGACTGTCACAGGACATAGAATGTGCATAGATTATCGAAAATTGAATGCCGCTACTCGTAAAGATCATTTCCCTTTGCCCTTTATTGATCAGATGCTTGAGAGATTGGCTAATCACCCTTACTATTGTTTTCTAGATGGTTATTCTGGTTTCTTTCAGATTCCTATCCACCCGGATGACCAAGAAAAGACAACGTTCACATGTCCTTACGGCACCTTTGCTTATCGAAGGATGCCGTTTGGCTTGTGCAATGCGCCTGTGACATTTCAGCGATGCATGATGTCGATTTTTACTGACATGATTGAGGATATAATGGAGGTATTCATGGATGACTTCTCTGTTTATGGATCTTCCTTTTCTGTGTGTCTATCTAATCTGTGCAGGGTATTGAAACGATGTGAGGAGAAACATCTGGTTTTGAACTGGGAGAAGTGTCACTTCATGGTAAGAGATGGGATTGTTCTGGGACACAAGATTTCTGAAAAGGGTATTGAAGTAGACAGAGCAAAGATCGAGGTGATGACTAGTCTACAGCCACCTAATTCTGTCAAAGGGGTTAGAAGTTTTCTTGGACATGCTGGCTTTTACAGACGATTCATCAAAGATTTCTCCAAGATTGTTAGCATTTTGACTCAGCTGTTATGTAAGGATGTTAAGTTTGACTTTGACAGCGCTTGTCTCGTGGCCTTTCACACAATCAAGGAAGCACTTGTCAGCGCACCAATTGTGCAACCGCCAGACTGGGATATACCTTTCGAGCTTATGACTGACGCTAGTGACTATGCAGTGGGGGCTGTTCTGGGGCAGAGAAAAGATAAGAAGCTTCATGTAATCTACTACGCCAGCAGGACTCTTGATGAAGCACAGCGCAAGTATGCTACAACAGAAAAGGAACTTCTCGCCATTGTGTTTGCCTTTGAGAAGTTTAAGTTTTACCTTGTAGGATCAAAGGTGATTGTGCACACAGACCATGCAGCCTTGAAATATCTCCTCACTAAAAAAGACGCAAAACCAAGACTTTTGCGATGGATACTCTTGCTGCAAGAGTATGATCTTCAAATCAAGGATAAGAGAGGGATAGAGAATGGTGTTGCAGACCACTTGTCTAGGATGCACATCGAAGAAAAAGTTCCCTTGAACGATAGTTTACCGGAAGAGAACGTTTATGCCATCAGCATTGGCCATGAATACAACCACTCTGCCACTCACATCTCCACTAATCCTCCTCTCGCCTAAACGGCGTCTGAGTCAAGCTAACGACTTAAAACAAGCGCTTGGTGGGAGGCAACCCACCGGTAAGTGTATATAAGTTGTTTTCTTTTAATCCGAAAGGATAAAAGATCGAACGATCTCAAGTCCGGATTCTTGTTTATCAAGAACCGCTAATAGACAACAGAAATTGTCTATGAAAGCCAAGGTGGCTATACAGACCAACTTCGACTCTCAACTCAAGTCGTCGTATTCTGGAAAGATCAATCGATTTATTATTCTTACGGTTTAGCTTTTAAAAAGTGTATTTTTGTTGTTGGAGTGTTAATTATTATTCGTGAGTATTTCAGGTAGTCAAAAAAAAAAAAAAAAAAAAAAAAAAAAAAAAAAAAACAATTGCAGGAGACTACAGAGAGGGATTCTGATACCGCCACCGCCACTGCGGACCCCATTGTTGCTGGACATGGGATAGCAGAGGATCATGTTCCTAGCCCTCCGTCACCACGCCATCAACGCAGGAGGAGGATAGGCGAGACACAGAGCGACATGCCGGAGAGTGACCAAGACTAGTAGTATCACACCTCTATCTCTGTTTTTGCTTTTCTTATTTATCTTTTTACTGTACTTTTTAATGCGTTTGTCGTATCTTTCTTCGGATTAGTTCCACACCGGGTCGGTGCGGAGTAAGTCTGGGGGAGGGTACTTGCTGGGACTAACGCTATTTTCTTTGTTTTGTTTTATTTTCTTGAGTCAGTTCAGTTTGTCTTATTGAGTTTTATTGAGTCAAAAAAGTCTATGAAACGAAAAATTTTCATAAAAACCACCACATTTGCAGGAACTTAAGTGACCATTTGATTCAAGTCTGGTTGACATCTGAGACTATTGGAAAAGCCAAAGACTTAATGGTAGACTCGAAACGCCCATATCTCCAGCAGAAATCCACTTACACCTGAGCCAATTTCTGTTAGTTCCGTTTACCTCATCTTTGTGGCAGATGTTCTGGGGCTTGACTCATCGTTCACACTGGACAAGACGACTTCTGTAAACCAACAGAAGCGGTACTTCTCTCCCTACTCTAAAAAAAAAGAAAAAAAAAAAGAAAACGGATATAAGTCAATGTGGCCGAGGGATAGAGTGCGTAAACCCGTGCATCCTTCGGAGTTCCGCGAAAGCTTATATCCGCAAAAATAAAGAAGATGGATTAGGAGCAATTGACCCGAGGGATAGAGTGCGTAAACCCGTACATCCTTTGGAGTTTATAAATTCGAAACCCGTGTATATATATAAGTTTAGGGGAGAGAAAGAGTACCGATAGATAAATGGTCGTTTTGTTCTGGTGTTGAACGTGAAAGAGTCTAGAAGGTCCCGGGCATCAAGATCAGAGCTGAGACCCGGCGATGAAGGTAAAGTGGACTATGCTGTGAGATTGTGGGTCTTATTAGGAAAACTGTGAACGTCTACAGCGAAGTACATGGTGGTCTAGATCCTTTCAGGTAAGAATTTGTAGTGGATTACTAAAATGAATGCGATTTTGGTGCTCTTATGACGAATTGAGGTTCTGTTTTCCAAACCTCGACTCTGTTCTTGGTAGTTTGCTTGAGGACAAGCAAAAGACTAAGTATGGGGGAGTTGATATATTATGGTTTTTACGTACATTAACTAGCGTTTTCATCGATCTTTCGAGCTTTGCTTTTGTTTTAGAGTCTTTTCAGGATAAAACATGATCAAATGGAGTTTGATGTCAAAAGGATCGAGGAAAGGAGGCAAAAGAGCAAGAAGAGCAGTTTTGAAGCTTAGATCGATCGATCCTAGTTTGGATCGATCGATCCTGCATTAAGAGAATGTGTGTGCTTCCTGGATCGACCAAAAGAGGCCAAGATCGACCGTTCTCGACCAGATCGATCGATCCGTAACTGGATCGATCGATCCAACCAAACGTGAGCTTCCTGGATCGACCAGCCAAGTCCGGAACGATCGTTCTCGACCAGATCGATCGATCCATAACTGGATCGATCGATCCAACCAAACGTGAGCTTCCTGGATCGACCAGCCAAGGCCAGAACGATCGTATCGATCGATCTGGTCCCTGCCGACAGTTTACCTTTTGACTTATGTTTTGTCAAGATTGGTTTTATATACGAATTATTGAGTCATTTCAGAGACATAACTTGAATTCTAGAGAGATAAACTTCTATTTCTGCAGAGAGACTTCTCTCATCACCTCTCAAGAACTTGAAGAGACAATTTGCTACTTCCTTAATATTTAGAGAAGATTTCTTAACTCCTTTGTAATTTTATTCATATCTATGATCATGAGTACTTGCTATTTAAGTTTCTCTGTTTTCTTTGCTAATATGTTTGAGTAGTCTTTTTGTTGAACCTTGGATTCATAAGGGGGTTTCATGATCCATTGAACTAGACATAGATAGGGGTTTATCTTATAGATTTCTTCATCTATAGTTGTTCTTATTGCCTAGGCTGAATTGATCACTTAGTCTTTGATTCAGGGTTTAATCTATATTCCAAAAGTTTATAGGTTGCTTGATAGAACATAGATGAGCGTATCGTCCTTAGCCAACGAGAGTTGATGTTAAGGCGATCCGTGAACAAATTGAACCCGCTTGTTAATGCTTATTTAGAAGTTTAAGTTCAAACGACAGTTTAGACACTTAACTTGCTAGATAATGTAATTGATGCCATGAAAGTGGATTAGTTATTCATTCATGTTTGAGTTCGAGAATGGTTTCTAACCATCCCCTGAATAATTGGCTAGTTCAAGATACTTGATCCCCCGATAAGAATCCTTGGTTTAACATCTCTTTTAATCGTTCTTTTCATCATTTAAATTGCTATCTTTTATGTATTTTCACATCATCAATCATATTTCTGTCTTAGCTTAATTTCATTCGTTAAGAATCGTAGTGTAACTCTTGGTCTCTGTGGATTCGATTCCTAGATTACTACAACATTTGCTGTGCACTTGCAGTAGTTATATAGGGTTAAAAACATTGTGTATCACCGCCGCCGGCCGGCCGGCTCGGCACGGCACGGCACGGAACGGCTCGGCTCGGCTTGGGCTTGGGCTTGTAAATGGGCATATAAAAGCCACAACGGTTGACTGCTTGCGGTTTTTAAAACCGCTCCCTCGTACGGCTATATAAACAGCCTTTGTCTCCTTCTTCAAGACATACGTTTTGACATCTGCAAAACAACAACAATCTCTCTCTGTGTTTTTTCAGTAAGTATTCCGAGAGTATCGTAGTTATATCAGTTCGTTAGAATCGTTGTTCGAGTGCTTGCGAAAACGATTGTTAGTGGTTTCATCCTGGGACTCTTGATTCTATAAACCCGTCGCACTGCGGGAGATTCTTAGAGTTAAGGAAAGAGATTTTGTATCTCGACTCCACTCTCTGTTTTGATCTCTTCCCTTAACGTCTTTCTTATCGCAATTCTTCTCCAATCTCGTAGTGTGCCAATTTCGGTCCTACAAGCTTCTCTCCACATGACATGAGATCTCTCATTGCTAAATCAATTAGTTGGTATTCCGCCGTTCGCAGTTGGTTTTGCTGATGGAAATAAGACATTTGCAACACACTTGGGAACTCTTCCTATCTTGGAAAAGATTACCCTTGTGGATGTCATATACGTTCATAACTCAAATTGTTCTCTTATCTCGATTTCTAAGCTTCTTCGGCAAACGAACTGCTATGCCTTATTAATTGATACTTTATGTATTTTACAGAAACGTTTCACGAAGACCCTGATTAGAGCAGGTGAAGAGCGTGATGGGTTTACTACTTCAAAGATGTCATGGCTGCACGAGTTCAACAAGTTACTGCATCGGTTGATCAGAGTTTGTGGCACCAACGGCTAGGACGTCCTTCATTTTTGGTGTTTACGTTTTTAACTAGTTTATTAATAAATCTTGTGATCCTAGTCCTTGTGAAACGTGTTTTAGGGCAAAGCAAACTAGAGAAGTGTTTTATAATCGTTTGAATAAATCAATAGATTGTTTTTCACTTATTCATTGCGATGTTTGGGGACCATATCATATACCGTCTTCTTCTAGGGCTGTTTATTTTTTAACAATAGTTGATAATTTTTCCCGTGCTTTTTGGACTTATCTTCTTCTCGCCAAATCAGACGGTTCTCATGAATTTTCTGCAAAATGACGAAAATGATGGAAAAACAGTTCGAAAAATCTGTGAAGATGGTTAGGAGTGATAATGGAACAGAGTTTAGGTGTTTGGCTTCGTTCTTCAGTGAGAATGGTATTATTCATCAGACATCTTGCGTAGGGACGCCTCAGCAGAACGGGCATGTCTGGGGCAAAGCAATCTTAACAGCTTCCCACTTGATTAATCGCACACTCTCTAGTGTTCTCAAAGTTCTTTCTCCATATAAAGGACTATATGGAGAGAAGCCGGATTATGCCCAGCTTTGTGTGTTTGGTAGTTCTTCCTATATGCATCATTGTCCTCGAAATAAAGACAGTTTGGCCCTAGGAGTCGTTCTTGTATCTTCCCGGTTATCCCTTTGGTCAAAAGGGGTGGAAGGTTTTTTATTTAGAGAAAGAGGAGTTCCTTATTTCTCGTGACGTCATTTTTGAAGAAACAAAGTTTTCGTTTGCTTCAAAGTCACCATTATTTCTCTCACAGTGTTAAGTCTTTCTGGCCAGTCCAGCTGGGCTGGATCATGCATCCAATAATCAAGACTACCATTCTCCATGAACTAGTAAATATGAATCCGGGCACTCTCATGGATGCAATAACCTTGTAGAGCGACCAGGTTTTGATGTTTGGCCCTAGACAGAACTTCTACCTCTGCCTTGAATTCTTTTTTCTTTGACCATAGTCTCTTGTGAGTTTCTTATAGCACTACTAATGGTAGAGAGAGATATCTCTCGTTTGAGAGACACATCAGAGAGGCTTCTCACATCTGTCATTCTATAATCAGTTAATTCATGCATTTTTTTAATTAAATAATTTTATAATTTGTGTTCACATTTTAGATGAGAGACGGTGTGCGTCTCTACCGTTGGTATAATGCTCTTAACCGCCAGTTTTATCCCATTATCCAAGATAGATTTATAGACAAGACCAAACCCGCCGCAACCAATTATATTAGCTTATTCAAAACTGATGTTTTATGTATAGTTTTCAAATTAAATGTACTTTTCAAATAATAATAATGAGATTCTAAAAGAACTATTCCCCTAAAATTTTTATTAATTTTTTTTTTCTATTACATTCCTATTGTAGAAAAGCCATTGTTACATTGTTTAGTGTAAAAATTACAAAAGAACTACGTACGCACATGCAATATTTTAGCTTTCCTTTTTCAAAAATTGGAAGTATAATCTTTTTTTTTTTTTGAAATACCTAACTCTTTTCTCACCATCATGCATTTATTTTGATGCTAGGAGACAATCAAAATGACAAATATGCATGTCCGGCCAGTGACATAAGCCACGCAAGTAAAAGTTTAGGGCTCAAAAAATTGTGTTTCCCTTTTATTAAGGTTTTGGGCCTTTTTCCTTTAATTCATTTTTATTTACTAAAAGTCCCACTCTATATTTTGCATTAAACATCAATTAATATTTTCTGAAATTTTGAACTCTTGATAAATCATTATTTTAGAAACAAAAACTTTTAGATATATAAAAAAAAGGAACAAAAACTTTTATTAGCTTTTTTTTGTTTGTCTGGTTTTGAATGTTTTATGTTTTTATGTCATTTTTAAGAATGTAACTTCTATTTCTTTGGTTCGAAGTTGAAAAGTTAATATTATAGCGGGGAAAAATTAATCTTGCTTAAAACATCTGCTATCGTTGGACTGGGTTGTAAATATGTCAGTTCTTCCCAAATACTATCATAACTCTAGAATAAAAAAATATACAGAGTTGGTGAAATTCTACATCTTGTTTATTTATTATTTTTCTATGGCAAGTCCATCATCAATCTTCTCTCTCCGACTCTCCGAGAATGCTTCGCTTAACTTAGCTTTCTATATAAACATTTGCAAACACACCATACTAGTCTAAACCACATTCCATAAACATTTCTCTCTGTCTCTGGTTCTGTTTAAAAACAGAGCACAAAACAGAGAAAGAAAGAAGAAAACAGAGTGACATGGGAACAATGATGGTGATGATAGGTCTTTTCATTATCCTCGTGTCGCTCTGTTCCGCTCTTCTTCGATGGAATCAAATGAGATATACCAAGAATGGTCTTCCTCCTGGAACAATGGGCTGGCCAATCTTTGGCGAAACCACTGAGTTCCTCAAACAAGGTCCCAACTTCATGAGAAACCAAAGACTCCGGTAAAAATTACTCAAATTATTAAATCAAGATTTTGTTTTTCTTTACAAAAAATACTAATTTGGGGATCAACAGATATGGGAGTTTCTTCAAATCTCATCTTCTAGGTTGTCCAACTTTAGTCTCAATGGATTCAGAAGTGAACAGATACATTTTAAAGAATGAATCTAAAGGTTTGGTTCCTGGTTACCCTCAATCAATGCTTGACATTCTCGGGACTTGTAACATGGCTGCGGTTCACGGTTCGAGCCATCGGCTTATGAGAGGCTCTCTTCTGTCTCTTATAAGCTCGAATATGATGACAGATCACATTTTGCCTAAAGTTGATCACTTCATGAGAAGCTATCTTGGTCAGTGGAATGAGCTTGAGAATATTATTGATATCCAAGATAAGACCAAACATGTATGTGTTTTATCTTTCTCTCTGTTTTTACTTTTTTTTTTTTTTTTTTTTTTACTTTCTCTGCTTCTTGTGTCTCTATGCCTTGATAAGAGGATTTAACGTTTTTAATATGTTAGATAAATTATGCAATTACGTTCTTTAAAAGAAATAAAATCAAGTAGTTGTATTTTAGTGGTTTTATAACGATTGATCGTTTATAGTCTAAAGACACTGAAATTAATATGGAAGTTATTTTTTTTCTATTCTCAAGTAAATAATGTTTTGGTATGTCAAAAAAAAAAAAAAGTAAATAATGTTTTGGTATATTGTAAAATGAATGACTAATTAATTATTCATTACAATCAATGGCTAAAATTTTATTTTAACTTAATACTATAAAATAAAAAAGTATTCACTAAAACATCAACTTACTTTTGATGGTTTTGTTTTATCGAATGGTTCCTTTGTACCACTTTGGTTACAGTTTTTGATAGAGACTATAAACCGACTATGTATAGGTATAACAGTAAAGAACTAAGAATATTTATTGTCAGAATTTTTTTAATTTATTATATGTATATTTGTGTATTTATAATTTTGTTTTGTCTCGGTGGGTAAATCATGCAGATGGCATTTTTATCTTCATTGACACAAATCGCTGGAAATTTAAGAAAACCACTCATTGAAGAATTTAAAACTGCATTCTTCAAGCTTGTTATTGGAACTCTATCGGTCCCGATCGATCTCCCAGGCACAAATTATCGTTGTGGAATCCAAGTAAAAAACCCGAAAACTCAATGGTAAAAAAGAAAATTTAAATGAAAAATTAATATAAATTGAACTTTGCTCGGTTGCTTAATTTACAGGCAAGAAAGAACATTGATAGGTTGCTAAGAGAGCTGATGCAAGAACGTAGAGATTCTGGAGAAACATTCACAGATATGTTAGGTTACTTGATGAAGAAGGAAGATAACCGATATCTGTTAACCGATGAAGAGATAAGAGACCAAGTCGTGACGATTTTGTATTCGGGTTATGAAACTGTCTCTACGACTTCAATGATGGCTCTTAAGTATCTTTATGATCACCCAAAAGCTCTTCAAGAACTCAGAGTATGTCACCTAAGAAAGAACTTAGCCGGTTTTTTTAACGATGCTCCGGTTTAATCCGGTTCGGTTATTTGATTTCGGGTTGTTTTGGGAATGCAGAGAGAGCATTTGGCTTTAAGGGAAAGAAAACGACCAGACGAGGCACTCGATCTTGAGGATGTGAAGTCAATGAAGTTTACTCGAGCTGTGAGTATTGAACATGCAATAATAATGTTATTCACTATAACTAATCATTAAACATTATCAATTATTTTTTTTATTTTTTACAGGTGATTTTTGAGACATCAAGATTGGCAACCATCGTTAATGGTGTCCTAAGGAAAACTACTCGTGACTTGGAAATCAACGGTACGAATATATATATTTTATTTCATTTCCTTTTCTTTTTTGTCGGGTTTATAATAAATTTGTAGTTTAAAATTTATGAATAAAGGAGGAATAATGTGAGCATGTGGTGGACCTTAGAGTAGATCAATGATTTAGAGTGTATTATGAGTACCAACCAAATCCAGCTACGAAAGCATACTCTTTTGTGTGAGCCATCCATGGGAATTTTAACTTCCAATAATTTTGAGAATATAAACCTTTTTGTGCGTGTGTTTTAATTGATTTTAGTATTCTGATTATGAATCTTCTTTAATAATTGCAGGTTACTTAATCCCAAAAGGGTGGCGAATTTACGTATACACAAGGGAAATTAACTACGATGCAAATCTTTATGAAGACCCATTGATCTTTAATCCATGGAGATGGATGGTAAGTATTGTCCTCCCTACATTTTATAAGAAAATTCATTTTAGAGTTTTATTTCCATCATATATATATCGTTTTCTATTTTAATACAATATTTAAATTAAATTAATATTTTATCTCCATGACTTTAACTACTAGAAAGATAATATTGTAAAGGGAGGATTACTAGAATGACCTATATTTAAAGAAAAATGGCTAGAATGATACATATTTTTTTTTAATAACTATAATGACTTACAGGTTATTTTTAGGGGTTTATATGACATAACTGCCCCTAATAAGCTGTGTAAGGAAAAAATAGTTTTCGAAAATGCCATTAATGAATTAATTCTCGCGGGTCAGTTATTTACAAAAATGCCATTCTGTCTTAGTTATCGCACACTTATTTTTCGCAGAGTTATTTTCTTTGACCGCAGAGTTATTGGACTAACTTAGTTACCGCACAGTTATTTAATGTGATGGCACACTTATTTCAATCTGCACATTTATTTTCCTTTACCGCAGAGTTATTGGACTAACTTAATTACCGCACAGTTATTTAATATGATGGCACACTTATTTCAATCTGCACATTTATTTTCCTTTACCGCACAGTTATTGGACTAGCTTGGTTACCGCACAGTTGTTTCAAGTCATTGCACACTTATTTCAATCTGCACATTTATTTTCTTTTACCGCAGAGTTATTGGACAAACTTGGTTACCGCACAGTTGTTCAAGTCATGACACACTTATTTCAATTTTGCACATTTATTTTCCTTTACCGCACAGTTATTGAACTACCTTGGTTACCGCACAGTTGTTGAAGTTATGGCACACTTATTTCCATTTTGCACATTTATTTCCTTTTACTGTACAGTTATTGAACTAGCTTGGTTACCGCACAGTTGTTGAAGTTATGGCACACTTATTTCCATTTTGCACATTTATTTCCTTTTACTGCACAGTTATTAAACTAGCTTGGTTACCGCACAGTTGTTTCAAGTCATGACACACTTATTTCCATTACTGCACAGTTATTACTAAGTAAGTTAGCGCACAGTTATTGTACTTAATGGTGGCAGACTTAATGTACGATGTTGTCGCAGACTTATTATAACAATTGCCGCACACTTATTGTACTCTATTGTCTTAGTTACCTCATAATTATTGTTTATTTTGGTGGCACACTTATTGTACTCTATTGTGGCAAACTTATTGTTAACGTTGTGGCACACTTAATCTAAATCTTAGACTTATTAATTTTTTAATTTTTTAATTTTTTAATTTTTTAATTTTTTAATTTTTTAATTTTTTAATTTTTTAATTTTTTAATTTTTTAATTTTTTAATTTTTTAATTTTTTAATTTTTTAATTTTTTAATTTTTTAATTTTTTAATTTTTTAATTTTTTAATTTTTTAATTTTTTAATTTTTTAATTTTTTAATTTTTTAATTTTTTAATTTTTTAATTTTTTAATTTTTTAATTTTAATTTTAATTTTTTTTAATTTTTTTTTTAATTTAAATTTTTTTTTTCGTTTTTTATTTTTATTTTTATCTTTATTTTTTTTTTATTTTTTTTATTTATTTAATTTTTTAATTTTAATTTTTATTTTTATTTTCGTTTTTAATTTTATTTCTTTATTTATTTCTTTATTTTTAATATATTTTTAATCTATTTTTGATTTATTTATCAATTAAATTTTTGTTTCTCTTTTTTTTTATTTTTTTTATTTTTTCGATTTTTTTTTATGTTTTCCGTTTTTATTTTTTTATTTTAGATTTTTAATAAAAAAATTTAAATTTTAAATTTATTTATTTTTTATTTATTTTTAAATTTTTAATGTATTTTAAATTTTTAAAAATAAATTGGCAATTTCGTTATTATCTTAAAATGGATAGATAGCAATGTCTTTTGACCAAAAATGTAGATTCATCCTAAAAAAAATAGGTCATTCTAGTTATTTCCTATAAAATATAGGTCAATCTGAGCAAATTTCTCTATTGTAAAATTAAGTCTTACTTAAAAACGATCTTGCGTAAGGAAAACGTAAAATAGAAAACTTAACATTTGTTGAAACTTTTATAATTATAATTTATTGAAACGGAAATATAATTAGTGTGGTGTTAAACCTTCTGATTTGAACGAGGTTTTAAAAAAAAAAAATTGAATTTGTGAATACAGAAGAAGAGCTTGGAGTCACAAAACTCATGCTTTGTGTTTGGAGGTGGGACAAGGCTTTGTCCTGGCAAGGAACTTGGTATTGTCGAGATCTCGAGCTTCCTTCATTACTTTGTTACTAAATACAGGTGTGTTCTTCATGATGTTCTAATCTTTTTTTTTTTTTTTAATTTTAATTTTAATGTTTTTTGAGTTAATTCTATTTCTTTGTGATAATTTAATTATAATGGCAGATGGGAGGAAATAGGAGGGGATGAATTAATGGTGTTTCCAAGAGTTTTTGCACCAAAAGGCTTTCATCTTAGGATTTCACCGTACTAATGAATTTTTTTTTTTAAATATCCAAGAAAATAATTTAGATTTTGTGTACAGAAGATATGGAAGAAGCATATGAAAAAAAATAAGAGAAGAAGCTAATTATATATTTTTGCTTTGTATTTTGACCCATATTTTGTTCTTATTTAAGACTTTTATGGGTCATGTGTACAGAACCATAAGCAGCTTAATCTTATTAAATAGCAGTTTCTCTATTTGAAATATTTATCTGCTAAACATCTAATCTATAAACTGTTTGTAAAAGATCAGTTCAGTGAGAAGTAGAACACTTCGTTTTATTAAGAAACAGATCAGTTCGTTTTATTGTTGTTCAATCTGTATATATAGGAGTCAGATCATCTCCAGTCTTATTAACATTGTCATCTGAAGATGCTTATATGGCTGCATTGACTAAGACAGCCAAACAGCTGCAGAAGGTTTATTATAATTTTGTTCGGATTTGAATGATGTCAGGTAACCATGCATCTGTCTTCAATATGACCTTAGACCCCCACAATAAGAGAAGTCACATTGAAAGGTAATAGAAACAGATCAGATGAACTTAAAAGAGAAAAGCAAATAATTTTTTTTTAAAATTTAAAATTATACGTCTCTAGTAATGGAAAGTACTAAAAAAAAAAAAAAAACATAGACCATGGAAAATGTTACTTCAAGAAATTCCATCTAAGACTTCAGTTTTTGAGAAAGTATTTCATTCATGGAAATAATATACAGATAAAAAAAGGGAATGACTTATCAAGTAAATACATTGTAAGAACGAGTAAACATGGGAAGAAATATCCGAATCCATATCCGAGATCAGGATTTAAAAACAGTTATCCGAGTAAAACAGATCCGGATATAGATATTAAAGTTTTAGATCCGTCATGTATGGATACGGATAATGAAATAATTTTAGATTAGATATCTGTATTTGGTCTAATTAGTTTTTTTTTTTGTTTTTTTTTTAAACCTTCAAAATTTAATCCATATCCTTTCATTCAAAATCAAATTTTTTTTTCATATTCTAATTTTTTTTTTAATTCTTAATTTCATGATTATTATAATATTATTATTTTTTATCAAAATAATTATTATAATATATTTAATTAAAAATAAAAAAAATTGGTCGGATCTAGATATTCGAGATCTCCGGATACGAATACGGATAGTAAAATTACGGATCTAATGGATATAAATATCCTAAAAAAGCTGAATATGCAGATCCGGTACAGAACTAAGGAGGTGGATTACACACAAGAGAGTCACAAGATTGTTTATAAGGGAACTGATGACATCTGATGGATCATTAGGCAAAGAAAATAATCATAATGTACCCTATCGATGAAAACGTGCATAAATTCAAGAGAGAATATAAACAGATAACAAATATCATTTATCTCATTCCTTTTTTTCCTTTGTTTTGGTCAAACCAGATACTAATCAGTTTCATGACACGATTTTGAGTTTCAAGGTCAGCTTCGGTCTAGATTATTGCCATTATCATATATACCTGAGTGGAGTCAAGACTAAATTCTTCTGACTTTTCTATATTCTTTTGTTAAAATTTTTGAAACTCAAAACTAAATTTTCTATATTATTTTTGCCGTAGAAACTCAAGACTAAATTCTGCATCATGTTACACAGCCCTATGCATATTTATTCTTGAGTTTCTACGGAAAAAATTAGATTAAATTCTGCATTGGGGGGGGGGGAGGGGGGGGGAGTTACATGATATAGAAAACATCAAAGAGATAAAAGTAATTCTAGTTTCACAAGATCACTCCATCATCTATAGTTTCAAGGACATACTAACCTAAGAGCTTGTGTTTGCTGTTTGTTGCCGCACATAAAGAAGCCGTGAAAGCATACTCGTGCCCTGTAGTACACAAAAATGAAATCTGGTTATAAAATTGCAAAATGAAATAAAAGTGGAGTCATAACTATAAATTTTAAAGTTTCAACTTTAAAACTTGGGAATATTATATTTTGGTGGATATCTTTGCAAAAACATGCCGTTGCCAGGACTTGAACCCGGGTCTCTCGGGTGAGAGCCGAATATCCTAACCAACTAGATTTCAGCGGTTAAGTGTGCAACATCATGATTTTGGTCTAATTGGCCAAAAACTCTGAAAAAGTAAAAAATACATATATTTTTTTTCCAGGTTTAGAATAGGTTATTAGTAGATGACAGATCTGTAGACCTGAGATATATATATATCTAAAAACGTAAAAAAAAAAAAAAAAAGATGAATGATGCAAAAATGGTCATAGGCAGCCGCAAACTAGGGTCCCAGAAGAGGGAATCTTGTGGAAGAAGATGAAGGGAGTATTACAATTGTGCAATCGACTTACCACTGGACCATTGCATTTTTTCTTCAATTTTTGGTAGATAGATTGTAAAGATGACACTTAATATACTTAGGCCGAGCTAGAGACTTTAATATACTTAGGCATGAATATTAGATAGATTGGATGACACTTTATTATTCTTCACAAATGTGGGTCCATAATTTATAGTAAACAAAGTAAGACTCGATTAGTAACATAATTTAGTGGTTGTAAATTCATCACAAAAATATATTACCCAATGAACCTTAATATTTTTTTTGGTAAACATGAACCTTAATAATTTTTGGTTGAAGTAAACTCCATCACAAAAGAGAGAAACCTTCGTTAATTTCCACAATGAGATTTAAAGCATTTATCCATTTAAAAAAAAAAAAAACACATAAAACATAGATTTATTTAGGTTTTAATTTGATCAAAGGTAATAGCAATGACTAACATTTATCATGCCCTGATACGATCAATGGATAATTTAAGATCCTTATTCAGGCGGAGGTACATAAAATGAAAGCAAATCAAAGCACTACGTTATTATTTTCTGAACTTGACCTGTAGATCCATGACAATCCTTGGGTCTAACTGGAACGCAGTTGCAAGAATACTTTGGTCTATCTGTGGGTTAGAACCAAACACAGTGTTGGCAACAGTGATGACACCTGGGTTTTGGCTACTCAAACCAGCGAATGCAACCGCGGGACAATTACCAACGTTCACTAGGAAATGTATAAGTCCCTCTGGAAACACAAACACATCACCCATGTTGAGTGTTTTAGTGAAGAGACGGTTGTCTGGATTTGACGTGACAAACCCAACTAAAAGCGTTCCTTGTGCGACAAACAAGATCTCGGTGGCACGTGGGTGGGTGTGAGGTGGGTTATATCCGTTAACTGCGAAATCAAGACGAGCAAATGAGATTCCAAGAGTGTTTAACCCAGGAAGGTTGTTAGCATTGACGGCTGTGACGGTTGAGCCAGTTTTTGGATTAGGTGTTCCTGCTTTGTCGAGCCCTGGAAAAAAGAAGTCATCTGCTGTGGCGAGCTTTGGGTCCTTACAGAACTTTCCATTCACAAACACTGAACATAATAACCAAAGAAAAAAAGTGTTAGAACGTAGTGAAATCTCCTAACTAGCTATATATTAAATTTATATTAAAATATATTAGTTAAAAATGATTAGGAAGTGAATAATATACATACCGCCATCTGCTGGGGTGTTGACGGCGACGCAGAAGTCTTGAAGAGGGCTTGGGTCCGAAGCATTGGTTAATGAAAGTGTTATAGCCAAGAGAGATAGAACTACAAGAAATGAGAGACTCTTCATGGTCAAATATTAGTTGAAAGCAATTCTTCCAAGAGAGGAAGGGTTTTTGTTTCTTGATTGGTTTTAGTGGAAAGATAAGAAAACTTATGAGACATAGATCTCAATTTATAGATGAATTTAGGTGTTGAACAAGTCCGTATGAATTAATGATCAACTTGATGTTTGAAATGGTTAAAAGATTGTGGAATTTTGTTCTTTCTACAAACTGTGTTTATGATGGTAATATTTAAACTGAAAAAAAAGGTGAAAATTAAGAAGTATATATCAATGAAATATGATGCATTTGAAGTTTGGCAAAGGTTGGCTCCAACATTTGGAATCTTATGGTTGTTACCGGTACAAAAAAGAAAAAAAAAAAAGAAAAAAAAAAAGTTGATAAGATGGTTGCATAGATAATAACTTTCATTTTTCCATTGTAAGTGTAATTTTTTTTTTATAAGATGGTTACTGACTCATCAAATTTTAAACACGTAGCATTATATTCAGTAAAAGTATGTCATGTGCCATCTAACTTACCAATAATTAATGATTTGATTAATACCATTTCGATCAAAGTTGATTTTACTATACATTTAGAAGTTCATGTAGTTTATTTAACAATTTTGTGAGTTGAACTAGAAAACTTGTTGGACCTTAATTTGTTGGTATAGTATAAAGCATCGCGCAAATTGTTGAGGCTAAACTTTGCCTTTTTTCCACCCGTAAATCTAGAAATGTGAAGATATATTTTTACAAAAATTATGAATAAAATGAAAGCAAACCTTTAGAAACATAGTATATTATTTGAGACGTCAAACTATTCTACCTTTAAAATAACAATTATCAGAAAATTAAATAATTTTTTTAAAAATCATATTAAAACTCAATTGTAATCAATTGTAAATCGAATCAATCAAAAAATCTAAAAGCAATCGTGCATCGCGCATTAAAAGTCTTAGGTCTTGTTTTTTTTTTTTTGTCGACAAAAAGTTTGGAAGCTTAGGTCTTGTTTAATAACATAATATTGTGGTCGTAAATTCATGGAATAAATATGATTTGATGGAACAAAATTGAGTCACAAAAGAGGACAGTTTCCGTGAATTTCTAAAATGACGCTTCTCCTTCTCTGCCTTGACTTGAAACCCATGAGGTGGAGCTAAGCCCTCAAACCAAATGAGCTACAAGATGATCTGGCTTATAAAATGACGCTATCCAATTTTAAAACCATTAAAAAACATTTATTTATTCAGAATTTGATCAAAGTAAAAGCAACAACAGACATCATGTAATGATAAAATGAAACGGGTAATACATGATCCTTAGTAAAGGTAAAAGCAATTGAAACAACGATATTATATTTAATTTTTAGGTTTAAACTTGACCTGAAGATCCATGACAATCTTAGGATCCAACTGGAACGCCCTTGCAAGAATACTTGCATCTATCGGTGGGGTAGACCCAAACACGGTGTTGGCAATAGTGATGACACCTGGGTTTTGGCTACTCAAACCAGCGAATGCAACGGCTGGAAATTTACCAACGTTCACTTGGAAATGGATAAGTCCTTCTGGAAACACAAATACATCGCCTGGGTTTACGATTTTACTGATGAGGCGATTGTCTGTGTTTGACGTGACAAACCCAACTAAAAGCGTTCCTTGTGCGACATACAAGATCTCGGTGGCACGTGGGTGGGTGTGAGGTGGGTTCTGTCCGTTTACACCATAGTCTATACGGACAACTGAGATTCCAAGAGTGTTTAACCCTGGAATCTGGTTAACATTGACGGGTGTAACATTTGACTGGACTGCATTAGTTACGGGTCTTGCATTGTGAAGCCCTGAGAAAAAGAAGTCATCTGCGGTCGCGAGCTTTGGGTCCTTGCAGAACTTTCCGTTCACAAAAACTGAACAAAAGAAAAACAAATACCAAGAAAATATAAGAAACGAGAAGTAGTTTACAAATGTGAGTAAAAATGACTAGGAAAGTGATCATGTACATACCACCATTTGCCGGGGTGTTGACAGCGACGCAGAAGTCTTGAAGAGGGCTTGGATCAGAAGCAATGGCTAATGGAAGTGTTATAGCCAAGAGAGATAGAACTACAAGGAATGAGAGAGTACTCTTCATTATTGCCATATTTAGTTGAAACAATTCTTCGAAGAGAGAAAGAAGGGTTTTTGTTTCTTGAATATGGTTGTAATTGAGAGATACAAAAAAAAACTAATGCGACACAGAACTCAATTTATAGATGAGTTTAGGTGTTGAACTAGTCGGTACACTTGCAAAATACAAGAAATTTAAAATGATGAACGTGGTGTTTGAAATGGTAAATGTATCTAAATTGTCTTTCATCAATACAATACGTTTACAGTGGTAATATTTAAATTCCACAAAGTTAAATTCGAATTAAAAAGCTTGTATAGTTGAAACATGATGCACTTAAATTTGAAATGGCAAGTGTCGGCCATCATGTATATAGTTCAACAAATTATACTTTTAAAGTTTTAATTTGTTGAATGATTCTTCCCTCAATTTGTCATTTAGTTTACTGAGTACTCCAACAAAATGTCAATGTGAACGTGTTGAGGTATGTTAAATTGTTAAACTTTTGTTGGTTTTGTTTGATTGTTTCTTTAGATGACTAGATAGTTACCCGCGCTATATATAGCGCGGGAGAAATATTTGTTTTATATTTCGTTAGATTCGGTGTTTTAGATTCGATTTTTTTAATGATTAATATTTTATTTATCATTACATATGTAGTTTGTGTTGTGTTAATTAAAATTACTAATATATAATTACGTACATACGCTGTTATATTTGTATACAAATTTATTTAATCATTTAGATTATAACATAATTTGGTTGTAAAGTGGTATTATGTATATATTTTTACATTATTCAAAAATTCTATAACAGTTTGATTTAATCCAATATCAATTATTAATGATTAGAAATTTGAACCAAGATCTGTTATGACATATCTTTATCTGCTTTGAGCCGCTTTGACCCGTCATGATCCATTGATCCGTCTTGACTCGTTCTGACCCATTGTAAAGTATATTGTACAGTGTGAGGAAATATTTAGCATCTTCTTTATTATTATATATGGTTTGCGTTGTATTAGCTAAAAGTATTAATATTATATATATATATATATATATATATATATATATATGATTAAAATTACTAATATACCAAATTGTATACCGGAAATAAAAATTTAATATGTAGAAAAGATTTCCACATTGTTAATTTCATAAAGTACATCAAAGTAATTGAATTTTACCAAATTTAAATGTTTATTGAATTTTCGTACATCATATCAACATAAGATAGTGAATTATGTTCGGATTATGTTTCATAATATCAATCATTTTAGTGAAAATATTAGATTTTTATCAAGTAAATTCTAACAGATATATTATATGATTTAGAGAGATCCGACGGATAGAGTTTAATGAGTTAAATACAAATTGTATATAATATATATTGTGAATTAAAATTATCATATATAAATGTTAAACTATTATTAGTAAACCAAAACTATTATTTAAACAATATCATAATATATAAAATAATTCATGTTCACTGTCAAAAAAAAAGTTTGTTTTAAGAACTTCAAATTCATACATACAGTATACAGTATGTGGAAAAAAGTATAAATAATTATATTATTAAATTTATGTGATTATTTAATTATTTACAAAACATATGATCAAATAAAAATGAGAGGAAGAAATAATATTAACAAATAATTAGAGGATTTAATTGGAGAAAAAATAGGAAGAGAGAGAATAATTAGTTGAATTTAAATTTAAATTTAATGATTTACCATTAAATAAATATATGTATGATTATATTTATTTAAACTATTAACTGTCCAATGGCATTTATTGTAATATGCCATGTAGATGCAAGGTTATTTTAGTTTTAACATTGCTTAAATAATAGTATAGAGATAAGACTCGATTATGTCAACCAATGTATATTATAATGATAAGATAGCTAATGCTTTTGGAGGATAATTTACCCTCTCACATAAATCTGAACCTATCGGTCGTAAATCCAGCGTTGTCGTACGTGTCCAATTAATATATGTGTAACTCAACTATACACTAAGCCAAGTATATGTGTCTCACCCATACCAACCTAGCCAAGAATTTTTTATTTTTTTTCCTTTAAACAGATCACGTTTTATCATACGAAATTTAAAAGTGGGTATGATCTAGCTAATCTTGTTTCAGTGCATCTTATAGTTATCAAAAAGAGATCTTCGTTGCGCGGAATTCCAACATTAATATATTATAAAAAAAGTTGTTAAATTATTTATAAATACTAATAAATCATTAATTTTAAATATAATTATAAAGATAATTTATTATGTCCCATAAAACTTACCATATTTTAAAGTTAAAATCATTCGATTCAAAAATATTTTCAAACATTATATATATATATATATATATATATATATATATATATATATATATATATTTGGATCACAACATAAACAAAACCATATTTCCACTCATGATACATTATAAAAATTATGTATCACCCCTAATTGAATGATTTATTGTACAACATTTGAGTTTTTATTTACCTATTCTATATTTGTTATTTTTAGTGTATAATTTTGAAATCTTTTACTTAAAATACGAATATTATAATACTTTTTAATATATTTTTTTAAAAATAGATGTTTTCAGAAAATCCAACTGTAATTTTATGCTCATATATTCCAAAAAATATTGGTGTAGATATTTCTAATATTTTTTAAGAAAGTTAACTATAATTGCTCTATAATTTTCTCACATTCAGTTTGTTAAATCGTTTTAACACTTTGATTATTTATCTCTAGTTTTGTTATTTGTTTGGAGTAGTTCCAGTGACCACCGTTTTTATCCGATAGAATGAGAGAAACTTAGGCTTGTCATTTTTTTTCATTTTTTGTAAAATGGGGATTGTCACTTTTTTGTTAAAGAACTTGAGGATTGTCATACTTTTCAAACTTGAGGATTTAAGAATTTAGGGACTAATATTTTTTAAATTTTTTTTAATACATAACTATCTTCTATCATGAATTTGTTGGAATTTATCTCTCGCTAGTGCTGACCTAATGTTGGTCCATATTTTTGTGAAAAAAGTCTCAGGTCTCGTCGCTTAATAACATCATGTTGTGATCGTCGTAAATTCATATAAAATAATAATTTGATGGACGTAAATAATTGTTTTGTGAAAGAAACATGAGTATTTTTTTCCGCAAATTTCCAAAAAAAAATAAATGAAAAAAACACAGAACATTGATATTTATTTAGAATTTGATCAAGGAAAAAGCAACAACAAACATATCATGTCAGGCGGAAGTAAATAAAATAAAAGCCAAATGAAAGCAAAGTATTATTATGGTTTCTTGAACTTAGCCTGTAGATCCATGACAATCCTAGGGTCCAACTGGAACGCAGTTGCAAGAATACTTGGGTTGATCTGTGGGTTAGACCCAAACACTGTGTTAGCAATAGTGATGGCACCTGGGTTTTGGCTACTCAGACCAGCGAATGCAACCGCTTTTGAATGGCCAACATTTGCTTGGAAATGGATAAGTCCCTCTGGAAACACAAAGACATCACCCTCGTTGAGGGTTTTAGTGAAGAAACGATTGTCTGGGTTTGACGTGACAAAACCAACTAGAAGTGTTCCTTCTGCCACAACCAAGATCTCAGTGGCACGTGGGTGGGTGTGAGGTGGGTTCTGTCCCTTAGGTGCATAATCAATACGGACAAGTGAGATTCCAAGGGTGTTTAACCCTGGAAGCTGGTTCACATTGACTGGTGTCACGATAGACCCAGTTTTTGCATTAGGTGTTCCCTCTTTGAGCTGGAAAGAGAAGTCATCAGCGGTCACGAGCTTTGGGTCTTTGCAGAACTTTCCGTTCACAAATACTGAACATAATAATCAAAGAGAAAAAGGTGTAAGAATGTATTGCTTTCTCATAATAATCAAAGAAAAAAAAATGTTGTTAAACATGATTAGGAAGTGAATAATGTATATACCGCCAGCTGCTGGGGTGTTGACGGCGACGCAGAAGTCCTGAAGAGGGCTTGGGTCCGAAGCATTGGTTAATGAAAGTGTTATAGCCAACAGAGAAAGAATTGCAAGAAATGAGAGACTCTTCATGGTTGTATGTTTAGAATGAGGTTAATAATGGAGAGATGATAAACTTATGAGACATAGATCTCAATTTATAGATAAATGTAAGTGTTGAACTAGTCCATATGAATGATGAACTGGATGTTTGCAATGGTTGAAAATTATCTAGTTGTGTTCCCTCCACACAGTGTTCATGGTGGCCGGTAATATTTTAAAATGAAGTGAAAATTATAAAGTAATATATATATATCAATAAAATATAACCCAATAAGTTTAAAATGGCAAGTGTTGGCGATTATATATATAGTTCAACAAATTAATTATACATAAATGGTTAAATTTGCTGAATGATTCTTCCCTTAACTTGTCATATATCAAAAAGAAGAGTCGAACAAAAGGTCAATACAGTATGTGCGATTGTTGAGATTTAAAATGTTTAACAAAATAAAATTTATGCAGCTGATAATGACATGACTATATCAACAAAATTATTATAAAAAAAAATCCAAAATGGACACTTGAGAATTTTATAATAATAAGAGAACTAATGTAAATCCATCTTCGAGAAATAGCCAAGATATGTATGTGCTTCACCCATAAACAACCCTACCATGAATCCCTCTCTTGATGTATATATATACCTTTATGTCATCAAACAGAGATGATTTTAAAGTGATAATAAATACAAATTTTAACTGTTTTACATGATTAGCTAGAGCCTAAATCATACACACTTTCAAGTACATCTCCAAAATTCTCTTGTTGTTTGACAAAGCATTAAAGCAAAAGATGGCAAGATTAGATGAATCATGAATCATACAAATAAGCATACATTTTTGATTTTTTTATAACTCGAGTGATCCATTTCAACGGACACCATGAGCTCCGAGTCAGGTTGCGGGGATATTTACTCCCTAGCTGATTCTTGGGTCAATGGGCCATGAGATGCCCGGAGAGACCATGTGAATGTTCCGGTGACCAAGTAAAAATAAATAGAGAGTTTCGCGCTTGAGGGGAATCGATCCCTAACCTAGACCAACATGACAACTCTTTCTCGAGTGAAACCACTAGAGCACCACCACTTGGTTAAATAAGCATACGTTGATGATTACGGTTTATATCCTAGTAAAAAGACCCGACTCCGAGCAGAGGTTGACCATACGACGTGTAATATAATAATCATGAACAACACTGTAGAGGAAGAGACGACTTTATTTCAGGACTTTGCAATAAAACACTGATAACAATGCTTCAACTACCAAGCTAATGTGAGATCCATGGATTTAGTTTCTGTGGAGCTCGGTCACTGATATTTAGTATTATACTGCTTTCTTATAAATAAACCACTACTTATAGATTTTTATTTTGTCTCGTATATATTGTACTACACGATTGAATTTGAATTTAGATTATGACACAACAATAACATTGATACATACTATTCGACCACAAGGATTATTTCATACACTATTTGTTATATTTTTATACTGTAGACTAATATTGCTGATAATGTTATTTTACTTTTTTTGTCCGGGAATTTTTTTGTTCGTTGGATATACTTGTAAAATATGCTGTTTTTTATACGGCGGCTATTTATCTAAGGTCAACGAGATGAAGTGTCTATTAGAATTTACTAGAAGGTTTTGAATCTGCAACCTTCGCATTATTAGCACGATGCTCTAAGAAATTGAGCTAATATAATGGGCCATTTGCATGAAATCTACATTTACTTTAAATGACATTTACATTCTTTTTATTCAGATTATGGGCCATTTGCATGAAATCTACATTTACTTTAAATGACATTTACATTCTTTTTATTCAAATTATGCAAGAAGTTGATCTTCTACCTCTTTTCCATGTAAACCAAGAAATACTTAAAGATCATATAATATACACATAGGCGTGTAATGCTTAGATTTGTGTCAAAACCCCTATTTGGTGTAAAAGGTTTTCTTATTCATTTAGTTGTCAAGGCTTTGCCTTATATATAAGATATTAACTTAGATACACATATGTAATTACCAAACTATGCAAGGGTAATTAACTAGATACATAAGGAGACAATATGTTACTCAATACCCCCCCCTTAAGTTGGAGTATTGAGATCACAAATACCCAACTTGAGCAAAAAATTGTCTTTTTTACCAACTACGGATTGGTAGCTCTGAGCTAAATAAGCGTATGTGCTATTTTTGGCCTGAAAACTTTAATTTGGGCCATAAATGAGAATTTCCCTAAAAACAATGATTTATTCAGAATTTGATCAAGGTAAAAGCAACTACAGACATCATGTCATGATAAAATGAACGGGTAATACATAAACCTTATTGAGCCGGAGGTACATATAGTAAAAGTAATAACTGAAACAATATTATTAATTTTTAGGTTTAAACTTGATCTGAAGATCCATGACAATCTTAGGATCTAACTGGAACGCCCTTGCAAGAATACTTGCATCTATCGGTGGGGTAGACCCAAACACGGTGTTGGCAATGGTGATGACACCTGGGTTTTGGCTACTCAGACCAGCGAATGCAACAGCAGGATATTTACCAACGTTCACTTGGAAATGGATAAGTCCTTCTGGAAACACAAATACATCGCCTGGGTTTAGGGTTTTACTGATGAGGCGATTGTCTGTGTTTGACGTGACAAACCCAACTAAAAGCGTTCCTTGTGCGACATACAAGATCTCGGTGGCACGTGGGTGGGTGTGAGGTGGGTTCTGTCCGTAAACTCCATAATCAATACGAACAATTGAGATTCCAAGGGTGTTTAACCCAGGAATCTGGTTGACATTGACGGTTGTCACATTTGACTGGACTGCATTAGTTACGGGTCTTGGATTTTGAAGCCCTGAGAAAAAGAAGTCATCTGCGGTCGCGAGCTTTGGGTCCTTGCAGAACTTCCCGTTCACAAAAACTGAACAAAAACAACCAAATAATAAGGTATGAGAAGTAATTTACAAATGAGAGTAAAAGTGATTAGGAAAGTGATCATGAACATACCTCCATCTGCTGGGGTGTTGACAGCGACGCAGAAGTCTTGAAGAGGGCTTGGATCAGAAGCAATGGCTAATGGAAGTGTTATAGCCAAGAGAGATAGAACTACAAGAAATGAGAGACTCTTCATTATTGCCATATTTAGTTGAAACAATTCTTCGAAGAGAGAAAGAAGGGTTTTTGTTTCTTGAATATGGTTGTAATGGAGAGATACAAAAAACTTATGAGACATAGACCTCAATTTATAGATGAGCCTAGGTGTTGAACTAGTCCGTACACATGCAAATCCAAGAAGTTTAAAATGATGAATTTGGTGTTTGAAATGATAAAAGTATCTAAATGGAAAACTCGAATTAAAAAAACTATATTTCTCCAAAGAAACATGATGAACTTAAGTTTGAAATGGCAAGTTTCGGCGATTATAGTTCAAAAATATATACGTTCAAAGATTTAATTTGTTGAATGATTCTTCCTCAGTTTGTCATTTAGTTTACTGACTCGAACAAACGGTCAATGTGAACGTGTTGGGGTTTGTTAAAATGTTAAACATATGTTGGTTTTGTTTGATTGTTTCTTTAGATGATAAGACTTGACTATATGTCAACTAAGATATACTATATTATAATGATAAGATAGTTAATGCTTTTGGAGGATACACTAGCCATCGGTCGTAAATTAATCCCTCGTTGTACGTGTCTATTATATGTATAACTGGACTATACACTAGCCAAATATATGTGTCTCACCCATAACAACCCAGCCAAGAATTATTCATGGTGATTTTCTTCGAAGTTTATTTTTATTTTTCTTTTGTTTCAGTGGATCTTATAGTTATCAAAAAGTGATCACGTTTTGTCATACGATAATCAATACATATTTCAACCCTTTTAACATATGAAAAAGAAAAAAGAAAAAAGAAAAACAAGATTGCTAGATGCCTAGATTATACTTACTTTTAAATTTTATGGGTCTCCAATTCCAAAAAAAAATTGGCAATAAATAGATTGATTTAAGTGATATATATTTCACTTGAAATCCTATCACAGTTTTGATATGGGATATTTTTCATACGAACTTTTAAGCATTGATTGTCAAGTTATTTAGAAATTACCAGAGACTAAGTGATCGGATAAATAGTTGTAGTGCAAAATTTTTTTCCTTAGAGCATTTTCATTAGTAGGGGTTCTCCCCATAGTAGCCTACCCCATAGTATCTCACATGTATTTTATTAAAACATTTAATGTATAATTAAATATAAAAAAAAAATTGAACCACTTGCAAATTGACAAATATCAGGAGATCTAGTTTCTGATTTTAATGAGAATCATTCTTTGGATAGAACATTTTTTCTATTTTTCTCCACTTTTTTTTATTTTTTAATGATGAGATATATATATCCTAATGGGTATAGTATACTCTTAGGGGAAAGAGATTTTGATGAAGTCGAATAACATGCCCCTACCAAACTATGTAATGGCGATTTAGTCGTTAATGTTGAAGTTAATTAGTCCGATAGCAAAATTCTAGAGTAGTTCCAAATGATCACCACGGTTTTTATTGTATAGAATGAGAGAAACTTGAGGCTTGTCCTTTAACAAAAAAAAAAAAAACTTGAGGCTTGTCATTTTTTATTTTTTTTTTGGTAAAATGAGGATTGTCACTTTTTGTTAAAGAACTTGAGGATGTCATACTTTTCAAACTTGAGGATTTAAGAATTTAGGGACTAACATTTTTTTTTTAATTTATATATATATATATATATATATATATAACTATCTTCCTATCATAAATTTGTTGGAGTTAATCTCTCGTTAGTGCTGACCGAATGTTGGTCGTTTGGTGTGGTCGTAAATTCATGAAAAAATTATAATTTGATGGACTTGAATAATTAATTTGTTGGTGAAAAAAAACATAAAACATTGATTTATTTAGAATTTGATCAAGGTAAAAGCAACGACAGACATATCATGTCATGATACCAAGAATGGATAATACAAGATCTTTATTCAGGCAGAGGTAAATAAAATAAAAGCCAAATGAAAGCAGAATATTATTATGGTTTCTTGAACTTAGCCTGTAGATCCATGACAATCCTTGGGTCCAACTGGAACGCAGTTGCAAGAATACCTGGGTTGATCTGTGGGTTAGAACCAAACACGGTGTCGGCAATAGTGATGGCACCTGGGTTTTGGCTACTCAGACCAGCGAATGCAACCGCTTTTGAATGGCCAACATTTGCTTGGAAATGGATAAGTCCCTCTGGAAACACAAATACATCACCCTCGTTGAGAGTTTTAGTGAAGAAACGATTGTCTGTGTTTGACGTGACAAAACCAACTAGAAGTGTTCCTTCTGCCACAACCAAGATCTCAGTGGCACGTGGATGGGTGTGAGGTGGGTTCTGTCCGTTAACTGCATAATCAATACGGACAAGTGAGATTCCAAGGGTGTTTAACCCTGGAAGCTGGTTCACATTGACTGGTGTCACGATAGACCCAGTTTTTGCATTAGGTGTTCCCTCTTTGAGCTGGAAAGAGAAGTCATCCGCGGTCACGAGCTTTGGGTCTTTGCAGAACTTTCCGTTCACAAATACTGAACATAATAATCAAAGAGAAAAAGGTGTAAGAATGTATTGCTTTCTCATAATCAAAGAACAAAAAAATGTTGTTAAAAATGATTAGGAAGTGAATAATGTATATACCGCCAGCTGCTGGGGTGTTGACGGCGACGCAGAAGTCCTGAAGAGGGCTTGGGTCCGAAGCATTGGTTAAGGAAAGTGTAATAGCCAAGAGAGAAAGAATTGCAAGAAATGAGAGACTTTTCATGGTTGTATATATGTTAGAATGCTAGGGTTTTTGTTTCTTGAATGAGGTTATTAATGGAGAGATGATAAACTTATGAGACATTGATCTCAATTTATAGATAAATGTAGGTCAACTTGAAGAGGTTAAAAGATTGATCAACTTGATGTTTGAAATGGTTAAAAGATTAACTAATTGTGTTCCCTCCACACAGTGTCCATGGTGGTAATATTTTAAAATATAGTGAAAATTAAAAAGTATATATATTAATGAAATATAACCCACTGAGTTTGAAATGGCAAGTGTTAGCGATATATATAGTTCATTATACATAAATGGTTTAATTTGTTGAATGATTCTTCCCTTAACTTGTCATTTATCAAAAAGAAGACTCGAACAAAGGTCAATACAGTATGTGCGAATGTTGAGATTTATAATGTTTAAAAAAGTAAAAATTATGTAGATGATCAGACACGACTATATCAACAAAATTATTAAAAAAAATCGAAAATGGATACTTAGAATTTTATAATGGTAAGAGAACTAATGTTATTCCATCGACAAATAGCCAAAGATATGTATGTGTTTCACCCATAAACAAACAGCCATGAATCCTACTCTTGATGTGTATACCTTAGTGTTATCAAACCGAGATGATTTTACACATAACGTGATATTAAATACATATTTTAACTGTTTTTGTATGATTAATTAGAGCCTAAATCATAACACTTTCAAGTAAATCTACAACTTTCTAACCGAGTAGTTTTGGTCTAGTGGTTCCCACTTCAGGAGGAGTTGTTATGTTGGTTATCGATCAATTTTTTTCAAGCGCATAACTATCTAGTCATTTTCACTTACCCACCGGAACATTCACATGGCCATTTCGAACTCCGAGATTAGTCGGATCTCATGATATGTTGATCTGAGAATCAACTAGATTGTAAACATCTCTTCGATTTGATTCGGAGCACCGGTTCACCGAGTTATCAAAAAAAAAAAAAAAATCTACAACTTATAATTTTTTTTCTTTTTCATTAAAACTTCTTATAATTCTACATATATCTTGTTGTTTGACAAAGCATTAAAGCAAAAAAAAATGGCAAGGTTAGATGAATCATACAAGGAAGCATACGTTGATAACGGTTTCTATCATAGTTAAAAGACCCGACTCCGAGCAGAGCTCGACCATAAGACGTGTAATATAATAATCATGAACAACGTCACTGTAGAGGAAGAGACGACTTTATTTCAGGATTTTGAAATGAAGCACTGATAACAATGTTTCAACAACCAAGCTAATGTGAGATCCATGGATTCAGTTTCTATGGAGCTCCGTCATTGTTATATAGTATTATTCTGTTTTCTTAAGTTTTTCTAATAAGTAAATCACTACTTAGCTTATAGATATTTATTTTGTGTCGTATAATTGTACTACACTATTGACTTTGAATTTAGATTATGGCACAACAACATACTTTTCAACCACAAGGATTTTTTCACACATTATATGTTATATTTTATACTGTAGACTAATATTGCTGTATACAATTTAAATTTGTTTTTGAGCAAAGAAAAGAAAAAAATTAATTTTGTTCGTTGGATATATATACTGTTTTTATGCAGTATCATGATGATACTCATGGTCATGGGCATACGTCAATTTACATTGTAGAAGGATTTGTCTTAATAAAAGAGTTGGTCAAATCAAAATACTTTTCCAATGAAAAGAGAGAGTCTTGTGAATAAATTTAAAAACAAAGCCTTCCAAGCTAGTAGTGGAAAAAAATTAATAACTATTTCACAAAAAAATTTCTTTTATAAAATTAGATGGCCCAGGTTCAAACCTTTGGCTTTGATCGATTTGATTAAACACCTGTCAGAACTCCAAGCTAGGGTGGATTAAGAGACTTTGGTGTTGCAAATAGATCAAATTTTGAAGTTTTTTTCTTTTCTTTTCTTTCTAATGAACCAAATACAACCCAAGAATCATGGAGAGGCCATTGTAATAGTTTTCAGAGGCAAGTTTCGAGATGAATTTTTAATGTGACTAGATATGACATACCCAACTGGATTAGATTCAGAAATCATCTTTTTCTTTTTTTCCCTGAATAGTACTTTCTTTATTTATCTTATTTCCTCTTAAAGATATATATAATGTTTTGAGATGAGTAAAGATGTAACTACTAATAAAAGACAGAAAAAGATTCCAATGACAGATAAAAGAGGAATTAGGTTGCTAGTTTGTGTTTTGTGTATAGGTGAGAAGCTCTGGGGTAGTAAGAGGGACTAGATACAATACCCAGAGTAGATCAGTAGTTGTGAGATCGCTTCAGGGGTACTAAGAGGGACTAGAGCCCATACCCGAAGTTAATGTATGTGTGTGTGAAGCTCTCAGGTAGCACACAAGATCAAAACCCATACACAGTGGATAAGGGATGCTATGTCGTAGTATGGTAAAGCCATGCCCATAATAGCTTTGTAAGCAAGTTTGAGTGAAGCTTCGGGTAGCACACGAGATCATAACCCATATCCAAAATGGAACAGGCATGCTCTATTGTAGTATTGTAAAGCCATACCCAGAGTAGAACCTTAGCCCCAGTCTTACACTTGGACTGTGCCATGGTGCGGATGGATTAGTTGGTGCTTGTGTAGAGGATGTTTGTATTGTGTGATGCATTTTCCAAAAGGCACTTGCGTGTTAGATAGATTGCTTGATTTTTCTATGAATTTATTTATATTGTGGTCCTTGTTGTTACTACATGACCATGTGAGCAGGACGGATCGTTCTCACTGAGTAGACCATCAAACCATTTACTCACACCTTTTTTAACAGATGCAGGTGAGGAGTAAGAGAGGAGTCGGGAGTATATGTGGTGGTTCTTTAGGGTGTTTTTTAAGTGTTTTATTTGGGTTTTATAAAAAACATATTTCCTTATTAAGCTAAGTTAGTTTCCCGTTATTCTAGTTATGAGATTTACGATGCATTTATTGGGGTTTGAGTTTTGAAATTATTTAATGAGGGTTTTAAGACAATTATTGAATATTTTTGTTATTTATTAAATATTTGTGGAAAGCATGAGATCGGGTGTCGTAATTTTGGTATCACAACCAGTTTAAGGCCACTCCGGTTCTGAACCGGATGGTCAAATCTAAGTTTTTAAATCGGCCTTTGAAAGGTTTTTGAAAGAGTTATCTGAAAGTAGCATCACCACTACATCTCGCTCACGCGTAGTGTTACAATAGAATAGGAGATCTTAGTTAAGGGTTCTATATTTTAGTGATCTTGTCTTGAACTGGGTTCTATTGCAGAGCAACATGCCACCTAAGAACGTCGTAGTGCCAGCTCGTCGTGTGTTGAGAAGTGGCGCAGGGAACCCCCATGATGACTCTCCTGCAGACTTTGCAGGGAGTGTAAGCAATTGGAGGGGGGGGGTCTTGTCCGCAAGCACATGTCCGACTTAGAGGGGGGAACGAGAGAGGCAACAGTTTGGGGCCAAATCCCATGTCCTAATAGTTAAGAGGGCCAATTTTTTTTTTTTTTTTATCCAAAAAATTAAAATATTAACAAAGTTTAGATTGAAGGGCCCCAAAAAAATATAATATATATATATATTATTACAAAATCTAGAAAAGTTATTCATAAAATTTTAAAGGAATTCTTTTTAGTAAAAAGCCTAAAAAGAAAGCTGAAGGACCCAAAAAATTTTGCCCAATGACCCATTAAAGTGTTGAGCCGGCCTTGCGCACACAAGAGCTTAAGAATGCAAATGCAGCAGGAGAATATGTTCCAGCATAAGGAGTACAAGCTGAGAACTTGGTAGGAGGTTAGGCTCTAATAGGAGAATGTTCAGGGCGAGATCCCAATGGTGGGAACAGTGGGTGTGGACCCCACTGTTCTTTAGAATCTGCTTGAGCATATTGTGTAGCAATTTCCTGCAATTGGTCAAGCGCAAGGAGGAGTTTTAGCACCAGCGACACATGTGCCAGAGGACGGAGAACATGGCATGCTACCACAAGCTCCAGTTAGGCTGCCACCAAGTCATGGAGAACCCACATATTGGGAGTGCTTGAGAATGATGAGGGAGTTAGGAACCGATGTCTACTATGGAGACAACCATCCGGTGGAAGCAGTTGGAAAAGAACTTCAACGCCTCTCGGTGTCCGTTGGATTGCCAAGTTGAGTTGGCGGTTAAATACATGAAAGGTGAAGCTCAAGTTAGGTGGGAAGATGTGGCACATGGTGCACATTCTGACTATCCCATACCTTGGGTGCTCTTTCAGGAAGAGTTCCAGCGCAAGTACTCCCCCCCCAGAAGCCATTAATAGGATTGAATCAGAACAGAATACATCAACCTTTATCAAGGGACTAAGAGTGTGAGGGAGTACGAGGGTGAGTTTAGCCGATTAAGGAGGTTTGTTGAAAGGGACATGGATAATCACGGTATTGTTTCTAAGTTCCTTATGGGGGTGAAAGTGGATCTGTGCACTTGTTGTCAAATGAGGGATTACAACAACTTGATTAACCTTGTGAAGAAAGCATCCCTAATTGAAGCAGGTATCGAGGAGGAAGCAAGGATCTCGAAAGCCGCTAATGCACATGCAGCTCATGGAATGAAAACCTTAAAGCGGACTCATAGCAAGGGTGGATTTAAAGACTTATTAAGTAAAACTTTGAAGTGTTTTTTCTTTCTCTTTTTAATGAACCAAATACAACCCAAGAAATCTGGAGAGACCATTGTAATATTTTTCAGAGGCAAGTTTTGAGATGAATCTTTGATGTCATATTTTATTGTTTATTTATTTTTATTTTTTATTTATTATTATTATTTTTGATGATTAAGATGTTCCGCGCCGAGATCCATACATCCCCTCAGGACAATACCCATACTCCTCCCAACGTGGATTGAACCCGTAACCTCCTAAGTCCCTACATTTTCGGTAACTCCGGGTTTAACCACTATGCCAACTCAACGTTGGTGAAAGAACTCAATGCGTCTACCCTTAATAGTACTTTCTTCATTCATCTTACTTTTCTCTTAAAGAGATAACGTTTTGAGGTTACAAGATGACTAAACATGTAATAAATAATAAAAGACAGTAATAGATTCCGATGACATATAAAAGACTGAAAACACATAATTTAAAACATTCTGCGCATTAAGACCAATCCTACTCAATCTTTAAAACTAATTCCTTTTCCTATTGATGATGTAATGTTTTACTTTATAATGGAGATTCCATTAAGTATGTTTGTGTCGATCTCAAAGTAAATAGATTGATGAACTTGAATACTTGATTGTTCCCGTTTTATTGCAAAACGTTATTCTTCATAGAATGGTAAAAAAATTTAGATGGGGAACTGAAAACTCCTTCTTTTAGAGAAACGGAGCCTAGTTGATCGCCATGAACGTAGAATTCCAAATTTTGGGGGTCAAATTGCGATCTTTTTTACATGATTAAGTGTATTTTTGTATGCAATAAACTTGAACGAGTTCTCTTTTAGCAATTATTACCACGGTAAAAATTTCGCTAAAACGTAGTTATTTGGCTGTCTTAGGCTTCTTAGCAAAGAAGGTCGCAAAATATCGTATATCTTGTGTTGAGAAAGTTGAAAAGGAGAAAACAATGAGCAACATCATGTCACGTTATTATGAACGGATTATACACGATTCCTTATTCAAACAAAGGTGAAGAAAATGAAAGCAATATTTAAAAAGAACAATAATTTTCATTTCATGATCAGAATTTGGTCTGTAGATCCATGACAACCTTAGGATCCAACTGAAACGCCCTTGCAAGAAAATTCGGGTCTATCGGTGGTTTAGACCCAAACACGGTGTTAGCAATAAGGTTCACACCGGGGTTTTGGCTGCTCAAAGCAGCAAACGCAACTGCTGGGGCTTTTCCCACGTTGAATTGGAAATGGATGAGTCCCTCAGGAAACACAAACACATCACCTTTGTTAAGCGTTTTGTTGAAAAGACGATTTTCTGGGAGTGACGAGACAAACCCAACGGAAAGAGTTCCTTTTTGGACAAACAAGATCTCGGTGGCACGTGGGTGGGTGTGAGGTGGGTTCTGTCCATTAACTCCATAATCAATACGAACAAGTGAGATTCCAAGGGTGTTTAAGCCTGGAATCTGGTTAACATTCACGGCTGTCACGTTAGACCCAACTAGACTAGATTCAGTATTACTTGCCTTGTCGAGCCCTGAGTAAAAGAAGTCATCTGCTGTGGCGAGTTTCGGGTCCTTACAGAACTTTCCGTTCACAAAAACTGAACATAATATAGCCAAATAAAAAAAAAAAGAGAATTTATACATAAGAAATATAAAAATATCGGTAAAAAAACTACGACGAAATAAACATGTACATACCACCATTTGCTGGAGTGTTGACACCGATACAAAAGTCTTGAAGAGGGTTTGGGTCGGAAGCAATGGCTAATGGAATTGTTATAGCCAAGAGAGATAGAATTGCTAGAAACGAGTGAGTCTTCATCATTGTCATATATTAAGTTAAGTTAATCTAGAGGTAAGAAACATATGAGATATAGAGCTCAAAGTATAAATGATTTTAGGTGATGAACCAATTCATATCACATTTTTATAAAGTCCAAATGAACATTTTCCATTTTGAGTAATATATTCACTGTCATGAATTTATTGTCAGTTAGTCTCTAGCTTGTGCTGACCGAATTTAATGTTGGTCCACATTTCTGTGAAAAAGTCTCGGGTCTCTTTTAGTAACATAATTTACTAATTTAGTAACACTATTTGATGGATTTAAATAATTAATTTGCATGTAAAAGAAAACTCCAATTTACGTTAAGAACATTAATCCATTTGCTTTATGAAAAAAAAAAAAAAACAGTAATCCATTTAAAAGAAAAAACATACAACATTGATTTATTCACGGTACGAAGACCGGATAATACAAAAGATCCTTATTCAGCCGGAGGTACACAAAATAAAAGCACAATATTGTGAAGACCGGATAATATTTGGTGAAAATTTGGTTCGTTTTTAAAATCTTTATAATCGAATTGGTTTAAAGTTGATCTTAACATTTCTTGGTTTATTTGTTTATATCTGTTCAAACCAATTCGATTATAAAGATTTTAAAAACGAACAAAATTTTCACCAAATATTATAGTAAACAACTTATACACAAATCTATTTACTATTAAATATTCCTCTTGACAACGTTTTGACCATCTCCAGTGAGCAACACTTCTGTTTCAGAAATTTGCATTGAAACATTTGGAGAAATGCTTTAACTGCCAAGCTGACGTGAGGTCATTGAGTTTCATTAAGTTCCTTTTTTTTTTTTTTTTTGTTGAAATTTTTCAGTTTTCACGTAAGTTTTTCTTCAATCCGGAGATCATTGATTCATTGTGTAAATTTGTTTCTGTGCGTATAACTCCCACCGTGCCACACGTATAAAATAATAATTGGTTAAATGAAACTCTTTCCTTTTTCTTTTTTTCTATTGGTTAAAATAATAATTCATTAATTATTATTTTAATCAATTATTATTTACATGCATGATTGATTAGTAATCAATAATTAAACTCTTTCCTTTTTTTTCTTTTTTCTTTTATTAATAAAAATTATGAAAAAGTGACTGAGATACTCAAGGAGAAATTCCTGCTAAGAGCAACTCCAACCACAACACTAAATTTAGTGTTAAAATCACACTAAATTTGGTGTGATGGTATTTCAAAAAAGTTTTCATCTCCAAGCACAACACCAAACTTAACACTAAAACTAATATTTTCAATTATTATATTATTAAATTTATAAAATTTTTAATTATTTTAATAGTTTGATAAATACTAATTATTTTTATAACATTTTAATTATAAGTTAAATATATTTATAATCGGTATAGACAAAAGATTTTCTTTTGTGCAAATTTAAATTTCATATTAGTTACAATTATAATTTATTACAATTAAAATTTTATATTATTAAAAGTAAAAAGATACAAAAAAATATTGATGATATAATTATTGTTTAGTTGAGTAACTACCATTTAATTACTTTACTAAATCAAAAATACAAATAAAATAATATATATTTTTAGTGTTTTGTGAACAGTGTTACACCAATTATGGTGTGATACTTATATTTAACTTATAATTAATATGTTATAAAAATAATTAGTATTTATCAAATATTAAAATAATTAAGAAAATTATAAATTCAATAATATAATAATTGAAAATATTAGTTTTAGTGTTAAGTTTGGTGTTGTGGTTGGAGATGAAATTTTTTTTGAAACACCATCACACCAAATTTAGTGTGATTTTAACACTAAATTTAGTGTTGTGGTTGGAGTTGCTCTAAGCAAGTTAAACATTAGCTCGGGGTCATAAATAAATGTTTTAACTTGTTTTTTTGCAAGTTTTTATGTAAAATTTTAGTTTTGATTAGTTGAATAAGTTTAAAATAAAATATTAAATAATATTTTTATATAGAAAAATAGATTTCTTAATAAATATTTTTTAGGCAAAACTTCTAACAAAATGAAATAGATGGAGTATTAAATATTTTAGAGGCCAAATTTTTAAAAATCTGACATAACCTAGTGGACTTCGCTCTTCTTCCCCCTCCATAATTGTCACTGGCTGGAATTTTTTTTTCTTGGGCCTGCTTAGTAGATTTTTTTTTTTTTTAGTCGGCCAACCATTTCATTAGAAACCCAAAAGGGTAGCTAATACAATTAAATCAAATTAAACAATCCAAACAACATAACATGAAGCCCAAAAGAAGGCCCAAGTACAAAGCCAACTCAGTGTATGACACGCGTCATCACCCACATTGGTTATTCTTTGTGGGTGTCTTTAAAAATAAAATTAATTAAAAAAAGGAAAAAGTGGGTGTCTTAAATGAATGAATAGTGTATGTTTGTGTCTTCCCAAAGACACTTTGGACACCAAAAACATGGGTGTCTCTAATTTTAATGATATTTAATTTTTAAGACACCCTCAAAAGTATTAGGGATGAGGATGGTCTAAGGTTAAGGAAGCGTGACCACCGCTGCTCCTCCGCTGACCGCACGAAACTCATCAGACCAGGCTGGATCACCGCCGTAGGCCGGTGTCGGGAGAAAAACAGAGAACGGGAATACCTCCTTTTATAGATTCACTTACATGAACTCCTAAACAGAACAGATCTAATGAACTTCAAGTTAGATTCCCTTCACCTCCACAAAAAAAAAATACATCTCTAATCATATCCATACGTTGGACACTTCACTTCACACCTTTATCAAAGGCCCATCATCAGAGAGAAGTGAAGGAAATATTACTCCTCGGCTAGAAGTGAAAAAAGCAGATGGAAGAGTTGAAGAAACATTCTCGTCGGACATTAGATCTTGGCTTTGAACCAATCCTACAAAGAAAAACAAAATTCGGACACACAAGGAAATTATTGCCGACATAAAGTCGGAAACAAACCAACACATAGTCGAAAATATGAACAACAAAAACCAGAATTTTTCCGGAGAAACTCCAATCTCGATTAAGATTGAAAAAACGTTATTCTCTCTCTCATATGAAGAGAGAGATGTTTGCTTAGTAGATTCTTAAAAAGGAAAAAATCAATGTTTCAAATTTAAAAATAGCCAACAAAATAGCGATGGCCCATGCAGGTTTCTAACCTGCGACCTTCGCGTTATTAGCACGACGCTCTAACCAACTGAGCTAATGGGCCATTTGCTCAATGTATACCATACTACTTAATAACCCTATACAGACGATTTAGAATAAAATGTCCAAACTTTAATGGAAGATCATCTTATATGCTTTGTATTAATAGTTTTGTGACTTGTGTCTCCATTAAGAAGAGGTTCACGATCTTCTTCTTCTTCCAATCTTTTCCAGGTAAACCAAGAAATACTTAAAGATCATATATATATACAGACATGGATCATTCTTCTGATCTTAGAATTCTCATCCAAAAAGTCCATTTCTTGGAGAATTTTTAAGAGTTGAATTCTATAATTTTCTTGTTTTGATCAAAGACCTGACACAACTCTAAACTAGGGTGAATTTAGAGAGTTTGGTGTTGCAATTTCAAATCGATCAAATTTTTGAAGTTTTTCCTTCTTTTTTTAAAAAATCCTGGAGAGACCATTTTAATATTTTTCAAAGGCAAATTTTGATTTGAACCTTTGATGTGACTAGAGATGACTGAACACTTAAGAAATTTGATCACTTTCGTCCACCTGATATTGAAGATCAAGTTTTTTGTTAAGTTTCTGAGTTTAATAGTTTCTTGAATTCTCAAATTTGATTCTAATCAATGATTTTGAGATGAACCTTTGGTGTGTGACTAAAGATAGCAGAACAATATGTAGTATTGTAGTTTGTCTTAAATTGAAGATCAAGCTTCTGTCTTGTTTTAATTAGTTTTATGAGTTTAATGGATTCTTGAATTCTCTATTCTGGTTTAGAAAATTTTGAGATAACATTTATTGTGACTTAATATGGCAGAATATTTTGTCACTTGAACAGTTTGGATCCAAGTGCCCTGTTGTCTGAAATCGAAGATTGTCTTGTCTTGTTTTATTTGAGTTTCTTCATTTAATGGATTCTTGAAATCTCAAATCTGATTTCTGTGTTTTAAGTTGTTTAGAAAAACTCTTAATGGCTGAGTCTGCGAGCAACAGCAATTCAAAAAAGCTCATTCAAATTGATGTAAGCTCGGATACGGTGTGTCCATGGTGTTTTGTGGGAAAGAAGAATCTTGACAAAGCCATTGATGCATCTAAAGATCAATACAACTTTGAGGTTAACTCTCACTCTCTTTATATTAGAGAATTGAGATGCTTATTGTATTAATCTCTGGTTACAAATAATGTAGATTCGATGGCATCCGTTTTTTCTTGATGCATCTGCACCAAAAGAAGGTGTGAATAAGAAAGAGTTTTTTCGACAGAAGTTTGGAAGTAGATGTGAAGGAATGTTCACAAGAATGTCTGAGGTTTTTCACTTACTGATTCTTTAAGAGAGCTTATGTTCTTGTTGTTAAGAATCTTGAGATAATCTTTGGTTCATTACAGATCTTTAGTGGTATTGGGTTAGAGTATGACACAGCCGGTCTCACGTAAGCACCATTCTTTAACCAAGAAGAGATATTTCTTCTGTTTTTTCTTTTACTAAATGGTATGTTGATATGATGAATAGAGGTAACACTTTGGATAGCCATAGACTTATACATTATACCGGTAAAGTAGCGCCGGATAAACAACATAAACTTGTTGAGGAGTTGTGTCTCGGTTACTTCACGCAGGGAAAGTTCATTGGTGACAGGTATTTATCACAAAACTCTTGTGTGCAGAATATGTGAAATGGTTTGCTTTTGTGATGAATTAGCTTTAAGTATCATTAGATGTTAACTTGACAAAAAAAAAACTCGGTAACTTATGACGCTTGCGGATAAATTTAGGGAGTTTTTGGTTGAGACGGCTAAGAACCTTGGGATAGAAGGAGCAGAAGGATTCCTCTCAGACCCCAACAATGGAGTCACAGAGGTGTGTTTTCTGAATTATGTGATCATTAGTGTTTCTTCTATAGGATTATATTGAATTTTATCTGTTATGATCTTTTATTTTATGCAAAGGTGAAAGAAGAGCTGGAGAAGTATTCGCAAAGTATAACCGGAGTTCCACATTACACTGTAAGTTTATGTGCTTCTATATGATCATGTTGAAGCCTTACACTGAAGTATACCGCCATTTTTAATGCGCAGTCCCTACTTTGTATTGTTTGGTCAGATCAACGGGAAGGTGAAACTGAGTGGTGCACAGCCTCCCGAGACATTCCAGAACGCGTTTGAAGCGGCCTCAGCTTGAAGAACAAATAGTGAACTCAAGAGTTGTTGAAGTTTTATGTCCACTGAGATTGTTTGTTTCTGTTGTTTGAGCTTTGAATTCTGACTGTTCTCAAGAATTTGGTGTAATAATTAACACAGATTTGGTCTTTGATGGGTTTCTAATGATTTAGAGAAGTTAAATATATGTACACAACATTCTTCTTCTTCTGCTAATAAGGTCTATAAGAAATCATGTTGTAGATAAAAATTATTGAAAGATTCAATTTTTTTTCATTCCAGTAATCTTGTTGAAGATAAATGTATATATATGAGTCTATAAAAATAAGAGACATCACAAATTCTCATATTTACTGTTAAAGGCATCTGGAATATTCACAGAAGTTTTATGTACATTTGATCTCTGTTTATTTTATTGACCAGGACTCAACTCCTTGTTGCTCTTTGAGCAAGTCTTTATATAACAATGCTAAAAAGTTTCATCAAATGCCATCACCTGAAAAATTGGATTGAAACAAAAAAAAAGGTAAGGATGAGTTGTCTCCAAAGTAACTTATCTCTTTCTATGACCAGTCCCATTTCATGTATGTAATAAATGTAAATGCTTAAAATGGAGATGACACATTTTAATACAAAATTGATGCATCTTAGCATCTATGAAGGAGATTGATGGAACATTCAACCAAATCCAAAGTTTAAATTTTGGTAGAAAGCGACGAGTTACCTTTCCACAGACAGGGCAAGTTTCACTTCTCTCCATCCATTCATAAATACAGCTAAGATGAAAATGGTGAGAACATTTGGTTATTATCTTTGGATTCTCTGGAGTGTAATCTGCACATTGCGAAACGAATAAGCCAACAAAAAAAAAGATGCATATAAAATGGATTCAAATATAGCATCAAACTAGTTTTTTTTTTTAGTTTTACCATCAAGGCAGGTTGGACAAATATCCTCTTCATCCGATTCTGCATAATAACTTTCTATCCCGGGCATTGTTTTCGACTTTTCAATGGTTGAAGAACCTTTTGAATGCGCTTCTTTCGAATCATCTTCAGTATCAGACTTACTCCATTTGGTTCCACCACTACTCAAAGCTTCAGAACTCATTTCAGTATCACCTCTTAATGGTGTTGATTCTTCACCTGAATGACTCGAGCCTTTAGCAAAACGAAAGTACCTAGTATCAGCATCGTAAGGCAATGGTCTTGGCGGAGAATGATACACACTAGACAAAGAGTCATCAAGTGCAGTTGTTGAATTCATCACTGAAACAGTCTCTACGGTTGAAGGTATTGGTTGCATTCCCCCTCTATTAAATAACGAAGTATACTACAAAACCAAAAAGATGTAACATAAGTTTCAACTCGTATCTCAAAAATTCAGAATATGAAACTCAAACAAAGATGTATACTTGTAATTAACACCCAAACAAGAAAATGCTTCAAAGAGTGTAAGAAGATATTTCGAATACAAAAGGGATACATAATTCGAAGGTATAACGTAAATTTACACAAAACCGTAACTCGTATCTCCTAAATTTGCAATATGAGACTAAAACAAAGATGTATACTTGTAATTTAACATCAAAACAAGAAAAATGCTTCCAAGAGCGTAAGAAGATATTCATGTTTTGATGAAAACGTATCATTGCTTGCTAATTCACTACAACGAAGATGAAGAACATTACCATATCCATGAAACTCTGGAGATTGAGGCAAGGACAGTTCCTAGTGATGATGGAAGTGTTTGGATTGACATAACTCTCAAAGAGATCAACTTGGAAGCAACAACAAAAAGCACCCATATCTTCAAAAATCAATACTTTCCAATCTCAAAAGTTTTCAAATTTCACAGAAAGCTAAAGTTAGAATGAGAGAGGAAGCCAATTTCACAGAAGATTTTTCACTAGCTCCCGGAAAACAGAATCCTCTCTCCCTCTCTGTTCTTACAGTTGAATCACCTGTAAGAGAAACAGAACAAATTTACATTTCTTAAAACCAAAACTAACTTGAATTGTAACACATGACAAAACAAAAGAACAAAATGATTCCTTTTTTATAATTACGTAGCTTCCTATAAAAAAAGATTCATTTTTTTAATATACGAGCAAAAACATCAACCTTTGAGATAAGCATCAATCCGATGAAACTAAAATAAAGGATCATAAGCTGAACGATCAACATCGGTTGATTAATTATGAAAGGTATGTAAATTTTGTTAAATCAATAATTCAATAAAATTAAAAAAAGAACCAAAAAAAAAAAAACAGAGGAATCGATGAGCACCTTTGTGATAGAGATGCCTGAGAAAATCCAAAAGCAAGAGAGAAAAAGGCTAGAATTTTCCGGTATTAATTTGTTGACTAATTCTTAATTGAAGATTTTTCAGGTTTGTGGAAAAACTTTTCCGGCGAAAAAGTGAAAAATGATTTTCCCGGAATAATAGCGATCCTCTCTCTCTCTCTCTCTCTCTCTCTCTCTCTCTCTATCTTGTCTTTGTCTTTGTCTTCTTCTACCTTTTGATCCATAGGTTTTTGTCGAAAATCGAAATTTAACCAGGAAAACAGAAAGTTTCGGAAATCGTCCCTCTAATTTTACATATATTTAATTTTGTCCCTAAATATTTTGACTAACTCTAATTTTGACCCATACTTTTTTTTTATAACCAGTCACTCTTGGGTAGGGGTGTTTCAAGAAACTCTACTACTCCATTCTTTCTTTTAACTCTTTCATTAGATTTTACACCTCCAAGGAAAGCTGTTTCTTAGTTTTTTTTTTTTCTATTAAGCCCACCAAGAAATTGCGACAATCAAATGTATTATAAGTTGTTCCGAGCTAAAACTACAGTTTCCTTATAACTGGAGTTATGGATTTGTGTTCAACTTCTATATCAAATGTTTTCTTTAACTGTAAAAGAAAACATAAACATAAACAAACAAACAAAAGTCATTATGCTGTGGATATTTGAAATAGTCACTTTTTGAGTTTATAAACTTGCAAGTATACTAATTAATAAAAGAGTTTTTGGGTTTAAGAACTTGCAAGTATACTAATTAAACGTATCCTGAATACATCTTGATGTAGGAATAAGGTCAAGTTGCTCTAAGCTTATCCCTACACCAAACAACATAGTTTTTAAGTTACCGGATGTCAAAAGATCCCAAAATTGTAATAATCTCAATCTATTTCTTGTTGCAGAGACCTCCACAATCTCATTTACCGACTTTGGCAACCTTCCTCTGCTCGGTTTGGCCTGACAAAGGGCACTGCATCTCTGTCCAACTTATCGGAACCATTGTTTCGCCTGCACAATCACCAGACCGCATAAACTTTTTGATTACTCAAAAGGAAATAATACACTTCATAACGTATCCAAAAGAAACAAATGCATTTACATATTAACATACTCCAATTCCATGATGAAAATGGTTGATACTCCCTCATAATTGATAATTTTATAATGAGAATTACAAGTTTGGATATGTATTACACTTTGACGGAAAACAAAAGGAAAAAAAAAAATGTTACCTGCAGCACTTTCAGCTGAGACCACACCAAGTTCATTCTTAGCAGTTGATAAATAGTAAGCCCGTGCATCACCGAGCGACAGCTTAAAAGAGTCCAAGTTAAGGCAATTTCATATATTATCCTCCAAAACATCATATATTATTATAGACTACAACTAATCGACATTCGAATTAAACTATAGAACATGGATCACATAATGTAACAAATCTTACAAAATGTCATTCCTCTATAAGAGGTATTAAGCACAGGCCGGCTCCTAAACCCCAGAAGCTAAACTTAAAAAAAACCTAGATACAGATAAACACAATCTTAAGTGCTCAAAGGATACAACAATAGCTCTAACAATGTCACCAGCATGGAAAGACAAATGCATATCAACTTTGTCAATCTCTGTTAATCTAACATCTTGTTGCCTGTGAAAGAGCAAACACAAGTTAGATCAAAACATACACACAAAAAGAACTGAACTTTGAAATAAACCGAGAAATTCACCTGATTACGCCAGGGAATTTCTCGCAAACGGCCTTTGAACCAACGCAGAGGATATCAACAGAAGCCATACGAGCCATAACTTTAGTCACTCTTGCTATAACAACAGAACCAGGCTCTGGAATAGGACCATGTGCCTTGTGACCTGTAACTTCCACAATAGCTCTCTGCTTTGCCATTGTTATGATCACAAATATCAAGAAGCTAAGAATGAGCTATTTATTTGCTAACACCATATAAATTACAAAGAAACTGGAGATTAGGTTAAAAGTAATACACATCCGAATTTACAATTACAAGTAGAAACTATAACAATTACAGAAGAACCAATCAATTGAAAAAAAAACTTGGAATAAAGTCGGAACCTGGTCAAGTGATTCGGGAAGAGGAGAAACGATTCGACGAGTTCCTGTGAGGGAAGCGTAGATGGTTGTGTCGTTGACGTAAGCTCCTTTTCCGGCTTTAAGCTCAGTCGATTTCCCGATTACATCTCCCGGCGTTACTAGCTCCGTCGTCATAGTTTTGAAATTTTTCCGATTTGAAAGTGTGAAACAAAAACCCTAACAACACAACTTGATCCTGGGTTTTTGATTGAGAAATTTAACACAGGGAAGCATAAAGTTTCGGGAATTATCCCTTTAGTTTTATATAAATTCAGTTTCTACCCTAAATGTTTTGACTATAAGTTTAAGCTGTTCTAATTTAGACCCATTACGATTTTGTATTATTACCCGGCTTATTCGAGTTTTTTTTTTTTTTTTTTTTCGTTTTTTTTCCGGCAAATTTGAGTTTTGTTAAATAATAATAACTTATGATAATAAAATATTATTATTTATATATGAGCACAAACAATAAAAGAGATGGAGACGTAAGAGTTTTTAAGCAATAGAAGTGGTGTAACTTTACGAGGAAATTGGAGAATAAAGTAGTTTTTAAGTTTTAATTAGAGAATAGGGTAGTTTTAAGTTTTAATTAGAAAAATGGGTAGTTTTTAGAATAGTTGTGAAAGAAATACCCCTTATTTTCTTTTAAAAACTACCCTAAAAACTTAAAAACTACCTTATTTTCTAATTAAAACTTAAAACTACCCAATTTTTCAATAAAAACTTAAAAACTACTCTATTTTCTAAATCACCCTAACTTTATTACACTTGCAAATGCTACATATATACAGAGATAGCTAACTTAGTGACCAAGTCACTTGCCAAATGGATAAATACAATTAACTCTATCAATACATAATAGATAAACTTAAATGTTATAATCTATAGTATTAGATAATCATTCAATTATCTATAACACTCCCCCTTATTATTTATTACTATTGATAGATTACGTACTGTCTCGTTAAAAACCTTATCATGAAAAAATCCATTAGGATAAAAACCATTAAAATAGAAAAAGAGTACAATAATGTAATCTTTCCCTGGAAAAGATCGATATAATCTTTTTTTTTATAGATCTCGTAAATGATTTTCATACTCTTTGTTTTTCTTGATTTCATCGATGTATGACGATGATTTTAGAAGAGTATGAGACCTTTATGATAATACATCATTTTGATGTATATCTCTGCGTGTTCTGTGCTGGCTCGTTAAAAACTTTGTCATGGAAAAATCCATTGGGATAAAAACCATGCTAAGGAAAAAAAAAGTGCACTCACGCTCATCATATTTCTCCCCTGGAAGCATCATATCTCACATATGCATTCCGATAATTTGAATGTTGAACTAGGGAGAGCTAACATGCTGAATATCGATTTCTTCGTTCTTCTCGAACTTGTGCGAGTAGGAAAAAACTTTGATGCAATATGCTTTGTCGTGTCGCTCTTGATATCTTCTTCTTTGATTTGGGCGACACATCATCTCATACAATGACTTTAGTATCAATTGGAGAAGTGGCAGAATGCTACGAGATTGCAGTTTCTCCAGTTGTGAAAGCGTATCCAGTTTAGGGTTGAGCTTTGTACAGATCCGACAGATCTTACTTCTGCAAAACTAACTAAAACAAACTCAGGGTTTCTAAAATAAAATAAATCCAAGTGATTCATACCTTGCAAATAACTGAATTCACGTTTTAGTCATTACAAAAGCCCAAAACAAACCCTTTTCATATCATTGTCTTAGTCAGAACTCTTTCATTGCATTTATTCTGTGTTAGCTAGTACTCTCTGTGGGATCAATCCTTAAATACTACATACGTTTAACTGTGCACTTGAAGTAGTCGTGTGTTTCTTTTGAGGTGAAAGATTGAAGCATAATATCACACGCATCAGCTAACATTTCAAAGATATGCACCATTTCCACCAACATTGTTGTTTGTTTCTATGGCTAATGTGTTTTTCACACAATTTGAGGGAGCGAAATCAATGAAAATAATAATTTTGAATTACACTTTAGATGATAAGGAAATTGAGACGTTGAAGTATTATAATGTAATTCAGAAGAAAAAACATAAATTGAAGGAAGATGCGGAAGAGAAGAAGTAAAAAAGATGATTTTTCTTATGCAACAAGATAATAACCTACAAGTAAGGGACATGCCCGTCTCAAAAACAAAATAGGTCCTAGGATTGTTCTTATGCGAAAGCTTTATATGCTAACGTTTCAAATTATTGGTTGATGTCTTCACATTGTCCATCATCTCTTTGAACGGAGCCATTTTCAAAGGTCTGGACCTTTACCACCATCATTTTTGTATGATATTATTGGTAGTGTGTTTCTAAGTAACACAATTAAAAGGAGAGAAATCAATGGAAAAAAAATTGAATTACACTTTGGATAATAATGAAATTGTGACGTAAAGTATTATGATCTAATTCGGAAGAATAAACGAAAAGTAAAAGACTATTGTCTTCAATTTTATAATCTCCTTTTCTAAACCCCTATATTTCCTGCACTTTTTCAATCTAAAGGAACGATTTTTTCTAGAAAAGTCTCTCAACTGCTTAAGGTGATTCAACAAGCAACTCTTTTCTTCAAGTAACCGTTTCTTCATCTCTTCGATTCTGGCCGGCGTTGGCTTCCCGACGTCGGTCGACCCCTAATTTCGTTTTATTTTTCCTTGTTTCTCCAGATCAATAATTAATAATCTAACAAGATGATTCTCAAGTTTCATAGATGATGTGGAGTTTTCAATGGTTCATCGTCTTCCTCTCTTATCGAGTTAGTTATTTTCCGACCACAATCTATTGATGGTATCAGAACAGTGTCGGCATCATTCTGCTAAGGATTTGTCGAAGCGCTTTCCATAGTTTCAAGTGTGAAACTGGTCGATTGCACCATAATCGTGTGATTAACAATAAAATTTATGTCTTAAATTTGAAACAGATTTCTCAACCCCAGATATGGGATCCGGGAATATCAAATTTTGAGATAGGAGATGGTGGAGTGAAACTGTGACAATATCTTATAAACATCAGTCGCTTAATACTTTACATGACAGTTATAGGCTCATATCTCTCTGTTCGGAAGCGGTTAACAATTTTCGGTGAGGTCGGTGCTCTATTCTATCCGGCGTTGGTGTTGGTCGATGTTGTTATTCATCTTAACAGTGTTTCCAAAATCGGTAGAGGTTCATTACCTTTTGAAGAATATGTTCATGGCCGAAAAAAAATTTATCACTTTCCTTTTGGTTGTATTATTGTTCATATTAACACCAGTAAAACTAAACGGCTAGATTGTATTAGTGTAAAAAATATTCAGGACTATGAAGCCGAAAGTTATACTCAACAAATTGATGCAACTATTCATTTTGTGGAAAACATTTGCTAGAGAACCAATGACTGCAAAGTAGAGCTACAAATCTTTGAAGAACCACAACCATTGGAAAGAAGACACCGGATACTCCAATATCAACACATTGAGTCTTTGCTACAATCATCAAATATCTTAATTTCCACGAGGGAAAAAAATCCAGAATCATCTCCAATGATATCAAATTTTAATCTACTTAAGTAAGGTAATGCCGAGAGCATTTTGGAGTTTCAACAGCAACCTGATAGCCAATCAAGAGTGTGTAAAAGAGGGACTTAACAGATCATATATGTTGTCTATAAGCCTACCGAAAGATAGATGGGTTACTTCACCTCTTTAATCAAAATTGTTTCAATTTCCTGTATTTGCGTATAAGAATTTGTTTGGAATATTTTTGTATTTTGTAAACACTTCTTGATATCAATATATTTGATTTTCCATATATAAAAATAAATTTGAAGGAAGATACGGAAGATAAGAAGAAAAACGAAGAAGTTCAAAGAAAGGAGAAGTAAAAAGCCGAACCGAAGAAACTTTTGATTTATGATATTTTAATTTTTGAATATGGCTATGGTTTTGAAGTGGTTTTTGGGAATTGATTTTTCCAAACTTCTGTTAATAGCCATTCATGATTTTGAAAAATAGATTTCCTAAAAAAATCTCCTTCATAGCACCATTGTTGTATGATGTTATGGCTAGTGTGTTTCTAAGAAACACAATTCAAGGGAGAGAAATCAGTGAAAAAACAATTTTGAATTACACTTTGGATGATAAGAAAATTGTGACGTAAAGTATTATGATCTAATTCAGAAGAATAAACATAAATTGAAGGAAGATGCGGAAGAGAAGAAGAAAAACGAAGAATTCCAAAAATAAAAAAAAAAGTAAAAGGCCGAACCAACCGGAGAAGTTTTTGATTGATGGTGTTTTAATTTATGAATAAGGAAATTGTTTTTGAAGAGATTTTTGGGTTTTGATTTTCCCAAAATCTTGTTTATAGCATTCATGATTTTGAAAAACGGATTTCCTAAATAACTTCCTTCATACCACCATTGTTGTATGATGTTATGACTAGTGTATTACTAAGTAACACAATTTGAGGGAGAGAAATCAATGAAAAAACAATTTTGAATTACAATTTGGATGATAAGGAAATTGTAACGTAAAGTATTATGATCCAATTCAGAAGAAGAAACAGAAATTGAAGGAATAAGCGGAAGAGAAGAAGAAAAACGAAGAAATCCAAAGAAAGAAGAAGTAAAAGGCCGAACCAGAGAAGCTTTTGTTTTATTGTGTTTTAATTTATGAATATGGCAATTGTTTTTGTAGTGGTTTTTGGATTTTGATTTTCCCAAAATCTTGTTTATAACCATTCATGATTTTGAAAAATAGATTTTTTAAAGAATAGAAAATCCGAATTTTGACGGTTTATGCATATTTGTAAAGAGAATTCAAAATCCCACTTTTAGTAGTTTTCAAGAGATTTTGATGTGGCAAAAATCAAAAACTAAATAACTCAAAAACTAAAAATCAAAAACAAAAAGCTAAAAACCACTAAAAACTCACAAACATTCATGTCTTTAAAGTAGTTGTTAAACCATGATAGAAGTTGTAGACCCTTAAGTCTTCATTTGCTTATTTATTAGTTTTGTATGAAACCCAAATTAATTGTTCCTTCAGGGTTAAATAAAATTTTTTTTTAATAATTTTGCCTACAGGTTTTTTAATTCTGGCTTTGATTTTCTTCAAAGATGGAAGAGGCTTCGGATACGTGGGGTCATAGGTTTCATATATGCGAACCTTCAACAGGGTATAGTTCACATGCGAAGCAAAAAAAGCCATCTCAAAATGCTTTAAGAGATCATCTTCAGAATACTCTTTTGGGCAGGGACATGAATCCAAATCCCATAAAACCTTCAGTGGCCTAAAAAAAAAGCCCAGTTTACATAAACAAACCAATTCTAAAAATAAACCATTAATTGTAAAATACTAAACTTACAATAATTCATATTGTGCACTGATAGGATACAATTATTAAATATGTGGATCTAGTTTTTTTGTTATATATTTCAATACATAGTGTTGCCTAGGAATCTAAATTTTAGGAAAGTATACGAGCTGTGAGATTTGATTTGTCCAAGTGAATTTGAGATGACTGATTCAATGTTATCACTCTTTCTCACAAATAAAATCAGATCGAAGTAGAGTTATTAGTGGAAGTTTGACACGGTTCATGTTTTAAGACATCGATTGATATACGTGAGGATGTAATAATGACAATACAGTTTTTTCAAAGGTTGTTCATGGATGATGACATAAACACATATAAGGATGAAGCAAGTACAATAAACCAAGAGGTAAAAACTGAAATTATTATAACTTGAAGAACTAGTTTTCTTTAGTTGCTTTAAATCATAACTCGTTTTTATTAATAAAAGTGTCTTAATTATTTTTACCTATGTAGGCAAAAACTTTTAAAATAGTTATGCGGTCTTTTTTTTACTTTGTCATGCAATATCATTATTACCGATAATAGACTTCCATAATATGATTTGGTCACACATACTTGTTTCTTTTACCTTTTTATCTTAGTTTTGTCCTCAAAATTAAAAATTTATATGATTAGTTCTATTTTTGATCTCTATGATTTTTTGTAGTAATAATACCCAGTTCGATCTGGTTACACTTAATACCCGATTCTTACATGGATACACTTAATACCCGAATCTGATCCGGTTAAAATTTTCAAATCTAGGAAACACGGGTGAGTTTCACATTTCAACAACAGTCGTACACTTGCAGAAAATTCGAGTTGTTTCCTTCAATTACAAATCCAAGAAACAAAGCGGGACCTCAAATTTTGAAATCTCTTAAACCCAAATCTGTTTCTCTATCACCAGAACCAGAGAGATTAGTTTTCAAAATTTACAGATCTGTTCATTCTCCCATTGCTTTCTTCATTTGACTATCAATTCGCTTGATGATTGCTCAATGTTTGTCTAATTGAGTAGGTTAAACGCGTCTATGCACTTCTTTTTTCGCCCAATTTGAAAAATCTAGGATTATCGTTACGTTTATGTTCTGATTGTTTTTGGATTTGAGCAAAAGGACTTTTGTCTAATGTATCCCTCTCTAAAAGCATTTTTTATTTTCATCATTCGTACACTTCATCTCCTGTGTATTTTTTGAAAGCGGCTTTGATTAGGGTTAGAGAAACATTAACGATAGAGACTATATATATTTTCAGTTTTGATAGATTATAAAGAGAAAATATGATTAATTATAAAATAAGTAAATTAACACCTTAGAAAGAGTTGTACTGAGACAGAACCAAGTGAGATATAAACAAATCAATATTTTTAAAAGATATTTAACATGTAATTATGGTTTATATTTGAAATATTTAATATGGTCTAAATCTAGGAATATCGTTACGTTTCTGTTCTGTTTTTTTTTGGATTTGAGCAAAAGGACTTTTGTCTAATTTATCTCTCTCTAAAAACATATTTTTTCCCCCCACTAAGTGATATTTCTAAACTAACCTTCCTTCCCTCAATTTCCTCAATTAGCTAATGAATAATTTTAATAAAATTTTAATGAAAAAAAAATCAGATGAGAATTAGAAGGTGGTTGGTTTAGATAGGTGATAATTAATGGAAATTTTTTAATTTTGGACCAATGAAAATAGAACATATGTAAAGAAGAATTCATCTTCTTCTTTCTTCTTGTTGCTTGCCACCAAACTCTACTTTTTTCTTCTTCTTTCTTCTTCCATCTTCATTTGAGGTATTTTATTTTCCTTTCTTTACATATTTTTGTGATTTTAACGATTTGATGTTGTTTTGTGTAGGTATGAATCTATTTGGGATGTTGAAATTGCAATGTTCATGGGTATTGAAATTTGAATATATTGTGTATTTTAATTTTTTATATTTTTGTGTGGACATTAGGTTATTAAACTCATTTTGTTGATAGATTAATTCTTACATTTTTTATAGTTGGTATTGTATGCATTCTGGTGGTAAAATCATAGTGAATCTTAAGTAGTTAGTAATCAAAATCGTTAGTAAACTCAAAATTACACAGACCTAGTACAACTGAGACAACTGTGACCATTTAGTAAAATTGGTATGACTATGTATAATTAGTAAAATTGGTACAACTATCGTACTACTGAGACAACAAGAAAACAAATGTCTAATGTTTTTATTTTTCAGGATAAAATGAATAACATTTGATGCATAATCATACATTTCGATTACAGAGGATATTATTCAAATAACATAGGTTATATGGATTGGATTGAAAGCGAAGATCAGATTTACATTTTAGTGATGAGAAATCTAAAGAGGATGTCATTTATTATGAGTTGTTTCACATCATATGCATGAAGATGATGAGAGATGAATCTACTACGAAGCTGAAACTGAGTTAAGTTCCGCAATAAGTATCTAAGCGAAGACCATCATTTATCTCGAATGATGAAGAATTTTTGGCTATTTGATGACATTTCCAAATGATAAATGTGAGAGTATTTTTGCATGTGAATGTTTCGGAAGATGTTGTACAAAATCAGAAGTATGAGTAAGTTTGAAGAGAGTATCTCGATACTAAAGCATATGTTAATGATGATATAATTAATCTTTACGAAGAAGAACCAATTAGAATATTTAATAGATTCATAGTGAATTGTAAATAGATAGAATTGAAACAGTTTGTATCCAAGCTCTATCTTATTTTTCTTTTATTTGTTGTTACTGGACTGGGTTTACTTTAATGTTTTTAGTTTTACTTAGTGGGTTACGCTGAAACCCAATTTATTTTGGATTTAAGAAAATTTATCCAACTTTCTATGTGTTTTTCGGATTTAACTATTTTCTGAATTAAAAATAATTATAAAATAAATTAATAAAAAAAGGGGATATCTAATCTAAGCCTAAATTTTCGAATAGTCCTGAGCAAAAAGACGTAAAGTATGAGTTGAAAAAATTCGGAAGTTTCCTGAAGATTTGAGGAGAATGCAGAGTTTATCGAGCTCAGCTCCGACGCCGGAGGCAATATTAGAATGGTTACAGAAGGAAATTGGGTACAGGCAGTTAGGTCCGTATAGTGGATCAAGTAAATCTCATCTTCCTTCCATTGATGCTATACGGAAGATCTGTAGAGGGAACATGATTCCTATTTGGAATTTTCTGATTAACCGAGTGAAATCGGAGAAGACAGTGGAGAGAATTAGGCGGAACATTACGGTTCATGGAGGGAATAGCAATGCTAGTTCTGTGAATCCGGTTAAGGAAGAGAGTAAAGGGAAAGGAAGACGGAAGGAGAAGACTGTGACTGGGGAGAGTTCGAGTTATGCTGAGGGTAGAGAAGCTGCGTTGCAGGAAAGGGAATTAGCTGCTAAGGAGGTTGAGAGGTTGAGGAATATGGTGAGGAGGCAAAGGAAAGATTTGAAGGCTAAAATGTTGGAGGTCTCTAGAGAAGAAGCTGAGCGGAAGAGGATGCTTGATGAAAGAGCAAATTACAGGTTTGATTTGATTTGATTTGAATGTTAATTTTGGAATACAGTATTTTAATACTTTGCTTATAACTTGTAAGTATAGTTTTTTTATGTGTACCATGATTAGCTGGTCTGAGTTTTGGTGGTATTTCGAATTCCTTCTATGTGATTTAAGAAGCCATATATATATATATATATATAGCTCTGAAGTATTCTTTTTTGGTTATTCATAGATTTTCCAGTGATCTTGATATACCTTTAGATGGAATATATGGGATTTCGTCAGGCTAGTTTGCTATGCTAACCATTCTTAAGTTTGTATCCACGCTTGGTGATATTGATGTTCTATCTGCCCCTTTAACGAAGCTTTATCCACAGCATTTTGAAAATGCATTGATTCTGTTGCTACAACAATTGGCAATCTTGGTTACTGTTATGTACGGTAGATCTTTCAAATTGATTTATGAGTTTTTTTTTTTTTTTTTCCCTTATTTCAGACACAAGCAAGCATTGTTGGAAGCTTATGATCAACAATGCGATGAAGCAACAAGAATATTTGCAGAGTATCACAAAAGGCTACAAGTCTACGTTAATCAAGCAAGTGATGCACAACGGTCTGTCAATTCTTCGAGTGAAGTATTAAGCAGCCTCAGTTCTAACAGTGAGAGGGAAGCTGTTTATTCCACTGTCAAAGGAATTAAGTCTGCAGATGATGTCATTCTCATGGAAACAACCCGAGAACGAGATATCAGGAAAGTTTGTGATTTTCTTGCATCACGAATGATTGAAAGAATACGTAACTCCTTCCCTGCATTCGAAGGAAATGGAATTTGTTCACATCCTGAGCTGGAAACAGCCAAGCTGGGTTTTGATTATGATGGAGAAATATCTAATGAGATGAAAACTGTTATAGTAAATTCCTTGACTGGTCCTCCTCTACTGCTTCAAGCTATTGCCGCATACACTTTACGCATTAAGACCCTGATATCCAGAGAGATGGAGAAGATTGATGTCAGAGCTGATGCTGAAATGTTAAGGTGTCTCCCGACTTTCTCTTTTATGCCACTCTCAGTTATTGTGCACTCCTGCTTCTGCAGGGTGTGGTTCACTCAGATGCACCTTGCATGCTATTTTTGCTAATTTTCTTGACACTGAAGTAGAAGATTATGAATCTCATATTGCAAATTGGTGCTTATATTGAATTCCTTGCAAGCTAGCTTTTATTCAAATCTGTTTGATGTAGTTGATATGAGCTTTTCCTGGACTTCCTTTAAAATATGTTTGATCGATGATAATTGTATCTCTATCTCTTATCAACTTTTCAGTTTTCACCGAATGAGACATCTCTGCTTTCTTTAGTTCTTGTTCCATATTGCTTAGGCTAATATAAGCAATTGGATGTCGATCTGTTTACAGGTACAAGTATGAGAACAACCGGGTAACAGACAATTCTTCTTCTGATGTGAGCTCGCCTTTGAGTTATCAGTTTAATGGTAATGGGAAGATAGGCACAGATACTCATTTCCAAGGATCTAACAACCAGCTCCTTGAACGGCAGGTTGCTTTCTTTGTCTAGTATTGCTGGTTTCTTCTTGTTAATTTTAACATATAGCAAAAGGAGATTTATGCTTCAAATTAAGCAATGTTTAACTCGGACAAATAGATTCGGTTTGGTCTTCCAGTGCTGTATTTGTATGTGTTGCCTTGTGTGGCCATTTGTTTAGAGTCTGTTTATCTTACCTTTCACCCATGCTACTTTTTCCAGAAAGCGCATGTTCAACAATTTTTGGCTACTGAAGATGCACTGAACAAAGCTGCTGAAGCTCGTAATTTGTGCCACAAATTTATTAACCGTTTGCATGGAAGTGCTGATGCTGCTTCGCATTCGTTTGCTGGAAGCACAACACAGAGTGGTAGCAATCTTAGGCAATTTGAGGTAGATGCCAGATTCCCTTAGTTTCTTTGATTTTTTTCCTTTCACTTGAATCTAAAAAGAATAAACAAGTTCTTGTACAGATGTTACAATCAAAACCCTCTTATACTTGCTTGAACAAGCTATCCAATTTTTCCTTTGCAGTTGGATGTATGGGGAAAGGAAAGAGAAGCTGCTGGTTTGAGGGCTAGCTTAAGTACTTTGCTATCTGAAATACAACGGCTGAACAAACTGTGTGCAGAAAGAAAAGAAGCTGAAGATTCCTTGAAAAAGAAATGGAAGAAAATTGAGGAATTTGACGCTCGCAGATCCGAACTTGAAACCATATATACAACTCTTCTCAAGGCCAACATGGTAATATCTCAACTGATTCTTTCATGGAATTGATTAAGTGATAATTACCATGGGCAATACTCTGTATTAATACCTTTTTTTATGTAGGATGCTGTTGCATTCTGGAATCAGCAGCCACTAGCTGCGAGGGAATATGCAGCAGCCACCGTAATTCCAGCTAGCGAAGTTGTTGTGGACATTTCAAACAGCGCAAAAGATTTCATTGAGAAAGAAGTGTCTGCTTTCTTTCAAAGTCCTGATAACTCTTTCTATATGCTTCCAGCTACTCCCCAGGTGTGTAAGTTGTCAGATTACGTTCTGCTGTCTTTTATCTATCCATTTCTGCGTGATACAAGCGTATTACATTTAGTTTGTAAGATATATTTCACTCATAGTTGAAGACTGATATTTGTTCACTAGTACAAAATTAATAGAAGTTGAATATAGAAAGGTATTTATATGTTCAAGGTTCTTTTGGTCTGTAGATCATATAATTTTGCAGCATAGAAGAATTTTGGAACTATATGGTTCAAGCAATATTTTTACTGGTCTCATAGGTATAACGGAATGTGCAATTAGAGACGTCATGTTCTTTCAAATTAGCAAACTTGCATTTATATGCCTCGATTCTGTTCATTTATATGAGCATCTTCTTAATCAGGGACTTCTGGAGTCTATGGGAGCTAATGGATCGACGGGACCTGAAGCTGTTGCCTATGCAGAAAAGACTGCTGCTCTATTAACTGCAAGAGCTGGTGCGAGAGATCCATCAGCAATTCCATCTATATGTCGCATATCTGCTGCCCTTCAATATCCTGCAGGTGAAATTTCTTCTTCTCTATTTCAAAAACCGACGGTTTCCAAGTTTCAAGGAGCTTCCTGATAAAAATATTGCTCACTACCTCGTGAATGAAAATCTCTTTCAATGCAGGGCATAGTTAAAACAAAACAAACATAGGACTTTTTCTTAGGACTGTTGGGTCATCTACCTACGACGTAGATTGAGATATGCTAGAATAGCCAAAAGGTTTAATGATGGCCACTAGTTGCATATTATTACCATGCTTTGCATATTCCGTGGGTTTCAACCATAGAAACTGGAGCACCTTTATATAAAATACTTAGCACTCTTCATTGCCCAAAATTATTCTTAGTAGCTTCAAAAGTAGGATTTGCTTATAATCAATATTCTTGCTTCTTAAATAGGTCTGGAGGGTTCAGATGCAAGTTTGGCCTCAGTTTTAGAGTCTCTTGAGTTCTGCTTAAGGGTTCGTGGTTCTGAAGCATGTGTTTTAGAAGACTTAGCAAAAGCAATCGATATGGTCCATATACGGCAGGATCTAGTTGAAAGTGGCCATGCTCTGTTAGATCATGCTTTCCGTGCCCAGCAAAAATATGAAAGGTAAGGCGTATGCCTCCATACTATGGTATATACGGGCCATTGTTGCCTTATTTATTTCCCTACGCTATCTTATGTAAACTTTTCATTGTGCTAACTATGTTAATACTGCATGCAGAACAACTAACTACTGCCTAGAGATAGCTTCTGAACAAGAGAACACAATATCGGAGAAATGGTTGCCTGAACTTAGGACTGCAGTCCAGAATGCTGAAGCTTCCTTCGAGCAATGCAAATACGTCAGGGGTTTGGTATGGAACTACTTTTTAAGTATAATTCTTGTTTGCTATGCTTAATGTGCTTCTGATGGTAACTTTCTTAATGCATCTTCGCGTGGACGTTTTTAAGTCATATCGCTCCCAAAGTATGGCCTTGTCTGAACCACAAAATGAGAAGCATAATAGCTGCTCGACAAGTGTTTACATGTTTTCAGAGTTAAAGTCCTTTTGTTTTTTACGTTACCTTTTACATAGTCTCCTTTAAAGTGCAGGTGTTAATTTGACAATGGCTTTGCAAAAAAGCTTTCCTATAGGAAGCAGGATAACAATTTTTTTGTTTATATTTCCAATGCAGCTTGAGGAATGGTGGGAACAGCCTGCAGCAACAGTTGTGGATTGGGTTACAGTAGATGGTCAAAATGTTGCAGCTTGGCAAAACCATGTCAAACAGCTTCTTGCCTTTTACGATAAAGGATCACTGCGAACATAAAACCGCGATTTACTGTTGGAATTGGAAGATTCTCTCTGGCTGAAGAAACCCATATTATACCACACTGGTGAATCAGATCGTCAACAACAATGTATGGAAAGTGGAAAAAAGCTCGATCAAGGTGCGATTTGTAAAGATAACGGTAACTCTTCTTCTCTATGAATAACCATTTCTTTTTGTGTGCGTTGTTATAGTTTCTCAGTTGCAGAAAAAACTCGTGTTTTCGCCATTTGTGTTTTGTGGGGTTTTATTAGGTATATGATTGATTATCTTGTTTCTGATTCTCTTAATCAGTCTTCTTTAGCTTTGTATCACGAGGTTTGTTTGTGTTCCGCAAAAGTTGCTTATTTTGTAAGCCTTTTGTTAATTTAGATTCAAATCTTTGAATGTGAATGTTGAGAGATAAGTCTTTGTGTTGCCAACTACTTGTTTGTTGTTGTTGTGTACAAATAACGATCGTTGAGGCTTTTGAGGAATTATTCTCGAACATTAAACTCTCGTGATTGGGTTATGTTGGTCTTAACTCGGACAATCCTTTAAATTAGCCATTAATACTTATATAATCTTTGGAATTATGTCAAATTAGTTGTTGAAAAATCTTCAAATCATGTTTTTATCCTATTTGAATTTTACACTTGTCATATACTCTTTGAATATACCGACTTAATTGTCGCCCCCACTATTTTTTCAGCAGCCATACTCGTGATTTAATAGAAAAACAGAGTACACCATATTGTTTTTTTAAAACAATAATGTATTTTCTACATTTTCTATGTACTTGATAGTTAATATCAATAAAATATAATTTTTCTCTTTTTCGGTAAATTACTCTATTGTACATGAGCATGTTCTTGACGTGAAGCACGAAATCCAAATATAATTAGAAAGAAAAAAAAGCAAGTTAATAGTAGCAATTATGATTATCTTCAACATTAATAGAAATACGAATTATTTGGTTTTTAGTTCTTTGTCTTCTATTAACTGAAATACAACTGTGAATCACGAGACAGAAAAGAACAAAAACAACTTATTGAAGAAGCTCATGTTATGTGTTCTCTGTCTTATATTATATCAAGTCTTATATTATCAGAGACAAAACAAAACCACTTTCAACTTTAGAAACACAGAGCTCCAAAATGTCTTCTCTTCTCAACCTCATCTTCATTATTGCCATAACCATAACATTCAGCAATCATTCTTCAAAAGCTACAAATCTACCTGTGAGCATCACTGACAACAATAAACTCTTCAGAGTCTCAGGTATCAACCAACATAAACTGGTTTAGTAATTAGAAATCGAAACTTTTCTACTCTCTGTTCCGAAATGTTTTGTCTTCTTCTGTGTGGATTTGTGCAGGCTCATCTTGTAAGCTTGAATGCAGAGTTACCAGACAAGAGACAAAAGGCCATCACAGAGAATTACAGGTTTTGTGTCCTTTCACTGAGGTGAGATGCGCAAAGACTAGACGGATTCTGAAACAAATTAGAAGAGCAAGAAGAAGAGATCATCAACACAAGAAGAGAACATCAAGACACCTGCGAATCGCAGCAGTTTCGAGAAAAGTTTCAAGAGATAAGAAGTTCTTTTTCCCACCTCCATGGTTTCTTCCTCCAAACCCGTTTACGCCACCACCTTCGATTTTTCCTCCAAACCCGTTTGCGCCACCACCTTCGATTTTCCCACCCAATCCGTTTCAGCCACCGCCTCCTTCGATTTTCCCTCCAAACCCATTTCAACCTCCACCACCTTCAATATTTCCTCCACTACCATTTCAGCCTCCTCCTGCTCCGCCTCCATCAATATTTCCTCCGTTATTTCCTCAGCCTCCTCCTGCTCCTCCTCCATCGATATTCCCACCATTATTTCCTCAGCCTCCTCCCGCTCCTCCTCCATCGATATTCCCTCCAAACCCATTTCAGCCTCATCCAGCTCAGCCTCCTCCGGCTCCTCCTCCATCGATATTCCCTCCATTATTTCCTCAGCCTCCTCCGGCTCCAATTCCTTCTCCTCCATCTATATTCCCTCCAAACCCATTTCAGCCTTCTCCTCCTCCTCTTCCCACTCCTCCACCACCATGGTCTCTCTTTCCTCCTCTGCCACCAATCTTTCCAGGCCTATATCCACCACCACCACCACCACCTCCTCCTCCTCCACCTCCGTCAATTTTTCCATTTCCCCCATTCCCATTTTTTCCACCACCACGCAACCCTGGCCCTCCTCCTGCCTCATCTTCTTCAGCAAACAAACAGCCTCCTTAATCAAACAAGAGTATATACATATATATGTATACCAAACATTTAGTTGAGAGATGCACTATCTGTTGTATATGACAATTATGTTTGCATAAGGGTAAAGAATAAAGATGCTTTTTCATTTTTTACAGTACACTGCATCTGTTCTTGAATCTATATATCTAGATACTATGGCTCACATCAAACTTAAGACTCACGAAAAAATTGACTCACTTCTGTCAAATCAAGCTCAATACATGATACAGACATGTCAACAAGCACAAATAATTTCCCTGGAAATAATTTGTATTACTATTTTGAGTAAAGCAGTGTGAGAAAGAGAAGGGCAAGAATTTATATATCTATGAGACTTGCTACATCTTTCATTATATTTGAAAAGTGCTATTAGATAGAGCAATCTCTCATTATGGATTTGTGAAACTTGATAAATCTCTTCTTTTCTACTTAGACTTGAATATATCATGAGAATGGTTGCAGCTCGATAGAAGTAGCGAATGACAACTATATACACCAATCTAAACCTACTGATACCCCGGAAAGAATTGAACCCGACACACTGAAAGTAACAAAACTATCAAACAGTGGTCATAAAGTAGAAAATAAAAGAAAAACCAGATCTTTTATCGTCTTATCCTCTTCTGGCAATGATCCAAATCTTTGTCGAAGCTTCTAGTTTCAGTCGGAGAATCCTCTTCTTCATCCGCGATGCTATTATAGTTATCCTAATGAAATAGAATAAAACATCAAAAATACAAGTTAAGATAAACAGGCATAAATTTATAAGAATCACTTGCAGAGTAAGGACTTCTTTTTCTTTTCGTTTCTTTCCAATGTACAAATGTTACAAGCATACCTCAGAAGCAAAAGCAGTGGCAGAATACTCGTGATCTGCTCTTTTCCGAAGGCTTAACTGCACAGATATCATGGTATCTGACATGTTGACACCCGATGACTTAAGTGCTTCAGTTAGAGTGTGTAGTACCCTGTTCAAAAATCAAACCAAAAAGTACAGTAGCAGTTAGGATTGTGAGTATTTAGGGAGAAAAGCACTGTTTCAAAGAGAGACTTTGTATTATGATTATGCCTAACTTTATACTGTCAGACTTCCTAAGTTTGCAGCATTTATGTCATTTCACTCTATAAGTCTATCTTACAGAACTTCATAGCCAAGGCCAAACGGAAGCCTCTGCAGATACCTAAGGCATCAGTGGGACCTTTCATTATATCATTCTTCCTTAGTAACCACAAAAGGTGTTTTACGACTAACCAGCACTTAATTCCAAAAAGAAATGAATAAACTACAGAACAAGCAAAAGCTTTTATCATCTACATATGCCTTACCTTTGTGAGCAGACAGTAGACGAAGTTTTTTCGTCTGAGTTTAACAATTCATTTGTATTGCCAATGCCATTAATTGATCCGCAACTCGGTTTTGGTTGCCAGAAGTCATGCTGCAGCAAAGGCTCGGTAGGTATATAAGATGTAACTGCTGAAACAGGACTCTGTTCAAGAATCTTGTTATTAACTGCTGAGTCGATATCAGGATCCACAGAATTTTGCATATCCAAGACCACTCCAGAAGAACCAGCAACTTTATCATTACTCGAAAAGCTTTTAACAACTTGAGGATAGTCACTGACCTCCACAACAGACCCATGATTATTTCTCTGCATTAAAGTTACATGAACCACTTTGTCAAAAAAAGATCAAGATGAAACAAATAAAATCTTATCAAAACGAGATTTGGTAGGAGAGTGAGTACCCATGGAATCAATTTGGTTGGGGCTTGATACCACATTTGTTGAGAACCTTCATACATCTGAACTTTTTCTTGTAGAAAATGAATATATTCTATAACCTGAAACAAATAAAACCAAAAAAAAAATTGATAAAAAATCAACACTAAAACCCACACACAATTTCTAATCAAAAATTACATCTTCTTCTACCTCTAATAAGAAAGAAGCTTTATCTCGTTTCTGATCATTCTGAGGTATAATATCCATTAAACTCTGAAATCTGTATCAACCAAGAATCATAAAAATAAGAAATTTTCTAGTCATCATTAGAAAATCTGATAAAAAGATTCAATTTTTTTTTTTTAAACATAATATTATCACCTTTCATTGATTTTGCTTCTTCTTCGTTGCTCTGTCTCTGAATGTTTCGATCTAAACGAGCTTCGATTTCTCCTACCTGAAATTGAATTAAGTTACAATTGGATTTATGTAGTGAAAATGGAAGAAACAAAGAAACTGATAAATCCCAAAATAGGAACCTGTTGATGAATCATTTCGAGAAGGTAAGTTACTGTAAACATCAGCTTCTAATTGCTCGTCGAGGTCAGGAGAGTTCATAGTTCGATGAAGTATGAAGAAATCGACAACGGAGATAATACAGTGTGTGTGGAAATGCAAAGATGAAACTCCGGCGAGTCTATGTTTTGTGAAGAAGGAAACAAATAAATAATTTGTTTTTTTTTTTTTTAAAGGCTAAAAAAATAATAAAAAAAGATGTGGTAGACTCAAAGCCCATTTTGAACGGATCACTTTAGGCCCAACATAATCATTTCAGACGAATATTTTTTTATTTAATTTTCTTTTAAAAACGAATATTACTAGTAAATCGTTTAATTGGAATCTCGTGGATTTGCTATTTTTAATGCGGTTTCATAGATTTTTAACTTACCAAAAAAGTTACTGAATAATAGATTAATTTATAAAACACAGGTACAATAAAACCTCTATAGATTAATACTCAATAAATTAATAAATACTATAAAATAATAAAAAAAATTTATATGTGGTCCTTTGTAAATATATAAGATAATAATTTTTTTGAAGTTCCTATGTAAATGTATGGTCTGATTAGTATTGTAAATTAATAATCACATGTATATGATATATATATATATATATGTATGTATATGTATATGTATATAGAAGATAATATACTAATGTATGGTTATAGTGTTTGTTTTAGAGTTTGTATCAAACAATTGTTATGTTGTTTCAAATTATCGAATTATAGTGTTTTCTATAACTTCCTTATCAATAGTAAAAAATTACGTTTATTTGTGTAAATATGCATCATTATATTTGTATAGTCTTCTAGGTTGTTATAGTGAGACACTTAAAGTCATTAGTCATAAAATTGAATTTATGTTTATCATTTGCATAAGTGAACTTATTAGTAATTTTGTTACTTATCATCAAAAAATATTTTTTCTTCTAAATATTAAATATTTTAATCAAAACTACAAATTTATAGTATCAAAAACATTAATTTTATTTAGCGTAAATTATCGCAACTTACAGTTTTATGAAAATTTAAGATACAATCTTAAATGATGAAAAAATTGAAGTTAACATTTCTATAAATTAATATCATTATAAATAAATAAAATATTAAATTCCTAATATTATTAATTAAAAGAGGTTTTATTGTATGCAGTTTGGATGAAAATAATTATAAAGAAATTTTGTTTCCTTCATAAATTTATTCTGCAATTATTAATTATTTGGTTAATTTTGTTTCTTTCATATATATAATGAAATTTTTATCTGCTACATTTTTGGTTCCATTGAGTGTTGCTATGTTAGTGATTGGAAATTCATTTTGTTGAATGGAATCTAATTTAGTGCCTGTTAATTTGGCCATGATGGACATGACCGAGGAATTTAACGAATTCATTGAAATCCAATTTCTTCAATCTAACCTTCATATTATATACAATTTTGGATATGTCATTATAGGCCAGAATAACACAATTTTCATTATCCTATAAGACCAATATATCGGCCGGTGAGACTGAAAGAAATTAGTAGAAAATTGAGATTATTGTGCGTGAATTTGAGATTCAGATCTGGCCATTAATTTTTCAAGTTTTATATATTATCGTCTTCGTTCTGGTGCTATATGTGCTTTAAACCTGTGGATAGATGCAGCGATTCTGCTTCTAATATCCAACCTGAAAACATCGATTTCAGCAAAAAAAATATGTAACTTGTCATGCAACTCCCCATTAAAAAGTAACGATATCTCAAATTTCACATTTGATGCAAGAATCCAATAACTTCTTGTGATGAAATTTGGATGGATAATATAATTGAGGTCTTCTCATAACCAACAAAACATTTGGAGAGATGGCATTGACAGTTTTGAAATCGTTGCCATTACCCAAGCAATTGACCTTAAGCTATAAAACTAAAAAATATTTGTCTAAAGAATATTGTCATTTAAGAGAGTCATAACAAAATGTGTCTCGTCTAAACAATAAGCAGTATTACCAAACAATTATGCATCATTAAACAAAACAATAATAATAACTCATAATAGTTTATAATATAGTTTATCATGCACTATGAATGTACACCGGTCAGTTTTAAGTAAACAAAAGAAATAAACTTTGTGTGAAGCATTCCAATAAAATAAAACATGATTTGATAAGTCATTCACATAGTCACATCTCTATTAACATATTTTTAATAATTCTGTTTTTATAAAATATTTGTTATGAGGAATTTTTCAAGAAGAAGCAAAGCATTAATTTGTTGGATGCTTCTACTATGTGACTAAAATTAATTTAATAATAAACACATTTGCAGTATAAGGCTAAGATTCTTAAGAATATGAGAACGTTGAATAATAAGCAGATTAAATAGAACAAATGGTGAAAATGAAAAATATTGTACCTTTTCAATATATTGATCTAAAACCTCAATAATATTTTAATTCAATAGATGACCAAGATATTATCTTATTGTTCTTGTGCAACAAAATAATAACCTGTAGATTTTACTTGGAATGAATGATTTTGGAAGTGGATATTGCATAATGGAAAGCTTCCTTCCAAATGGATCTAAAGAGAAACTAAACCAACCTGAAAACCAAAATCATAACATAAATTGAGTATTTTTTTCATGATTCTTATCTAAATCGAAACAATATTCAAATTTGAAAAACGAATTCGCACATAAACCACGAAATAGCAATTATGGGTTTCATGTCAAATATAAATTGATGATTTTTCCTTCCCTAAATTGACAAAATCGTGAAGAGTCTCTAGTCGATGTCGAGAGGGTATGATTTTTTCTTTTATTCTATATTTGCTTAATAAATTATACAGTCGTTTTACTGAGTTAATGAAACGCATTCCGTTAGAGCATTTTTTATTTTCATAATAATGATAGTTTAGGTATTATTGTGAAATAAACCTCTCTTTATTGGGTTTTTTTTTTGGATTTTTTTCTAAATACAAGCAAGGGTTACATTTAAGATAGTAAGAAAAATAAGGAAACTACTTTTTTTTTCATTGGTATGCAAAATGAAAGCTAAACAAAAAAAGTAAAAAAATAAAAATAAAAAAAGAAAATATTTGAATAAAATGAATAGGTGAAGAGAATTTGCATGCAATGACGATGGACTCTATACAATTTATATTCATACAGAATATTTTTATTTATGTTTTTTTCTTTTTGATAAACCGCGTGAATTCTGAACTTTTGGCAAAGTAAATTAATTAAAGAGTTTCTTTGATGAAGAAGTTACTTAAAGGTGTCTTGAATGAGGAATGAATCTCTAGCTAATAGTTTATTGATTATTAGGAAATAGTGTAAGACTATGATGCATAATAAATGTCGTTTTGAACCAGTGAACGTCTCATATAAGTCTATCAAAGCCACATAAGGAGCACATGGAAGAACGAACTCCCGAGTCGTCTCAGAATTCTTTGATTTAGTAATTTAATTTTCGGAGTTGGTTTGCACAACTTTGTTGAAATAATCTGTTGATAATTAATTAGATTATATATATATTTTTAGACGCTATCGAAGTAATAACCAAGTGGCCAAATTCCAGAATTTTCACAGTAATAAGGCTTTTTTATATGCATATATATCTTTTCATATGAATGAGTACGTACATATTGATGACTTAATTAAAAGAAATATTTTTCATAGTAATATTTTTCTTTGGTTTGTTAAACTTTAAAACAAATATTTTACTGGATCGAAATATTTTACGTTGCGTCATGCAAACAAATAGGACCCGGAGCTGCCGAGCTGTTTCAATCTTTTGGGCAGAGCCGGCCCTGAGATATTTAGGACCCCATACAAAAAAAAAAAAATTATTTTAGATGTTTAAATTTTTTATTTTTGAATTTTTTTTATAAAATATATAAAAAATAGGAAAAATGAATTTTGATTTTTTAATATGTAAATTTTTATTAATTTAATGGTACATTTCATATAAAATTTATAATTTTTATGTGTTTATCTCATATTTAATGATATTTTGTAATAGATTAATTATATATATGAAAAAAAATTAACTTAAAAATAATGGGGCCCACCAAAAAATTGTGAGCCCCATTCAAATGTTTCAAATTCATTCCCTCAAGGCCGGCTCTGCTTTTGGGCGCCTTTGACAACTGTCTTCATTACATCAGACAAGCTCTTGGATCGCATTATTTTGAGCATTTATATTAAACATTTATATTTTGAGTATTCAACTAGAAAATTAAAAAACGTTCTTTTGAGCATTTATTTTCTAGGTGATGATCATCTTTTACTAAGTGTGGCTAGAAGACCATGCTTCATGCGAAGAATAGGACCACGAGCTGGTTCAATCTTTTGGCCTCGGACAACTTGAATATCATAGTTTTGTAATATCTCCACAACAACTGTCTTCATTAGTGTCATAGCTACCTCCTTACCCAAGCAAGCTCTTGGTCCCGCATTAAACGTAAAGAACTTGGAGGAAGACACTTCTATCAACTTACCTTTCTCCGAAACCCATCTCTCGGGCTTGAACTCGGACGCATCTGGTCCCCATATTGCTTTCATCCTCCCTAACGCGTAAATAAAGATTAAAATCTTCATACTTGAGTTTACTTTATGCCCACTTGGTAGCACATCTGGTTTTATAGGAGACAAACGCTCAAATGGAACCGGAGGGTGAAGTCTCATTGATTCATACAAGGCACCGCGTAAATACACCAGTTTGTTCAAGAACTCCATGGAATCATAAGAAGACCTCTCTTCGTTACCATATGGTAGACTTGTTTGGATCTCTTGGCGAATGTTAGTGACAACTTGAGGGTTTTCGGATAAACGCCAAAAGAACCAAGTGAGAGCAGAAGCAGGTGTATCTCTCCCAGCTAGAATGAAAGCTAACATGGTGTCTCTTAGAAACTTATCATCATTAGGGTTCAAGAGCTTGTACGTAGTTGCATCTAGCTTCATGTGAGATGTCAAAAGATCCTCCTCACCTTCTCCATTGGAATTGTAAGTGTTTATCTTTTCTCTCTTAGCTAATATAAAACTTGCGCATATTCGATTTAATGTAACGTTAGCTTTAGACATCTTCTTCTCTTGTCCAAAGTTAAACCATCTTTGTAGCTTCCACAAGAACTTTGGTTTAACATGCCTATACATAATCGATTCTCCTACATCGTTGAGAGCTTTAGCGAACTCATCATCCTCTGGCATTTCAATGGAGAGAGAACTAGGATCAGAAGAACCAGTTACTGTCATCACAGTTGTGTCGTATGTGAACCTCCGGAACACATCTTGCAAGTCAACGACCGTTCCTTTCTTTGCAACATCATTGAAAAGAGGAACAAGCCCGAGGTTAAGTTTTCTTCTAGTTGTACTCATTGATAGCCTATGAAACCCTTTGTGATCAACCATGAATTTAGAAGCTTTCCTCAGATTCTTCCAAAGCTCCGAGTCCGCAGCGAGTATCCCATCACCAAGAACATCAAATACTTCTTTGTACTCGGGACCTTTGTTGTAATTTGAGTGTGATGAGTTCATTATATGACGAATGTTTTTTTCATCAGCCGTGAACAACATATCCATTCCACAATACCATGGACCCTTGAATGAAAATGTTAAGTTAGACTTCTCGAGAAGCTCCACGCTAAAGGCATAAATCCCATGGAGCTCCATGACCAGACCCGGAAGCATTCCAAGAACTGGCCAGTTTCGAAGGAAGCTCTCATGAGGTTTCTTGAAGAGGAAGAAACAAAGAATCTTGAAGAGATAAAAACAAAGGATGAAGGAAATGATGGCTACGGAAGCTTCAACTAAGCTTATTGTGGCCATTGGAGATTTGGAGTTTGATTTATTAATGTAATTATAAACTTTTGATGGTTTCTTTTAGTGTAGAAGGAACCTATTTTATAGACACCAACAATACTCACAAATAAATTTAATTTATCAATGTAGTGACGATGCTCACTACTCAACCACAAATAGGATGAGAAGAATTTGTGGACGAATTCGAAATTATGTACTTTTTTTGTTAAAGTAAATAATATATAATTTCGAATATTAACAAAAACTATACTCTTGCATTTTTTTTTGTTGGGTTAGAAAACGACGTGTATATTTTCTTTAAACATAAGAGAACATGATTTTTGCATGAAAATAACGTCAGAAACATGATGCAATCGATTCAAAATCTGAAACGATCAATCAATATAACTAGCTAAGATATTGCATAGTATGTTGCATAAAAATGATAATTATTTATAATTTTAGGAATTAAATGCATCTGAAATAAATGAGAAGCACGAAGACGAATAACAGTTTATATTTTACACAATTTTAAGATTTTTAAAGAATTACGCAATTTGTGAAAATTCATGTTGTTTTTAAAGAAACACCACTTTGTTTATCTAAGTAAAACACATATATGTCGTTTTTTAGAATGGACAGTTTTTTAGGTTATGTAAGGTCAAGCCTACACCAAACTGCTTGTAATGAAAGAAGTAGGGTCAAGCCTTCCGCTTCTACTGGTGAAGAAGCTTCTCGGAGTTTTGAATTTCCAGAAATACAAATAACTCTCTTTATCATCTCTAATAATCTATCCAACCCCAATATTTTGTTGGAACTCATTTTTAGACAAATAAAACCAAATATTGTTCCAAATAGTTTTCAGGCGACATTCGGTTGTCGAATTATTCGGGAAATAATACTTGGATTCCTTGAAATAAAAACTATAATTTAGTGTATTAATTTGTCAATAATGAGGTTAATTTTAAATGAGAAATTTCACATTTTGGAAGTAAAAGGAGAAACTCAAACCCGCACATGAGTGCCGTGTCGTGTCGAGTCAGATCGGATTTGAAAGATGAGTTTTAGGATTTGAGTAATGGGCATATAACTCAAATAGTTATTCAGATTTGTCCTAAATTTTTTTCTACAATCTTAATTCTTAAAAACCGCCTTCTGCTTATCGCTTAAAACAGATTGAGAATTGCGAAAAGTTCTTTCTATCTTTTACGAAAAGAAAAAAAAAATCTAAACGTTTCTTTCCTTGCTGATTAAAAAAACGTTCTTATATTTATTTACGATTTAATTCAATTTATTTATGGATTTTCAAAACATTTATGGGATTTATTTTAGTTATACATTAATTTCAAATCCCTAAACGATTTTTTCGGTTTTTAAATCTATCCAAACACTTATACAGTTGCTTTTTAGCGATTTGACGGAACGTGATAAATCATTCATGCTTCTTATATTTTGAAGAAACAGTTTATGCGGTTTGTTTTGTGAAACGAATTCTTAAAATAGGATCTTAACGATCTAAAGAAGATAGATAAAAAAATAACCGTTTGAATTACGCTTAATTGCAAATTCTAAGAACATCATTTATTTACTTTTCCCAAAAAAATAAATAAATAAATATTCGTTTGTTACGATTAATTGTGAATTCTAAAAACGTTATTTATTTATTATTTCGAGGAAAAAACGATTTGTAAACGCTCTTATTAGTGATTTAAACAAACGTTATTTTCGAAAAAACAAATATTTATTAAAAACATTTTGCAAATGCATCCTAGCATATCAGAAACCGCTTATATAATTTAAATGCATAAAACTTATAACGCTTGCAAAAAGGTTATAACCCTTGCAAAATCTTATAAAAGCTTACAAAAGCTTATAAAAGTTTATAACGCTTATAAAATCTTATAACATTTATAAAAGCTTATAAAACCTGTAAAAGATTATAAAGCTTGGTAAAGGCTTATAATGCTTCATGAGTTATCTCATGAAATGTGGGGGAAATGGTTTCTTACCACATAAAGTCATTGACAAGATGTTATATGAACTTTGGAAAGGTAAAGTATATTTATACAAATACCTGAAAGTGTGTGGGGGGGGGGGGGGTGCTTGGCAAAATTTGAAGTACCACCTCCTATGGTCACAAATGAACCAAAACCAATGGATTATATTCCATTGTATAAACCAGTCTTGGCACTATGTGTACAAGGTGATAGTCAATCGGCTATAGTTCGGGCACTGAGTAATCTCTAATGGTTAATCTCATCACATCAAAAGACGTCATAAAACCATTTGACCATTGATCTCAAGTGGTGTAATAACGATCATTTATATCAACCCGACAACCTAACGGATCCGTTTACTAAAGTTTTGGCTCGTGATCAAGTTCTGAAATCATCAAAGGGAATGAGTTTATTGTCTATAACCAAAGAGGATGTTTGATGGAAACCCCACCTACGTGACTGGAGATCCCAAGATGTAGGTTCAAAGGGACAACTAAATCAAAAAAAATCTAATCAAGCACTGATAGACTTAAAGACACTACTCAGTTTCCAAGATGATAAACAATGCTTCATGTATATAAATAAGGATAAGCGTTAGCTTTTAATGATTTGAGTCCATAGCTTTGTACCGGTATTACATGATACTTCTTAAAACAAAGACTGATGACGATTACCTAGTGAGTGTGAAATGAGACCGTTTCTAGGAGAATGAAGTTCATGTTATATTCTCTAAGTTCACTCATGAATAACCAGGCAAGTTCAAGGCCAAGATGAACACAATAGAGAACAAAGTTCTACGAGAAAATGAGATGGGTTATATATGTTGTCTCAGTTTACATAAAAAATTCGGGTGGTTCAAGACATCATGTTCACCTCCTGGCCGAGTAAACTCGATAGATATTAACAATGAGTGGTTCAAGGCTGAAATATAGCACCATCTCAGACACAATTAATTTTTGTTTATACTCTCGAAAAGTCCTTAGTCGAGTCTGTCTAGTCTATCCAGTCTATCGAGTCTGTCCAGTCTTCTTATGTTTAGAGTAATTTCTATTCATGTGGGGGATTGTTGGAATCTATTTTTAGACAAATGGAACCAAACATTTTTCCGAATACTTTTCAGGCGACATTCGGTTGTCGAATTGATCGAGAAAAAATAAGTTGGATTCCTTGAAATAAACACTATAATTTAGTGTAATAATTTGTCAATAATGAAGTTAATTTTGGAATGAGAAATTTCATACTTTAGAAGTTAAAGGAGAAACCTAAACCGCACATGAGTGTTGTATCGTGTCGAGTCGGACCGGATTTGGAAGATGAGTTTTAGGATTTGAGTAATGGGCCTATAACCCAAATACTTATTCAGATTTGTCCTAAATTTGTTTAAGTTATATTGTTGGTTAATTCAACAAATATCTTTTTCAATTAATTGATTTTTGTAACCACAAAATCAAAACTCATAAAGTGACAATACTAACAAGAGAGTCAAATGTCATTAAAGTTACATTATTCCTCCTCATGAATGCATAGACCTTGAGTTTTGTCTATATAAGTTAAGTCATTGTCTTTTTTCCTTCCATGAACTGAACTAGTTTTCTATATAAAAATTCGAGCAATCTTTCTCCACTAATACAAAAGTGTCTTGAGAGTATAGCGTAGTATTACGTTCGTATATTCCGTCATTATAGTTTCGAGAATACGGTCTCCTAAGTGGTTGTATCCTGAGATTCTGAATCGTATCAAACCGTCACACTACGGACGATTTTAAGAATTAATAAAAATATCAAATCTTGACTCCATTTCTTTCGGTTTTATCAAATTGTTTTCATCTCGTTTCTTTCGTAATTCTATTATTTATTCGCAGTTGTCGTATCCGGATTTTTGCGGTCTTACGTATTCTTCCATCATGATATAGATAACTGCCATCATAGTTGACCTAAAACGTAGTTGGAGGAGGACACGACCATTGGGTTAAATGATCAATAATTGGGATATTATTTGGGGGAGGAGATGAGTAAGTGGTATCATCCCGATTAGCCATAACCCATTCATCCACATCAGTGACATCTTTAGACATAACCGACTCTGGATCCCATGTGACCTTATTGAATATAAGATCATTCAGTGACTTCCAGATTTGCCAACATAACCAAAACGGTAACAACTTGTTTTACTTGGTAATTAAGGGAGAGGAGTCAAAGAGCCGTTATCGTATCAGTTATGTCATGTGCAAGGTATGTCATGTGCAGAAGTATTAAGGTTAATATTGTTCTTCTTTTTTTTTTTTTTTGGAAATAGTTTATATTTATAGGAAATTTATTTGAATGGATACCGTAAGGCTCTTTTATATATCACATTCATAATTCTCAATCCATGTCTTCAAAAATAAATTTGCAATTTTGAGGGATGATATTCTTCATTTTCGGTTATGTTCTGGAAATCAAGTGTGTTTTTAAATTGCAGCTTGAGTCGGAGAAGCAAAAAAAGGTCGTTGCTTGTTGTAATGAAAATGAACTAATGCAACACATGTTTGTATTTTCTTACGGATACTATGATTCTATTTTATTGATATACACTTATTCTTGTATCCTTGCTCTCTCCGATTTTCAGAAATGATTTAATTGTATGATATTATAAATTATAAGATTCAATATGTATATATGAATTCTACTTCAGTTTTTTTTTTTTTTTTTTTTTTTGTTGTTGTTGTTTATATGTAGAAGAATGCCTTTCAGGATAAAACAAAAAAAAGCAACCATGTGGAGTTATATGCAGATATTATGTACAAATTTAAATAACATATAGTATTAGTTGATTTCGAATAGGACCTTCAATATTGTTGGACCAGCCATGATGGAAAGAACATGTTAAAAAATAAATTTCAAATAAATATTCATTTCAACGGAGAATTAGATATTCATTTCAAATAAATTTTGTCCTTTTTTATTCTTTATTTTCAAAGTTAAAAAATTAATTACATGTCTCACAAGTGTTTATATGAATAAGCTATATTTTTGTAGTTGTACGAAATTTATCATTTTTGTTAGTTTAAATATATATATATATATATACTCAAACCGTATTTTATTTACGTATGATCTGGCGACTTGTTGTGGTCTCATAAATTAGCACACTTTTCGACCATTAACTCATCCCACACTTTCTTTTCTTTTAATATATCAGCACAGACCTAATAGAGTCGTACTTGTAGTATAAATTGGCCAACTTCTTTACGTAAAATAAAAAATACTTCCCTACCTAACTCATCTTTCGCATTCCTTTTATATTTTGCACGTTTTAACTTACAACAGATCAAACATAATAAAGAGAACATAGTACCACTGAGAGGTCATTCATTTTCATAAATTTGTATCCTCTAAAATTTTTGAAGAGAAGGGTGATGGAAATTAATGTTTAAAGTTTTAAACCACTTGGATTGAATATCTCAATAAAACTAATAAACATATTATTTTTTGGGGTTAAAATTTGAAAAAACGAATAAACTTCCAAGAGAAACACAAAATAACACATCTTCACAATAAACCTTAACCAATATTTTCAAGATAAATGCAATACCAAGAGCCAAACAGATATGTAACACCATTAATAATGACAAAAGTGATGTATCAGTTGATGAATAGACAACACAAGTGAGTTACTAATAAAGATCATTTAGAACTCATAAAAGAGAGGAAGTACAGAAGTCGTAATAGCCTCATGGCAGAGTTAAGACCACCTCCAATGGGAGCTCTTTAAAAGAGTTCTTAGAGTACAAAGAAAAAAGAAAAAAAAATTAAAACTTCTAAATTGGCTAAAAACCGGCTTTTAATTAGGAGTTTTTGGAACATTTAGAACTCTTGACGTGTCAGCTTCTGGTTGGCCGAGAAATTTTAACAAAGAAAAAATTTAAAAAAATCTGTGTTCTTCTCTCTCTCGGATGGCGAAAAAGAAGAACACCAACTTCTTCCCTTTCTCCCTTCGCGTGAAGCTAAACGTCACCGGATAGCCATGGATCTGCTCCGGCGATCTCCTCATACTTCTCCGGCGAACGTCTTTGTTCCGACGGCAATCAATTTTGGTGAATCAATGCTTATATTTTTATGGGTGCACGTGCACCCACACTCTAGACTGTAGGTCCGCCCCTGCCTCTAATTTCTCTCTTTTCTCATTATCGTAACAATCAGATTTAGGGTTTATAGCTAAATTTTAAGAACCTTTAGTGAGGTTCTACCATTGCAGTAGATAAAAAATAAGAACTACTAATGAGTTTCTAAACTTTTGATATTGCAAAATTTAAATCTTATACAATAAAGTAAGGTTTTTTTCTGAGAACCTCTGAGACGCTGACACGTGTCACTTACAACCCATTTTCTAACTCTTCATGAGACGCTGACATGTGTCAGCTACAAGCTTTTTATAACTTTTTCTTAACTAGGTTAGTACCCGCGCATATGCGCGGGTTTTTACATTCAATTTCTTTTCTTTTTCAAAAATTTGATATAATATATCCAATTTGTTTAAGATTTTAGTAATAAGTGAATATATTTACACATACAGGTTGACTAAAATGTATTTTTTTTCTAATAAACATTTTTTGTAGAATTTAGATAATGTTTCAGTATTCCAAGAAAAAAAAAGGTAAAACGCTTCTTAATATACTACTATAAACTCAGAAGATATTGGTCCAAATATGTTTATTTTAAGGTTTTTTTTTAAATGTTTACTTTTACGTCTATAAGGACATATATACATGAAATCTTTAATTTTATTTTGTGAGAAATTTGTTGACTTTTCTTAACAATCATGAAAATTTGATTCGACCGAAAGCAAATTTTTTTATTTATTTTTTTGCTATGGAATCCATAAACAAATTGGTTGTGCTTGGTATAAATTAAATATAACATACTCCAAAATATTTCTGATATCATCAAGCTAACGAAAAGATTTGTAATTTCTTCAATCATATCCCATATATGCTATTTTTCTTTTTCTTTCGTAATCCTATATATATATGTTGTGTCTTTCTCATCATATATTTCCTTTTTTTTTTCCTTCTTATCTTAGTAAATATATAAGCGTATAAATTCAGCTAGAGTAATGTCATACAACTTCCCATTATTATCAGGAGAAACCAATTAACAGCTTAATTTATTGTTAATCAAAAACACTTCTCGATCCATGGTTTTTTAGCTCAGTAAGCACAACATGATTACAATCGACTATATACTACCTGCTCTTTACTTCTCTTCTCTTGATTAATTTTCCCTTACCTCCACCATGCATGCACTCTGTTATCCCACTACATCATTTCTAATTGTTCTACCTAGCAATCCTTTACAGTTTTTTTTTTTTTTTTTTTTTTTTTTTTTTTTTTTTTTTTGAAATTTGAGAGCTTTAATCTTGAGAATGGAGTCAGTCATCATTTCTATTATGATTGAGATCACTTTGAATCCTCGTATCTTTCTTTCCATGCAATAGGAGAAACTTGTGTGCGCTATTAGAGGTGTCAATTGGTTTTTAAGCCTATGGACTATGCCCGGTCCATATCATTATTGACGGACCATGATCTCGACCATATCTTAAACGATTCAAATGGACGGACAATTAATCTCGCCCACGATCAAAATGGGCAGGACCATATGGACATTGGACACGCTCATGGACTTTAAAATCTAAAGTTTATTTATCATTTAAACAATAAATAAATAATTTAATTAATTAATAATTATCATTAATAAATCATTATTATAAAATAATATCATCATTTTGGCAGGAAATTTTATGGATCCGTTTTTGGTAGAAAAAGTGTGAATTTCTCATTTTGGCGGAAAATTACGGATTTTCAACTTTTGGAAAACTTACGCAATCAAATTTTTGGCAGAAAAATTATGTATCCGTTTTTCTGGCGAGAAAACTGGGAATTTTTTTTTGTTTTGGCGGAAATTTATGAATTTGCAATTTTGGAAAGTTTACGAAATTCCGTTTTGGCGGAAAAATTACGGAGCTGTTTTTGGTGGGAAAATAGCGGATCTGTTTTTGGCGGAAAAAATGTGAATTTATTTTTAGCGGAAAAATTGCATATCTGTTTTTTGCGGAAAAATTGTGGATCCGTTTTTGGCGAAAAAATTGCAGACCTGTTTTTGACGGAAAAAACTTTGTTTTATTTTTTGCGGAAAAATTAAGGATCTGCTTTTTTTTGCGAAAAAGTTACGGATCCGTTTTGGCGGAAAAAGTTACGGATCCGTTTTGACAGAAAAATTGAAAATAAATTTGAAATTTTAATTAAAAAAAAATTGACAAAATTTAAAGTGTATGCATTATAGTTATTAGATGAGTTGTTAATTATATATTTATAAATTTAAATAAGTTAATGAGAATTATTATTGGTTAAATTGTAGAAAAAATTAACAAAATTTAAATTGGATACCCATGGGCATGCCCATATGGATATAAGTTATATTGGGGGTGGACCGTTTTTGCACCATTGTCCATTAAGGACCGACTATTTAAAGTCCATAAAAGTAATGGTCTAAATAGACATGCCCAATTGAGCACTGGACAGTCCAATTGACAGTACCACGCGCTATTTCTATGGATGTGAAGTTGTAAACCAGATCACCTTCGCCAAGTGTAAAATGTTTTTGACAAACTTCATAGTTCATATTGTAGCAGGTATATCTCAGAATATGTTGACATTGAGGGAGAGATAACATGTGAAAATCTGTTGTAGGAATTTCCATAGTTAGCTATTAAATTTCTATAATGTGTTTTATGAAAGAAAATGAACAAAAATCAAAATCAAAAATCCATAGAACCATTTCATGACTATATATTCCTCAGTACTTTACAAACATCTCTTGCTAAAACTTTATCTCGAATATAAGCTTTGTTTCCGTTTATGAGTCATGTTGAGGCATTTAAAGGTTAACCAACAAAGCACTCAACTGCGATGTAACAAAATAAATAAACCAGATTAAATTGAGATTTTGTTTAACATTTAACTTAACTTAGTAAGAATAAGATGTGTAACACTCTCCGAGTGCATAAGGTAGATTAATCTTCTCTGCGGACCATCTTTAAAAAAATTAAACTTTACTAAAATATTTCAGGTCACTAAAATGTAAATTAGAAATGTGAAATTTGTATTTTTAAATCATTTATCTTTACCCCTTATCATTGCATAAAAGGTTTCCGATCTTAACACAACACACAATTCAAATTTTTGTTTGGGATAGAATGACACTTGCAATTATAAACGAACATAGAAATTTTCAAAAAGCAAATTATATTATTCCAGCTGTTCAAAATGCCCTGAAAATATGCTAAGTAAAAACACACTACATCTTCTGTAGTAAAAACAAGTGGAACATATCATCATTCACTTATCTATAACATGAGTGACTTCCTCATCATCAGAAGATCTGAAATTCTATTTTTTCGTCACTTGAACAATCCTTAAGCCATACATGCCACCATACGCATGAATCCTGATGAGAATGAAACAAAACAAAGAAAAAGAAGGAGTGAAGTATTTGGATTTGACTGAAGGCTAGAACAGAAACAAAGTTATATCCATTGTCTTTTCACATGGAATATTCTTCCACCTTCAACCATGATGATAAAATGAACGACAATATGTTTTCCTAACCAGAACATGAAATGAGTTTTAAGGAAATAGTTATGAATATACCCAACAAACTTCTAACTTTTTATTCAACGAATTTAGCTTGGAAATTCAATCAAAAGTTTGTTTGTGCTTCTTCTTCTTCTTACCTTTAGTCTACATGTAGCAAAAACAAACTCAGTCTACAGGTGGCAAAAACAAACTCAGTTCGCTTAAGAGTAGTTCAATCCTTTTGGGTAAAACCCTTGCTGGTAAAAACACAAAGCTGATCATCCTACAGTGAATGAAACTTAACTCTAGTTACCAAGAAAACCGAAAGAGACTATAATCAAGAATACAAGTGTACATGAGAAAGCGTTTGCTTCTCACCTGAGCAAGCTCTGCCTTCTCAGTTAACAGCTTCACAATCATATCCAAAACTTTTCTTTTTTGACAGATCTCAACTCTGAGAAAAAATCATCGTCAAGAGAGTATATAACACAGGTTTTCAAGTGTGAACTCCTGAAAATTGTCATATATAATCATCTGTAGAGAAGAGACTCAAAATTCTTTGGTAAGCGCACAAATTTATCTTCTATAAAAATCATCTAAGCTTTGGTTAACAAGTGTACCTACATCAGATTCCAGTGCATAACAATGATTGAAGCAGAGTTTGTTGCCTACTCCATCAAAAGCTTATCACAGATTCACAATCTCCTCACCATCTTTGGAAACTCCATTGATCAAGGACTAATCAGTTATTTCTTTCATCGCACCAAGCATACCAATATCATAAGCTGAAAACATTTTTTTTTTTTTGGTTCAACATCATAAGCTGAAAACTTAACAAGACAAATCAATCGACTAAAACCTGAGTAATAATTGGTTTGCTAAAAAGTTTGACCAAAAAGCAAAAGTTGAAACTAAACTCACCTGAAATAGGAGAGCATGAGATTAGGCTGATTAGCCATTTTTAGAAGTTTCAATAACATATTTATGATATCTAAAAAGCTACCAAAGGTGCAAGATTAACAGAGAATGTGGGCATAAAGATGAGTTATGTCTTTCAAGAAACCAAGGTTTAGGGAAGAGAACCTTTACCCTTTAGAAGAGAAAACCACAGTGCAGTCATGAGATCTTGAGAAAACCAAACAAGCATTACAACAATTAATTTGTAACACCAGAGCCAGATTTGGTATTCAGAATCCAACAAGTTGCAGATCGTACTGATGGAAATCAAGGGAAACGAAATAATGATTTCTACTTAGCGAAGCGCCAGTCACTATTAAAAGCTGAAGAACAGAAAGCGACAACTTAATCCTGTGGAAATAAGGTGTAGTAGACGCTGTTATGGCTTTCTATTGTAGCAGAACGTTTCAACATTCTGATCCTTAAGGTGGTGAAATAGGGAATCGCATGTACCTTTTTCGCAGAAGCCCTTCCGATTCCTCCACTCCACTCCGCATTTGCATTTCAGTTTTCTCTTAAGAAAGCATAACAAAGTCTCTGTGGTATACCCTTGATGGATGTTCTGAAGCATAACACATCATTTATAAATCCACCATTTTCGCAGGACAGAAGAGCACAACTAAAAACTCAGAATTAGTCAATGTTCTAACTACAACTCCAGAAATTAAAAGAACATTGAATCAAAACGGATCTATTCTTTTTTGATCAAACATATTTGATTTCCATTTCAATCAATCCCAAAGGGAGATAGAGAGTACAAGCTCATCAACCAAAAGGTTGGGTACAAAAGGATTAAGAAACACAAGCTTACAATAAAGATAGATAGATAGATTGGGGAAACATTAAGCTTCGTTGATAAATCCATAGAAGCTCGGAGACATGGGCTACATCGCAACATGCCACAAACGAACTCATGGTGTGTCAAAGACACTTCCGCGAATACATCGAGGAGATTAACAATAGTCACTATCAAAAGATCTTGTGACGTTAGAAAGGAGTCCTTAGTCCCAAGGGTCGCCAGCGCGCACCACATAGAAGCAACTAAGAGACTTGGAAGATTTCTCTCCATAGAGGAGGAGGACGGAGCCGAGGTTCTCTCCATGATGGAAAAGTTTGGACGCCGAGGACCCTCAAGGTCATATAAGAATGGAATTTTATCAATGAAACTGATGCATTGTCGTGAGCTTGGCGTGAAGCTATTGCTCGGTGTTAGAGAAGCAGATAAATCAAGGTGGTCACCATTACCACACCAGAACCTACTTGAATATGGGAATATTATACCGAGAAGCCTAGATTTTATGCAATCAGACAAAGAGACATGATTTCTTCTTTGGGACAGAGTTCGAACACAACTAATCCATAGACCAAATACGGATGCCGACACATGACTTGAGTGGTGTCTTCTTCCATTCAATTCGAGATATCGAAACATCAAAATACTTGGAACAGGACAGAGATATAAGAAACCAGACCTGGACCAAAGACAGGTGTTGTCGTGCGCCGTCGACGAGTTCACCGGACAAGGCGCAACTGACGGTCCAAGAGAAAGAACTCTTGCCATCAACGAAGTCCGGTGTGATAAAGCTTCTGAGGAAATCGATGTAGGCTCCACGCCATAGTTTCGCAGTAGGCAAAGGTGGCGGAGGAAATCTGTAATCTCGTTGGCGCCTGGGAGTTGCAGAAGCAAAGTGAAACGATTAGGGCAGGCCAATTCGTCAAATAATCCATTGGGCATTTGGCCTACAAGGCTTATTGGGCCAGTATATTTCCATGTTACAATGTTAATGGACCACACTCCTTTTGGGCCAATCCTCTGAGCCGCTTTGCTGAATCTTTGACCTAGCGGAGTCAGTTCACAGAGATGAAGTCGGCAGCTACTAACAGAGATAGGAGAAACCTCAATCTTGGAGGCCGAGAAGGTGAGCGAGCAGGTCGCCGAAAATGTACTCCAAGTTGGCAAAGCATCTTGGTTCAGATCAAACCTCCAATGAAATATCTGACTCACCGAGAAGAGTCCAAGTAGCAGCGTTAGATCTGCAGATATTTCATCGATAAGAACAAACACCGCTGTAGTTTGAAAAGCTTTCTTCCCGATCTTAAACATGTCGGAAGACGGTTTTATCGGTGAAGGTTTCACACGGTGGACGATGGGAAAGTTTCTCGCCCTCCAAGAGATTCGGCGGAGTGATGTGAAGCTTTGAATGGTGTGAAAAAGATCTCCGACCACCAGATCTGAGTATACGATGGTGGAGCGGTGGTCGGGAAAGTGAAAGAGGACTAAACTTAGACTGACAGAAACAAAAACAAGAGAGAAGATCAAGAGCTGAGAAAACGCAGCCCGACGCCGGCAAGCCATAGCTTCGCCGACGTCGGAGGATGGAGCACTTCGGTTTGTCTTGGTTATCGTGTCTGAGAGAGTTTTACGCTGGTATCCATTTTAAACGGATCTATTCAATAACCAAAAATTGAAATTGGATATTTGAAGTACCTACTTTAAGAGCATCTATCAACGTAACTCTGATTCTGGTCTATAACTCCTACAGTTTCATTGTATCTAGCAGATTTGGATGCTTTAAAACACAAACGAAATTGAAAAATGAGAATTCGCAGCAACTCATCAATTATGTTTTGAATTGGGGGAGCAAACCTTGAAACCTGGGTTGGGTATGCGTTAAGTAAAAAGACTCCGTCACTGGAAATTGGATTGAGTAGGTGTTCTAATCGAAGATTGAATTTTAGAACATTACAACTTTGGTTCATCTAACCTCTCCTTCGTTCAACAGAAGCCTGAAAACATGACATTGATGTGTTAGAAAACCAATCATCATAAAAACCTGAGACAGATGTGATTATTTTGGGAATAGGCTATTGTGTAATCCATCGACGATGCGGCGTCCATCTACGATGACAGAAAGTATTCTACTAAATCTAACTCAACACTGAAGTCGAAGAGGCACTATGGAACCGTAAATCTAAGATCGAGGTTAGTGATTTGATTCTTTGGTAAACATGTTTTTTCGTCGGCAAGAAAGAAGGGGTAGATGAAACGAAGAGTAGATGTTAATTAATAAACGTGGGTATTTCTGATTTTTTTTATTTTTTTTTTTTGTAAAGAGATAGGTGTCAGCCTGTTAGGTGCTGACGTGGCCAGCAGAGGGAGAGTGGCATCCATCTTTCATAGTATATGATTTCTTAGTTTTTCTTACTCAATAAAAAAAAAACCAAATTTAAAATTTCTATCTTCTTAAATACGCTGACACGTGTCACTTACAACCCATTTTCTAACTCTTCATGAAACGCTGACATGTGTCAGCTACAAGCTTTTTATAACTTTTTCTTAATTTCTTAGTTTTTTTTACTCAACAAAAAAAAACCAAATTTAAAATTTCTATCTTCTTAAATATTTATTTTATCTTATACTAACTAAAACCAAAAAATAAATAAATAAAGATTTTTTTCTGAGAAGCTCTGAGACGCTGATACGTGTCACTTACAACCCATTTTCTAACTCTTCATGAGACATTGACACGTATCAGCTACAACCTTTTTTATAACTTTTCTTAATTTCTTAGTTTTTCTAACTCAAGCCAAAAAAAATAAATTTAAAATTCCTATCTTCTTAAAATATTTTTTTTATCTTATACTAACTAAAACCAAAAAATAAATAAATATTAGAATATTTATATATATTTTAATTTATTTTTGATAATATTTTATTTTTTCGTAAAAGACATGATTATTTTGGTTTTGATATTTTTCGTAAAAGACAGGTTTTTTTCAAAGTATAATTTATTGCTGAATTTATATGATACATAATGAAAATCATTAATCAAATAACTAAAATGGTTTTAAAATGTAACTATATAACAGGAGTGGCTTGATAAATGCAACTGGTAACCCTAATTGTCTCTAATGCTCAACTCCGAATACAAAAAAAAAAAAAAAAATCTTTATTAACTTCAAATATAAATTTTAATTCTAAATATTTTTTAAATATTTGGTAAAGACATGTGAAGTGTTTTCTGGTATTATTAACTTCCATTGGTGACAATACATAATTATTATCGGTAAAATGATCAAATATGTAAGTACATACTCATATTTTGTTATGCTCTTTTAACGTTCACTGGTGACAATGCGTAATTCTTCTTGACAGAATGATCAAATCCATAAATACCTACTAATGTTATCCTTAATTGTTGTATCTCTATTTATTTTATCTTTATTTATTTTGGGTTGGCAAGGAAGACAAAGAAGAAGGACAATATCTTGATGAAGTTAGGAACACAGAGAGAAATTCTAATATTATTATTACTAAGAGATTATTTAGAAGACAATGGTTTTTCTTATATAAGAAAGATTAATTATTTTTTTAATTTTTTTTTAATCTTTTACTTTCTTTATAAAATATTTTTAGTTTATATCTTTTTATACTTAACTCATAAAAGCAATTGAAGAAAGATTTAATAAGTATATTTTTATACTATCTATACAATTAAAGCCCACCATTAGGTTGACTCAAACATATGTAACATTATTTGAAAATATGTAATGATAGAGCTATTATCATTGACATCACTGTTTGATGTTAGTATATTAGCTATCCAATGAAATCTACCATTGAATTAATTCAGACATCTACTCGATTAGTTCATTAAGTACACATATTTAAAATAAATATAAACTAAATCTACTTCTATACAATTTAAATTTTTTACATTTCTTTGAGTACACTAAAACTATTAATTCTTAATATAAGTGATTTGTGCAGCTGTGAAAACATATTTTTTTAATTCATTGGTGAAAGCTTTTCTTTTCATCATTTTTTAGATCAAATTACATTATGATAAAAAATTAAATTAAAATTAAAATTTAGAGATTATCTATTTAACTACAAAAGCAAATTCTACACAATTTACTCGCTAATTTTCGTCGTTTACCTTATTTCTTTAAGTTGGTTTTCTTGAAACAAGTATTTAGTTTTTAAGAATATATAAATTACTTACTATAAATAACTAAATTTTGTAATAAAAATATTTAAAATAATCAATTTAAATCAAAAGTAATTAAACATATTTCAATATATATTTAGTTATAAAATATTACATATTTCATTATATTAATTTCAAACCCATGCAATGCATGGGACATTCCCTAGTTATAAATATTGGTAAGAACCCCACAGAATCAAACTTAAACTGTAATTGCTAAACCGCACATGTAAATACTCACACTTACATACAAAATGACGAAAGCTACGACTTACATAAAGGGTTAAAAATTACAACTCTATATGAAACACACAAGTCACACATTATCAAAAGCTGCTATACTCTCGGTAAGTCGGAAAATATAAGCTAATTCTTGAAGAAATAGTATAGTAAAAAAATATACTAGAAACATAATAAGTGCAGATTTTTCAGTATCTACCTCCTATATGATATAATGTCGACGAAACAATAATCAAATCATGTAGACCTATGTTGAGTGAAGTGATGTTTGTAGAAATATCTGGAAAGCTTCTTAATCCATGTTGACCACTTCAAGAGATCTCAAGTTGTGTGAAGTGGAACAATTTGTAGCATTTTGCATCCCATCATATCCATATACTTGAGTTTATGCAGATTAAAAATAGAGGAGGGGGAGCTCTACTAAATTCTTGCAAGCTCACCGATCCAATCTTTCGAGATTTTGTAGCATTTGAAGATCCACAAGTTCTTTCAAATACCACGAACTTGACAAACACATCTTCTTGAGATTTGTAAGCGGCTGAATGTAAAACCAGATGGTAGAGGAGCTAGAAACATCAGAACATGAGAAAAATATGTATGATGTAATTAAATACTCTGCTCCAAACAGAATTCTATAAGACTATAACTAATCTCTGATATTAGTTATCTTGGTTTCTCAATGAGAATCGTAGATAGTTATGATAACTCACCTTATTTCCTTCCCATAGCATCTCGAGACGGTTTCGCTGCATATCCAAGTTCGACAAGATGTTAGAAAGACGTTTCCTTGGATATGCCTTCCAATGTAGTAACCATAAACGAGGTGGAAACTCCGGTATGTGCACTCTTATCATTTCCATCATATCCTATCTTAAAGATAGTGAGAAATTGAAGATGACACATTCTTTTAAAAGCTCCCTAGCTTAAAGACACTTGCCGAATCCAGATATATTAAATGATATCCTTGAAACAGTTTTAGTACCCTGAAAAAATCATTCAAATGTAAGATATTGTTAGTACAAATATTCAAGATCTGTTAGTATTCACCATATGATTTGGTTTAGATCGTGGAGGACTTACTGTATCATTATCAAGGACATCGCATATCTCTTCAGAATCTATTAACATGTTGTACTATTTCAACACGTCTGACATCCAAGTTACTGTATGCGAGCATGGTGATCACAAGATGACAGTCTATACTGTTGAAGTCTTGAAGAATATTGCAATCCGTAGAAATAAAGCTTGCTCTTTCTTATGTAAGCTCTTCTATCCGACTTCAAGTACTGCTTCGATATTTTGACCGAGACTAGTTTCTAGTCTTTTCATTACAATTTTTCATTCACCCTAATTTTTACCGCGTAAAGATGAACCTATGAGACGGAGACCCAGTGGAAGATTACTACAAAGTTGTGTTCCACTTTATGCAAGCTCTACAAGTCCATTAGGTGGGAGATCTTTGTGTAGACGCATTTCTGCAAAAGATCTCAAGAGCTTCTTCTATAGATGGAAACTCCACATGGTAGATAATGTTGATACCATGTTGCTGCAAAAGCTCTTTGTCTTCTGTTGTGATGATAATCCGACTTCTAGGACCAAACCATTTTGTCTGATTAGCCAAAGCATACAGTTGTTAGAGATCATTCACATCATCAAGAATATAAGCACTTTTTCGTCGTGTAACCTCTCTCTTATTACACCTAAATGATGTATCCTAATACCCTTTTGGTTCAGAATATTGGAAAGAAGTTGTTCTTGTAAATGCAACTTCAGACCACAGTTGTCAAGCCCAAGATTTAGACTTACCCTAACATTCTCCACAAAACAACTTAGCTGAAAATTGCTAGAGAGTTGGCTTTGTAAAGCTCTAGCAATGGTAGTCTTACCAATTCCTGTAGGCTCACAGATTCTTATCTTTGGCTATTTTTTCAATCATGTCTGCTTCATTTTCCCTAACAAGCGAGAAAACAAAAGATCTCAAATAAGCATAATAAACTGAGTGTAACTCAACAAAAAGCCCCAAAATAATCTATTGAAAACATACGAACCAGTTTGGTAAGTATTCTCCAGCTATGTTGCCCACATCGATTAATGCATGGATCCATGTCTACTTCTCTTCTTTTTTTTTACCGGCACAAGTTTTTTTGAAGACCTTTCCAAAATCTCCGGTTTGTTTTACATCTGACGGATTAACTTGGTAGAAGATTGTCATCCGATCTTCTTGCACTTCAAAATCTCCACCAATTCATTCAAGCACCAGCTCGAGGAAGCATAGTTCTTAGAGAGAGCCACGATTGAGATCCTCAATTCTCTAATCGCTCGTATGATAGCAAGGTCTACGGTTCGGCTTCTCTCAATTCCTTGATCATCAAACATCGTAATCCCAGTGGAGTTAAACTGTTTGCGTAAATGAAAGAGAAAAGTCTTACGTGTATCTTGTCCATAGAAGCTCGGGAAGACTCTGTATCTCCAAGTTCGAGAAGAAGCCATGAGAGAAGGTCGTGAGAACAATCTGTATTTGGATAAGCTCTATGAATGGACGAAATGGTAAAGACTGATTAACTTTTGGCTTTTCAAAGAGACAAGAGTCAAGTGATAAGCAGTTTTTTTGGGACCCACTTTAATATAAATAGATTTATGAGATACTTAACTCACAAGTAATTCCGTTAAAGAAAAGTCAGGAATACTCTGGTTTTAGAGTGTAAATTTACAGTTTACAATATGAAGCACTATGTGACCAAGAAATCACCATACTAATGATTCAAACTTGACAAATGTTTAAGCCACTTCGACCTTCCCTTAATCCGATCGTTTGCTCTCGGGACTCAATCCCCGATCAGTATCCCAATCGATCATTCAGAGACGTTCGTCCATCACCAGATTGTCCTGCACATTTCAAGTTATACATTAGCCATAAAACTAAGATTTGATTTACAATGCATAATGTATATTTGTAAACATTGTTTTACTTTACCTTCAGGAGGTACCCATGAATCGTAATCGGTGCTTTCATTCAGATATTCTGGTTTATCAGGACCAACAACTTTTTTCGCCTTCTTCTTCTTCTTTCTACTATGGCCAATTCCTTGCTTATTATCTTCCTTTTTACTGGTTTCTTCATCTTCTTCGTTTACATGATGTCCTACAGAATGTTTTAATAAGAGAGCAACTGCGTCTTGTGCAATGACCTCCGCTTGCTTTTCCTTTGACTTCTCATCTTCTTCTTCGTTCTTGTCTTCTTGCTTCCGTTTCCTTATTATCAATCCTGTTGCACCTTCGATTCCCGTGCTAGTTAGAACCTTCTTCCTATCTTTATAGTCAACAAACCCATCAACATCATCTGTGCTTTCAGTAGCAGCAGCTACAATCTCTGGTTTTTTCTCTTCAATTGTGGCTTTATTTGCAGAGGAACCGAGCCATTGGGGTTTTGTTGGAACAAACACAGTGGTCTTCTTCTCTTCAGCTGTCTCACTTGCTTTCGTTTCAACTTCAGGCTTCTTGTCCGAGTCTACTAAATCTTTGCCCACTTCTTTCTCCTTATGCTCATCAGGATCAGCTGATTTTAAAGGTAGACTGTTCTTCTTTTCTACAGGAGGATTTTCAGATTTCTTCATTTTTGGCTCTTGTGATTTCAACTCCCTTTTCTTAACCTCTGCTCCGGTTGGGTCAGCAACTTTTAGAAGGTACAAGATCCTACTTAATTCTGACTGAAGAGCAGACAACTCTTGTTGTATCTGGGTGGTTTTATCTTGCACTGACACCAATAAAAGGAAAATTCTATGAGAATTAAGATCATTCACAAGTTTTTCTTAATAGTGAACTACAGCACAAATGTATAAATTAATAAGAACGAAAAAAAGAACAGTAATTTACCAAGTGTAGTAGAAAGCCCGGTCATGTATGCATCAAGGGAGTCTCCTGTTGCAACATCTGTGACATTCTCTGTCTCCATCTTATTCTTCTCTGCCAAAAGCTGTTCATTCTTTTGTTCTATATCTTTTAAGACATTGTCTCTCTTATCACAAAGAGAATCAACAGTTTCTACAGTCTGGTTTTCGCTGCCTTTCTGTGTTGATGGTTTTTTCTTTGTCCGGTCATAGAAGTCATCTTCATCACTGAAAATAACATAGCATATTATTCCCTATGAGAATCAGAGCACAACAGACACAAGCTATACAGAAAAAAAAAAAAAAAAAGCCAAGACAAGATTACCTCGACAAGTCTTCCTCATCTTCTACTGATCCTTTCTTCTTGCCTTGGGGTTTTCTCCCTGTTTTCGCACCCAAACTTTCTCGGATGCTGTCATTTAGAGTCTCCTCCAAGTTCTCAAGTTCTTCCAGAAGCTATCATACATTTTATAGAAATGGAAAGTCTAATCAGATAGATGCACGAAAGAGACTGAAGGCCAAACAAAGAGTTTTGCAACCAAAATGAAAGATTTTCATAAGGGCACTTCAGATTAACTTAAAGGTTACCTCGGCTGTTCTCTGATCATTCCTGGCAATCTGTGTTTGTTGTCCTTGTGTCAATCCACCCTGGGAAATGTCTTTGGCTCGAATTGCTGCTACTTCCTTCTTCATATGGCCAATCTACACAGAAGTAAACATGTAAAGATGAAGCAAAGTGGGAGTAGTCTAGAAATTAAACAGAACATCTATAAATCATATTAATGAATGAACGAAAGTCAGAACAATCTATAAATTGTAATGAGATACTGAAGGGTGAAACATAGGAGGAAAAAAAGACAAATCTAAAGACTTAGGTATTAATGCATCAGAGAAATATATGATTTTATATTGCATTGAAAGAAAAACATTGGGAATAAGGAAAAACTAACCTTCTCCAACCGTTTCATTACTTTCTCCTTAGTTTTTTCTTGCTTTGGAGTGAGCTCTCCGCTATATGTTTGCCATGTAATTTCCTCAACATCTTCCTACATGTCCAAACGGTAGAAGAAACAAGGTCAGTCAGAAAGACTGATTACACAAATCCTCGAACCTGAGTCACTTGAGTCCACAAATATAAAAGTTATGATTAGATTACCTCTTCTTCTTCAATAGCATCTTCACCCATACCCCATGAAACACCATCAGCCATGGATGCTTGCTGTCTTGCTCGTCGAAGTGAAGCTTCTCGTTCAGACATTTCAAGTCTCAGCTTTGCTTCTCTGACCATTTGTAAGTCTTTCTCCTAAAATAATACCCAAAGCAAATGAGAAGTACATCAATAACTAAGGCTAGATGATAAAAGAGTCAACAGAAGACAAAAGTAACAAAGTCTCTTCAAAATTCTTTAGTTATTTTTCTCCAACAGCAGCATTGGTAGGATATCGAAGACTAAGAGAAAGTAAAATAGATGGCAAGAAGACACATATTTAGGCACTGTGCATACATAGGAAAATATGAATTCATTTAGACAGAATAGTTCTAACAGCTATCTGATTCCTTAATAGACTTACTCTCTTGATACTCAAACATACATAGAGCTTTGAGAACACCCATGGTAACTCATATGAAAGATCAACCGAACAATTGCAGCCAAAAAATATTCTAGACCAAGAACTAAATTGCATAAAGAGAAATGTGTATCTTACAGGTGGCATTAAGTCCGAAGGCCCTTGGAAAATGTACAGCCGACTCGAACTACATAAGAAACAAAGAAAAAGCTCAGGAAAATCAAAGCAAGAAAAAAAAAAAAACTGACAAGCTAACCAATCATGAACTTAACGGAAAGATTAACTCACAAGCCAAAGCGAATAACATCGCCAACATGCAAATCCACAAAAACCCTTTTATCCACCTACAATAATCACAACACACCGTTAGTACAATACCAAAAAGGTCACTCTATGAACATATCGAAACCACAAATTAAATAAACAAAAAAAAACACCTTTTTCTTGTTAATCAACGTTCCATGAGTACTTCCAAGATCAAATAAATATGCAACTCCACTTCTCTTGTACTGAATCACTGGCAAAAAAATCATTATAAAACGATTTAAAAAAGCTTAATCCAAATTGAAAGTCTTAACTTTTAAGAATCTCTAATTCAGAGCATAAAGTAATAATCAATCACCTGCATGAAACCGAGAAATCGAAGGATGCTCAAGTGAAAAATCACAGATACTATCACGTCCAAACATGTAAGCTCCTTTCTCATGTCTACAAAGAGAAATTACACAATAGGGTTTTCAACACATCTCCACGGAAATCAAAATTGCTAAATTTTAGAAGATTATAGATTTACTTACACGTTTAATTTTTCAACAATGGCGCCTTCTTTGAGAACTTCAAGCTGAAATTGGTGACAAGGAGGGCCACTCCACTCTGGAATAGTGTAGGGAACAGGATTCTGCTTCACGGCTCGAGCCCGAGGTGGTTGCTTATTCGCGTCTAATGCGACGGAATCGTCATTGGATTGTTCAATTAGCTTAGGTTCTACTACTTCCGTTGTTTCGAGATTAGGTTGGTTAGGGTTTCTAGGAGGCGGAGGGTTCATTGATGAGACTTCCGCTGGGGCCGAAGATTCATCGTTCTGTGAAATTGATGAGGTGATTGGTTCAGGCTCTGGATCACGGTTAGGGTTTCGCGGTGGAGGAGGATCCATCGCCGATGTAGTTGGAAGGATTGAGAAACTCAGGCAAAGAAAGAGAGATCAACGAGGCGGCAAGTGTGATTCGGGTAACGCTACGGGTCCGGGTTCGGATCCGGAATCGAGAATAGGCTAGCAGTTTTATTGGGCTCTATAGTGGGTTTATAAAACTAAACGGCATAGATATATCAAAACGGGCCGGGCCCATCAACGCAACGGGTCAAAGAGTTTTTTTTTATTCGAGGTTAAGTTACATATATCAAAACGGCAAAGATATATCAAAACGGGCCGGGCCCATCAACGCAACGGGTCAAAGAGTTTTTTTGATTCGAGGTTTAAAAAAAAAGGAAATATTAATAATCAGAGAAACGTATAAATAAGAAAAAGGGTATTTCGTAATTTTTCGTCCCCTTCGCAGTGGAGCTGTGATTGTAAGAGATGATGGCTGAGAAAATGGAGTTGAAGCTCTACAATACGATGACGCAACAGAAGGAAGTGTTGGTTCCGATCAATCCTGGAAAAATTGGATTATACGTCTGTGGTATCACAGCTTACGATTTTAGCCACATCGGTCATGCTCGCGCCGCCGTTGCCTTTGATGTTCTTTACAGGTTTCTCTTCTTCTTCTTCTCTATGAAATTGTCTGCATTAGGTTTCTTTTGGAATGGAATCTGTTAGATTGATAATACGAAATCTCATAGCTTAGAGTTGAAGATTATAGTATATTTGAATTTTTGCATATTGGTTTAGCTTTCTTCTCTAGTTTGATACTTGGATTTGGCTTTTCATTATCGTTACTTGTAATTGGTATTTATGCAGATACTTGAAGCATTTGGGTTATGAAGTTAAGTATGTCCGCAATTTCACAGATATTGATGACAAGGTATGATTTTTTTATAAAAAAGCTCAACTCACAGATGCATTGAAGATTCTAAATTTAACAATAATTTTCTTGTTTTTTTTTATTGCGGTTTTAAGCAATTTATAGAATTTGGATTTGCTAGTGGTTTTTAGTGAGTGTTGGTCACTTGGTCTAACTAGATGAAAGCTACTATTCTCTTTTTGCTTTTCCGTTTCTTATGTTTAGGTTCATGTCATTTTTTTAGAATCTGCCAATCTGAATTTTGGATCTCTGCAGATAATCAAGCGTGCTAATGAACGTGGAGTGAACCCTATAGAGCTGAGAGATGAGTTTTGAAGGAATATTTGGTAGATATGGGTGCTCTTCAGTGTCTCCTTCCCACCCAGCAGCCTTGTGTCAGCAAGCATATAAACGACATAAAAAAGATGATTGAAACGGTAGGTTAGCTTGATAAGAGATCTCACATCCTTCTTCTTTTTTTTCTTTCTTGTTTGGTCTCATTAAAAGCTGTTGGTTGAAAGATGTGATATAGCATGGAGTTGGAATTATATCAGTAATTTGTATGATCCACTTGCGTGTTACAGATCATTAAGAAGGGTTGTGGGTATGTAGTGGAAGGTGATGTGTTCTTTTCCGTTGACAAATCACCCAATTATGGTAAATTATCTGGGCAATTGTTGGAACATACAAGAGCTGGTGAGCGTGTTGCTGTTGATTCAAGAAAGCCTAACCCTGCTGATTTTGCATTATGGAAGGTTTGAGAATCAAAATCTTTTTTAATTTTCATCACTGAGTCAACAAATTGAGTCTTGTCGTATATGATGAAGTGTGGTTTAAACATGGATTTAAAATGCAGACTGCAAAACCTGATGAGCCAAGTTGGGAGAGCATTTGGGGTCCAGGAAGACCAGGATAGCACATCGAGTGCAGTGCAATGAGTGCTTATCATCTGTCTTCGAAATTTGACATTCATGGAGGTGGTGCAGATCTTAAATTCCCGCATCATGAAAATGAGCTCGCTCAGACATGTGCTGCAGATGAGAATGGTGGTGTCAATTACTGGTTGCATAATGGGCATGTCACCATCAACAATGAGAAGATGGCAAAATCTAAGAAAAACTTTAAAACGATTCGAGAAGTATGTTTTTTTTATTGATTGCTAGTATAATAATTGAATTTTTCTTTGGGTGTGTTCCCAGAGCTAAATGCAGAATTGTTGACAGGTTTTCATATTTTTGTTTGTTTCAATCTGTGTAGATCACAGCTAACTACCATCCATTGGCTCTGAGGCACTTCTTGATGAGTGCACATTACCGTTCCCCTCTGAATTTCTCGGAGTCACAGCTAGAGAGTTCATCAGAAGCTTTATATTATGTTTATCAGGTACACTGTTTCAGAGCTGTTTATAAAACTATTCAACAAGTTGATTAGCCTTTCTTCATTTGTAATGGTTTATATAGGAACGTATAATTTCAAAGTGAGATACAATCATAATTTGTATTCATTTCTGATTTTAACCTCAGCTTTTTATTTATCAGACTTTACAAGATATTGTTGAAGGTTTGTCACCATATCAAGAAGCATTAAAGTCTGAAGGTGGAAAAGCCGAACAAACTGCAGAAGCCAAAGACATCATTAACAAGCTGAAAAGTGAGTTTGAAGCAAAGATGTTAGACGATTTGAATACCGCTCATATACTTACTGGTGCTTACCAAGAAGCATTAAAATTCATCAATGCTTCGCTCAGCAAGCTCAAGGTTTCTACTTTTGTCTTCATCTTTATCTGTGCCTCCTGCATTCACAAGTATACATACCAAAGTCATCTGGTTTTTTTTTTTTTCTCGGAAAATGCAGAAGAAGCAGCAAATGTCGATGCTTGTGTCATTAATTAAGATTGAGAAAGCAGCGAGGGAAGTTCTTGATGTTCTTGGTTTGCTCACTACTCTTAGCTATGCCAAGTTTTTGAAAGAAATGAAACAAAAAACACTAACAAAAACAGGATTAGGAGAAGAAGATATTTCGCGGTTAATAGAAGAAAGGATAGTGGCGCGGAAAAAAAAAGATTTCGAGAAAAGTGATCAGATTAGAGAGAAATTGACAAGACAAGGAATAGCATTAATGGATATTGGCAAAGAAACTGTGTGGAGACCATGTTTCCCTTCACAGGCTGATTCCAGCAATTGAGCAAAGAACAGAGAGAGAGATGGAGATAGTCAACTCTTGAAAGTCAACGCTTTCATCATATCTCTTCTTTTGCCTTCTTTGTTAGAGGGGCTCTCTCTTTATAACTCTGTTTTTGAATGTTGTGTGATGACTTCTAATTATACGCTTGTTACTGCTTATTGTAACAAGCAAGCTTATATTAGATTGTTAAATAAATAAATATGCAACTCCACTTTTCTTGTATTGAATAGCTGGAAAAAAAATTCATTACAAAAAAGCTAACAACAGCTTAATCCAACGAGGAGAAGATTCAAAAACTCTGGCAAAGAAAGAGATCAATGAGGCGGCAAGTGTGTATCGGATTCGGATTCAAGTAATGGGCCATTACTCTTTGCAGCTTCTGGGCTCTAACTCAAGTAATGGGCCATACGGGTCAAAGACCTTTTTTATCCACCGCAGACTCAGTTACACAGGGAAAATAATCAAGTAACTTAAATACAATTAATACAAATAAAGTTATACTTACAAAATATAAATAAAATAATTAAATGTCGATGATGAGACCCGACGCGTGAGCGCGTGTAAAAGCCTTTGGTGTGAGCGCGTGTAAAAGGTTTGTTGGAGTGAGTATTTGGTGAAAATTGAGTTTTAATGGCAAATCATGCGTTATTGAAACATGAATTCTTAGTTAAAAATACAAAGATTCAATTCCCATGGTTTTACCTGAGATTTCAGAGAATTTAATAACAAAATTCTTAATTCACCAAAATTTAATCAAATCCTCTCAGAATTCATTAAAACTCAATTCTCACCAAATACTCACTCCAATATACCCCTAGTAACATTGTTTTTTTTTCCCTATATCTCCAACGCTTGAGCGCGTGTAAAAGCCTTTCACGCTCCCCGAATACAGATCCGACCCGACGGCCCAATTCAAAACCTAGATTCCACAAAAATCAAAATTGGTGTAAATCTCTCTTCTTCTTCTTCCTCAGCGTTCATCGGCCTTACTTCTTCTTCTTCCGCTTGAGTGGCTTCGGGTACGTTCTCCCACCTTATCTTCTCCTTTTCGAGGCTACTCTGTGATTTCTGATCGCTTGATTTTCTCAACTGTTATATGATATCGAATCGATATTTTCTCCTTGAGATACGAAATCCTTGGGACTAAAAAAAAAAACTGTGAGAGAAGATTTTGATATTCAAGTTGTTGACTTGTAAAGATATTTTTTTTTTAAAAGGGTTGGTTTTATCTTCCTTCACTTTTTGCAAATTGGGTTCCTCTATAGCTCTAATTTATGTGTAAGCATTGTTTGGTTTCATTGAGATTGTTAATTAAGCTCTGTTGGGGCATTGTCATGTGTTCAACGTTTAACGTCTTCAATTATGACTTTGAGATTATGAGATATAGTTTTATGTATGAGTGGTACCTAAAAATCGATGCTTTCATTTAGTAGCTGTGTTTGTGAGAGATGGAGGCAGAGAAAATGGAGTTGAAGCTCTACAACACGATGACGCAACAGAAAGAAGTGTTAATTCCAATCAATCCTGGCAAAATTGGATTGTACGTATGTGGTATTACTGCCTATGATTTCAGCCATATCGGCCATGCTCGAGCTGCTGTTTCCTTTGATGTCCTTTACAGGTCTCTCGCTTCTTCCTCCCTAAGAAATTTTTTGCATTAGGGTTTAGTTTGATGGAATCTGTTAGATAGATGAGATTAAATTTGGGGATATGCAGTTTTTAAAACCGACCTCATCATAGCTTAGATTTGAAGACAATGATATTTTAGTATTTGCATATTAGTTTAGCTTTGAATGTTCTTGGATTCGGCATTAAGTATCTATCCTTCTACTGGTTATGCAGATACTTGAAGCATTTGGGTTATGAAGTTAATTTTGTCCGTAATTTCACAGATGTTGATGACAAGGTATGATTTTTTCTTTAAAGCTAAACTCACAACTGCAGTGAACAGTCTGAGTTTATCAAGAATTTTCTTGTTTTTATGCGGTTTTAAGCAATTTATGGAATTTGGATTTGCTAGTGGTTTTTAGTGAACATTGGTCTACCTAGAAGAACTCTACTACTCTCTTTTTGTTTTTCTGTTTCTTTTGTTTAGGTTCATCCATGTCATGTTTTAGAATCTGTCAATCTGAATTTTGGATTTCTGTTAGATCATCATGCGTGCTAATGAACGTGGAGTGGACCCGTTAGAGTTGAGTAAAGAGTTTTGTGAGGAATATTTGGTAGATATGGGTGCTCTTCAGTGCCTTCTTCCCACTCACCAGCCTCGTGTCAGCGATCATATGGACGACATAAGAGAGATGATTAAAACGGTATGTTAGCTTGATAAGAGATCTCACTTTCTTTATTTTATTTTTTTCTTATTTGGTCTCGTTAGTTGAAAGATGTGATAGAACATGAAATTGGAATCATCAGTAATTTGTATGATCCACTTGTCTGTTACAGATCATTAAGAATGATTGTGGGTATGTAGTGGAAGGTGATGTGTTCTTTTCCGTTGACAAATCACCGAATTATGGTAAATTATCTGGGCAATTGTTGGAACATACAAGAGCTGGTGAGCGTGTTGCTGTTGATTCAAGAAAGCGTAACCCTGCTGATTTTGCATTATGGAAGGTTTGAGAATCAAAATCTTTTTAATTTTCATCTCTGAGTCTGCAAATTGAGTCTTGTAGTTTATGATGAAGTGTGGTTTAAACATAAATTTATGCAGGCTGCAAAACCTGATGAGCCAAGTTGGGAGAGCCCTTGGGGTCGAGGAAGACCAGGATGGCACATAGAGTGCAGTGCAATGAGTGCTCATTTTCTGTCTGAAAAATTTGACATCCATGGAGGTGGTGCAGATCTTAAATTCCCGCATCATGAAAATGAGCTCGCTCAGACATGTGCTGCATATGAGAATGGTGGTGTCAATTACTGGTTGCATAATGGGCATGTCACAATCAACAATGAGAAGATGGCAAAATCAAAGAAAAACTTTAAAACTATTCGAGAAGTATGTTTTTTTTATTGGTTGCTAGTATTATTATTGATTTTTTGTTTGGGTGTGTTCCCACAGCTAAATGCAGAGTTGTTTACAGGTTTTCATATTTTGTTTTTGTTTTATTATGTGTAGATCACAGCTAACTACCATCCATTGGCTCTGAGGCACTTCTTGATGAGTGCACAGTACCGCTCCCCTCTGAGTTTCTCGGAGTCGCAGCTAGAGAGTTCATCAGAAGCTTTATATTATGTTTATCAGGTGCAGTGCTTCAGATCTGTTTTCAAAATTATTCAACAAGTTGATTAGCCTCTCTTCATTTGCTGTGTTTTATATTGAAACATACAAATGATATGCGAGACAAATTCATAATTTATATTCTGTGCTGATTATAACCTCTGATCTTTGTTTCTCAGACTTTACAAGATCTTGTTGAAGGTTTGGCACCATATCAAGAAGCATTAACGTCTGAAGGAGGAAAAGCCGAACAAACTGCAGAAGCCAAAGACATCATTAACAAGCTGAAAAGTGAGTTTGAAGCGAAGATGTTAGACGATTTGAATACCGCCCATATACTTACTGGTGCTTACCAAGAAGCATTGAAATTCATCAATGCTTCGCTCAGCAAGCTCAAGGTTTCTACTTTGATCTTTTTTCTTTATTTTTGCTTCTTGCATTCACAAGTATACATACGTACCAAAGCCGTCTGTTTTTTTTTTTTCCAAATTTTCAGAAAATGCAGAAGAAGCAGCGAATGTCGATGCTTGTGTCACTTGTTGAGATCGAGAAAGCAGCAAGGGAAGTTCTTGATGTGCTTGGTTTGCTCACTACTCTCAGCTATGATGAAATTTTGAAAGAAATGAAACAAAAAACACTAACAAGAGCAGGATTAGGAGAAGAAGATATTTCACAGTTAATAGAAGAAAGGATAACGGCGCGGAAGAACAAAGAATTTGAGAAAAGTGATCAGATTAGAGAGAAATTGACAAGACAAGGAATAGCATTAATGGATATTGGCAAAGAAACTGTGTGGAGACCATGTTTCCCTTCACAGGCTGATTCCAGCAATTGAGCAAAGAACAGAGAGAGAGATGGAGATAGTCAACTCTTCAAAGTCAACACTTTCTTCATTTCTCCTTTGTCTTCTTCTTTAGCCTCTTTGTTTGAAGGCTCTTTCTTTATAACTCTGTTTTTAAAGGTTGTGTGATGACATCTAATATACACTTGTTTCTGTTTATTGTATTTTTAACATTCACAATGACATTGTAACAATATTTTACTTCGGATTTTGTTTTATGGGACAACTGTTTCTTATATCAAAGGGGCCATAAGCTCATATCCCTTTAGGCTTTAGCAAAAGCTCTATAGTCGCTCGAGTATTGGACGCATCCATAAGTGACGTGATAAGCTTGATCAATGGCTAAACTGGCCACTTCGAATCACCGGCCGGTTTCGACCTTAACTTGCATCTCAATGAACCGGTGCAGGACTTGGAACTTTAAGCGTATGCATTCTTCATGTCGATCAATTCTATGTATACAGTTCCTTCCAACGGCTCTGAAGATACTACAAAGATTAGATCTTGATTCCATGAGCGGTTCGAACCGGAAGAAACTATGGATTGTAAAGCCGATAAATGCTTAAACTATTCACACAAGTAGCTGATTTGAGTTCAATCTCTCACAAGTTTTCTTAGGTTTTTACATTAGAATCATGACCTCGCTTGGCGTACAAGGAAACCGTAGCAGAGAGAGGCTGGAAATTAGTAGTGTTTACAACAAACCACTTGAGAACCCATTTGAGGTTGCAGAGAGTATACTTTAATGCTTTGGTCCAACTCTCTTCCTTGTTGTTGAAGCTCTTTGTTATTGAATATGTCTCCACTTTGTCATTTTCGATCCTTCAAAATAAAGTTTTATAGAGAAACTTTTAATGTTTTGGATTGCACCAATTACAAAAAAATAAAATTAAAAAAAAATAGTGGGGGACTTGCTTGAATGGAAGTTTGAACCATTTCTCTGGTGGAATATTATTCTCTTTGTCCTTTGAGTTTGCGAAATCAGCAAAGTCTTTAAGACACATCAAATACAATGTCATGGCTTTATCGTACCGAGTGCTCCAAAACAAGTTTACAGGACCAAACCTGATCACGAAGATCATCATCAAACAGTTTTTAGTTAAAACATGTTGAAGAAACTCACCAAAAGACAATATGTTTTTAACTTGAACTCCATACTTACAGCTCATAAGTTTCATTGTTGCTGTCTACAATTCTAGGATAACTCCCCAATGGCTGTATTTTAACTCGACATCTTAAAACTGGTTAAGGATATATATAAACTTCATCAAACAGTAAATAGTATTCAAACAAAAAGGTCAAAATGATTAACAAGGATACTGAAACTTTGGCTGGAAATAGTTAGACATTGTGTGGAGGAGAAGACAGGCTTGGCCCCAAGCAGCATTGATCTCATCCCACTCAACCTAATAATAATATATATATTTTCATGTGACTTAAGTTTAGACTTTTATATGAGCTGCAGGAAGCAAATTATAAAGATTGCAAATTCTACCTTTAAGTGAGGCAGTCTTCCAAGTCGAAAATTGTTAATTGTACCAAAATCTCCATCATAGCTTATAGGGAAGGCATCAATCATAACATTTGTATTATTTAGTAACTCTATATGTGCTTGTGAAACTTGTATCTTTGTCAAGATTGCATCTCTCTCTTCCTGTTAACATAAATACATAATTATCTTTTACATAAGAAACAAGTGATCAAAGCTTAAACCCTTCACATATACAACATTTGAATACTTAAAAACTTATCAAGTTGCTATTAATACTAATACCACAATGATAGAGAACTAGCTATTATCAAATAGTATCACCTGATGGGCTATTAGTTGAAATTGAAAATTATTGAACTCTTGCCAATACCTATAACAAAGGAAACCAAAACATGTGAGAAAATAAGAGAGAGCCATTATAAATGTATCATTTGCTGCCAATAGGGGAACAGTGAGAGAGAGAGCTTAACCGATCTTCGAGTTCGTTAAACCGATTTCCCTTTGTCTCTAGCTCCTTGAGTTTATGGTTTACCTCAGCATTTTGTTTCTCTGTTTCTTCTAAAGCTTCAACAAGTTTTCTTTCTTCTTCCTCAATCTAAGTAGAGCAAGAAACAACAACAAAACTTGTTACTTACTTAAAACATTTATATGCAATTTTCATCTTATAGTAAAAAAAATATATATATATACCTTGTTTTTTTCCTTGAGAAAATCAGCTTCACTAAGAACATCTTGTGTCTCTCCTTCTAACCTCTGAATACATGCTTCGTACGCTTCAACGTCCTTCGTCACATCCTCGACTTCTTTTTCAAGTTTATTAGACAGTACCTTCATGCATTCTAAGCACAATGGTTGTTCAACCTTAAAAAAAAAACATAATATCAAGTCCATGACTCCAAATTTATCAAGCAGATTCAACCAAGAACCAAAACGTTAATTACAGCATCATATATACCTCTGTCTGAGTTCTGGCAATATCAAAAGCACGAGTTAAAACATGATTGGTCTCATTAAAGCCAGAGTTATTTGAATGATTGTGAGAACCGCCTGAATCAGAAGCTGACTCGGACTTATGCACGACTACGAATGATTCTTCCATTGCTTTTACAGCTCGACGAGGTAAAACAACAAAAGACTTGTCAATGCTTGTTGAACCAACAACAACACTCTTGGCTCCGTTGCCATGTATTGCTGATTTTAACAAAAATTACATTACTTGTCAGACAATTAATCATAAAAACTTTGTAAAATATTGAAGAACCAATCCTAAATCGAAGAAAGCTTGAAAATATATTAGATAAATCAACGAGAGCCCTAACGTAAATTAGCATAACAAAGTTCCAATTTACTAAACATAAAATTCCTGAATTATTGATTGTGACCGAGAGAGAAGAAGATAAGCCCGAACCGGAATGAGGGGAACCGACGCCGACTATGGTAAGGGAGTGGTGGCAGTTTTGACAGATCCGAATTTTATCTGGAATCTCCTCTTTCCTCATCGCTCCTTAGTTTTTTTGGAGTAAGACTTACGCAATCAATCTAGGGTTAGGGTTTCGAATATTAAGAAATCACTCTCTACTTATCAATCTCTGTGTGATCCTTTGTTACTAATCATTCGCCGGCTAATTTAGATTTAGCTACAAATCCGATGACTTCCGTTTAATTTCCCTTCTAATGCAAATTTGTCTTTTCTCGGTCAGAGAGAAACGTTAAAGAGATTTGGAATTAATATAAAATAAATTCCTCTTATTGAATTAGTCAATTAGCGTATTAATAATGAATATCATTAATCGGAAGTCAACTCATCAAAGTCAAGGCTTTCTTCAAGTCTTCTTCTTTAGATTTTTTTTTTTTTTTTTTTTTTTTTTTTTTTTTTTTTTTTTAAATGTAATAATTCTTTAGCCTCTTTGTTTGAAGCTAAAGGCTCTTTCTTTAATAACTCTGTTTTTGGAGTTGTGTGATGACTTCATATATACAGTTGTTACTGTTTACTGTATTCTTAACATTCACAATTAAAACTGTAGTTTTAAAGCATTGATATCTGAAGATAGTATAAGGAACATCTTTCATTTTTTCAAGTTTTTACAAAGTAAATCTCACTTTTTACAATTGTTCAGTGTAAAAGAAAAGAAGTAAAAAAACTGATCTCTCTATATACAGAGATTCTACAACTATTCTCATACCGTTCAAAGTTTATCTAAAGACATATTTGGTATTCACAAGAAATGAGTGAGATAAGAAACAAAATTCACTGTTTCTCATATTGAAAATGTGGTTTTGTTCTTCTTGAATAAGGCGTAAGCGTCACTGTAAATGGCGATTGCGTTGGAGAAAACCGCAAGAACAATCATGAAGATGGCTATAGTCTTGTCCCGGTTTGTTGCTCGGTTATGACGATCCCTGAAAAACAAGACAAGAAAAAAAAATACATTCAAATGATGATCCATTAAGTTCCCATAAACAAAACCACTCTTAGCTTATGAATCAGTGTGATCTTACTTTAAGATAACAGCAGCAGGGAATATGAAACCGATGCAGACAGAAGCGGTTGCGCCAGTGAATTGAAAAGCATCCCAAATGCTTGGTATGAAGTTTGCACCCAAGAAGATAACAGCAATGAGACCAGCAGTGATTGAGCCAAACCTCAGATTAGAAGAAGTAAGTGATGGAGCCGTAGGGAAAAAGAGACCATCGATATTAACTCGCAGAGGATAGAAGACAATAGGGAACACAAGCATGAGATGAGCAGCATAGCTGAATCTCACTGCATCATTTAGAATCGAACCAAAAGGGATTCCAAGATCTGTGTCAAAGTTTGCAAGAATATCATCGAGTGTGTCATCACCGAATAAGAGATATCCGAATAAGCTCGTCATTATGTAAACAGAAGAACACATAGTAAGTGCTGATCTAACAACAGGTTTGATCTGAGAAGGGTCTTCAAGCTCGTTCTGTATGTTGTGAACTGAAACAAATAACCAATTAAGAACATGATCAGTTCTTGTTTGATTCTTCCAAAATGTAAAACTTTAAGCATTAGCGTATATTACCATTGTAATGACAGATGTATGCATTGACAAGCACAGGAACAACCGTGAAAAGCTTCCAGAACGATGACAAGTCAGTGAAATTTGGTAAAAGTCTTGGCATCATCAAGCCATCACTAAACAGCTTTAAGATTGTAATTCCAGCAGTAATAACAAGAAAAACAATCGCTAAAGCAAGTGATATAGCAGATGTGAATCTCAAAGAATCTGCAAAGAAAACATCAATCCATTAGAATACATAATAAACTTGAAAGACATCTTCAACACAGTCAATTGTTACAGAGAAGCCAAAAAAATATACTAACCAATTCGTTTGAAGCTTGTCAATGGAGCAAACACAGAGAGAGTAGTAATGAGAAGAACAAAAGTTCTCTTGTTCCACCAAGTTTTCCCAAACCATCCTTCAAGCATACCATCATGATGGATTCCATTTTCATTCGTTCCAGCCAAAACATCACCTTTCAAAAAACAAAAAACCAAAAAACCAAATCTTTATCTCCAATCTTAGCCTAATAACATAAAGAAACCAAATTTATTAAAGATATAAGTTATTAAGTTAAGTACCAATGATGATCATATAAACGATCAAAACACCAATGTTGCTAACAAAAACAGAAACTTGCAACAAAATCCTTCCAAGTTTCCCAAAAGAATCATCCATAACTCCACCATAAGATCTTTGTTTCCCGATTATACTAAACCTAAGCAAGAACTCAACAGAAGCATCAGTCAAGAAAGCCATCAACACGATCATGGCGATTCCAGGTATAAGTCCAAGGATCTTCATCGTTGCAGGCAAAGCCATGATACCAGCACCGATGATTGTTGTAGCTAAATTGAAAACAGCACCAGTGAATGAAGCTCCATTGAATTCTCCTCTATCTCTCTCTGATTCTTGTAACAACAATGGAACGTTAACATCATCATCATCAGCATTGGAAGGGATGATTTTGATTTCGGTTTGTGTTTCTTCTACAATCTCCATTTTTCTTTTTTTTTTTCCTGAAATCAATGAACACATTGAAGATTTTTCAATTGATTGATCAAAATTGAAGATAGAGAAGTAAGAAATTGGAAAACCTAGATTGCGGAATTGGATGTTTCTTGAGATTTAGGTTCTTGGGGAAGATGATATCAAGACGCGCGAAAGAGAATTGGGGTTTGGTAGATTTGTGTATAAACCCTAGTTCTAGAGACGAAGGAGATGGTTTTTTGAAGATTTGAGAATTGATTGAAGAGAAGAAGATTTTGTAATTTGGGGGAGAAGAAGAAAAAGGCAGAGAATGAGAGGTTAAGGAAGAAGAGGGAAATTATAGCTTTTGTGAGATTGTTGGCGCTCAAGCCAATTCATAAGAGACTTTTGAACGGAATTTTTATTTTTTTATTTTTTTATTTTTTTTTGTCAAAAAGTTATATATATTTTTATACTCCATGTGGCATGAACTTGGCTGTGTTAATATTAAAATATTTAACAATATTTATTTACGCTTAATAAATATTGGTAAGATAAATTTGTAATTTTATTTTACAAATATTTATTTATTTATTTTGTAAGATAAATTTTTCTTTTTCCTATGTTAAAAGGAAAAAAAACTTACCCCTTATTTTACCTATTGAATCATTTGCATTGATCTAACTGATTTCTTCTTCGTTTAAATTTTTTTTTTTACAATTTTTTTTTTTTTTGGTTTTTCTTTCTTGATATTGTTTGGTATCTGATTCTCACCAACACATATGAACTTTGTTTAGCAGCTTCTTTCCATTTTTTTTTTTTTAACAATATATTGTGATGTTGATATATACTTTTTTTTCTTTATTCTGTTAACAATTTTAAAGTTTCATGTTTTTTTTTTATAAAGGGTTTCTTTAAGAGAATATTATGAAATCTGTCATTTCGAAACTTAGATATTCGGTTTTTGTCACGACCACTTTTGGAACGTTTACTGTTTTTGTAAAAAAAACTTTGAATGACTCTTTTGCCCTCTATAACAAAGGAGAAAATCGGTGGAATGAAGAAGGCAACGAAAGTGATATCATCAGGCGAGTGAGGTACGTGTCAGATTTATGTGGTGTGTAGGAGAATATTATCGGATGGACAGGAAAACTGAAACAGTAAAGCACGATAATTTATGTAATCTTGTGGACAAGAATGAAGGTTATAAAACTTGTTTTATCTTAAATATATGATTTATATACAGATAAATCTTAGTTAAGATTATCAAACATTTTTTTAACACAGAAGCTGAAGAAAAAATTTAGATTTTCCGCTATTTTGTTGAGCAGAAATTTCATTTCTTCCCAACGCGCAATAAACCAGTCCACGCGCGTCTGTTGGAATGTTAATGGAGAGCTAAGTTGTAAATTCACAAAATTGGTTGTGGTAAAATCCGAGGCGAGATAGGAAAGTGTCTAAATCCGAGTGGCAACTCATTTATAATGGCTTTTTTTAAAAAATTAACTATTTCTTTAAAGTCTCATGTTATTACTTACTAGTTTTTTATTATTATTACTTACTAGTTTTGATCAACTACGTACTTCAAACAAAATAAAAAAAACTTGCATAAGAATTGATATTATTGCTTTAGCTTAAATAGAAGTTCCATAATCATAACACAAAGCTCTTCCAAAAGTTTTATTAAAAAAAAAAAAAGCTTAAAGCCGTTTCATATGTGATTATTTTGCCCCCAAAAAAAAATGTGTATAGTGATTAATCTCTTTAGATGAATTGTGTTTGTAAACCATTACAACAAATAAATTATCAGTTAAATAATGCAATTGAATCAATAGATCTTTTTATCTTAGCACACGATTGTTGATATGGTGATTCGAGTACAACCATCAATGTTACATTTGACGTTGAAAGAACTCAATCAACTCTTAATATAGAGAAAATTGAATTTATAAATCAACTTATCCAAATTCACTATTTTTGACAGGTTTTTCTTTTGTAAATTTAAATTCTTCAGATTCCACTAAAGTAGTTCAATAATTTTTTGAGGATGATAAAAGATAATTCATATTTTATTTAAAATTTTCCTTATAGAAATAACTTTTTCCTTTTTGGTTTAAAATCCTTATATAAATAATTAAATATACACGTTCTAGCTGCATGATTGTTAGATGCTTTAATATTGGTTTGACCCAATTGAAGAAACTGGGGTCCACTGTGTCCTCTACTAGTCTATATGAACAACACTTATTCTCTTCACACACCAAAGATTCATCACAAATTCCTAAATCCTCCTATCTTCCTTAATTTTCTCTCATCACCTAAGTAAAAAAAAACCTACCTTGCTTCCCAAGTCTCCACCAATAATGCAACCATCAACCAACATTTTCAGCCTCCATGGTTGCCCAACTTCATACCTTTCCCATTTCCCTACATATGGCGTCAACGGACAAAACCAAAACCCATTCTACAGTTTCCAAACTGGTCTGAACACACCACAGTTCATGAGTTTGAGCAGCAACAACTCGACCTCGGATGAAGCTGAAGAGAATCAAAGGGAAATAATCAATGAGAGGAAGCAGAGGAAGATGGTATCAAACAGAGAATCAGCTAGGAGATCGCGTATGAGGAAGCAGAGACAGATGGGTGAGCTTTGGTCACAGGTGATGTGGCTTAGGAATGAGAATCATCAGTTGCTTAATAAGCTTAACCGTGTTTTAGAGTCTCATGAAAAGGTTGTTGAAGAGAATGCTCAGCTCAAAGAAGAAACCTCTGAGCTTAAGCAAATGATTAGTGATTTGCAGCTTCAGAATCAAAAACCTTTCTCTTGTTTTAGAGACGACATTGCATAGATCATTTTAAGTGACTATATATAGTTCATTTTATGTATTTGTAGTCTCATATAGTCATATGTTAGTAATTAATTAGTCATTTGAAAAGAAGGAACACCGACGTACGTTATAAGCTAGCCTCGATTGTATCATAACTGTTGCAATTGTTTTAGATTTATTTAAAATAAAGCATCATGTTTTTGTAACATAAAAAGATTCTTCTTCTTTTTGATAAATATTTTTATTTTGATAAGATGTAAATTATATTACCAAAATGGATCATCGAGTTTAATTACAAGAGCTAATCAAAAAATTTGCAGTTATGAGATTACACAATTAAGCGAAGGAGATATGTTTGATAAATATTGTATACATATGTTTGATAATGGTTGATTCGTTGCCGTTCGTGTTTATGATTAATTAAGAAATCTTGTTTAACATGACTAATGTTGTAAGTTTATTTAAGAAAATATTCATCAAACACAAAACGTCAAAACGTATTAAAAAACGTTTGCATTTGACATTTACGTTGAAGATTAGCAAATGATATGTCTTGGTTTTGAGGGTTTTTACTTTTAATTCTATAAGTATTTTTGAGTCTTTTATTTGTTTATATTGTTTATTTAGAGTCTTTTAGTTGTCCATTGAGTTTTTTTCAGGTTTTAGGTTGTTTTGCAATAAAATGCGGATTTTGGAATGAAAGATCTTGTCGATACATCAAACGTTTTACATCCGTTGAAAGGCTTTCCATGAACCAATTTTGATGATATTTGGATACAAGATAGCCAAAGGAGTTAGCTTTCATTTGGGACTGGTTTGAAGTGATTCCCATTTATGGTTGGAAAGTTATACCCATTTTACTGAAGACAGGTCAATCCAGCGCGAAGATGAAACAATTGGAGGATTAGGATGAGGATCGACCGATCGCACCACGGGATCGACCGATCTATGCTTGACAGACAAAAACCGACATTTTCTCCGGATACAGAGGATCGAACGATCCTATGGGTGGATCGACCGATCCAACACCCAGCTGACATGAAGAAAAACCTCCGGATGCATGGGATCGACCGATCCGACTTGAGGATCGACCGATCCACACCCCAGCCGCCATGAAGATATTTTATCCGGGAATTGGGGATCGATCGATCCGACTTGTGGATCGACCGATCCTCCCAGCCGCACACACACTTTTACACCTATGTCTATAAATATCCCACCTAAACCTACTAAAACACATCAGATTTTCTTTCTACGCCAAAAACACTATTCTAGACACATTTTCTTGGATTTCTAAGCTCCTCCCTTCTATCAAACATTTGGAGAAGTTTTGTTGTATCATTTGTTGTTTATTTCAATCCTATTATGCTTTGTATGGTTTACTTTGTTGTTTTTCTGATTATGTGTGAGTAATTTCATAGTTAGGTTTTAGGGTTCTTGAAGGAAATTGATGGCTTGATGAATTGATAGAGATTTGGGGTTTCTAGTCCATAGGTTCTTTGATTCATGTGTTCTTAATGCTAGATTAAGAGTAGCTACCTTAGTCTTGATTCTAGGTTGTTCTATAAGCACTAATCATGTTATAGAAAACTTGAGCCTTATGAATTGAGCTTTGTATCTCTAGCCTGCGAGAGTTGATGCTAGATCATCATTGTGAACTTAGTGAACTTGTGTGTTAATGCTAATTTGGTTAGGAGAAATCAAACGAGAGTTTAGTTTTCGAGTAGCCAAGTTTAGGGGTTAAGGCCACGAGAGTGGGTTAATCCACCTTGCGTTCATGTTCTAGAACGGTACTTAAAAGTGTTGAAACCCATGCTCATTTTATTCACTAGCCATTGATATCCGGAATTGCCTTAAAGCACCTAATGCTTTAGTTTGTTAGTCTTTTAGTTAGTCATTTCATCTTGTTTAATTTCTTGTTTACTAAACCAATTTTTAATTATATCATTTAGATTAGATAGTGTCTTGTATTCCTATTGTGTTGTTCTTGTTTCCCTGTGGATTCGATCCTCAAGTACACAACGTACGAAGGGTTTATTTGATAGACCCGAGCCTAAAAACTCCCAATATCAGCAAAAAAAAAAAAAAAGTTTCAAAAATGATTAAGATTGTGAGGTATATTAAACGCAAACGTAGGACCTAAACATACAAAAAAAATTGAGGCCGTTAGATTGTTACGTGTGTGAAACATTTTATAAGTCTGATAATTTTATAATAACTTAAATGCAAAGAAATAAAAATGCAATCCCTTTAACAAAAAAAAAAAAAAAAAAGTCTGATAAGTTTTGTTTTGTTAAAGTATAAAAGTCTGATAATTGCAAATGCCAAAAGCTAATCTGCAAATCTCCAGGCCCACCAAGACTCCAAGAGCTTTATCAGGGAAATATGTATGTTGGTAACTTGTATTGGTAGTGCCTAGACTGAGAACTGTTTTGCAAGATTTATTTTACAGAGCCGTAAAATGTTTTTCTTGATGTCAAGATTAAATTAAATGTTTTTGCAAGATTACTCGTTTTATAATGTCAATGATCACTTATGATTTAATATTCGTCGAAATCAACTACACCTTATAGCTAGATAGACTTATCTCATTTTCAATATTAAGCTAGCGAATTTAATAATTTTCATCTCTCAGCATTGCTCTAATTTGATAAATCACTTGACTATTAATTCCTAAATATATACTTTAGCTATTTTTTTATTTTATTTTTTTAACCAGAAGTTCTAGATCGAGACCCATAATCTCTCAGTGCTCGGAAAAGGCAATGTAAATGCCAAATGAAAATAATTAATGTTTTTACGTTTGAAAAAACGATCCCTAGCTTAAATCAACATGATGATTTCATTTTCAAGTGAAAACTACTAAACCAAAACCATTTGTTTGTGCATTGAGTTAATATACTGTAAAACGGCTTTGGTGGCAAACTGAACTTGAGGAATCTTGCTCCTTAAATCCACGTAAGCATGTAGCTACGGAAGAGGCTTAAATTAAGACACGTGATCAGATATTATAGTTTGGGTTAAACTAAAAGATCAATATTACTGTCTAGTCTCTCTATTTTACATTCGATCTCAGATCATAAGAAGACAAACAAACAATCTTACGTAAGGATATACACTTTTCAGTCAAGAAAACAAACGGCTTTATCTCCTAATTTGTGTGGCGAGAAACTTACGAGCCAAGAAAACAAAGAGACAACCAATAAAATCGTAGAACATGATAACGTAAGTGGAAGACTGAAAGAGACATTTTGTGATTGAAACATCCGAAGAAAGATAAAGAGACAGCTTTCCCAAACCACCTCAAAAGTTGGAAAAACAAAAGAACAACACACACACTACACCACTTTATCAGTCAAGACATGAACAAATGACCAAGTTTTTTTTTTTTTTTTTTTTTGTCTTTTGGTAAGTCAATATATCAACAGTTTGGTCCCATCTCTTACAATCATCGAACCATCTTTTGTTTTTTATTTTTTCACTTTGATTATTATATAAATATGTATCACAATCGCAGTCTATATATAGGTTTGTGCGCGTGTGTACTAAATTAGCCTCTGTAGTTGAGACAAGTGTATGTTTGCTTTCTTTATTTTCCTTCGATTTGCTGTCGCGCCGTGATTGGTTGCCCTCTTTTGTTTTTATAGCTTATAACGTGTAATTTTTTTGTTATGGTTAGTAATTGCATTAAACGGAGTAGCAGCAGTACCATGCATGTAAACTGAAACAAAATTCCATAATAAACCAAAGCTACTACAAATAATTCCATAAAAACCAAAGCTACTACAAACTGAAACAAAATTCCATATATATATATATTAACTAACACATGATATATGGAACTGTGTTATATTAATGTCACAATAGAAGATGAAGATGCTGCTTTGATTTTGCTAATATATCTTCCTTCCACCGTTAGTTTTCATATACAGTAAAATCTCTATAAATTAATAATATTATCACCAACGTATTTTACGAAATTTTATTAATTTATCGTGTTTATTAATTTATAGAGATGATATTTGAGTCAAAATTAATATCAATTTGGAACTAAAAAAATAATTAATTTAACAAAGTATTAATTTATCGAGTATTAATTTATAGAGGTTTATACATGTTTAGAAACAAGTTTCTCATATACAAAAATAATAATTGTGTTCAACCATATTACAAAGTTTGTACTTGTATGTGCATGGTGCAAAACGAACTTTTTTCTTTTGATATAAAAAAAAATATTTTTGATTTAAGTAAACTAATTTTATGGTTAACATATAAAAACTTCTTTTCAGAATATAAAATTTTATGAAATTTTGACTACATGGCCATTCCGAAGATATTATGTAGGCATCTATGGTGTGGTTGTTGTCAATGGCCATATTTCAGATATTGCCTTATAATGGCTAAATGAGCACTATTTTAGTCCATCTGCCTCATTGGATTTAAAGCAAGGAGAATAATTGATATTCTTCTAGTGGGAGCAGTTAAGAGCTGACGAAATTGCCTTTTGGTAATTCTTCATTTTAAAATTATATATGTCTAGTTTTGGGCCATGTTCTACATTTTGAATCACCAGATCGATGGAGTATTACGTCCAAAGTTACTACATGTATTTATATATATTTTTTTAAGGATAAGTGTACTCTTTTCGATGTTTTACACTCCTTTTATCCCGAATTATAAGACCAATTGCTTGCTCTATAGTACTAATCTTGAGTTAATAAATAATAATGTTTTTAAATATAATACCATTGTTTTAGGCTGTATGCTAATCGTGGCCTCGAGTTATAAACTATGCTTTAAAAATATATTTTACTTTATACTTTAAACACATAACCAAATGAAAATCGGTTGCTTGACTTTAATCAACGTTCCCCAATCTTTTACACAACCAAATTTTCTTCCATCGATCATTTCTACAGTTCAGTATATTAAATATATTAATCCATATGTTATATTTGTTAATATACCTTAAAAATTATCATAAATTGTTTGCAGTAGGCCAGTAGCACGCACGGTAGTCTCGTCATGTAGGATCATTCCTATGTGGACTGCAGTTTCAGCTCATGTTTTCTATTTGGGCCTGGATTTGCAAGTCGAGACAATTTAAAGTTGAATTAAAATATTTATATTCCTTTTCTCCATTTTATTCTGAACAATCTACCTCCAATAATAATATCGTTCTCTATTTTTTCCTTGGACTAGGTTTTGGATCTACGCTACGCGTGGATATTTTAGTATATTTTTCACAAAAATTATATGCAATTTATAATATTTATATGTGAGATGATAATAATATATATTAACTGTTTAAAAATAATTTTTAGTGACTACATTAATGTAAATTTAGAAATAAATTGATAATAAATACTCAATTATTACTATTTGGTATATTTGTATGTTTTTATTTTTTTTGATAATTTATGATACGTTTTTAATGTGTAAGTTTTAAAAGAATAATTCATTTTTGGTAAGATTATATATATAGTACGATCCTTTTTTCAATTAAAAACATAATTTTGAGCATACATATTGTGTCATACTTTTAACTATCTTTCATAGTTTGTTAACTAATCTCTTTTCTAAATTTTATTTTAAGTATGTATATGATATTTTATGCATTCAATATATTTAATCATGCAATATTTTGTTCTTCTTCTTGTTTTCCATTTGGTAGGGTATTTTTTTTTCTTTCATTTTTTGAGTTTACTTTCCTCATTTCTTTTCTTTTTAAATTCTTAATTTATTTACATATGATTTTGGTTTTTTTTTTGTATTTGAATTTCATTTTATTTTTCCAATTCAATTATATTTACATAGGCGAGATTTTCTACTTCATGTATGTGGTTTTTAAAGTTTACAAATAGCATGTACAATAATTTTTTTTTTTGAAAGTTATCTAATTTTTTTTCTTTTCTCCATTCTCAACTACAAATAGACATATACATAATATATTTTATTATTTCTTTTGCAAGTGATGATCTTTTTCTTAAAAATCAATTATTTTATTATTTTTTTAGTGGATATTATTATCTTATTATCTTATCGAATTTTGTTAACTTTTACATTGGTCGGACTCGGGACCAGAATATTTTATTATTTTATAGTGTTTATTAATTTTATCGAGTATTAATTTATAGAGGTTCTATATTAAATTTATTTTTTTGAGTAATTTCTATTAGTTTTCTTGCCTATATTGGTTATGATTTCCTTTTTAAGTTTTTGGCAGATCTCAATTTTTCTTTTTTAGTTTTTGCTAAGTTATCGTGAGAATTCATGTTAAACATTGACATGGACATTGACGTGGACTTAATAACATTGACGTGGACCAATAGAATTGAGTTTTTAAATCCTATGTTGATGCCTTAAGAACACTATACCTTCAACTTTTATATTGTATAAATATTTCTTTTGCAAGTGATGATATTTTTCTTAAAAATCAATTATTTTATTATTTCTTCTCGTGTATATTATTATCTTATTATTTTATCGAATTTTGTTAACTTTTACATTGGTCCGACTCGGGACCAGAAGATTTTCTTATTTTATAGTGTTTATTAATTTATCGAGTATTAATTTATAGATGTTCTATATTAAATTTATTCTTTTGAGTTATTTCTATTATTTTTTTGCCTATATTGGTTATGATTTCCTTTTTAAGTTTTTGGCAGATATCGATTTTTCTTTTTTAGTTTTTGGTAAGTTATCGTGAGAATTTATGTTAAACATTGACATGGACATTGATGTGGACTTAATAACATTGACGTGGACTTAATAACATTGACGTGGACCAATAGCATCGAGTTTTTTAAATCATATGTGGACGCCTTAAGAACACTATAGCTTCAACTTTTATATAGTATAGATGTATTTTACACAACATTGTTGAACTACGCATATATATGATTTGTTTTGCACTTCTATTTTTTTTTTTTTTTTTGGCATCCATCATCAAACTGGTATCAACACTTCGAATTTTGATGTGTTTGAGAAGATGTACGCGACGATCACGTAGATAAAAAACAATTTAATTGGAAAAAACAGTTTTAATGTATGTCATATCAAAATTTAACAGAAGAAATAATACATATGCGAGTTAAAAGTATTAAATTTTTTCACACAAACAATAGTATTATTAATCAAATAATGATTGGAAGCATATAATTTCTGGCATCTAGACAAATTTAAGCACATTATTTTTTGGCTTCAATTTGTGAAATATTTTATACAATAACTATTTTAATATTGAGTTTGTGTGGAAGAGTTCCCATGTTGGTGGCATGTGTATGCGGTGGATCCATTTTCTCTTTACACCCAAAACTATTCACATCAGAAGGTTTTCACAGAGGTTTAGGCAAAACACAAATCCCCAATATGACAATAATTGAGACTTTTCTCTGGGAACACCAATCACTACACATGCATTCTCTTCTCTTTTCATAATTCATGACAACATTTCAATTACACGTCATCATCATCATCATCATCACTAGCTTTTTTTTTAGTCTCTCTCAAAACTAAAACTATGGGATAAACTTTGTTTTAGGAATCAAAGAGGAAATTTTAGATATTTGATAATTAAGATACAGAGTGATATGATCAACAACCTGTATAGGATCTCTCTTTGAGAAATATCGATTCAAAAATTAAAGAACAATAATCATCAATCAAGGACAACATTATAAACATCAATCAAAACACATCCAAACTAAAATAAAATAAATAAATAATAATAATAATAAATTCCTATCTTTGAGGCATAAAAACCCCCCAAACAGATTAGGAAGTCACAATATACAAACACTAATTACATATTAGAACATAAATATACAAACATTAATCACTTCATTTCATTCTATAGGTACTCTTATTTTCTCTCTTTTTCTTCTCTTTTTTCTTGTATGAATATGAATTACCAGCTTTCTTATCATCATTATCATTACTTTTAGTATTACCTTCATTTTTCCCGTTCTTCAAATCGGATGCCTCTCTTCCTCTACCTTTGTTGTTCTTTTGGTGATAGCGCTGATAATTTGGCCCAGATGAAGCATCCGAGGCCATCGAATCATCGCTATCTTTGCTCCTCTCTTCTTCGTTTTCGCCTTTACTAAAGTAACTATAGAAGTTATACCCTTCATTATAGTCCTCTTCCATAACCTCATCTTCATCTACTTTTATCGGCGACGAAATATAAGTCGTCCAACCTGATTCACTACTGCTGCATTCTTCCTTATCCATCAAGAAACTCAAGAACCCTAATCTTGATTAGGGAGAGAAAAAGAGAGAGACGACGTTTGTTCTTAGAGCTCTGGTTGTGCATTTGCTAGGAATAAGGCTTCGTATGTATATATGTGCATGTGGTAGGAATAAGGCTGCTCGTATGTTTTAATTATTTTAATTGCGTTAAGGACAGCTTATGTCCTAACGTTTAAAGCTATCTCCGACATGATTCGAAAAAGAATAATTGTTCTTTTATATGAATTTTTGTTTCTTTCTAATAATTTATGTGTTGTCTTCTCTTAATAACACGATTAATTAGGTTCACCAATCCTACGGTAGTTGAGAGAACTATTTTTTTAGAATATGATGTTTCTATCCCTCATATATTGCACCCCTGTTAAAAATAACATTATTTAGGTTAGATCACTAACTAATTAAAGTAATGAGGTGTGATTAAAAAGGGTGAGGCCATTTTAGTTTTACATTATGTAGAGCATGAGCCATGAGGGAAATGTATCTTTACACTTAGAATTCTCTGTATACGAAACCAAACACGAACCTTCCTGAAGATTGGTGTTAGGTTCTGATCATACCCATGTTCTATAACATGTTAGGATAATGCCACTTTTTATCTTCTTTCTGAGCTACCGTCATCACTACTATTTTCTATAATAAATAAATATGAACAATCCTTAAGAAAACAAGATTTAATGTTTTGTTTTTCTTAAAAAAAAATTTAAAATTTTTTTTAAAAACAAATTGTCATTTCTTAAAAAGAAAATTGCTATAAATAATTCTTTTCAATGAGAACTCTTCCTCACAGGGCCGGTTCTGAAAATTCGGTGGCCCTAAGCAAAATAAATTATGGGTCCCTATAAACGTAATCAAAATCATCCAAAAATATATAGTTTTCAAAAAAATGTTGATACCATAACACAAATTATAAAAAAAATAATCTAAAAACAAAGAATAATCCAAAAAAAAAAATAATAATAATTAGTTTTTTAAATATATATTTTTCCACATCATCAATTTTTTGTTACCTTTTAAATATGCTGAATATATTCGTAATAATTTTTTTTGTTACACAACTTATTAATATACATATATAACATAAAAAAATTAAAAATGGAGCCCCAAAAAAATGAGAGTCCTACGGGAATGCTTCGTCTCGCTGTGCTCAGCGTTGCCCCTGCTTCTCAACATAATGTATTAAAGAACTATTACTAAATTAAAACACTAATAAAAACAACAACTATTTTCTTGTAATTAAACGGATAAAATGGTTCAGAAATGTAAACCAAATATACAAAGTATACACATACATAATATTATACGGATATAGTGTAACACTGCTCCTCTCCCACCGGCTGCAACGCAACAGACTGAATCTTACTTCTCCACTTGGTTTCAATACATTCAGCATACAACTCCTCCACTACATTAGCTACTACACGCTCGTTGTAACTGCTGCTCATCTCTGATTCATCATCCTGTTGTATCCTCTCTTTTTTATCTTGTAACTCAAAAACGTATCCTGCTCAGGGAGAAAAAAAAGAAAAGATGAATACAACATATAGATACAAAGAAGCGTAACACTGCATACTTATCCGTACGTGAAATTAATAATTTTATCTCTTTATATTTGTAAAGTTCATAGTTTTTTTTATTATTATTATTTACTTAAAATTTGGTCGTATTAATTTTAGAGTATATATTTCTCTGTTTTTTGTATATCTATAATACGGAAAAAATATAAATCATATATATTATCTACTCATATCTTTGAATAATGTTTTCATAAACAATAAGTTTGACTTCAAGCAGTAGAAATAGAAGGATTCATATTTTTTCGTAACATATATTCAGTTTTTTTACCGGCCAATAAAGACTTAAGTTAATTTTTTTTTTTTGATAAAGGACTTAAGTTAATATTACTAAATAATTACTTGAAATTTGAAATAGTTTCGGCCGGGGGTATTTAATTTGTGTTTCAAGATTTAAATCAAGATGTTCATATGCAACGTACGGACTTGTGACAAATAGATGTCCACATTTGTGTGCTACGTTTGTTTGCATTCGCTTGTCTCTTTACGGGGATGATGAGTCGGTGTCCTCTTGTCTTTTGTTAATTAATTCTTTGATGATTTTATGATACTTTAGGTTCTAATGACCAGAAAAAAAAATTCAATAGCAGCAAAAAGGTCGTTCCATGGAGTATTAACAGTATGATGTTATAGGAACATTTAAATCTACGAAAAAAAGAATATTTGAATATACTAAATTATATAAAAAGATAACTCCCGAATAGAAAAGGTTTAAAGAAAAAAGAATTTCTAAACAGATTATAACATGTAATCGATTGCCGTTATTATATCACCTCCCAAATTCATATTCGATAGATTGCATAACAAAAGTTTTTTTTTTCGGTTTGAAGGATGTTCGGGTTGGAGATACGTCGTCGAAGTCCAATACTGAATATGGTGAAAAAGAACTAGACCATAAGTTACACCTTTATATTATTTTGAAGAAGAACTAGACCATAAGTTACACCTTTATATTATTTTGAAGAAGAACTAGACCAAAACTTACACCTTTATATTATTTTTATAATAAATAGTGAAACAACTTTTTTTAAATCCATGCTAAAGTTTAACAACTGAAAAATAATTGTTTACAATAAAATATTATTTTATAATATGAAAATAGCACATATATTTAAATTATATGTAATAAATTATTAATTCACAATTATATGTGTTTATTTGTAATTTAATATCCCATTCTGCAAAATTTATCTAATCACATCAAATTTTAATCATGCAATTTTTCATTATGCAGATTTTTATTATGCAATATTTTATTGTACAATTATGCTATTAAACAATTATGCATTTTTATCAATTAGCGCCAAAATAAGAGTTATAAGTTATTAATAAGATATTATATTATTACCCTAAAATACCAGAAATTAAAAAAAGAATTTAATAATATAACCTAAGTTTTATATTTTAAAAGTAAAAGTATACTATAATTTATGATTAGTCAATTTTAAAAATAATTTACCAACTATATTAATTTGTAAACTTTTAAAGTATTAATGTTTGTTTGGAAGAAATTGTTTGTCACCGTTGTACATACCACACTAATTATATTATTGAACTTTTATTTTTAAAATGGCCCTTATAGACTTGGGTTTTTTCTTGTCTTTTCAAACAAATTTGAAATTTTCAGATTTGAAAATATAACATTTAATTTAACAGAATAAAATAGAGTCATTATATAAAATCGAAGGAAACAGAAAAAATATAGCCGTTCGAAGATCGCTCTAGACTCGGATCATCTTCTTCTTCTTCTTCTTCTCTCGCTCCATGAACAGTGAGTTTTAAAATTCAAAATTTCTTTCCACGTACAGTTTTTTCTTAATTATTTCGTCGAATAATATTCAGATTCTTCTAGCTTTCTCTCAAATTTTTGTGTGATTTTGTCTATATAATTTTGCAATTTTCGCGACTGTTCTTTAGAATTTTGAATCGTCAATTTTTTTGTTCTTGATATGGGTTTGTTTTAGATTTTACTAATCATATATATGTTGTTCGTTTCTTTAGTCATAGCAGAAACATAGCGAGAAATTGATTGAATGTTTCTAATTTTCATTTATCGGCGATGTTTGGGGATAAACCCTAAATCTCCGTTACTCTTGCTTCGATGGACGCATCCTCTGGATTTATGGGAATAAACCATAAATCTCCGTTACTCTTGCTTCGATAGACGCATCCTTCGATAACTTGCATTTTATCAAGATATTATTAATATTGATATAAGGGCTTCGATTGATAACTTGCATATTTATTTTTTCTTATGCAATTATGCAAGTAATCAATTACAAAAAATATTTAATGATAGACAATTAGACAAAAATGAAAGATTTTTTTTTACTAAAAAAATACAAGTAAAAATTTAATATGCAAATAAGCATGTCTTTTTTTTTTCCCTAACAACTGAATATATCATTGATCATAATCGTAACATACAAAATCTCTATGAAGAACATTAGTTAGTTGAGTAGGAATAAAGAAATAAGCATGTTTTTAATGGTTTATTTCAATAAACTATTGTACACAGTTTACACACCACACTAATTACCTTATTGAATTTTTATTTCAATAAACTATTGTACACAGTTTACACAGTTCTCCGTTACTCTTGGTTCGATGGACGCATCCTCCAATAACTTGATGAAAAAGGTAAGATAACTTTTGTTCTTCTGTATCTTATTAGTCAAGTCAGGTTGTTGACATTTTGGGACCTCTCTTCTTCTTTAAGGTCGTATCTCAGAAAGCAAAGAATGTTATATGGGTTCTTCTCAATCACTTAAACAAGGCATATGCGTACATAGAAACATGCATACTTGCTTACTTGTATATATAGATTCACATTTACTGCTATGATTCGTTGTTTACTTACTCGTTTTCTTCATTCTTTGTTTGTTTTTTTTTTTTTTGCTTACTTATTTGATTCTTTACTAACTACCTTTTTTACTTGCTTGATTGTTTTCTTGCTTCCTTGTTTCCTTGCTTGCTTGTTTATTTATTTATTACTTTCATGGTTTCATGTGTGCTGTACTTCCTTCCTTCCTTATTTCCATGTGTGTGTTTCTTGCTTACTTGCTTCCTTGATTCATTGTTTACTTTCTTGATTACTTGATTTTTTCCTTACATGTTAATTTGGTTACTTAACTTTCTTAAGTCTATCACCAAATCAAAGTATGTTGAATCCTACACGATCTTTTCAGAGGCTTTCACAATACTTGAACAGGTAAGTGGTCTGTCAGTATATGCATCTTGAACTGTCAAAATACTTTAACATCAAAGGTGCTCATCATATATATCTGATTTCAGGTGACTGGTCCAATGCACAGGGAAGTTGCAAACTTCTTGTTGTTTTTTCTTGAAAAATAAATATCTATTTGTTTTATTTAGGCCAGTATCTATGGACTTTTGTTTTAGTTGCCTGAAGATTTTTTGTCTTCCTTTGTTTTTCAGATACCTGGCCATGGTTTTGTACCATAGAACTAAAGCAAGAAACCAATTTGTGAAAAGGTAATTTAATAGAAAGCAACCGGGACCTGGATTACAATGGTTTTGAAATCTTTTGATATGCTCTTAAATCAGATTCACATTTGCAGGTCCATCGCAAAAATAAAGACAATCTCTAGTACTGTTCCAATTTCTAGCTTCTTAAGTTGAATCCTTTCTCCCAGTTATTTGTCTTCGGTCGTTTCTTCTACTTAATCCTCTGTTTTTTCGTTAATATTTTTAAGTTACATTATTCTCTTTGTCCATTTTTATGTTTTAAAGTTTACTTTTAGACTTCCTTGTTCTCCTTACAAATGGTTGTACCTGTAGGCACCACTCCATCATCTCTTGTATGGGAAGACATTAAGAAAGTGGATTCTATTTTTTTTATCTCATTGCTAATTCAAGTAAATTGACTTAAAAGATTCATTCCTCTTGTGTCTTGTTTTAGTCTCATTCCTCTTGGTTGTATATTTCTGCAATGCAGTGGGATGGGTCTCCCATGTATCATGAAACTGATGTTCCAATGTCTCATCTTTTTCAAGGAAAACAAAAACAACACATGGTGTTCTTAGATACTCATCTCACTTTCTATCCACATGGTAGGCTTTCTGATTTTCAAATGCAACTTTTTGAATGGAAATGAAATTATGTGAAACTGTAATGTATAGTGGGTTACGGCTGTGCAACAACATTTTGAAGTGATACTCTCCAGACCTTTTGCAGACCCAAGGTACGAGAAAAAAAAAAAAAAAAACTTTTAGTCCATTTCAATCATAACTTGAGGTCGCTCTGAAACCTCAAAAAAATGATCAAACTTCAATTTACTTCCGATGAGTTTTAGGTATGATATCACTTTAGAACATTTGAAGACTATATTTGGATATGAGAGAAAATTTGATTTACTCGTCTAGATACATGTAATGCTCGAGAGGAAAAACAAAAACAAGCCTACTATTGACACCTTCCGGTCAGAGACTACTACGTGAAAGACCGGTTAAACCTTCTATCAAAGCTATAGAGATGCGAGCATTCTCTAAAGCTCGAGGATGAGGAAACCGTGGACATGGGCGAGGCGGTCGTGGCTAGTTGTCGATCTCAAAATGATAATCCAAGCCAACTGAAACGGAAGATTCGGTTGTCATCTTTACATTTCTTGTAACCTTAGACTATCAATTACCATATGCTTCGTAAAAAGAAAACTGCATGACCTCTGTCATGCCTTATGTAAGGTTTATCAATAAATAGTATTTGGTTTAAAAAAAGAAAAAAAAAGAAAAAAAAAAAACAAGATCCAAGATGAGAGTATGTTCCTCTTATGGCTCCTTTTAAGAGATATAAGCAAACACTGTTTGGTATGTTCTTACTTTTCACAGGTCCTTTGCTTGTCTTTTGTGGTTTTTAAATTGTGAAAGTTCATTCTTCAAGGCATAGTCACCTCTTAATCTATTAGTGTTTTATGTGTGTATTCTTTTTCATTTTAGGTGGTGTTGATCATGAGATCATTTCTAAACGTTTCAATAGTTCAGAAAAGCATAAAAGTCAAATTTCCTCCGGGAATCAGCACAGGTAACACCTGTTGTAAAATACTTTTTTTATGTTATGGTAACTTGATTTGTATGTTTAGAGAATAAAATACTATTCTGATTTTTTTGTTTTTGAACATGTGTGCGGAATTGCATGAAAACTTTGGTCTACCAATATATTCAGTAACCTTGACTTTGTATTTGGTGTAGCTGGTAAGGTAATTTAGTTAGTTATATCAGACATTCGGCAAGTACTTTTCCTACTTAAAGGCGTAACAATCTCATAACTGATCATGTATAATTGTATAATTTTAGGTGGAAAACAGTCGGTAGAGACATGGATACACTATTTCATACGCACCATATGGTGAGCACTTGTTTACAGTCAATATATACCAAATTAAAATAAGGATGGTATTACAGTTTAAACTTTTCTTAATCTATATAAATAGGGAGGCCAATCGCACCGAGACCAAGGAAGGATTATGAGTTTAACAGGGCCAAAAAGTGGGAATTGCTATAAGAACTTGCATCTTTGAATTACACACGCTACGCCTATGCAAACCACTTTGTAAGTTGTAATTTCCTTTCAAATTTAGATTTTAATATTATTTAAGCTCTAATAAATTTTTTATTACATGTTTCTAATTATTTTTAAAATTTTTATATTATTTAAGCTTTAATAAAAATTTTATCACATGTTTCTTATTATTTGAATTAAAAACATGATTATCAAGATCACATAATAAAAAAAGATATTTAGATTAAAACCAACGCAAAAAATAATAATAATAAAATAGATATTTAGACTTTAAACTTTAAACTCTACACTTTAATGAAATATAAGTTTTTCTTCCCATACTTAGATTTTCAGTTTTTTTTTTAATATTATTAAAGTTCCAATAAAAAACTTTAATACGCTTCTAAGTATTTGATCACGACACATGTCGTTTGATCGATAAAGTTCTCACACGTTGAAAAAAAATGTGAGTAAAAGGTGTTTTTTAAAGAATATATTGTAGAAAATAGTTTAAGCGAATATTGCGATCGTTTTAAGAATGGTATAATATAATGAGGAATATTCGTTAACTGCTTAAAAATATGACTTTAGAGAATATTATGAATTGAATTGAATATTCGTAGGTTATTTTTTTGGTGAAAGATCTGTGTCAAGATTATAGGATATGGAAAATTTATAAGATGTTTAGAATATTATGAAGGTTGTTGTTTGATAGGATTGGTAAGTTTGTAAGATTTAATTTGAGTATTATTTTCTCTAAATTCGAATGTGATTCTATTTTATATAGGCGGGGAGAAGATTTATGTGGCATTTGGATGTTACTGGGACAAATTGGACCGGAAGACTATTGGATATGTCGTTTTTGAAGATTTTATCAATGGAGTAAAAACGGGTCGACATTGTGGTTTAAAAGAGGATCTGTGTCCCAGCAAACAGAGCGGAAAGAGAGGTTCGGCTCGGGTTGGCTTGGATCTTCACCTAAAATCTTGATTTCGTCCAAAAAAAATTTTCTTAAATAAAAGTCAGTGGCATTTTTCATAAATATGTAAAAATGGCTCAAATAGCTCATCAATTTTTCTGTCCCTAGCCGCAAATGGGTAATTTTTTAGGTGATTTTCGAGTTGTCTCCCCGGCGGTCTGGCTTCTCGCGGGAGCTGTGGGAGGGTGTTCAGAGGGTTATTGTCAAGTTCGTTCTTCGCAGTCCGGTTTGTTTAAGCATGCTTTTAGTCTGGCATCCATCGGCTTCTTATGTGGTGGTTGGTCTGCTTCTTTTCCGACAATCTCTGTTTCCGTTTTATAGCGTTTTATCGGCTAAGCTTCCAGCATGTGTCGGCTTTTTCATTGATGTTATGGCTGCCTTTGATCTAGAGTTTCACCTTTTATCTTTTGCTGTCTCGTCTGGCCTTAGATCCGGAGTTTGTCCGGTTTTTATATTTTTTTTATTTTCAATCGATTTCGTTTGTATTGGTTTGATTGGTTTTGATTGTGTTTCTCTCCATAGATCTGATTGTATAATTCTCCGATCCTCCTTTGTTTAAAGGGCTTGTTTCATTTTTCAAGCTTATCGGTTTTATTTCTTAAAAACGGATTGAAGTTGTGGATTGGAGTCGCCGTCGGTGCCCTTGGTTATATTAACGCAATTGAGACTGTTTGGTCATATAATAACTTTTAAAATCGATTGTTTTTTTTTTTTTTTCGTTTATGGTGTTCAAGGTAGTCATGTCGACTTAATCTTTTTCGTCGATATACAAGGACCGTTTTGGAGATGATTATTCGGGAGGTTCCTTAATTTGCAAATTGGAAGATGAAGGTTGGTTAAGGTTTTATGACATTGGTTGCAGTTTGATGAATTGTATTGCCAATAGTGTTGCAAAGGATTGAAGATTTCAAGTTTTTTTCGGCTTTGAGAGGTCTTGCATGATGACACTGGATCATTAAAGATGAGAGTTACTTTTGATGTTTTTCTTATGTTTATCTATTTTAATGTTGAGCAGTTATGCTCTTTTTTCTTTCTTTTTTTTGGATTTTGATACTTTGATTCTTTGCACTTTAATGGGATTTTCTATGAAAGACGACAAAAAAAAATAAAAAAAAATTGTATGTCCCACCCTCTCGATTAATAATGTAGATTCATTTTCGTTTAAGGACGATATAGTAGACCATTTGTTTCTTACATTTTTCAAAATCAATCGGCTGCTTGGAGAGTTTCTTAGCAAGTTGATTGAATAACTCATCGACCACACCATCTCCAAAATGTTTTTCTATAATTGTAGAGAGAATAGCTCGGAACATAGAGATGATGAAGTCGTTGGTTAATTGCATAGCCTCCAAAGGATGGCTTCCAGTCTCCATCATCTCAATTGTAAAGCTTCCATTTATCTCAATCGCTCCCTTCAATTCACTAAATTCAGGAAAATACACGGTCAAGTTGAACAATTCAATCTTCTCCTTTGTAGTTACTCCCTATAAATAAAAGAAAATTTCAAGAACTATATATATATGATTCTTTGGATATAAAACAGAAATTAAAAGTACTTTAAAATCTTATATCTTACCAATGTGACCATATCCAAAAGACAGTCATCGATGATGTCCTGCACAATACTCAGCCATGTCTCATACATGGCAACACCATCGGGCAAACATTGTCCTACTGCGATCATCAATCCTCCAGGCACAAGTTCTTCAGCTCTAGCTTTTAGAAAAACATTCATGTCTTTTGTGAACTGGACCTTGTAAGCTTTAGTAACTTCTGCTATCAAATTATTACAATGAGAGTAATTTTTGTTCCAAGCTGGAGATTTCTTGTCACATACGTCATCGGGAACTTTCGAAAGCCAGTGAGTCGTATAGGAAGTGTGTCCGATGTGGATGCTGTTTCTTGGTAATACTCGGCCATAGAAAGAGCCTGGAACTCCGACCGAGAAATATTCTTGCACGGAGGAAGGAGGTAGAGTTCTAAAGAGTGTGTTGAAGTCATTGTTAGGTTGATCGTTGAAGTAAACTTGGAACTCTAAAGGCACAAGACTATTTTCTTGGCTTTCTTCAAGATGTTTCAGTTTCACAGCATTAATGATATTTTGAACAACATGAAATGTATTAGGACCAGTAGAACAACCAAAATCTGCTATTGCAAGAGTTTTAAGATCGGGATTCAAATTAAGGAGATCGAATTTTTCTAAAATATATTTCCTTGTTTTTTCTTCAGTCCCATCTATGGCTGCTTTCTGTATCACAAAAATATGTTAGTTATTACGTGTGCTAGGGATCTAGATCACAAAACCCGCTTGATATTGTTAAATTCTAGGAGTTACAAAATCATCATAATTGCAATCATATATATAGATGAAGATTTCATTACTTACTTGATATGAAGAATTATGGATGTAACTATGTTGATCGTCACCGCCCTGCATCGGATACGATTGAGAAGATGTTGACATGACTCTATGTTTGTGGATAGTCACAAGCTTTAATCTCTTAAATAGATATAACCGAGGAGATCAAAGGAAATTGCATACATTAAAAAGCTCCAACAGATTGGCACGCCACTTAATAAGATAATTAACAGGTTGGGAAAAAAAAAATATGTAGTTTAAATGTTGCGTATAGTTTTAGAAGTTATCGTGAAGTGACATACGTTGACCAAATGAACTTATAGAAATCTAAACAAATTAAAAGAGAAATGTAAAAGTCTTCTAAAAACATGGTTGGCTTATATATAACCAAAACTAATGCAATATAAAACATAAACATGGTTGATGAAATTTTTGAGTTTGGCTTTTGAGAGGCAGTTGACCGACACCCTCCATTGACCATCCCTTGTGTGGATCGATTAGGCCTCTTATTTTTGTCGCTTATTTTTGTTTAATCCAAATAGGCTTTATCGACCAACTACATTTCAGAACATATTTAAAAATATGCAATATACGTCGAACCGATGTTGCTGCTAATAGTTTTTTTTTTTTTTTTAATATGTAGTTTATAGAGAGATCTAAACAAATTCAAAGAGAAAAAGTATCTACTTTTACTATACTATTAATTATTCAAAAGATGTTATTTATAAGTGTTTTCCGTACACTTCTTAAAATAAATTTAAATTAGGATTACTATAATAATTATAACCAAACATACAATTAAAAAATTATTGAAACAAATTATTTCTATATACAAACTATCACTAATTAATTCTCTACAATCATTACAATTAAACACATTTATTTTCTTATTTAATATTACAATATTAATAGTTTAAATTATGATTCTCCTATCATATTTATTTGATCTTATTTTCAAATTATTTTGAGTTATTATATAATACATATAACTAATAAAACATCGATTAACTTTATTTTATTTATTTTTAAAAAAATTAAGATATAAAAAATTCATTGATTTATTGATCCGTGATCAAACCGGTCACCCAGAAGGTAATTCAGTTTGCGATCGAGGTCAAATTTAAAAACATTGAAAAAAACATAACGAGTTATGAATTATCTCAATATTCATTTTCGTTTAAGAACGATATAATAGACTAATTGTTTCTTGCATTTTGCAAAATCAATCGGCTGCTTGGAGAGTTTCTTAGCAAGTTGATCGAATAACTCATCGACCACACCATCTCCAAAATGTTCTTCTATAACTGTAGAGAGAATAGCTCGATACATGGAAGTTATGAAGTCGTTGGTTAGTTGCATAACCTTCAATGGATGGCTTTTAGTCTCCATTATCTCAATTGTAAAGCTTCCATTTTGTTCAATCGCTCCCTTCAATTCACTAAATTCAGGAAAATACACTGGCAAGTTGAACAATTCGATCTTTTCCATTGTTGTTACTCCCTATCAAAATAAAATAAAAGTTGATGTTTACTAACAATTTCTTTTAACCCTAATAAAATATATGAACTATGGGTTAAAAGACAAAAAATTATATATATATATATATATATATATATATATATATATATATATATAATGCTTTGGATATATATTTTAAAAAATTGAAAAAGTTTGAAATTTCATATCTCACCATTGTTGCCATATCCAGAAGACATTCACCGACGGTCTCCTTTACAATACCGGACCATGTCTCACACATGGGCACACCATCGGGCAAACATTGTCCTAACAAAATCATCAATCCTCCAGGCACAAGTTCTTCGGCTCTAGCTTTAAGAAAAACACTCATGTCTTTTGTGAATTGGACCTTGTAAGCCTTGGTAACTTCTTCTATCAAATTATTACATTGAATGTAATGTTTGTTCCAAGCTGGAGATTTCTTGTCACATACGTGATCCGGAACTTTCGAAAGCCAGTGAGTCGTGCATGAAGTGTGTCCGATGTGGATGCTGTTTCTTGGTAACACTCGGCCATAGAAAGAGCGTGGAACTCCGACCGAGAAATATTCTTGTTGGGAAGAAGAGGGTTGGGTTCTAAAGAGTGTGTTGAAGTCATTGTTGGGTTGATCGTTGAAGTAAACTTGGAACTCTAAAGGCACAAGACTATTTTCTTGTCTTTCTTTAAAGTGTTTAAGTTTCACAGCATCAATGATATTTTGAACAGCATAAAACGTGTTAGGACCAATAGAACAACCAAAATCTGCAATTGAAAAAGTGCTAAGATCGGGATTGAGTTTAAAGAGATCGAGTTTTTCTAAAATGTATTGCCTTGTTTTTTCTTCAGTCCCATCTATGGCTGCTTTCTGTATCACAAATGTATATTAATTATTACGTAAGTAAGATATATTTAGGAATTTGGCTCATGTAAATCGCATGATATGATTAAATTCTAGGAATAACAAAATCCAAAATAATTTCAATCGTATACTTATTTATGTACAAAATATAGATAAAGATTGACATTACATACTTGGTATGAAGAATTATGGATGTAACTGTGTTGATCGTCACCACCACTCATAGGATAGGATTTTGAATATGTTGACATGATGTAGAGAAATTTATCACACACTCTTTGTAAAAATTTCAGAACAAAGTTTCTCAAAGCTTCCTCTTTCTTTCTCTTTCTCTCCCCAACCTTATCTTCCTAAGTCTTTCTCTTTGTCTTGGTGAAGAATAAGACAAAAGTTCAAGGGATATGATCAAAAGCTTATCAACAAAATATCTACCCCAAACCAAATACTAAACCGAGAATTGTACCTAACCTAATTCATAATCAGAGTCCTACACATGACTCTATTTTTGTGGATGTCTAGGAGCTTTACTCTCCTAAACGTCGGCAGTCTTAATTTCAATTGATATAACCAAGGAGATCAATGCAAATTGCATATACGGTTGGAACAGGCTAGCACTTAAAAAATAATAAACATGTGCTGGGCGAGGATAAAAAGTAGGTGGTGGTGGTGGGTGCATGGGTGGTGATTTTACAAAAAAAAAAAAAAATTGTGGTTTAAATGTTTTGTATAATTCTTGAAACATGCTCCTTCGGTTTCATATTATTTGATTTTTTTAATAATTAAAACTCGATTCATATTATTTATCGTTTTATGTTTTTAATGTACATGTTTAATAAATTTTTCAGTTTTATCTCTATTGTTATAATATTTTGACCAATCAAGAAAACTAAATAAACTAAAATAGAAGTATTTTTTTTTAATTTACGTAAAACGACAAATAATATAAAACGGAGGGAGTAGCTTACGGTAGCAAAAAAGTTAGACCAAATAAATCGAGTTTCAAAAAAACCTAAGAAACATGCTGATAATAGTTTGAGAGGTGGTGGTTTCAATGACTTGTTTAGTTACCTAGTCTTGTTTAATTACCTAGTTTGATTGGTGGTTGGAGTTTCAACCACTCGTGCAGTTACTAATCCGACAAACGAATAAAAAATAGTACTCCCTCTGTTTCATATTATAGCATGTTTTAGAGAAATTTTTTTGTTTCACTATATAAAATGTTTTAGTAACTTTTTCAAGGTTTTAGGTAAGCACTTAAATGTATATAACTATTATAACTATTTTATATTGTGTAGTATATTTTTTCATTGGTCAAATAATCTAGAAACAATAAAAAGACAATACATTAAATTATTTCTTAAATGTTATGCATTCACCTAAAACCTCTTATATTATGAAACAAAGGGAGTAGTAGAGAAAATAAATGGTTTAAAGAGGCGGTTAGTAGTATAAACGAAGCTGTGAACCGTTTAAAATTATGTAAATTTACAACCGTCTTATTTACAAAATGGGTGGTTAGTATTTTTTTAAAATATCATCTATTTTTTTTGAAAATATATTTATTTATTTATCTATCTACTAAACTATTAAAAAGACTCAATCTTAGAAGGTTTTTCCAAACACTCTAAAAGTATAAAATTAAAAAATTTATAGCTAATCCTATATCCAAACACCCATCAAAGGAAATATTAATTCCAGTAAAATTAAATTAAACACTTTATTTGCATCTTTTTCTTTCTCCTCTTTATCATTTATTTTTTTATCTAATGTTGCAATATTAATACTATGAATTATGAATCTCCTATCACATTTGTTAGATCTTATTTTCAAATTATTTAAAACTATTATATAATACATATAAATTTTTTTCTCCATATATTGTGATTCAAAATTAAAAAAAACAAACATATATTACTCAATTAAAGAAAAAGAAAAAGTGTGTTCAATATCACACATTGACTAAAATTTTGGGCAATGGTTTAGAGTAATATTATAAAACACACAAAAATGATTTTAAATGCGAATGAGCAAGAAACTTGACTTATCATGCGTCCAAATTTTTAAAAAAACTTATTCAGTTTTATCGAGTTCATTAGTTGAAATAATTTAAAAGTCCCACATCGATTAAAGTTTTTGTGCAACAGTTCAAAGTCATATTATAAAAAATACCAAAATGATTTTAAATACAAATATTTTTAAAAATATCCGGTTTATTCCGGTATGATATGCGAGATTTTCGGGTCTCGCAGCTATCAAATAACCCTTGTACGTTGAGTACTTAGGGATCGAATCCACAGAGAGCAATGAACTAACACACTAGGAATACACAAGTTCGCTTAATCTAAGCAAAATAAAATGGTTCTTGATTCCTAAAATACGACTAACAATGTAATTCAAACTAAACAATGCAAAGCAAAGCAAAAGAAAGTAGAATGCAAAAGACTAACAACCTAAAACGTAAATATGGGCTATCGGTAAGGTACTGCGACAAGGATGAATGACGGGATGATAAATGATAAATTCAATGAACAATCAATGCTAATCCTATGACATGAGTCACTTAACTAGACTAGTCCACTCCCATGATATTAGACCTTTTACAAATCATTCAATTAAGCTAATCTCCCAATTGCAACCAAATGATTTGTAAACAATGAACACAAACTCATGATTGTCATCAATTCCATCTTAGAACTCAATTTCCATTGGTTAAGATATAGAATGCAAGCATAGAAAGTTCAGATTAAAATCACAACACCTTCCGGGTATGAAACAATCAACATCTAGAAAACTCTTTTCCAAGTTCATTTCTAGCATTAAGATCATTATATACTTGAACATAAACAAGAATCAACCATTGAATATCACAAACAACCATCATATCATCCTATATCTACCAAACCAACAATCCAAGATAGAACTACTCAAACATACTCAAATCACAAAAATAAACCGTACAAATGATAGATAACGAAGACATGATTAATATTTTATAAAAAGATTCAAGATAAAACAAGTAACATGAGCCAAATCTAAGAAACAAAACTATCAAGAACACCAAGAACAAGAGAGAGAGTTTTTCTTCTTTCTAAAAAGTCAGAACTGAATTATTTTACAGCATTTGGGGTATTTATAGTGGGTTAGGTCGGATTAAGAAAAATGAAGAAAAAGTGTCGGTGATCGGTTGTAAACCAATCCCGTAGTTTTGTTCTTGAACTTCAGCATTCGCGATCGGTTGTCACGATCGGTTGTAAAACCGATCTCGTAGTTTTGTTCTTTGAACTTCTGCATTCCCGATCGATTTACATACCTTCGGTAAAACGTTCATAACTTTTGATTGCACCATGTGATTTACTTCAAACCACTTCCACATGAAAGCTAACTCAATTTCCTATGACTTTTGTTCAGAGTTCTGAAGCCTAATCGCAACTTAGAGCCTTCATATGAGTAGATCTTCCAGACCTTATGGATTGGTTCCGAAACATCTTTTATTTTCTTCCAAATGATCCCTCATCCTTCCTCCAAGTCTTCAAGTCTTCCATTTACCTAAACTGACCCAAAACATATGCAAAAACCTATATATACAACCTAGGACTCTAAAATTCAAGTTAAAACAAAATGAGACTCAAATGCATGGAAAACTCTCAAAACTATACAAAAAGGGAATGAAAACCTATGAAAAATATGCCTTAAAAACATAAAAATATGGTGTTATCATGGTACTTATTTGAAATAATTTAAACTAATATTTAAAATTTAAAATATTTATTCGGTTTAACTCTATTAAAATATTAAGTTTAAAATACTATTAATACTAAAACTATATAATATCGACTAACCAATAATATATATATAACTACTTATTTATAATAATAATAAATTATTTAGTAAAAGTTATTTTAAATACAAATAGACTAAAAACTCTAAAATAATCAATCCGAAATGGATAATTATATAACAATGATCGATTATATGATGGAAAGTTCCCACAAGTACGGGACAATACGGATTTTTGTCCCAAAATGGACAGGTTTAAGACAAGGAGAACTGATCATAAAATATATAATAAGAAATATAATTAATATAATTAATATTTTTAATATTAGAACTACTTACCAAATATTAAAATGGGTTTAGATATGACTGACAATTGCATATGATTGACAGTTGTATTAGTTTTTTTTTTAGTTCAGATTAATTGAATATTTAATTCGGTACGATTTGGTCTAAATTGTTTGAATGAGAGTATAAAACATCATTCATTTGGCGTATGTTTGATTCAAATAACATAAATTTGCTATTGTTACAGAGAAATAAATCAATTGGATGTTGAAAGCACGTTAAATATATTATAAAAATTTAATAAACAAAATAACTACAAATATATATTAACACAAATAAAAATATTTATAAATATTATAAAAAATCAAATAAAAATATTTATTAACAATAAAAAATAAAAACAAATATAATTTATATCCAAATAATATACTGCGGGTACAAATCTAGTTTATCTCTTAAAAGAGTCTAAAAATAAAACTATAATTTAAAATTGATTACAAATCTTGGAACCAGGTACATATTATATAGAGGAGACTGGAATGAGCATAGGAAGTTTCTTTATATAGCCAAAATCACATGTACCGAATATCATACCGTATTCATTGTATTTGTTTTTTTTTTTAGTTATTCATCATTGGGCATTTAAGATATATCATATGGTAAAGTAAAGAGCAAAGGCATGCTTGTTTGTGTACTATTTTTACCAACTAAGGGCTGCCGATATTCCAACCAATCTTTTGTACTGCCTTGGCAGCTCTTGGCGTAATTTGATATAAAAAAATCCATTAACAATAAAATAAAAGAAATAGGAATTATCTACCTGATACAAAACAAAAGTAATGAGGGACAGAGGGAGAATATTGATCTCAAACACATATACAAAAATAAAGCTCTCTTAATCTTCAAACATAATTTATTGACTAATTAATCGCACAGTCGATGAAAATGCTTCAGACTTCAGTCATGGCGAAAAACTTATAGAACCCTAAAAGACATAGCCAGAGTCGGCTTTATCTGAGTTAACAATGATGCACCGTACATGTTTTCTGATTTCTGATTTTATATCATTTTTCTATTGATTTTTTATATGTTCAATCATCATTTGAAAATTTCTGATAACTACATCTCTCACTAATAAAAATAAGCTTTTGAAGCTCCTAAAAGAGCCTCTCAGCAACTTCTACTCTCTTCTAAGCTTGCCACCTCAGCTTCCAAAATTTAATTTTAAAACTACTATATTACAATGCCACATCAGCTAATAACAAGATTTACATGTAAGAGACTTACACGATTTCTTCCTTTATGCTCCATTATGATCGTTGGGACTGAAATAAAGTAGGACCAGATGGCATAATTTTAAGTTTTAACATAAAAAATCAAATCATTTCTCTTCCGTTTAGGAAAATAAAACCTTAAACGTTACAAACTTCAACCCTTTCGTTTCGTCTTCTTCTCAAGCCTCTTCAAATCACCTAACCCTATCTTTCCATATAAAAGAGAATATTTTCAGCAATATTATTCGCATCAGTTTTTAAATTTGAGATCAGTCCGCTCTTAAATCATGCGATGGGAATGGTAGCCAAGCTAATGTTCTATGTATTGGAGGTTGCTAATTGTAGTCTCTTTTATTCGCTCTCATGCTCAGATTATTTCTTCTTTTTGCCTAATTCACAGTAATCAGATATGCGGAGAAGTCGGCAGTGAAGCAGGAGCAGGCGTGGAAACGATTGATGGAACCACCTCTGCGGTAAGCTATATCAGATCACTAAGGAATAAACGTTTGTGGGTTTTCCTGTTGAAATCTTTGTCCTTTCCATTTGTTCAATTGTTTGTATTCGCGAGGTATTTGTCAGGATGATTATTTCAAATCCAGATTAAACACAATATATGTTGAAATGAGGTTCGAGAGACGAGGAAGGACAATAAAGGAAAGCCAGAGAAAATGAAGGAAAAAATCATTACTTATCTATTTTGTCATATGTGAGGTGTAGTGTCGGCAATCAGCATTCAAGGTAATAAAAATTAGCTTTGGGAGTGTTTATACTTAAACAAGAGTAAACTTGCTTTGGCTTCACATGACATTGAGTGCAAGAGTTACGACTTAAAGTTACCAAATCAATTTAAAGGTACTATTTTTTTTTTTGGTTTTAAATTGCTCGAAGATTTCTTTATATGACAATGGAATTTTGTTTGACAAACATTTGGAAACTTATACAGTAAAACCTCTATAAATTAATACTATTGGGATCAGGATATTTTATTAATTTAGAGAGGGTATTAATTTATCGATAAATTAATAATTATTAATTTATAGAGAGATTTTCCAATTTTCACAAATTCTATAAAAATCTATTTAAAATAAGATTTTTTTTTTGATAAATTTCACATTATTATAAATTTATTTTATCTAAAATTTCTTATACCTTATAATTTACATATTTTTTTTATTTTTTTCATCTCCAAATTTTTGTCAAATTTCCTTTTTCTTTTAATTTTCCAAACCCATCTCGAATCTAGAACTCTTCATAATTTTTGGATGCAGTTCGAGAAGACAAAACCATAAGTTTTTGATGCAATAAGAAAGATTAGAGATGAGTTCCAACAAGAATGCAAGTTTAGGAATAAACAAACAACACTAGAATCATATTTTACTAGATTATCTTAATTATATTTTTAATGTTATATGATTATTAATTTATGTTATTAATGGGACCATATATTTACATAACTAGGAATCTAAAATAAATTATTATTTTATTATTTTATCGAATTGTGTCATTTTTTACACCGGTCCAATTCGGGACTGGAAAAATTTATTAATTTATAAAGGTTATTAATTTATAGATTATTAATTTATAGAGGTTCTACTGTACATATATAAGTTTATAAAAGAACCATATTTAACTACTCATTCTTAATCTCATAAAAGTTGGCTTCACCATATATAAGTTTATAAAGGACTCAAAGTTGTATTTTGTTATATGACTTTAGTGTCAAAATAGTAAATGCATGTCTTTAAAGAATTTTGGCCTGCAGTTGATTAATCTGTTGGTTTATTAATAAGATTCCTTGCTTCGGTTATTCTCTGATGACAAGATCATTTGCTTTGAATGTAAAAATCTGATGCAAATCTTTCAAAGGAATACTGTTCGTCTGTTCTTTATGAGATGTGAAGAAAAAGGTAGAAGTCTGTCAGACACAAATATAGGACGTGTTTAAACCACATGGTGTAAAAGGTTTTGAGTTGCTCAGGTTGAGGTGCAGCAAGATGTTGAGAGAGAGGACGGTCCCGGCCAGCAAACTATAGCCGGAAAACAAGTTGGAAATAGAATAGAGTTGACCAAATAAAATAGAGTTGTCAGACAGAGCTAGAAAACGTGCTGATAATTATGATACATCACTAGATTTAAACCTGCGGTATTGTTTTAATAAAATATTATAATTTTTTTTGTTTATTTAATATTTATAAATTAAAAAATTTCATTAAAAAACTTATAAAGTAACACACATCGCGGATCAATTGTTTAAATAAAAATTTGTAGTTTCTTTTTTCTTTATTTAATATTTGTAAACGGAAAAATTCCAAAAAAAATTTCTAAAGTAGCACACACTTTTACATTAAACTTTCAAAATATTATACTTCCACTTTAAACCGCCAAATTGAAACTTTTTCTAGTTTAGACCTTCAAAGTAGCGTTTTGTTTCGCAACGATATTTCTTATCGCGGAAACAATTAACACCAACAATTTTTTAATTGGAAATCAAAACGAAACGCCACTTTAAAAGTTTAAAATGGAAAAATTTTCATTTTGACGGTTTAAAATAGAAGTGTAATACCTTGAATGTTTAATTAAGAAGTCTGTGCCACTTTAGAAATTTTTTATGAATTTTCCCGTTTATAAAATATAAAAATTGACCGGTATATACGGGTATTAACTTGTTTTTTTTTTTATACATGGATATCCCGTTAAAAAAATAAAAAAAAATAAAAAAAATATTTATAAACAGTAAATAAACAAAAAAAAAATTGTAAGCTAAATTTATACGAAAAAATACAAATTTTTAAACCATTATACACATGAGGTTCACTCTTCCAAGTTCCAACCTATATAATATGATTTTGAACCATTGTCCAAAATTTTAGTCAATGTGGGATATTTAAATTATTTGAACTAAAGAACATGATTATACCGAATAATTTTTTTTAAATTTGGACGCCTCATAAGTCAAATTTTCTACTTATTCGTATTTAAAATTATTTTTATCTTTTTTTTATTATATGACTCTGAACCATTATCCAAAAAATTTAGTCAATGTGGGACGTTGAACTTTTTTCTTCTTTAATTGAGTAATATATATCCGTTTTCAAAATTTTGAATCATAAAATATGCAGAAAAATATTAAAATTTTATTAATTTTATGTATTATATAATAATTCAAAATAATTTGAAAATAAGATCTGAAAAAGTGATAGAAGAATCATAATTTATTATAATAACACAGCATGACAAAAGTTGGTTCGTATAATTATTTAGCATGCGTTGGACGAGGGGGGAAAATATGTACTTTAATTGGTTCGTATAAATTTTATAAGATATCTTTAAGTGACAAAAGTTGACCAAATAAAATAGAGTTGTCAGACAGCTAGAAAACGTGCTGATAATTATGATACATAAAGTATATATATGTAATAACTATTATGTCACTGAATATTTGCCGATAAGAATAAAAACGTTAGGCAGTGGAAATAATTGCAAAGAAGGCAAATTAGGAAGTTACTATGAATAGAATTAACGGCCCGAATGGTAAAAACGGATTAGATGATGCAGTTCAAGAGGATCAAGCAGAAAAAAATGCATTTTATAAGTAAATATATTGTTAAGATTGTTATAAGATAAAGAGTTATAAGTTATTAATAAGGTATTATTACCCTAAAATATTAGAAATTAACAAGATAATTTAATAACATAACCCAAGTTTAATTTATTTAAAGTAAAAGTATACTACAATTTATGATAAGTCAATTTTAAAAATAATTTACTAACCATATTAATTTGTAAACTTTTAAATTATTAATGTTTGTTTGTAAGAAAGTGTTTGTCAATGTTGTACACACCACACCAGTTACTTTATTGAACTTTTATTTTTGAAATGGGCCTTATAGTCGCTTTTTTTTTTTTTCAAACAAATTTGAATTTTCTCCCTTTATCCTTTACTGAGTTCTATACGTGTGTGCTTAGTTGAGTGCATTCTTACTTGCTTCCTTGATTCATTGTTTACTTTCTTGATTACTTGTTTTTTTACTTGTGTGTGTGCTTGCTTCATTCCTTGGTTCTATGCGTTTGTGTGTTCTTTTTTATTTTCTCCCTTGATCCTTTACTAAGTTGAGTGCATTCTTACTTGCTTACTTGCTTCCTTGATTCATTGTTTACTTTCTTGATTACTTGCTTTTTTACTTGTGTGTGTGCTTGCTTCATTCCTTGTTTCCATGCGTCTGTTCTTGCTTCCTTCCTGTTTGCTTGCTTGCTTCCTTCCTGTTTGCTTGCTTGCTTCATTCCTTGGTTCCATGCGTTTGTGTTTTCTTTCTTATTTTCTCCCTTGATCCTTTACTGAGTTGAGTGCATTCTTACTTGCTTCCTTGATTCATTGTTTACTGTCTTGATTACTTGTGTGTGTGCTTGCTTGATTCCTTGATTCCTTGATTACTTGCTTTTTTCCTTACATGTTAATTTGGTTACTTAACTTTCTTACGTCTATCACCGAATCAAGGTACGTTGAATCCTACATGATCTTTTCAGAGGCTTTTACAATACTTGAACAGGTAAGTGGTCTGTCTGTATATGCATCTTGAATTGTCAGAATACTTTAACATCAAAGGTGCTCATCATATATATCTGATTTCAGGTGACTGGTCCAATGCACAGGGAAGTTGCAAACTTATTTTTTTCTGCAAAAATAAATTTCTATTCGTGTTTTATTTAGGCCATTATCTATGGACTTTTGTTTTAGTTGCCTAGAGATTTTTTTGTCTTCCTTTGTTTTTCAGATACCTGGCCATGTTTTTATACCATAATGCAGTAACACAAGGAACTAATTATAAATGAACGCACTACAAGAAAACAGCCGGAAAACTGACGGAATTTCCGACGGACACGGGTCCGTCGGAAAATTCCGACGGTAAAACGACGGATTTCTGACGAAATTGCAAATTTTTACTTCGTCGGAAATCCGTCAGAAATCTGTCAGAAATTCCGACGGATTTCCGACAGACTACCGCCCGTCGGAAATCCATCAGAAATCTGTCAGAAATTCCGACGGATTTCCGTCCGTCAGAAATTCCGACGGATTTCCGACGGATTTCCGTCCGTCGGTAATCCGTCGGATATCCGTCAGAAAATTCTGACGGATAAAACCACCGGCCATTTCCGACGGATTTCCGACGGAATAGTCGGCGGTCGTCGGAAATCCGTCAGAAAATATGAACGTTAAAAGAGCCGTTGGTATCGCAGGTTACAGATTTGGGCAAACCGTCGGAAATCCGTCGGAAATTTCCAACGGATTTCCGACGGTTTGGGGTTTCATGGCTTTTTTAACAAATTTTACACAATAAACCTCAAATAACTAATTATATTATAAGATTATTAGAGATAACACAATTTAAACTTAGTATTTAGGTTAAATTATTGTTTTCAAGATTTTGGGATGATTTACACTTAACTTCTACATAATGAAATATATACTTTAACTTACATGTTTACTAGTTCCTAAGTATAAATCTTAATTTTGATAAATTTCTTATAAACGGAGGTGAATATTGTAAACTTATCATTGAAATCATTAATAAACCACACTACAGACACATTTCAATTGAAACGAATCGAAAAAACTCACGAAACCACGAACCCGTCGGAAATCCGTCGGAAATTTCCGACGGATTTCTGACGGGTTTAGGGAAACACGTGTTAGTTTTTAAGGTTTGTCTGACAAAAGGAATAACATATATTTTTCTAAAGTCCGTCGGAAATTCGTCGGAAATTTCCGACGGATTTCCGACGGACAGTGAAATTTTGACAAAATCAAACATTTTCGTGTCCCGCGTTAGTTGAATAACTTATATTTTTCTAAAGTCCGTCGGAAATCCGTCGGAGATTTCCGACGGACAGTGAAATTTTGGCAAAATCAAACGTTTTCGTGTCCCGCGTTAGTTGAATAACATATATTTTTCTAAAGTCCGTCGGAAATCCGTCGGAAATTACCGACGGATTTCCGACGGACAGTGAAATTTTGGCAAAATCAAACGTTTTCGTGTCCCGCGTTAGTTGAATTTTACGAAATAATTTCAAAAATTCCGACGGATTTCCGACGGAAATTCCGTCGGAAAATTCTGTTTATAAGCGAGCTCACACGAAAAATCAGAGCAAATTCTTCAAATTTTATAAATTTTAGGTTTTCAAAGTTAGATTTAGGTTTGGAATGTTAGATTTAGGTTTGGAATGTTAGATTTAGGTTTTTAATGTTAGTTTTAAGTTATAAATGTTAGTTTTAGGTTTGGAATGTTAGTTTTAAGTTTTGGAATGTTAGATTTAGTTTTTGTGATGTTAGATATGGGTTTTGAATCTTAGTTTTAGGTTTGCAATGTTAGATTTAGGTTTGGAATGTTAGATTTAGGTTTTTAATGTTAGTTTTAAGTTATAAATGTTAGTTTTAGGTTTGGAATGTTAGTTTTAAGTTTTGGAATGTTAGATTTAGTTTTTGTGATGTTAGATATGGGTTTTGAATCTTAGTTTTAGGTTTGGAATCTTATATTTAGATTTTAGAATGTTAGATTTAGGTTTTCAATTAACATATTTAGGTTTGGAATTTTAGTTTTAGGATAATAATGTTATATTAAGATTTTCGAATGTTAGATTTAAGTTTTGAATGTTAGATTTAGGTTTGGAATTTTAGTTTTAGGATAATAATGTTAGATTTAGGTTTTGTAATTAGATTTAGGTTTGAAATGTTTCTTTTAGGTTTTTAATGTTTAGTTTTAGGTTTGGAATGTTAGATTTAGGTTTATAATGTTAGTTTTAGGATAAAATTGTTAGATTTATATTTTGGAATGTTAGATTTAGGTTTTCAATTAACATATTTAGGTTTGGAATTTGAGTTTTATGATAATAATGTTATATTAAGATTTTCAAACGTTAGATTTAAGTTTTGAATGTTAGATTTAGGTTTGAAATTTTAGTTTTAGGATAATAATGTTAGATTTAGGTTTTGTAATTAGATTTAGGTTTGAAATATTTCTTTTAGGTTTCTAATGTTTAGTTTTAGGTTTGGAATGTTAGATTTAGGTTTATAATGTTAGTTTTAGGATAAAATTGTTAGATTTATATTTTGGAATGTTAGATTTAGGTTTTTAATTAACATATTTAGGTTTGGAATTTTAGTTTTAGGATAATAATGTTATATTAAGATTTTCAAACGTTAGATTTAAGTTTTGAATGTTAGATTTAGGTTTGGAATTTTAGTTTTAGGATAATAATGTTAGATTTAGTTTTTGTAATTAGATTTAGGTTTTAAATGTTTCTTTTAGGTTTCTAATGTTTAGTTTTAGGTTTGGAATGTTAGATTTAGATTTTGAAATTTTAGATTTAGTTTAAGGTTTGAAATCTTATATTTAGATTTTCGATTGTTAGATTTAAACTTTGATTTGTATATTTATATAGGATATTTGTAAATTTATATTTTTTTTTCTTTTTCAATATTTGAGAATTAATTTTTTAATTATATAAAATATGAATTTTGTAATTGTTTTAAATTATTATTATTAATATTTATTTCATTTCTATATTTTTAAATATAGAATTATTTATTAAATTATTTATTTAATTATTTTGGATTTTAAATAATTTTTTTTTGAATTAATATTCGGAATATATAATTATTTATTAAATAATTTTTTTTTTTATTATAATTTAGCCAATCCGTCGGAAATCCGTCGGAATATTTCCGACGGATTTCCGACGGAATGATGAAACGAGTAAACCGACGGATTCCCGACGGCTTGCCGGAACACGGAAACCGACGGATTTTCGACGGCTTGCCGGAACACGGAAACCGACGGATTTTCGACGGCTTGCCGGAACACGGAAACCGACGGATTTCCGACAGATTGCCGGAACCGGAAAACCGACGGATTTCTGACAGATTTCTGATTCATATTTTCCGTCGAAAATACCGACGGTTTTCCGACGAATTTTTTATTTCCGACGAGATAGAAGCGACGGACGAATTCGTCGGAAATCCGTCTGAATTGGCCAATTCCGACGGATTTGGCCGTCAGTTTCGCGCCAGTTTTCTTGTAGTGACGATGCATAGGTTTGGACCATCACTGCAGAATGTGAGGATGAGGATGGATTGCTGGAAAAGGTGTATCATTCAATATGCAGAGAGTGAGGATGGATTGCTGGAAAAACAAGGAACCCGCACTAAACCTCTGCATACCACTTGTAAGTTGTCGTTATTAGTAAGGCAGTCTTTGATACGCATGATTGTTCGTTAATTCATTTTTCGTAATGTTTTCACTTAGAATTTATCAAGGTAGAAATCTTTTGGTTTCAATAGATATAGCTAAGACACACGATTGATCAGTTGATTTTAGAAACACACGATTCATTTGTTCTACTTTGCATCACCGTTAGATAGTCGTCTTTGATAAAAAAAAATAGGTATCAACGGTTTAAAGATAATGAATATGCATCTAATTTCACATTTTTTTCGTTTCTCACATAGGAAACTCAATTGGAGAATAAGGGAGAAAGGATGTCTCACAAGACATTCACATAAGGTTTGGGATCATCAAGTCAGCTGAGGTTCAGTGACATTGCTAACTTGATAAAACATTCTTTAAGACTTTAACTAGTTTATTTGATTCTACAATGCTTTTAGATAGATATACCTGGTGTTTCTTACTTATTTCGTTCACAAGTAATCTCTTTACCAGCAATGCTTTTAGATAGATATACCAATGTTCATTTCCGTTTAAGGACGATATAGTAGACCGTTAGTTTCTTACACTTTTCAAAATCAATCGGCTGCTTAGAGAGTTTCTTAGCAAGTTGATCGAACAACTCATCGACCACATCATCTCCGAAATGTTCTTCTATAATTGTAGAGAGAAAAGCTCGAAACATAGAAGTGATGAAGTCGTTGGTTAATTGCATAGCCTCCATTGGATGGCTATCAGTCTCCATCATCTCAATTGTAAAGTTTCCATTCATCTCAATCGCTCCCTTCAATTCACTAAATTCAGGAAAATATATAGGATAGTTGAACAATTCGACCTTCTCCATTGTAGTTACTCCCTACGAAGAAAAATAAAACTAATTCTTAGTACCAATTTCTTTTCACCATAAGCATCAAATAAAATATATGATCTATGCTTCAAGAACTATTTATGATGCTTTTGATATAAAAGAAAAAAAAAGAAATTAAAATTAATTAAGAATTTTATATCTTACCAATGTGACCATATCTAGAAGACAGTCACCGATGGTATCATTTACAATACCCGGCCATGTCTCATACATGGGCACACCATCAGGCAAACATTGTCCTAACGCAATCATTAATCCTCCAGGCACAAGTTCTTCGGCTCTAGCTTTAAGAAAAACACTCATGTCTTTTGTGAATTGGACCTTGTAAGCCTTGGTAACTTCTTCTATCAAATTATTACATTGAATGTAGTGTCTGTTCCAGGCTGGAGAATTCTTGTCACATACGTCATCGGGAACTTTGGAAAGCCAATGAGTCGCGCAAGAAGTGTGTCCGATGTGGATGCTGTTTCTTGGTAATACACGGCCATAGAAAGAGCGTGGAACTCCGACCGAGAAATATTCTTGCTGGGAGGAAGAAGGTTGGGTTCTAAAGAGTGTGTTGAAGTCATTGTTGGGTTGATCGTTGAAGTAAACTTGGAACTCTAAAGGCACAAGACTATTTTCGTGGTTATCTTTAAAGTGTTTAAGTTTCACAGCATCGATGATATTTTGAACAGCATAAAAGGTGTTAGGGCCAATAGAACAACCAAAATCTGCAATTGAAAAAGTACTAATATCTGGATTGAGTTTAAAGAGATCGAGTTTTTCTAAAATGTATTGCCTTGTTTTTTCTTCAGTCCCATCTATGGCTGCTTTCTGTATCACAAATGTATATTAATTATTACGTAAGTAAGATATATTTAGGAATTTGGCTCATGTAAATCGCATGATATGATTAAATTCTAGGAATAACAAAATCCAAAATAATTTCAATCGTATACTTATTTATGTACAAAATATAGATAAAGATTGACATTACATACTTGGTATGAAGAATTATGGATGTAACTGTGTTGATCGTCACCACCACTCATAGGATAGGATTTTGAATATGTTGACATGATGTAGAGAAATTTATCACACACTCTTTGTAAAAATTTCAGAACAAAGTTTCTCAAAGCTTCCTCTTTCTTTCTCTTTCTCTCCCCAACCTTATCTTCCTAAGTCTTTCTCTTTGTCTTGGTGAAGAATAAGACAAAAGTTCAAGGGATATGATCAAAAGCTTATCAACAAAATATCTACCCCAAACCAAATACTAAACCGAGAATTGTACCTAACCTAATTCATAATCAGAGTCCTACACATGACTCTATTTTTGTGGATGTCTAGGAGCTTTACTCTCCTAAACGTCGGCAGTCTTAATTTCAATTGATATAACCAAGGAGATCAATGCAAATTGCATATACGGTTGGAACAGGCTAGCACTTAAAAAATAATAAACATGTGCTGGGCGAGGATAAAAAGTAGGTGGTGGTGGTGGGTGCATGGGTGGTGATTTTACCAAAAAAAAAAAAAAATTGTGGTTTAAATGTTTTGTATAATTCTTGAAACCTACTCCTTCGGTTTCATATTATTTGATTTTTTTTAATAATTAAAACTCGATTCATATTATTTATCGTTTTATGCTTTTAATGTATATGTTTAATAAAATTTTCAGTTTTATCTCTATTGTTATAATATTTTGACCAATCAAGAAAACTAAATAAACTAAAATAGAAGTATCATTTTTTTTTAATTTACGTAAGACGACAAATAATATAAAACGGAGGGAGTAGCTTACGGTAGCAAAAAAGTTCGACCAAATAAATCGAGTTTTAAAAAACCTAAGAAACATGCTCATAATAGTTTGAGAGGTGGTGGTTTCAATGACTTGTTTAGTTACCTAGTCTTGTTTAGTTACCTAGTTTGATTGGTGGTTGGAGTTTCAACCACTCGTGCAGTTACTAATCCGACAAACAAATAAAAAGTAGTAGTAGAGAAAATAAATGGTTTAAAGAGGCGGTTAGGTGGAAGCCCCTTTGGCCCAATGGTTTGGCCAAGGGTTCATTAATGCTTCTACACCAAGAGGTCTGACGTTCGAGTCTCAGGTACTGCGATTTATTAACAAAAATTTGCAGATTAATGGAGGCAAGTTTACAAGAGGTCTCCAGCGATGTACAATTAGCGCCGTTCGCCGTGATTCTACGTAGAGAGGGAAGTGTCGTCAGTGTGTCCATCAAGAGCATGGAGAAGGTAGTGTCGTCTCTCGTGGATCTAATAAGGGTCGGAAGGAATTGTCCGTGGTAGAATCGTCTATGTAACAGTTCTCATAATTTGCAATAAATTAATAAATCTAGATGATAAAAAAAAAAAAAAAGAGGCGGTTGGTAGTATAAACGAAGCTGTGAACCGTTTAAAATTATGTAAATTTACAACCGTACGTCTTATTTACAAAATGGGTGGTTAGTATTTTTAAACAATATCATCTTTTTTTTTTGAAAATATATTTATTTATTTATTTATCTCTTAAAAGAGTTTAAAAATAAAACTATAATTTAAAATTGATTACAAATCTTGGAACCAGGTACATATTATATAGAGGAGACTGGAATGAGCATAGGAAGTTTCTTTATATAGCCAAAATCACATGTACCGAATATCATACCGTATTCATTGTATTTGTTTTTTTTTTTAGTTATTCATCATTGGGCATTTAAGATATATCATATGGTAAAGTAAAGAGCAAAGGCATGCTTGTTTGTGTACTATTTTTACCAACTAAGGGCTGCCGATATTCCAACCAATCTTTTGTACTGCCTTGGCAGCTCTTGGCGTAATTTGATATAAAAAAATCCATTAACAATAAAATAAAAGAAATAGGAATTATCTACCTGATACAAAACAAAAGTAATGAGGGACAGAGGGAGAATATTGATCTCAAACACATATACAAAAATAAAGCTCTCTTAATCTTCAAACATAATTTATTGACTAATTAATCGCACAGTCGATGAAAATGCTTCAGACTTCAGTCATGGCGAAAAACTTATAGAACCCTAAAAGACATAGCCAGAGTCGGCTTTATCTGAGTTAACAATGATGCACCGTACATGTTTTCTGATTTCTGATTTTATATCATTTTTCTATTGATTTTTTATATATTCAATCACCATTTGAAAATTTCTGATAACTACATATTTTTAAAAAATTACAATATTCCCGCATGCGCACGTGAAATCACCTAGTTAAACAAATAATTTGAGAACAATTTTTATCATAAAAAAAAAAAAACTTTAAATATTAATAAATCAGCAGAATATTAGTCGAGAGTATACATACACATATATGGTTTCGTCCTGTACATCAAATCCAATTAACATAACAGAAGAAAAACAAAACACTAAAAATCTAGCGATTTTGGATATTGGTCAGGCATTGATCTTGGTTGGCTTAGCAAAGAACGTAGGGTTTTCATTACCAGCCATTATAACAACAATCTTTGGTTCCATATCTAGTGGCTTCAAGACTTGCTTCTTTCCTAGTTTCTCTTGCTCTTCATTGCATGGATTCGAACCATTTTTCTTGTTATAGCAAGCATAAGCCATGACAACCAATGAAACCGCAATGAGCCCCAGCATTATTGCCCACGCACAAATCTTAGAGAGAACCGAAGAGTTCAAGTTCTCTAAGCCGTGGTTAACCGGGGTCGCTGAATCACTAACCATACTCATTGCCTCGTCGATCTTGAAATCTTATCTTCCCTCTCTTCCACCAGATTTTTCTTCTTCTTCAGTTTATGGAGGTTGTTTATCATATATACGAAAAAAGTGAGACTTTAGCACAGTATTTTGATGCCAAGTTGCCTTGTGAGGTTTTGTCCAAAAGGGGTTTATTCTTTCTTGAACACTTATGAGATTCTTTCTCTCTTTTCTTACCAAAGTTAGATCCTTTTTGTTTGTGACGATACAGTTTCTTAATAATCGATTTGTGCGTTTATATTAATTCTATCAAATTTTTTTGTACAAGATATATAAATTACTGTGTTACATGTATCAAACGTATATATCATTAAATCATATTATCTCAAAAAAAAAAACCCAAATAAAGATTTAAGAATATGTATTAGATTGATACAAATTTTTATTCATGTGAAATTGTTTTTTTTTTTTTTGGTTAAAAGACTTTATTCATGTGAAAAATTATATTTACCTGATCCAACCAAAGACATCAAATATAAAAATTAAGGTTTCCCAAGGAATTTTTTTTTTTTTTTTTTTTTTTTTTTTTTTGTCTCCTTCTAAATTCCATTAAAATACCAAAGTACAAAAAAATTACAAAGCTGAATTCAAAATATATGTAAAAATAATTATAAAATTGATAAAATTTGGATTTTTGTTAATTAATTTTGCTATAAAATTTGGCCAATTTTATTAATTCTCCCTTTTTCTGATTGGTTTACAGATTTGACAAGAGTCTTTTACGTTATTGAGTGTTTGTTTTTCTTTGTCAGAAATTTCTTCGAAACATTCCATCTTTTGCTTTATCAGTCAACGATTGTCAGTTGACCCATAGACTTACTTACTCACCACCACCCATGGCTTCAACTTCAGTTATACACTTATCTCTTATCTTCTTCTACTTCCTCTAATTTCCTTACAATCCAATGATCTTTTACGTTTTGTTTATTTTTTCTTTATTCTCGTTTCCGTCACCGGCGGAGGAGAAGAAGCAACAACAGCCACATACAAACCAGACGATGTTTTTCTCATCAACTGCGGTGCAACCTCCAACGCCACCGACACCCACGGCCGAACTTGGACCCCGGAGCTGCAGAAGGTTCTTCAGGGGTTCTCTTCACATGCGTTATACCCAGAATCAGGTGTTCTTCAAGTGCCTTACATGACGGCTAGGATATTCCGATCCGAGTTCAGTTACAGTTTTCTAGTCTCTTCCGGCTTGAAATTCCTCCGGTTATACTTTTACCCGACCCGTTACGGTTCTGATTTCAACGCTGTCAATTCCTTTTTTTCTGTCAGCCTCAACGGTTTCATTCTTATGAGTAATTTCAGCGCGGACTTAACGGTAAAGGATTTTCTAAACCGGAGTAAAAAAACTCTAATCAAAGAGTTTATCGTTCCGGTGCACCAGACGCTTAATCTCACCTTCACGCCGTCTCGGAATTCGTTTGCTTTCGTTAACGGAATTGAGATTGTCTCCATGCCTGACCGGTTTTACTCAAAGGGAGGATTTGACAACGTTATAAAAAACGTTGGTACTAACATTGATATGGAGATTGACGATTCGACGGCTTTGGAGACTGTTCACCGGATAAACGTAGGCGGACAACCGGTCAGCGAAGTAGATGATTCGGGAATGTTCCGACGGTGGCTTTCCGATGATGAGTTTCTACTTTGTGAAAATTCGGGTTTTGAGTGGAAAGCACATGATGTGAAGATTAACTACACGGAGAAAACTCCAGCATATGTTGCACCGGAAGATGTGTACCTCACGTCTCGCACAATGGGGAACACTGATCACCCTGAGCTAAACCTGAATTTCAACCTGACGTGGCTATTCCCAGTCGACGTTGGGTTCAGTTACCTCGTGAGGCTTCATTTATGTGAGACTTTTCTGCAAGTTAAAGATACCAACGACCGTGTCTTCTCCATCTTCATAGGAAATCAGACTGCCATGGTTGAGATGGATGTGATTTGGTTGAGCGGTGGTCCTCGGATCCCGATGTATCTAGATTTCAGTATATATGTCGGCGACTATGGGAGTAGCCAGAGAACTGATCTTCGAATTGACTTGCATCCTTTAAAGGAGACTATTCCAAAATATTATGACGCTATTTTGAATGGTGTAGAGATTCTTAAGCTGAATGACTCTAGCGGTTTACACACAAAAATTGACGACTCTAAGAGTAATCGAGCCACACCTATTCCATCGATATCAGGAGGTAAGTTACATGTTATAGTGATAATCCTTATAGCTGTTGGGGTGGCGGCTTTCACTCTTGTCCTCATATTCTCGATGCATCATATGAAGAGGAAGAAAAGGAAGGAAAATAAGGTTGGCATGTTTAAGGTTCTGCTTAAAAGGTACACTTATGCAGAATTAAAGAAAATTACAAAGTCATTTTCACACACAGTTGGGAAAGGAGGATTTGGAACCGTCTATGGAGGAAACCTTTGTAATGGGCATCTGGTTGCAGTAAAGGTTTTGAAGGATTCCAATGGAAATGGAGAGGATTTCATCAACGAAGTCGCCAGCATGAGCCAGACATCTCATGTAAACATTGTTTCTCTACTTGGTTTCTGCTATGAAGGGTCTAAAAGAGCGATTGTCTATGAGTTCTTGGAGAATGGGTCTCTTGATCGGTCCATCTCTAGAAATAAGTCATTGACTCAGGATGTCCCAACAGTATATGGAATCGCGTTAGGCATTGCTCGAGGATTGGAATACTTGCATTATGGCTGCAAAACAAGAATTGTGCATTTCGACATTAAACCTCCGAATATTCTATTAGATGGGAATCTTTGTCCTAAAGTCTCTGACTTTGGCCTTGCGAAGCTTTGTCAAAAAAGAGAAAGCATTGTGTCATTGATAGACACTAGAGGAACGATAGGCTACATTGCACCTGAAGTGGTTTCAAGAATGTACGGCAGAGTATCCCACAAATCAGATGTGTATAGCTATGGAATGTTGGTCCTCGAGATGATTGGAGCAAAGGAAAAAGAACTAGTAGAAACCACGGTTTCCAACGCTACTTCGTCTTACTTTCCAGATTGGATCTATAAGGATCTTGAAAATGGAGAACAAACATGGATATTTGGTGATGAAATAACCAAGGAGGAAAAAGATATTGCAAAGAAGATGATTGTGGTAGGTCTCTGGTGTATTCAACCATGCCCATCAAACCGTCCACCGATGAACAGAGTTGTCGAAATGTTGGAAGGAAATTTAGATTCTCTTGAAGTTCCCCCTAAGCCTTCTATGCATATCTCCACTGAGATTATTCATGAATCTTCTTCGTTTTCTGATGGCGAACAAGCTTAGCATGAAAGTCTTGTTTTTGTTAATCGGATTAAAAGAATTGTAAAAGATAAATAATAAAGTTTTCATTGATTTTTTTTTTCTTTTAAATAAATCTTATCAACTATAAGAGGTGACTTTAACTAAAATAGGATAGGGATAAAAGATATTTTTACAGTTTTACAAAAATAAAATAAAAATTAAAGTTCTAAAACTCGTTAACATAGATTTAACTAAAATAGGATAAGGATAGAAGATATTTTAAAAATCTTGAGTGGCTTTGGGCTACTCAAAGCATGCTGAACTCAGAGGTAAAAGATGATCTTTGCACTGAATCATCTTCTCTCGCTAAAGCCATTAATAGACCTCAAGCTAGGCCATTTTTTGCTCACTTCTTAGATGAGTTTTCATTTCTTTTGGTTGGAAATCACTGGAAATATGTTTTTGAACTTCCGGCTTTAAATAGAGGGGCCTTTCTCATTGCTCAGAGTGCTTCATCGGACGTGTGACTATCCTTCTACATCAGGACCGGATCTGAGATTTAGAGAACTTTAAGCAAAAAAAACAAAATTGTGGGGCCCTTTTCAAAAGTTGCAAAAACTGTGACCTATTTCTGAAGTAAAATTTTGTCTACAAATTTGGGGTCGTAAGCCAATGTTTCATCGGGTTTGGTCCAAAACCGACCATGCCCTACATAGCTGCAGGTCCTCCATCGTTGCTGAGAGACTTCATTGAAATTGAGAAATCCACTACTTCTGTCTAATTTTCTGTTTTGATGTATTTTCTCATCCTTTTTATTGCGAATCTAGCTCTTTCATTTTTGGCACAATGTTTTGAGAAATCCATGTTTTGATCTGTTTTGTCCTATTTTTTTGCCACCAGGTGTGATTAATTGACTACACCTCTATAACACCCTTTGACCATATTCATGGATGTTTCATGTTTGTAATCTTTTATCAATGAATCGTATCATTCAGATGAAAAAGAAAAAAAAAAAGCTTGAGTGCAAGAGTCCCTCCAGTGGCACAAAGATTTAACTAGTCAACTTTGAATCTTCAACAACTCGTCACTAAGATCCGCCATTTGAAGTCCAAGAAAGAATGACATGAGGCCAACTTGGGCCATAGTATGAGGTGGGGGAAGTGTAGCGCATGAACGGAAAATAAGCCCATCATGATACAAGGATGAAATTCAAAACTGATATCAAATCTCTCGAATCAGCGGAGTTAAGGATGTTGTGACGAGAGATTAATGCAGTCAAAACGAGCGAAGTGATCAATGATCACAGTTTGGTCGGATGAATTTATCAAAACGGCAAAAAAAAAAAAAAAAAAAATTCGGGTGCGGTAGTTTCATCAATGAATTAACTGAGGATTAAATACGCAATAATGATTAATGAAAATAAATAGAGAGCAATAAGATCATCTTTAGTTACACACCAAAAACCCTAGCAATAAAGTATTATTACTCTCTCTCGTTATTTTTAATACTCCATGTTCTCAACAAAACCACAAAAACTATTTCAATTCAGCTCGAACAATACAATAAAATAATACTAAATAAATAAACCAACAGTCTGAATAATCAAAACTGTTAAACACAATCTTTAGGTTCAGAAAGTGAAATAATGTCTTATTCGGAAAGAAATAAAAATAGCATCATTAATAATATGATATTGTCTTCATTTGTTCAAGCCAGTTGCATTCTTCACTGATTCGGAAGCTCCGTGTGCCTTCTCCTTAATCTGCTGACCCGTCTACACAAATGTTTACACGTGAAACAATTTAATCCCAAGTTATTATAAGAAATCTGATTTAATAATTTATTTAGGTGGAATTTGATTTAATTATGAAAATTTTCTGGATTTTACGAACCTCTTGGAGAGACTCCTTGGCAGATTGGGCAGCATTGCTTGCCTTGTCCATCATAGTGCTAGCCTTCTCCTAAAACATCACACACACAAAAAAAACAGAAATCTTTTACAACCCCAAATTTTAAAAAAAAATATTATTTGTCTTATAAGACCAAAATACTTTTTAATTAACCCTAATCATTTTGTGTCAGCCCTTGTAATAATATTGTTGATGGGATTATTTAGGATTTTACCTGGGTTTGGCCTTTGGCCTGGCCGGCTTGGAAGCTTATGTTCTGGTTGCTTGACATGTTTGAGCTTTTAGTTAACTGAAAGATAAGTTTTTTGATTAAAAGTGTGATTATGGGATCAAATTGAGTTATAGTTTCGTCCAAAAGTTCCATAATTTATAGAGTTCTCATGAAGCTTTCATTTCATGGCACGTGTCAGTTAAGTGTTGGAATATGGTGTGTGGTTAAATTTGTCGTTTGACTCGTTGTTTTGGATATTTTTAGCTCAATTGACTCGTTCTAATGATTGTGTGATCTTGTCTAGTTTTAGTTCTTTTTGATTTGATTAATTCAGCATTATTTTACAAGGGATGCATTTTTTTAGGATTTGAAGTTTGAATCCAGTTAAAATTGATGGGTTCTTGCCACTTTCCCATTAATTGAGAATAAACATACACAAAAGCTTTTTTTTTGTTTGTTTGGTCGAATCATCAAAAAAAAAATTAACCTTCTTTTATATCTACAAACCTGTTTCATACAGATATTTTAGCTAAGAAAATTCGATAAAAGACGTAGAAAATTACAGAATCAAGATTTTGACAGAAAATTTACAGAATATAAATTTTGGCAGAAAAATTACGGATCCGTTTTTGGTGGAAAAGTTACGACTTTCTTATTTTGAAAAAAAATTACAGAATCAAGATTTTGGCGGGAAAATTACAAAATAAAATTTTGGCGGAAAAAATATGGATTCGTTTTTGACAGAAAATTTAACATACAATTTAGGATGATGTTAAAAAAAAAAAAAAAAAAAAAAAAAAAAAAAAAGAGGAAAAGTTTAGAAAGTCTCCCTAAAAGTTTAGAAATACTTCCTAAATTTATAAAAATTAACATTCGATTTAGGATGGCATTCCTAAAATTTTAAGGATTGTTTTCTAAAAATTCAAAAAAAGATTAGGAATCATTCTTAAATGTTATTTCTACGTTGATTCCTGCGAGCTGAATGATTTTAAGATGTATAGTGAAAGCATGTGATTGATATATGAATCATAATTAAATTCTTGTCATAAAGATCACTATTAAGCCCAATTATGCTCATTTATAATACACATAGATCATTTAAATTCTACCAATAACATAATCCAACACGTATGAAGAGACGAGTAACTATATTCAAAATTCAGAAAGAAAAGTAGGCTTTCAAAATCGCTGCATTTAATCTCAGATTTTGGAAGAGACGAATATAAATTCGCTGAATTCATCAATAAAAAGCAAGAAGAAGACTCATACACTCTAACATAGCACTCTTAACATTTTGTTTGTTAGCTAGCTTAAGACTCATATGAATTGTATTGAATTGTCTTTTTTCAATGTTTTTGTATTAATAGATTTTTACTCGTCTTAATCAGTAATCACTAGCTAGTGCTATTTGAGTATTCTTTATTTTACCTATGATTCTTCATTAAAGTTAAGAGAACACAAGATTACAGTACGTTTAATCTTTCACCAAATCTTTCACCTACATTCAAGAAACACAAAACTCTTAAACCATTTCAAAATTGATCATGAATCAGTACTGAGCTTATATGGGTACTCACTTCACAAGACCTCACTTCTATTCATTTCCCGTAAAATACTCTTCGATATAAGACATCTATCACCTACATGACTCCAAAAGAATCTCAAAACATCATTATCGCCAGCGTAAGATGCACTAAGAGATTTATACAGTTTCAAGTTTACCATCAACCGTCGATTATACATTACATCGAACAACGCAGAAGCTTCAGTGACCTTCCCTGTTCTCCAATATGCATACGCCATGCTCGTGTATATAACGCTATCTCCCAATAAACCCTTCTTTTCCATTGATTCAAACAACACTTTGGCGTAATTCACCTGTTCTAACTTACAAATCCTTCTTATTAATCCTCTGTATAGAGCAACATCGGGACAAAGACCTCTTTTATCAAACTCCTCTGGGAGTTTCGTGATTTCGTCTTGCTTGTTCTGGTTATAGAATCCATCCACGAGCCAAGAATAAGTTGCATATCCTGGAGATAAGCCTTTCTCTAGCATAGAGAACAGTTCCTCCTTTGCATTGTCTAGTTCCAGCACTTTACAAAACCCGTGAATCAATGCTTTGTGTGAATACATGTCCAGTTTTAGCCCTGACTCAATCATCTTCCTCTTTACCTTCACTGCAGATACCATATCTCCGATTTTGCTATATGCGTTGATCAATGTACTGCAGGTTATATTATCAGGTTCTATCTTTTTTCCACTCATCTCAGTCAAAAGACGATTAGCTTCTCTTATTCTTCCATCTTCACATAGCTTACGTAAAATCGAGTTGTAAGTCACAACTCCAGGAGAAAACCCTCTTGCCTCCATTACCTCAAGTAACCTCAAAGCTTCATCTATATCATTCATTCTACAATATCCATCAATCAAAATACTATAAGTAACATGATTTGCCATAACAACACCTTTGATTTCCCGAAACAACCTCGTTGCTTCCCTCATTCTACCTTCTCTACAAAACCCATGTATGAGTGAGTTATACGTAACAATATCAGGAGCAACCCCACTTCTCTCCATCCTATCTTGCACGGATAAAGCCTCGTAATGCATACCCTTTCTACAATACACTGAGATCAACGTGTTATAGGTAAAAAGATCAGGAAACACACCTTTCTCTTCCATCTCGCTCAACAATTTCTCGGCTTTCTCGGGATCACCGGATTTAGAACAAGCATGAACCAATACATTATACAAATGAATGTTAGCCACAACACCTAACTTAACCATCTTCTTGAAAATCTTCCAAACTGTATCAGTCAATCTCTCTTTCACTAAACTGTTCAATAACACAGTACAAGCTTGCAAATGTGGCTTCAATCCACAATTCCTAATCTGCTCAAAAACCTCAATTGAATCATTGATCATCCCTGATTTAGCATAAAATATCATCAACCAGCTCAAAACGTGAGAGAGAACTTCTGGGTCTTCTGAAACACCTCCAACCAAAGATCTCAAAACTAAAGGAGATGACAAAAGCTCTCTCTGAGACAATTTATCGAGCAGGTGGTGTGCAGTTTTGAAATGCTTGTGTTTTGTTAGAATCAAAATCATTTTCCAAGATGATTGTAAACTATGTTTGCAACTTGGTAACGAATCAGTCCAGCTATAGAAACTCCATGACAGTGAAGGTCCTCCATAACCAGAATACGAAGAAAGCTCGGAGATTACCTGAGTGATTATCGAAGATGTTAATAATCCCGAATCAACTTTGTATTTCAGAATGTTTTTCCAGTTTCCCTTTAACACAGCTCCACAGATGCTTTGTGCAATTAGGGCTTCTCGATTTGCAGACGCCAATTTCACCATTGTTGTCGCTCAGGTGTTGTGTAACAGAGACGGACGACTTTGAGGAGACGTAAACCGGTTTGAAATTCATGAGTAGAAGAACCATACCGGATTATGTAGGACCAGCGAAATTGGTCACCAACCGATTATAGTTGAGTAACTCAACCGAAATCAAAAACTGGAACCGAATCGATTGTATTACAATAACCGGGAACGGGCCGGTTTATGTGAGAATACGTATATGTCCTCTCGTCTTGTTATTATTTACAACCTTATCCCCTATGTCTGCTTCAGTTGAAAAACCTCAAAATCAAAAACCCTAATTTGCATCGTCGTTGCCTGACTAATTCTAATTTTTTTCCGAGAGCGTCGACGGCGATAATCGCCGACAGAGTTTGTAAGTCACTAGAAAGAAAAGAGAAGATGAAGGAGACGAGGAAGCTTAAGAAGAGAAATCTCCACGACGGTATTTATAATTTTCTTGCGTTTGTTTTTCGATTCTAATCCTTTGAGTTTTATACATTTTTGCTTAATCAATTTATGAGGTGTCATTGCGAAATCGAAAAGACCTTACAAGGAGTTTGTATTGTACTGTATTGTGTTGATGGCTGTTGTAAATATAGTAGATTGTGTTCTTAGAGTAAATTTTTTGATTTGGAAACTTAAGAGCCATGAACTCAATTACAAAGGTGTTATCTTGAAATTAGTTGTTTCTTTTATGTAATCTAAAGTGTTTCAACAGTGTGATTTTGCAATGTTTAATTGATGTGATGGTTAAAATCAATGCAGAAGAAACTGATGGTAAGAGAGTTGGAAAAATGCAGAGGAAGAAGAAAGAAAAAGTGAGCAGTATCGATTCTCAGGCTACACTTCAAGGTCAAAGTTTTGGCCTTTATGGAATTAGAAATTCATAGTGTTATAAGATGTGTTCTTGTGTTGATTTTAGTATCTTGGTTATTATTTCCTTAACAGCTAATTCAAGTGAGAAACCCAAAAGAAAAAAGGTCGAACTGAAGAAGAAGAAGATGGTTGAGGAAATAAATAGTTCTCCGGTTGATAGTAAGCTCAGTGAGAAGTTGAAGAAGAGAAAAATGAAAGGAAGCAATGTTGATATAAGCAAACAATCTCAACCAAGGCTGGAAGGTGAAATCTTTTAGTTTTGGTAGATATGGATACTACACTGTTGTTAGATTCTGGTATTGAGATTAGTATATTTGGTTCTTGTTGTAGCTACATTAGATGAGAAAGTCAAAGGAAAGAAGGGCAAAATGAACAAGACAAAGAAGAAAAGGAAGGCCGAGGAAATAAGTAGTGCTTCAGTTGATGATGAAGATGATCATCTGAAAAGAGAAGGTGAGAATTAGTTATTTTGTATTCATTTGCATGAGGAAATTTAGATAGTTTTAAATCCTCATATAATATTTTAGTCTAGTAGCATGTGTACTTTACTGGCTATCTAAATCTGGCATATGCTGTTAATCTGAGGTTTTTGTGAATCTTACTTCTGTTTGACAGTTAATGGTGATAAGGGTATCAACATTGCTGATAATGGTTCTGAAATAAGAAATCGTAAGTTCAGAGCTTCGCTGTCATGAAATGTTCTGTATATTATTTAATTTTGATGCAGTCATGGTGTGCTTAAGTCCTTGTTTACTAAAGTAAAATTTTCTTTTCTTTTAGGCAAGTCTAAGAAATCAAATAAGAAGAAAAAGATGGACCTGACCTCTACAAAAGAGAATGAAAAGTCTTCAGATAAGATAAACGAAATTGAAGAGGAGGAAGATGTTTATCAAATTTCTTCAGGCGATGAGGATTGCTCAAAGGGAATGAAAAGTATGAACGAGAAAAAATGATTACTGTTTCTTCGGTTATTAGCTGCATATGGTTAGATAAGCCTGAAAGCTCTTGTATCTGTTTATGACCATAAGTTGATGAGTCCTCTGTGAAAACTGCAGAGTGGGTATCTGATTACTATGAGAGTAGACCCGGTTTGGATGAGCTGCAAAAGAGAATCGATGACTTCATGACTGCTCATGAAGAACGCCTTGAAGAGGTTCTTTTATATCTCCTCCATTTTGAAGCATTCATGTCTGTTGTCTACTGGTTACAGCTGTTTTTGTCTAATGCTGTCACATGTATTGTATTGAACAGGAGAAACAAAACCGAGAAGCTAAAGCTGCAGAAGGTGGATGGACTGTGGTCGTACATCACAAAGGAAGGAAAAAAACAACAGAAACTGAAACTGGAACAACCGTAGGATCTGTTTCTCAGGCTGCTTTGGAGGATAAGGTAGCTAAGAAGAAACAGAATGAGCCCGTCGCTCATGGTTTCTACCGTTTCCAAAGGCGAGAAGCACAACGCAATGGTAAGTCTTGGCTTTTCTACATTCACAGCTTCAAAACATGGTTTGGGTCACAGTCTTATCCGCACCCATCCTTGGATCTGACTGTCCTGATTCTGATGATTGATTCTTTGGTTTGTGTTTTGTTGTTTGTTTTTCAGAATTATTGGCACTTCAGAGTAAGTTCGAGCAAGACAAGAAGAGGATACAACAACTTCGAGCTGCTCGTAAGTTTAAGCCTTACTAAGAAACTATGGATCCTTACATGAGTTTTTATGGGATTAGCCTCTCGTGAAACTCAGGATCAGTATGATGAATGTGTTGTTATGATCTATTTTTGGAATTGACAATTTCAGCTCGAGAAACAAAAAGAATACTCTTTTTCCCCCCTTAGATTAGATTGGATCAATCTTTTGAAATCGCATTATTGTTAACTATAGAGAAGAATTAAAAATATTGAATGATATTTATAAGATAGTAGATGACTCACCATGGTTTAAATAATTCTGAAAAGAAATGCCCATTTAGCACGTTTTAAAAATACATACTAATTGTGAATTATTATTGTTAACAAAAATATCAAAAACGTAAGTGTGTTAGCAAAAAGAAAAATTAATTAGAATGGTGTAAAATTCATCTGAAAAATAAAGTTGATTATAATATAGTATATGGTTTTGACATATTTTGATTTTCTTAACTCGGTAGTTCTATTGAGTTTTTAATTTTGCATATTATCTCGCGAAAAAAGAGTAAAAATTTATAGGTCGGTTTGATCCAACCCAATCCATCGAGTCAACGACTTTGAGTTTGATTGGCAAGTGCTATACAAAGTTTGAAATGGATCCAAATCCAATCAAGCTTTAGAATCTTCGTTTTTCCATTTTTTACTCGAAGCCAAAAATATGTCCTCTTGTACGAAGCATTTTTTTTTTTATCTAAAGCACACAATTTTAAACTTTCCAAAATTTTAAATTCTATAGCCAAAATACTACCGCAATAAAATCTACAGTCACAACAAATAAAAACCTTTTTTTTTTTTTTTACAGTCACAACAATAAAACCTACTAGAGCCATATGTCTCTGCATCAAAAATATAAAGTTACGGTTTTTTTTTTTTTCGTCAAGTTACCAATCAGGCTCTTTAATTGGTTAAATATTGATAAAGAAGAAGAAAGAAAGGAAAAACTTCAGCGTCGAACAAGAGAAATCCAATATATAAACGAAAATTAAACTTAAAATAAAGATCAATGTGCCGAATAAATCTCTCCAAGTAAAAACTAACAACTTAAAATCATTCGAAAAGAGCAGAGCTGAACAGAGAATAAGGAGGATTCGGGTTTGATCCGGTTAATGAACCAAAAGTAACAAAATACAAAACAATAGATTATTTTTATTAAGGTAATCACAACATAACTTTTAGGTTAGGGTACAGGAAAAAAAAAAAAAAAAAAGCAACAACAAAACAGTAACAGACTATACCATAAATGTATACTTACCGATTATTAGCAGTTTTTGGAGTTAAAGAAATGTTGATGAGCATAAACAATAATCATAAACACAGCAATCCCAATAGAAACATACACTGGGATATTTGGCATAGCGGCGATAGTGGAAGAAATCAAGACAATAACAGAGCCTGCTCGATCCATCACGAAAGCCATTGTTGGATGCGTCTTTGCAAATATCCCGTTGGCTGCAAGTAAGAGCCAAAGGGCTACATATAGTAGCAGAGACAGAAGCTGGACTCGTACGGTTGGGTTTTCAACTTGTGCATTGAATTGAATACCTGCTTTGAGGCAATAACCAAGAGCCGTCCAGCTAAGTCTGTCCATACGATGAGGATCAGGTACATGGCCTGAGAGATTCTGCCGATGTGAGGGAGCCAAGTTGAGAAAATGATTATAATTACTCTCCTGTCTTTGTAGAAGACAAGATGGTGAGCAAGAAGATTGTCGTGGTTGTGTTTGATTCTGGGAAGAAAGTGACGGCGGCTGTGGTGGTGGGTCGACTTCCGATGGTGGATCTATTCTTTCCTCCGGGTTCTGGTTTGGTAGACCGAAAAATCGAATGAGAAAGCTGAGGAAATCTGAAAAAGAGAGCATTTTCGTAATTAGCTTTCACAAGAAGATCGGAGTAGGAGAGAGTCTGTGTATTGGGATTGTCGTGTTTATGCGTAATAGCGAGAGATAGAGATAGAGAAGGAGAGCGAGAGAGAGATAACTTCGACACTATACGTTCGAGAGCTAGAAATCACAGAGGAATGAGAGATGATATGAGATGAACTGAGGGAACCCAATATATAGAAGAAATGTCCAAGGAGAGGTGTCCTTTTCCTCCTTGGTCGTTCTAAAAAATTTGCTTGTTTTATTTATTTATTTATTTTATTTTTTTTTTGCCCCGGTGCATGAGGACAAAACAAAAGTAAGTACTTTTTTTATTTTTGACGACCAATGATTCATGCAGGTTTTCTTATTTATACACAAGGGATCCAAAAAAAAAAAAAAAAAAAAAAAAAGAAAGAAGAAGGGGACACTTAGGAGGGGGTATTGGATCTAAGAATTTTATTGAATTTGAAAGAATTTAACATTAACATTCTATATAAATCTAGTGTTATTCAATTGTATATTTTATAGATTCTTTTAAATTCTGGTGTTATTCAAGTGATTGATTTTATAATTCTATTAAATTCTAGTGTTATTCAATATTAATATAGTTTTGTTAGCAATGTCATTTATTTGGAATTTAATAGAAAGTTGACTTGAAAATGTGAAGAACTAATTCTCAGTTTTTATCCTAGTATTTGGATGGAATTTAATAAAACCTTTAAAATACTTTAAAATCTATTATTTTTTTTCTCATGTCAATTCTTATCAATTCAATTATTCAATACCCCTCCTGAAAAAAAGGAAAAAGGGAACACTGACGCAAAGTGACGCAATATATATATATTTTTTTTTTACGATCTATAGACGTTCTCCCACAGCTTAAAGTTGAATGGCTTCCTCCCAGCTTAAAGTTGAATGGCTTTCTCCTACAGCACGCCACGTCAGCATGGAAGAAGCTGACACCTGTCCTTTTTTTAAATAAAAAAACAATTAATTGGAACCATCGATATCTCTTCACCTCCTCCATCCTGGCTATTTATCGCGACACACGATTTCTGAAACAGTCACGAACACTATTTCCTTCAGAATCCAATTTTAATACCTCGCTCCTTCCTCCGACCCAAAAAAAAACCCGCCTACAACAACTGGAAACATCAAGCTCCGGCTGAAATGGTGTGCCCAAAAAGTCTTCAGCGTAGAAACCCTAAGTAGTGCAGCGAAGCACATTCTGCTGCCTAATCGTTACCGTCTGTCTTCGCCTAACTATTAAAAAATATCTTCGCGAAGAAGATGATCCTCACAATAGGAAGAGAGTGCGTCAGTTATCAGAATCATTCCAAGAGATAAAAGTACTGTTACCTGAAACAAGATCGATGAATCTAGCAGATTGTATGAACCAAAGATTCAGAATCTCCGTGTGCTACAGAGACCTAACTGAGGTAAAATTGAATAGTCCTGAGCTTTTGGAAGATTAGAGACTTGTGTAGAGGAGTGAGCTTGAGTTTGTCTTGTTAAATTTGTCTTCTTATTGTACAGATTCGTTCAAGAGTGCTGGGTCCGGTTGGGGTTTCTGGTGAGAAGATTGATGTTTCCTCCATTAAGTTGTGGTTAAAGAGGTCTGTGGAGAAAGTGAATATAGTGGAACCATCTCAATCGATGCAGATGCAGGACGAGGACGTAACTTAATTCAAGGTAAATTGGATCTGATTATGTCTTTACAAAGCTCTTACAAGCTTGAATACTAACTGCATTGATTGGAACGTAACCTTCTTCTTCTACCAGGTAAATTCTTCCCATCTAGGTTCATGTTTCTTTGGTTCTCTCATTTCATCGATTTTGGTCGCTACATGGTAAGCCAATTTCCATACAAGTCATCGCTATGGTCTCTCCATTTTTCTGTTTTTTACCGTCTATGTGAATGTGATAAAATCAGAATCTTATCATCACTGACTCTAATTCATGTTTTCCTGGATTGTCTTGAAGGTTTAGATAAAGGTCTCAAATCTGGAGTCTTTTAAAATCAAAATTGGGTACGATTATCTACTCAATTCAAGCTCCCCTTTCGTTTGTGATTGTCTCTCCAGATATCCTAAATAAACGGTTCCTATTTCCTTCCTTCTTTTATATTGTTTTGTTTCTTGGTTTTTCCTCTCTCTACATGTTCTCTTAACTCATAGCCATTTAAGTAGACTTTAGTTGTTGCTCCATATTGTCTCGACCACAGAATGGTAATACATGATCGACCTCTTTGTTTTGTAATTATTTTGTTCATTGTTTTAAAACTGCTATAAGTGATCCTTTGTAATCTTATTATGAAAATATTTGTCAACTTATTGATCACGGCTTGATTCATGTCAAACTAAGTATCTGAATTATAATGTCCCTTTTGTACTTCAAGGGAAAGTTCCAGTTTTTTTTTTTTTAAGTTCTAGATTTGACGTTGGTGCTTTCCTTTGTTGCAGCTTCACCCTGAGTATGCTCCTCACTCACTATACTGCATTCTTAATTTGTTAACTCTGCACCACTGCGCAGGCTGCCAGTTTCATCGAGCTGAGAACCGGGGATCATACTGGGACGCACAAGGCAATCATGTGAATAATGTAAGAGACCTTACAGAAATTTTTCCTTTTAATTCTTATATCAGGCATAATCACTTGCCATTATAGATCATAGTAGGTATGATCTGATCTCATAGTACGGATATTTGATCCATGTGCTAGGATCTCTATCAATTCCATAGACTTGTAGCTATTTGATTCAGCTATTGCACCTTCTTCAAGAGTCGTGCAATGTTTGGAGCTATTTGAATATCTGTTTCACGCCATTTAGTTTCAAGGATATAAGTCTCAAATCTCGGAAAAAACAAATTGCACAATATTATTTGCTTGCCTGTCTCAGTCCCTCCATTTTTGGTTTCTTTGTTTATGTGATGGTTTCTTTGTTCGCATCCAAAGTCTAACATGTATGTTGGATTTCTCTTTTGTAGCTTTTCCCCCTATCCCCACTGTCATTTCCCAAAGTCTGATGTCTACAACTATAAAATTCCGAAATTTTTTCCCTCTGAAGAAACTAATATGAGAGAGTCATAGAGCTGAATGTATATAATTGTATATACGTTTCTATTGTAAATTTCATAGTAAAGATTATGTTAAAACTATATTGTATAACATTAAGTTTCCATAAGTTTAATAATATTTAGTTATTTACCTTTAACCACCGAGTCTTCCCAAAGTCTATCTTCACAGTTACATAGCGGAATTATCAACTGTTTGAAAACCAATCAGGTTATATATCCATTATAGCCAGTGGGGAAAATATCAATGCATTAGTGACGAGAGTGAGATTTAAATCTAAAATGCATATAATTTTGATCTAATGTAAAGTGGTGTTATAAATAATTTGATATTACTAATTGAAATTCACATGTCATCGAAAATAATTTAATCACATTTAATTAAGGTGTCTTTAGGTTTAAAAATATTAAATTCTATTAATAGATAACAAATATATTCTGCTTATTCAAATTCACAAAATACAGAACGTTCAATAATTCATTAATGTACACTAATTAAAAGCAATTTCAAACAACATAACCGAAATCTCCAATGCTTTACGTTACAATAGTGTACTAAACACTCTAGGTTGCACTTTATACTAAAAATCAATTACAGAAAATATTTAATTTAAAATGAAACAAAATTATTTGGAGTAATTTTGAAATTTAATGAGTAGGGCTAACATTTATAACAATTGTTATAAATTTTAAAAGTGCTTAGTAACGCTCGTAAATGAAGAGTAGACTATCTAACATTTTTCTGTAAAACTATGATAAGGCCTTCCCAAAAATCCAAATGGATGTCATCTCTAATGGCTCAACCTCACCATATTACCTTAACCTTATCTTACCAATCTCTTACAAATGTTAATGTTGACTTCTCAAACTTCTACTTAACAGTAACGAGACCACCAACACACCAAAATGACACACAATTGCAGATGTCTCTTCTATACTCCTCTGAAAACGGTCTATCCATAATCACACAGGCAAACATTGAGTTCTTGCTTTCTATTAACCAGATCCCAGTTGAGGAGTCTAGAAGATTTACTTCAAGAGTCACCCGCTTTGTTAACTCAATGATGTCATTCATTGATGATGATTCAATTACTCATATTGACCTATATGTTACTATTACAAATTATAACATCAAAGGTGACGCAAGGGGTGGACATTGCTAACGTCATTGATAATTTACGCAGATCACTTACGTCACCATCCATTGAAGACAATTTAGAAGATTGCACAATTTGCCTATAATCTTTGGACGCAGCAGAAATATCGACACTTTATCTTGCACCCACAAATTACACCATTTTTGTATACTTGAATGGATACAATATATACACAAGAGAAACGTTATTAAAAATAATCTCTGCACATATTAATATTCCATAATATTAGTTACAACTAGATTTGTACCCGCGGTGTATTTTGATATAAATTGTACTTTTATTTTATTTTAATTGTTAATAAATATTGAAAACATATATAATATTTCTTACTATATATTTTATGATCAGTTATCCTTGTCTTAAACCTGACCATTTTGGGACGGAAACCCGGATTGTCTTTTACTTGTTGGGAACTTTCCATCATATAACCGATCATTGTTATATAATTATCTATTTCGGATTGATTATTTTAGAATTTTTAGTCTATTTTTATTTAAAATAATTTTTAATAAATAATTTATTACTATTATAAATAAGTAGTTATGTAAATATTATTGATTAGTCGATATTATATAGTTTTAGTATTAATAGTTAAACTTTTAAGAGAGTATTGATATTAATAAATATTTAATTTTTAAGAGGGTTTAAATATTATTAATATTTTAATAGAGTTAAAGCGAATATTTTTAAAATAAATTTAAATATTATTTTAAATTATTTCAACTAAGCAACAGATTAAAGTGGTGAGAGAAGGCGGAGGAATCAAGAGAGAACAAGAATGGCTCGGGAAAAAGCTGATGACGTGATTTAGAATTTGCAGTGCTCCTCGAAGTGGCTTTAGGTCAGCTCTAGAAGAAATGGTGATGTATAGTCTCAAAAATTTTGATTAGTTTTCCAAAAGAAGTTAGAAAAATCAAGACATGTTTATAGACTTATAATATAGTAAAGCACACACAATAGGATTTGGCTGCAATATAGATATTGTGATGGCAGCAATTGTAACTTATTTGGTTTAAATCTTTAACCCTCAATTTCAGAAGCAGTAACACATAATTTCAAATGTTAAGTCATCATTACATAAGTTCAAGACGTAAACAAATTTGAAATCAATCAAAAAGATAGATACTTAAAAAAAAGAAAGTATAAAAGTCTCTATAGAATATATTAAAACTCTACTGCAGGGTATACTAGCTAGGATAGTGGAGATGTTTATACGCAGGTGAATCGAAGGAATGGTGTACAAGTGACCAGGCAATCTGGGACCAATAAGAAATCGTAATATGCCACAAGATTATGAATGAATTGCCATCTGAAGCCATGTTGGTGACTAACATTAACCCAAAAATATACGAAAGTACACAAAGCTACATATATTTTTAAAGCATTCTAAATATATGTCATCACATAAATTCAAAAAAATTTTGGTGCAGGAAATCTACAGTTAGAATCCACATGAGCCACATGATTTCATTTCAACAAAATAATTAAATAAATCAACAATTTCATAAGACAATAAAATATGAGATACACAGATTGAAGAATGAAGAACAAAAGAGCCTAACCAGGATGTTGTATCCTAGTGGTAATGGGCTCACAGCTGTGGGTACCGCCACCTGGGTTCGATTCCTGGCCACTGCGGAATTCACATGTGGGCTGCAGCACTCCAGGAGGCACACGTGGAGAGCCATTTGGCCACCCACGCGCCTAGTCGGGCCCCACCGTAGTTTAAGTACGAAAGTGGGGGACCCACCGGTAGTTTAAGTACGAAAGTGGAGGCCACCGGTAGTTTAAGTACGAAAGTGGAGACCCGGACACCTGGGTTATCAAAAAAAAAAAGAACAAAAGAGCCACCTATTAAAACCAAAAGAAAAAAAAAATGGTTACAAACAAAATAAATATTCTTCTTTATATTGACTTCAAGTGGTCCATGTTTGTTTGTTTTTTCTCCATGAAAATTTCCAGTTTCAAACTGTTCTTAGTTTGACATGTTATTCAGCTCCCAATTGGTGCTGCTGTCTTTTTTTTCTCTTATATGTAATCTTTGGATCATTTCAGTTTTAGAAATTATGAATCATTAAGCATTAGGTTTTTTTTACCAAAAATATAAACTATTGTTAAATTTTTTTTTCTATTTAAAATGTTAGATATCAAACTTAAACATATTAATTATTGAATATATATCCGAACATAGATCAGACCAAAAATATTTTTTAAAATTTGACATTAGCGCGTTGCGCGGGTTCTTTCCTAGTAAAAATTAAATCAAAAAAGAATTATATTGTAAGAGTATGTTCTTAGTTAAGAGGTGATGTGGCAATTGCTTATTGGTTGTATACACTGTTTAAGGAAAATGAGAGTTTTTTTTTGGTTCCGCAACAGAACCATTTTTTCGAACAAGGAACAACACAGCTCTGTCTCTTTGTCGTCTCTGTCGCCGAAGGAGTGTACGCCACCGTCGCCGGAGGTGTAGCAACGGCAACGCCACCGAGGGATGAGCTAATCTCTTTTTAAAGGTAAGAAGCTTTGTGATTTTTTTTCTAGATCTGGATTAATTATTGGTAATAGATGAGATCTAATCTAGGGTTCTTTGAGTTTAGGAAAATTAGGGTTCTTTGATGTTCGTTTATCCCCTTAAGATAATGATTCTCTTATTCCCTTAAGACAGAACATGGATGGTGTGATTTCATAGCTTGAAGAGAGAAAAAAAGGGACAAAAGGTTTAGAGTTATAGGCTTGGAATAATGCTAGTTGTCGTGTATTTGGTGGTTTTTGCTGGCTGTTTTAGATTATAGGATTGAACTCATGAAGCTAGAATGCAATTGGATTGTCTTGGGTTTGTTAAGGATGGTTTTATGGCTGCAATTATCTGGTTTTGCTGAGTACACACAAGATGCTCGATGAAATGTAAACTAGTTCCTTCTCATCCAATTGGTTCTGCTGCTATTGTTAGAGAAACTTATAACATTTGAGTATGCTTGATTCGATCAATACTCTGACTCTTGAAGCTAAAAAAAGTGATTGGCTTGTGCTGAATCAAGGTCTGAACTGAAAATCTGTTTGCTTGCAATGATTCAGTTGTTATATTTTGCTGCTATGTTAAAGCTGAGGCTAATCTAGCTGAACTAGATAGTTCCATGTTTTGGATGAGTACATTAGTCAATTGGTTATGTTGTTAATGTATGTGATCCAATCAATACATTGTTTGTTATGTTTGTGCTTTTCATCAAATCAATTTGTTATGGTGCTTATGAACAATGTCACTTTTTGTTTGTTTCTCAATGAATAAACAGAGCTTTAGACTATCCTCGTGAGAAGGATGGAGCTCGTGTTCAAATGAGACTATCTTGCAACCCGGCTGCTCAGTTTTTACTCTTTCTTGTACAATAGACTGATTGCCACCGTGCTGGTGCTCTCGGTTTGCTCAGAGTTCTTATTTACATGGTACATTCTTTACAATGTCTCACTTCCTTTTATTCTATTGCATTTTTCAAAACTCTTTCTTGTGATTATTTGATTAATCCTTTCAACTGAAACACTTAAACACCAATTAAACCCCAATTCAACACACTTAAACACCAATTAAACCCATTTAAACACTCAAATTTTAATTTTTAAGAACCCCTAATGAAGTTCTACCATTGGAAGAGGAAAAAAATTAAGAACTCCTATTGAAGTTCTTAACTTTCAATTATACAAATTTTATATTAAAAATATTAGTAAGTGCCCCTATAAGTGATATTACTGTTTTGTTGTTGCTTATTTTTGTTTGTTTTCCTTGTACCCCAAAAGTTATGTTGTGATTTACCTTAATGAAAATAATCTATTGTTTTGTTACTTTTGGTTAATAATAATATGCTTAATTTTATTGCAAAAACAAATTGCTTTATTCCACCTCTTATGATTATTGTGTATGCACATCAACATTTCTCCTCCTAAACTAAAAAAACTGCTAAGAAACAATTATAGTAAATAAGACAGTTTCTGGTATAGTCTGTTACTGTTTTGTTGTTGCTTTTTTTTTTGTTTTCCTTGTACCCTAAAAGTTATGTTGTGATTTACCTTAATGAAAATAATCTATTGTTTTGTTACTTTGGTTCATTAAATCTATCCAGTTTCTACAATGCTTTTCCTTGCCTTATTTTTTTTTAAACCAGATCAAACCCGAATCCTCCTTATTCTCTTTTCGGCTCTGCTCTTTTGAATGATTTTAAGTTGTTGAGATTTATTCGGCGCATTGATATTTATTTCAAGTTTAATTTTCGTTTATATGTTCGATTTCTATTGTTCTTCTTTTATCAATATTTAACCAATTAACGTCGATGGATTGGGTTGAATCAAATCGACCTATAGATTTTTTTTTTCTTTTCGCGAGTTAATATGCAAGGAAACTATGAGATTTAACTTGCGCCGTTTTTGGAATCTGGCAAGTGTTTTTTTGGACTCGTATAACTCGGCAACTATGAGATTTAACTTAGAGAAATTCTCTCAACTAGCACCAAATGATGTTTTTGTTCCACAATTAGCACACATTTTTATTTAGGACAAAAATAGCATTTTATGAAGTTCATAATTTAATTTTTTTTTATTTGGGTTAACTATATTAGTATTTAAGGTTTAGTTTTTAAGGAGTAGGAAGTAAGATTTAGGGTTTAGGGCTTTGAGTTTTCTAAACTCCAAACCCTAAATCCTAAACCCTAAAAATATGAGATTAGGATTATCTTTTAATAAAAATGTTATTTGAGTCATAGATGAGATTTTACGCCATTTTTGGAATTTGGCAAGTGTGTTTTTGGAATAACTCGGCAACTAAGAGATTTCCAAGCCAAGACTGAGATGTGACCAGCTTCACTTAAGCCCAACTGTTTGAATTCAGACTTGGGCCGCAAAAAGCCCATTATCTCACAAACTCCACCTTAGGCTTGGTTTATTTTCCTAACCAGCCCAAAACAAAACAAAACAACATTGTCTTCATCCTTCGCGCTTTATTCCATTTCCAACGACAAAAAAAAAAAAAAAAAAAATCGAAGCTTCTTCTTCGATTGGCCAAATCCGAATCCGATGCACCGACCTTACATCCGCCGGGGACTTCTCCGGCAAAACCGACCGCGTTCTCCTCCTTTGAACCCTCGTCGCTCACGAAAGCTTCCGCCAAAACCTGAGTCCTCGACGGTGGTGAAAATTGAAAGAGATTTTTTTGTCCACCTCAGCAATTTCCGGCGTTATTCTCAAGCCTCACAATTGAACCTGCCGAGCTCTAAATCCTGAAAGCTTCTTCCTTGATTTTCCTCAATGTAATTTCAAGTCAACCATGAATCCTTACATCTTTCAAACGTCAATTTCAGACGTTGCTGTTTCGAAATTTCTCAGGTACTAAATGTGAGTTCTTTCCTTTTTGTCTCATCTCTTTCTTGTGTGAAATTTTGAACTAGCCTTCATCTAAGATTTCGAAACTTCATGTCTTGACTTTGTTCAGCTTCTCCGGAGAATTTCCATTTTCATAGCTTCATAACTCAATAGGTAAACTCCATGCTCCTTGTGCTTGTGTAGCATCATGTTTTCTTCCTTACATTTGAACCTAACTCACAGACACTCACCAGTTTTTGTTTTTGTTAAAGTTCTGCGAGGTCATTGGTTCTACAGTAGAGTTACATGGAGCTGCTTCTTCAACTAGTGGATATTGAAAAGCTCACAGCAAGGCTCGAACTTCTGACAAGGTACTAAATCTTTTATGAGATCTGCTGTGTTGTTGTTGCTTGTGAAATTCTTGTTTTAAGGTTACATCTTTAGACTCTTAAGGTCTCTATTGAAATCCATGTGTGAATGGCCCTTAACTAGAACCCTTGCATTAAACCCTTGCTTTCCAACAGCTTCTAGTATTCCCTGTTTCGATTTAAAAAACCACCAACTTGGAATTAAAAACCCAAAAATGTGATTTTGGAGTGGAAAAGCACAATTTTAGATATGATGATAAGTTATAAATATTTTATATCCGAGTTTGTCCAGAACTTTGCTTCTTGAAAGAGTCAAACGTCAAAAACAATACAAGACAAGAATTAACCAAACTTCAAAAGCATTAAACAGAAAGAAAAAAAAAACTTAAACTTTGATGAGATTGTTTAGCTTTCTTCTCCCAAGTCTCGCTGATTTATTTCTGTTGGACTTCTCCTTCAACTAATCATCTTCTTGTTTCTTCTTGCTCCTCTCTTCTCTTCTTTCTTAATCAAAGGTGAGATTTTTAGTTGAATTTTTTTCTTGTTTGGGGGTTGACCCATTTCACCTATTTGGAATTTCATCATCTAGCTTTATACTTTTGGGCACGTACATGTTGATTGGATGATATCCGTGATTTGATTTCTTGTTTATTCAATATGTTTTCAGTACATGGCTGATTCTAACATCGTTGTCAACGGTGACTTTTCTGCTGGGATTGAACCTTGGTCCCCGAACGGATGCAACGCATCTTTAGTTTGCTCTGAATCCTCAAGCGGTGTCTATGTCGTTGTAACTAACAGGAAAGAATCTTGGCAAGGCCTTGAACAAGACATCACAACCCGTATATCTCCTGGAATTACCTATGCTCTATCAGCTTGTGTTGGTGTTACTGGTTATTCCCATGATTCAGCTAAGGTTCTTGCCACTGCGAGGCTCGAGTACAAAGACTCGCCTAAAGAGTATTTGTCTATCGGAAAGTTCGTTTTGATAGTTATTCATCTTTGGAATTTGACTGAACTTTTTGTACATATTGCTAATGAATTGGAAGTTACTTGCAGAACATATGCCTCAAAAGACAAGTGGGTTGATCTAAATGGAACGTTTTCGATATCAAATATGCCCGACCGTGTTGTTCTCTATTTGGAAGGTCCAGCTTCAGGGACAGATCTTCTTATACGTTCAGTTACCATTAAAGTCTCCACGTCTAGTGACTTCCAGGTAAATCTCATATGCCTTTCTTTACCAGCCATTGTCATATGTTACTTCACCAGTTTGGGGTTATTATAGTTTCACTTGCCTTATATGCAGAGAGGCCGAGCATCCTGCTCAGCTCCTGAAACTGATCATCACATCTCCCTGAATTCGAGCTTTTCCGATGACCTCAATCATTGGTATGGAAGTGGATGCAAGCTTATGTTACATGAATCTCTAGCTGATGGGAAGATAAAACCGCATTCTGGAAACCGTTTTGCTTCTGCAACAAAGCGCACAGATAAGTGGAGTGGAATCCAGCAGGATATTACAAAAAGAGTCCAGCCAAAACTCGTTTATGAAGCATCTTCTGTTGTTCGACTATCGCGTAACAATCACACCGTGGAGGCCACTTTGTGTGTTACATACCTTACAAACGTAAAGAGTACATAAGCATTTCCAGGTTAAGCTCTCCATATAATGACTTTTTTCTTTACCAAATTTGATACTTTCCCCAAATGTATTGCCTGATACAAGAGTTTGTTGCCTTTTAAAAGTGTTCAGGCGCAACACGACGATTGGGTACAGTTAAAAGGAAAGTTCCTCTTGAATGAAACTACAGCTATAGATAAAGCGGTTGTTTACATTGAGGGACCACCACCAGAGATTGATGTATTCGTCGACCATTTTGTTGTAAAGCTTGCAGAGAAAAACACTCCTTCAGAACGACCAGATATTGAGGTTAGACATATGAAGTTTCTTACTTTTTAACATTAACCATCTCCTTGGGTTTAATGAATCAAAAAATTATTTCCATTTTTCTACAGAATGATATTACTTTTGGTGTGAACATAGTTTCGAATAGCGACCTAAGTGATGGAACAAAATATTGGTTCCCTTATCATGGAAGCTGCCATTTAAGTGTTGGAACAGGCTCTCCTACGGTATTACCTCCGCTGGCGAGAGAGTACTCACTTAGAAGAACACTAGCTGGAAGATATGTGCTTGCAACAAACCGAACTGAAGAATGGGCGGGTCCTGCTCAGACGATAACTGATCAAGTGAAGCTGTTTGTAACATACCAGGTCTCAGCTTGGGTTAAGATTGACTCAGGTGGAGATACCAGTCCACAGGACGTGAATGTCACACTCAATGTTGATGATGAATGGGTTAATGGAGGAATAGTCGAGGTCAATGGTGGCAAGTGGCATGAAGTTGCGAGTTCGTTTAGAATCGAAAAGGAAGCAAAAGAAATTATCCTTTATGTCCATGGCCCATCTGCTGGTGTTGATCTTATGGTTGCAGGTCTCCAGATTTTCGCTGTTGATCGTAAAGCACGGTTGAAGTATCTTAGGACAAGCTGATGAGGTAACCTGCGAATCATTTTAACCATTACGGCTTCTAAAATGTTTGGAATGTAAAATGAAACTTCACTTTGCGTTAATGCTGTTTCTTTGTTACGCAGGTTCGTAAACGCGATGTTTGCCTTAAGTTCTCAGGTTTAAATCCTAGTGAACTATCTGGTGCAACAGTTAAGATCCAACAGATGCGTAACAGTTTCCCGCTTGGTTCATGCATTAGTCGAAGCGATATAGATAACAAAGAAATTGTCGACTTCTTTAGTAAGAATTTCAACTGGGCAGTGTTTGAAAACGAGCTGAAATGGTACCACACAGAGAAACAGCAAGGACTATTAAAATACGGGGATGCGGACGAGATGCTCAGTTTCTGCAAGGATCACAACATAGAAACCCGAGGCCATTGCATATTCTGGGAGGTCGAGTCCTATATTCAACCATGGGTCCAACAGCTGAGTGATTCCGAGCTAGAAGAAGCGGTTGGTAACCGTGTAACTGATCTTCTTACCCGTTACAAAGGGAAATTCAGACACTATGATGTGAACAACGAAATGCTCCACGGATCCTTCTATCAAGACCGACTAGGCTCTGATGCAAGAGCAAAAATGTTCAAGATGGCACATGAGGTAGACCCGTTAGCGACTCTGTTTCTAAATGAATACCACATAGAAGACGGGTATGACTCGAGGTCATCGCCTGAGAAGTACATAAAACTTGTCCAAGAGTTGCGGCAAAAGGGTGCGCCAGTGGGAGGAATCGCGATTCAAGGACATATAACCAGTCCTGTAGGACACATTGTCTGTTCTGCACTGGACAAGCTAAGCATACTCGAGTTACCGATCTGGTTCACTGAAATCGATGTGCGCTCGATTAACGAACATATAAGAGGAGATGATCTTGAGGTGATGCTATGGGAGGCGTTTGCTCATCCAGCGGTTGAAGGAGTGTTGCTTTGGGGATTCAGGGAGCTGTTTATGTTCAGAGAACATTCACATCTGGTGAATGCGGATGGTGAGATTAACGAAGCTGGGAAGAGGTTTCTTGAGATCAAACGCGAGTGGTTGACTTTTGTGGATGGAGTGATTGATGATGAAGGAGGATTGAAGTTTAGAGGTTATCATGGAAGTTACACAGTGGAAGTTGTTACTTCGATGAACAAGTATGAGAGGAGCTTTGTTGTTGATGACAAAGCCAATTCTCCCATTGTCATAGATCTTTAATTTTTTTTTATAATTACTGATAAGTGAAACCAACATTATACATGCTAAAACCAGAACTCATTATATACTTGTTTGTTTACTGTCGTGTGGATATAAAAGCTTGTCTTTGTTTTCTTGTGCATATGGTTTTATTTGAAATGGTTTTGTAATTATATCATTATAAAAGCCCTAGTCTTTATTACAGTAATTTTTTTATTTTTGAAGAATAATATACGAAAACATACATGAAGAACAAGACACTTTAAAAAATCATAGTGAATCTTCAATAAAAATATTAATTATTGATTAAACAGAAAATAAAAATATGCAAACTGCATTTACCATTGATCACAAAGGATACATACAATTGTGAATGATACCCTTTTGTGCTCAAGATACTTCAAATACTTTGCTACTTAATTCATATGTAATTTAACAATCTACATTTGCCAAATTCCATGATTGAAGCACATTTATCTCCTTCTGTCTTCACAAACCCATAAGTCTCCTCTTAAGCTCCATCCTATAAAAGACACAAACAAACCAACACATAGTTAATACCAAAATCTAGACCGAAAACAATGTTTCCTGTTACAAGAATGTTTGACAATGAATTAAACCGGAGATATTAACCAGTACTGATTCAACCACAATGTTAAATTAGGAATTTCATCAACACCAAAATGTTAAGTGGTTCTACTATGTATCAATACCAGAACTAGAGAATATTAACAGGTACATTATATCAATGACTGAACAAGAGTGTTAAACTGGTGAATTACCTCATAAGTTGGCGGTCTAGTGCACCGGTGGACATCATACCACGGTTCTCATACGCCCGTCGGATAAGGTATGGAACCGCGGTATCCACCGGGCCATATGGCATGTACTTGCTAACATTGAAACCAGCCCTTTTCAATCCTAAAGATAACGCATCTGACATCCCATAAAGCTGTGCAAATTCGATCTTCCCGTTTTCTTTATCGATCCCGAGCTCACTTGCTTTCCTTGCTCCTAGTTTACCTATCATGAATCACAAATAAGAAAAAAACATATAAGTTTAAACAAAGTATATCGAAAATTTTATCCTAAAATCTAGGGGTTCACATAAACTAAACATAACAAAACCTTCATATTTTCTAACAAAATACATACAAAATTCATTTAAATATATAAGAAATACAATATTATAGTTAATTTATATAACTTTAACCGAAGAAACTTTTCAAACCATACGGAACCTAAATAAAACCCCGCTACTAGTTCGAACATTTTTCTCAAAACCCAAAAAAATTCAAACCAAATCAAACAAAAAAATTGAACATGTTCATTCTTATTTTCAGTTTTCAAAATTTCGAATATAGGATTCATAATTAATTAACATGGTTTAGTGACTTACCAGAATCGGTGTTATGCGTCGCTAGAACAACGCCAATGCCTGATCCATTCGAGGCTTTCTCCATAAGGAAACTCATACACTCATTATAGCAATCATGTGTATCTTGAATAGTGTCATGGACCGGTGACTTGTAACCCAAGGAATCTGCTAACCTAGCTTCACTAGACATATAAGCACCTCTCACCAATTTAAACCCAATAGGAACATTCATTTTCTCTGATTCTCGTAAAGCCAAGTGTAACCTTTCTCCTGCATCTTTCAAATAGGCTTGAACCGTGTTGTAAACAATAGGTCGATCTTTGTCGGAATTGAACATGATCGCCGACCAATACGCCATGTAATCGATCGCTGGTTGGAGAATTGTGTCTTCGGCATCGATTAGTAATGGTACGTTCGATTCTTGACATCTAAGACCGATGGACTTGATGCGTTCGTGGGCTTTTTCAAGCTCTTGTTCTTCTTCTACGGTTAGTGGTTCCGGTTCGGTGGTTGTGTGGTAGAGAGGACTTAAATCGGAGAAAACCGGAAATGAGTTGAGTTTCCATGGAAGTTTGAAATTTGGGTTCTTGTATTGCCACCGGAGTAAATCGCTTACTCGTTTTAGGAGATTCATTGGACAAATCGCTGTGATCTTCACCACCACTGAGCTTAACTGTTTAGACAAAGAACCAATTAATTTTAATTAATTATTGAACCGGTATAAACCGGGATTATTGTAAACGGAAGAATATTCCTCGTGTGTAGTTGACAATTTAGATTTCCAAATCTGTCCTCATTGCGTGATCAACGTGCTAACTTTAATCTGACGAGAATCTGACGTGGCTCTGACTATTACATATATAATTTTAAATAATATTTTTGTCTTTTTTTCTTTTGCTTTCAAGGTTTTTGTCTTTCTGTTTTGTACTTTTTAAAGATTTTTGTTTTTGATAAAAAAAAAATTACATATATATATATATACTTTTTTTTGTTAAACTTTTTAAGGTCTTTTAAACGCGTTGGTCCCCTTTGTCGATTTTGATTGGTTCCATATTACTACACGTTTTAGTTTATACATTTCCATATAATATTATATGGAATAAATGTACAGTGATTTAATGTTATATTATAATATAATATTATGTGGAATATACATATGTAAAGTGATTTGTTTTTAGATCCAACTTGCAAACATTGATTACCACTTATCATATATTTAACACACAAGTAGATTTGATCTGTATAAACAATGGTTAATTATCGAATAATTAAATTATTCTTCTCAAGCCTTAAAAAAAAAAAAAAAAAAATTATTCTTCTCAACCAGAAAATTAAGTGATGGGTAGCAAAGCAATTCGAGTAAGACAAACGTGAACTGATGAAAATATATCAGAATACATATTGTTTCAGAAAAAAACAGAGAGACGAATAGAAATCGAAGAATATATGGACTAGCTAAATGAAAAATAAAATAGAATTGAGAATGTCTTACATGAGATGTAGGTAGGGTTTTAGCAGCTTTGACGGTTTCAATGAATTTCTTGATGTTGTTATCACACGCGCCACTGTCTTCGGCATGTTCAACGCCGTACACCAACATACCTTTAAGTCCCGTCGACTCGTACACCCTCCTCACGCGCCGTGCGGCGGCAGCGGCGTCTTCCCCGGCGCAGAAATGTTCATAAAACGTTCCTTTCACGAGACGGAGGACTAGATCGCGTGTAAAGGTCGCGTCCATGAGTTTTGAACTCATGAGCCACGAGCCAAGATCGACCATAGGGCCTATGGACGTGGCATGAAGAACAGCGGTTGAGCGGAGGAGGTTGGAGAATGAGACAGATGCAAAGAGTCGAGCTTGGTCGGAAAGATCTAGGTCAACGTCTGTTTTTGGTTGGTCAAATGAAAGAATCTCCGGGATGGCGGTGGTCGGAGGACCGATGGGGCTCACGGTGGAGAAACGGTGGATGAGGTTTGGTCGGAGGAATCGGTTTGCCATTTTTAAACTATAGAAGAAATTTGGTTTCTTTCTTTTTTTTTTTTTTCTCTGTTTTTCGGGTGTCTCTTTTTTCTTCACAAGCGTTTTTGTGTGTTGTGGTTTGTGTGTGTTTATGTTATTGCTACATGTATTTATACACACACAAGGCTTTATGTGTGTACATATGTGGTAATAGATGTCAATATATGTTACTATTATATGTAAGATTGGGATAATATAGAAGTTTATTTTTCTTAAATTGGAATGGAATCGGGGTACATGAACAAAAACTAGAAGAGAATCTTTTCAAAAAGTGAGAATTGTCTATATTTTGGTTTGACTAGAGTTATAGAATTAAAAAAAAAAAAAAAAAGATAGATAAGTCATTTAAGATTTTCATTTACTTGTAAGAATTGGATTCATATTGCAATTTCCATAGCAAAAACCATGTGGGTTTTTCTTTGCTGTTGACGTCAAAACTACGTGGTTTTCTAATTTTAATTGCAATTTTATGGTATCATTTAAAGGAAAATCTTTTTTGTTTTCTCTGATAAATATTTATGGGAGAATCTTGATAATCCATATTTCTTGATCAAGATTCCGCATTCGTTATATCAAAGAAATCGTTATGAAGTTAATGCGATTAAATAAGATTCGGATTGATATATCGCAGGAGTTACTAAATGTGAGAAGTAACTCACATTTCTTTGTAGTTAAGAATTTTAAAACAACTAACTGGAATCAAAATATTAAATAGTACTCTAATTTTTTTCCTAATAAAACTCTAATTAATTTAGAGTAAAGTGTAAGAGAAGAATTTCGCCGTAATTTTCTGCCAGAACATATTTGTTTTAGAAAAAAAATAAACTAATAAATTTATATTAAGAAAGTCGAGTCAGAGCCACCAAGGACGTGACCCATATGAGATATATATGTCGTTGCCCATTGAATAGCTGATGACCCATATTAGATTGATGGGATTATTTTAATATAAAAAGATAAGAAATTAATTGTGAAGATTTGTCTTCGCAAGTCGGTGGATGCTGAATAGGATGCAACATTCGGAGCTGAACTTTAGAATCTTTGACTTTACTCAAATATATTGGAATCTCGAGACATAAAATCATTGCATGAATTTAGCAAGATTATCTCCTCTAATAATGTAAATACTAACTAAGCATTAAAATAATCTGTGTCCAAAAAAACAAAGATACGTAAATTTGTTATAGTTCGATTTTAATATGTGTGTATGGTTTATCTGGTTATTTAATTTTTGGTTCATGTATTTTATTTATATTGGACCTGCGAAAAACTCTTTACTACAAAAAAAAAAAAAAAAAAAAAAAAAACTCTTTACCACAAGATGAATTGGACGTTTTGGCGAAATCAAGATACCTAGTAATGCTATCACTAATAGGTTCGATACTGCAAAAAAATCGAATATAATCAACAACGATTCCTTTTTTTTTGGGGATAACTTCAAGGTTTCTTCCTTATATGAAAATGAAACGCTTATTAGTGTTCTACAATTGGACGTTACGTAATATATATAAAAGCAAATGTTTATTAAAAAAAATACAGAAAAGTAAATACTGTAGCAGGACAAGTCAATAACATATCTATAACTTTTCTTAAAACAAGACTGATTCATTTACCAAATAAATATAAACAAGATTACTCAACAGTATATGCAACTCTAAACTACTATATTAGGAAACCATTCAATTTAATCTTCAGAGAGCATATTTCATAAATTTAAAGAATTAATTAGAGAATTTTTTTTAATATATAACACATGTCATAATCTTATCACAATCTAAATATCTTTGAAAGAAACAAAAAATATTAGAACTTAGAACTTCATGTGGTCTTTTCTCAAGAACTAAAACTCCTGCCTCCTGCTTCCAAAGCTGATACGATGAAGTGATATCGAAGATATATGTGTCTCGTTCGATCATAGTAAATCGGATTTTTTGCCAAATCCATGATACTTTAGCTATCACAGTATTGCATTTCCATCATGGTTTTGACCCACACATTGCAGAAAATGTCTTTAACAGCATAATCTCTCTTGTTGCTTCTTTCAAAGCAATTTACTCAATTTAACAACTTGATACATTTACAATATATTGCAATTTTATAATTTAAACAAATTACATTACTGTTGAATGTACAATATAACGAGGTGTAGTTCGGTGAATTACAAAGCAAGTAAGAGGAATGTAGACTTTAGTAAGATAAGAGAGTTCGGAGATGACTTGACGAGGTGAATCGAGCAAGCCGCGCTGCGGACCGAATTCGGGATGTCGAGGTTCGTAATGTTGGGAATGATTGGCTTCGGAGTTGAGATATACGCGCGCCCGAGGTCCCCTGGTTCGAAGCATCGAGGTTATTGATATTGGTCGGTGATTGGGATGTTAAGAAACGAGTGTCTAAGGTTGAATGTTCTACCGGAGTTGAGGTTGAATCTTCTACCGAGGCTCTCGTTGTAGGACATACTGTAGTTCTATTATCGGAGTTAATGTGGAGTTAACACTCTTCTCTTTAATCCCCAATCCCATTGATAAGACATGTGGTCTTGTATATTTATCACCCCTAAGTTCACCTAATCCTCTACATAATACCTTCTCTCGTGACCCGCTTGGTGCAGTCAGACACGGAGCAGTTAAGGGGTACTGTTCCAAGTCGTTCCGTTGGTTGATGGGCCTTCATCTACGTCGTCCTTGTAAGTTGATACGATTCTGGATGGAGAATCGTGTCCCAATCTCTCACCGGGAAGTTAAGATGACCAGTTTAGACTCCAGGCTTGAGCAGCAAGCGGTTCTGGAGTTGATGGGACGATAGACGCCACGAGAGGATGCGGAAGGCCTCTTGATAAGTCTGGTTCGAACAATCTAATCACTAGAATTGTTCTGAAGCTTCTAATTCGAATCACTCGAAAGAGAAAACAAGGATCTATCAAGAAAAGAGATTTTTGATTAAAAAGATAGATGAGTAAAACAATAGAGTCTCAGAGAGATATAAAGAGAAGGAGACGAAGAGGGGAGAGGAGGAAAGTAAATGCTAGGCGAGTTACGAGACATGCCTCGTAAACTCGCATGCAGACTAGAAAATAAACACACATACTTAAGTTTAAATTCAGATGAGTAAAAATACAAATAGATAGATAGAAAAGAGGTAAGGGCCGCGCCAATAATCTCATAATGGGCCGGGGTGAAGTCGGACTAGAGCCAAGCATAGACGAACCTATGGACCACGAACCTCATTAAAAACCTTCCCCGGAAAACCACTTGGGAAAAACCGAAGGCAATGGAAAAAGAGTGTAAGTGAGCCATAGGGCTTGACTCTAGTCATCTCGGACGTGAACCAAGACCAGAGAGGACGTGATACCACATGAGTCCGAGTGACTTGCTTGAACTAAAACTGAATGTGGTGTAGCTCGGAGTGTTTGTTGATTTCTCTCGGTCCAGGGACGATTCTTGTAGCCATTTGATGCTTTCTTTGCTCCATTAGCTCCAGGCTTGTCCTTTGCTCTACGTATGATCCAAGCTCCTTGCTCCAAGTCCTTAGAGCCTCTCAGTATCGTATCATGCTCCCCCAGTTGAAAAGGATTTGTCCTCAAATCCGTTGGACCTGCCACAAAAAACGCCAAGTTAAAATCATCAAAGTTTAAGAACATATAAAACTTACCTCGAAGATCGAGTGGATGGTTGATGTTGTCATAGATGTTCAAGAGATTTTCTGCATCATAGTCGCTGTCTTCGAGAGCTCCCATCTTTTCTTTCTTAGCCATTTCCACGAGAACAGATTTCAGCGCCTTTGTCAAAACCACTCCAATTCCAGTCCTCGCAATGAAATTGGACGAGAGAACTTCCATGTCCGGTGGCTCCTGTTTTGTACCTGCAATGTTATCAACGCCTTTGGCAAAGAGCAAGTGTGTTATCAAAGTCATGGAGTCTTTATAAACAATTAAACAAGTCTCATTTCGGACTACATGCTTATACTTATCATTTTCCTCTTTTACGTGAGTCCTAAGACAAGAGTTTTGTTCCAAAAATTCTTTCAATAGCCCTAAACTCTTCTCAATGATCTCTGGATATAATAAACTCGTACTCACAGTCTTTAAATCATGAGAAACAAATCGAGATGAAAAGATACTTACCTGCATAAGGTCCTTGGCATGTTCGGTATTTGTAGTTATCACGGTAAATGGAAATGATGTTGGATCCGGGGGCTCTTCTTTTTCCTTAGCTCTAGCATGAAATACTTCAACATAAAATAGAGTTTCATCATGGTGGTATGAGTGATCTAGCTGTAGCTTCCGATGATCTTTACCTATGGATACGTCCTGCAAAAGTTTGGTAAACTCACTCGGTGGCACCGGTGCAAAGTTAGTGGCAAAAGACATTTTATCATTATAAACAAATGCTTTAGATAAATCAAAAGGTTTAGTTTCTTCAACCTTGCCAGCCATAGCAAAGAAACAAGCTTCATTACCTTCTTGCTTACCCTTTAAATGATTCTGATCAGGATATACCTCATGAGGCGGCAAAGAAACAACAATAGCCTTTCTTCGATGAAAAGGTATTGAACTCCCAATTGTACAATCTGCACCAAGAGACAGCAAGTTAGCTCTCATTCGTCTTTGGGAGTCTAGATAGTTACCTCGGGTCTTGATTGGTTGTGAAGCATCTGGTGGTTTCTCATTAGTCGCAATACTATGACCAGCTATAGGTGATTGATCGTGGACCAGAACTGCTTCAGCTTGGATGAATCCTTCTAATGCACGGGTTGTTGCTTCTTTAAGCGTTTCTCGGCTTGGAGCTTGTTGTAGTAATTCTGGTGGTTCTTCCTTGTTCATGATGTTGTTGATGAAGTTCTCACTCTCTCTATTAGCTATGGTCTCAGCTCTAGTCTTCAACCGAATCTGATCTTGGTAAATTTCTTGAGGTGTCATCGGAACTAAGACGGTTTTTCTTCCCTTGAACTCAAAAGAGTATCTATTAGTGAATCCCTCATGCTTAACTCTTCTATCAAATTACCACGGTCTTCCAAGGAGTATATGACCTGCTTCCATAGGCAACACATCACAGAGTATTTCGTCCTTGTAACCTCCAATAACAATAGGCACAACAACTTGATGCTTGACTTTCATTTCTCCACTTTCATTGAGCCACTGAATATGATACGGTTTTGGGTGATCCATGACCTTCAATCCAAGCTTCTCAACCATATATTCACTTGCCACATTAGTACAGCTACCTCCATCGATAACAAGGCTGCAAACTTTCCCTAGAACATGACACCGTGAATGAAACAGATTTTCTCGTTGCTCTTGCTCTTCGGTCTTGGACTGCAAACTCAAAGTTCTTCTAGATATGAGTGACTCTCTTCTTGGTTGTCCTCTAGTATCACTGCTAAGATCTGGTACATGCCCTGGACGAAGCGATTTGATTTCACCATTCTTCATTTGATCGATCCTTGCTGTTAACGCTTCATTAAGAAGCTTGTCGTGGTTGCTGAGCGTTTCCTCATCAATATCGGCCATCTCTGCCTGAAAATCAACACAACAATAAACCAGTAAAGAGTCCTTTTGATAATCAAATTGGTCCTAAATCATAAGAACACGAAAATGACTCTTAGTATTCAATTTCATCTGATGAACACTGACAACGACTGTTTTCAGAAAATGATCTCGAAAAATTATCAAAACATATCCAAAAATTCTCAAACCAATTTTAACAAATACTAAACTCAAAATCGGTTCCGATCCAATTGGTTTCACGATTTTTGCACAAGCCAATATTTAATTAAAATTCGAACAAGTTGGGGCGAAAACCACTTAACTTCTCAATGTTGCTCTGATACCACTTGATACGATTCTGGATGGAGAATCGTGTCCCAATCTCTCACCGGGAAGTTAAGATGACCAGTTTAGACTCCAGGATTGAGCAGCAAGCGGTTCTGGAGTTGATGGGACGATAGACGCCACGAGAGGATGCGTAAGGCCTCTTGATAAGTCTGGTTCGAACAATCTAATCACTAGAATTGTTCTCAAGCTTCTAATTCGAATCACTCGAAAGAGAAAATAAGGATCTATCAAGAAAAGAGATTTTTGATTAAAAAGATAGATGAGTAAAACAATATAGTCTCAGAGAGATATAAAGAGAAGGAGACGAAGAGGAGAGAGGAGGAAAGTAAATGCTAGGCGAGTTACGAGACATGTCTCGTAAACTCGCATGCAGACTAGAAAATAAACACACATACTTAAGTTTAAATTCAGATGAGTAAAAATACAAATAGATAGATAGAAAAGAGGTAAGGGCCGCGCCAATAATCTCATAATGGGCCGGGGTGAAGTCGGACTAGAGCCAAGCATAGACGAACCTATGGACCACGAACCTCATTAAAAACCTTCCCCGGAAAACCACTTGGGAAAAACCGAAGGCAAGGGAAAAAGAGTGTAAGTGAGCCATAGGGCTTGACTCTAGTCATCTCGGACGTGAACCAAGACCAGGGAGGACGTGATACCACATGAGTCCGAGTGACTTGCTTGAACTAAAACCGAATGTGGTGTAGCTCGGAGTGTTTGTTGATTTCTCTCGGTCCAGGGACGAGTCTTGTAGCCATTTGATGCTTTCTTTGCTCCATTAGCCCCAGGCTTGTCCTTTGCTCTACGTATGATCCAAGCTCCTTGCTCCAAGTCCTTAGAACCTCTCAGTATCGTATCATAAGTGGACCCGCGATGGATTGGGCCATGCGATCTTCCAGTGCTCGGCCCATATCCAACAATTATCACCAAAAGTGTAGACATCAACGTCACCTCTATTATATATTAGCATCAACATATATATATATATATTTACCTATCTAAGACTTCCTTTTTTTTTTTGGGCATCAAACTTAAACTTCCATTAAAACTTTAGGATATGGCTTTCCTCGAGAGAAAACCAATCCGTTGTGTTAGAGCTTACATAGAAAAAGAGAACTCTTCGTGCTCGAACCTTCTTAGCTAAGATAAGGCTGGCACATACATTTAAACGAGATACATAAAAAATAGAAAAAAGACTTAAGGGAGTTAAAATCCTCCATCTCTGATTCAAAAGAGGGCCAAAGATCTTGATGCTCCATGATTGATATGTTCTTGCAGTCCGTTTTAAAACTTCCTAAAACATAATGTTGAACTTAGATTATCTTTCATTGTTTATATATCTACTAACAAATTAATGCCACTGTAAGTGCAATATATTGCCTTACATACCAACATGTACGTCAAGCTACCAATAACATACATAATCATAGGGAAACTGATTGCTAAATCTCATCAGTTAGATGTCACTAATCTTTGTATAACCTAAGAACCAAATGTTAGGCGTCTGCTGAACCTCATTTATCTTTTTTCCTTTACAATCTCCATTATTGTTTTTGTTCTACGCTTTTTTCGTTGGTTGGGCCAGCTATTGGGCCTTTTCGTTTTTGGTTGTAATGGTTTCCAGGCTTTCAGCCTTTTATAAGAAGTTCAATATTCTACGTAAAAAAAAAAACCTAATAACCAAATGAAATTATGGAATGTCAATAAATATCATTTTGTTTAGTTAAGTTTTCTTCTATATTGGTGTAAGAGCTTCTCCAACTGGAGTTTCTCCTATGAGTTTCTCACAGTTTTTTATGTTTTTTATTAATAAAAAAATTAGAAAATAAGGAAAGAAGATAGAACCGGTTCTCTATAGAGAACTTTAAGAACCTCCCTTAAGAAACTTTTACCCTACATGTCCCCTTCTAATTGGTTTGTATGGTTTTTAATGATTTAAAATTTAATTATACAACAAAATGGTTTAAAAATATAATTATTATGTCAATAAGAAACTGAGAAAAGTCTCTCCCCGTTGGAGATGCTCTAAGAAGGCTAAATTTAGCGTTATGAAAAGCTCTCTACTATGCCACATGGAAAGAATACGAGGTTTTTGCTAGTCTCCGCATTCTATCAATCGTATCCATTATTTATGAAAAACTACCAATGAGATTCTAACATCGTTTTAGCTTGCCTATCACAAAGGAGCTAAAAGGCTGCATCATAATGTTTTACCAAGTACTTATATCTTGTTGTTTTCAAAGCACATAGATTTTATTTCAAAGCTTTCAATTTCTGGTGGAAGCAAAAGAGAGAAACTCGTAAATGATAGAGCAACTATTTGTTGTCCATTATCTGCAAGACAGTTTGGAGAAATCGAGAGAGCATTATCAAGTAGTTGACAAACTTACAAGGCCGGCGACGGTTTCTATGTGTTATGCTACTGAGCTTGACTCTTCTTTTGTATGATCCAACATGATCCCTAAAGCTTAGAATGAAGCAAGAAAATAAGGATACATACTTAGCTACCTCTCATTATTTATAATTAGTACTTGATCAAGTTTCCTCCCTATAGATTTACTTAGTGCTAAGTTTGTATTGAAATCATCCCACAATTGACGATGTTCAAAGGTAACGCATACACAAACAAGAAAACAAGTAGAGTTTTTATACCACAAGCACGAATTGAGCATCTTTTAGCTTTTGAAAAAGGATATGTAGCAAATACCATCCCATTGGGAAAATATGATTCCAATTTTATTTCATAAATGGATATACAAGCGGTTTGAATAATTCTTATCAGTTAATCAAAACAAAAACAAATAGTTCTGCTTTATTTATTTATATCACAAGACTCATAATACACAAATATTTTTTTTTTAATTAATTAAAACCCCTAAATAAATAGTTTTTAAAACTTCATAACAATAAAAAAAAGAGAAGCCTACATAATATAGAAATTTTCAGTTGAACTATCCCACCAAAATTTAATTTCATCGTTTACTTTTAAACCTCTTGCTCTCACGATATCCTTCCATTTATCCACGAAATAATAATCACCTTTATTGTTTTTTATTAGTGTTACATGGTAAAGAGGTCCCATCACATCTTTCACCATCACTTCAACACTGTTTCTCAGATTCTGGATTAATTCCCATTCCATTTCGGGAATTATAATATGTTCAAACTCTCTTTTAGGTAGACGAAGCCGACCACTATCGTCAAGGTCATAAGCTTTTAGTTTCTTTTTTATGACTTTTGAGTTATTTGTTTGTAAACTCAATTCCCAATTGAAATTATCTGCCATTCTCTAACTAACTTGGTATCAATGATTTGTTTTTTTTTTTTTTTTTTTAATGAGAATATGTGAAAGATTATAGTGATTTTGAGAAAGAAAGCTCATCATCTATGTTTTTATATATAGTTCTCATAAAAAAATAGTATTTCATTTTTTGCCCTTTTTCTTTTTTCTATTCTTGATATTTTTTCCTTTATAAGAGTTTACACTTAATTTTCTTTAGATTTTTCCTTTTTCATTTAAATTTTTTGTTCTTTATATCATATGATATAGATTTGATATAACTTTATGTTTTTTTTTTCTTTTTCAAATAAAAGTTTTGTTCTAGATATCATATGATATAAGATTAAACAAAAAAAAAAAAAAATCTTCAAAGTGTTGTTTTTAGTCATCCTAAAAGTCTTTTAAACATTTGTGGTCGAAGTTTACAATTTTTGTTTTTTTTTTTCCTTTTTCATATAAAAGTTTTGTTCCTAATTGTGGAAGAATCAACAAACAAATTATGACGGAGTACCAAGGAGATATCTTCCTTATAAAGTCTCATGTATGTGAAGATTGACTTTGTTAGAGCAACCCCATCAATAGAAACTCAAGTAAGTTTCTCAAAAATAATATAATAATATTTTTAATTTATTTTAATTTTTTAATTGAATTAAATTAGTCTTGTCCAATAACACTTAGACAAGTGTCAAAGAGTTTCTCTAAGTAGAAACCCAATTTATTTTCTCTCTTATATTTTTATTACTTTTTATTATTTTAATGAATAGAAACTCATATAGAAACTCTAATGAATATGCTCTTGAAGGCTTATAGCTGGCAATAAAACAGAAGAGACCATATTAAAAGTTATTCAATCACCTCCGCCTTTGGTTTGGTTGCTTAAATGATTCTGTTTTTGCGCAAGGAACATCTCAACAACCTGAAAATATGTAGCAAAAATCACATAGAGACCAGCCTAGTCTTGTTTTTTCCAATGACTTAAAACAATGAATGTGGTTAGGAATGAGACTTGACCTGCTCAGATGTGGTTGCTTCCTCTGGCTTCTTGTCTTCCCTTACCCGAAGTAGACGAGGAGAACGCAGAGAAATTCCCTTTTAAACCAAAAAAAATTCCCTTTTATATAACTCAATGGTTTATAGCTAATAATATAAAACCATCATCACATAGATTCAAATCAAAAAGGAAGAAGAAGAGAATAAGTCACAAACCTTATCAGGGTCCACAATGCCTATAGCTGCAAGAGACTGAGGACTAATTGTCAAGTCAGTTACCTTCACTTCCCACACCTTTTAAGCAACCATATTATTTAGCTTTTGACCCATAACATAGAATAGTATATATTTTGCAAATACTAGTAGAAGCATATACTTAAACCTACCTCAGTGGACTCGAACCAAACATCTGGTGGTTTCGCGCTGTCGTTAATGCGGTAGTTGTGCTGGATATTTGGATCATTACAATCAACAAAACAACTCAAGCTAGAGACATATTTGATAATGCAGCTATATATACCCAATGTCAACAGAAGCATCAAAAAACTTTTGTACTTCATCGATATCGCTGGATGTTAGAGCCTTTGTAAACTGGAAATACCCAGGATCTTCCTTAAATGAACCATAATATAGCTTCTGGTACAAGGAAGTTACAAAAAAAATGATTACATAACAAATACTTAACTGAAATCAAAGAAAAAGAAAATCCTTTTATGAATGATGTGGCTCACCTCTCGACGAATATTAAGATTCTACTGGATAAGTTGTTGGCCATTTAGATATAACATGTCAAAAGCAAAGATGCATACTGGTACCTTGATATCTCTGGCTTTCATCTCTTTAAGAGCTCAAGTGCTCAAATTCGAAAGAGAAACAAGAAATATAAAAAAACCTAGACAACATCACATAGTTAAAAGTAACTACTTTCAATCAAAGTAAATTAACCATGGAGTATTATAACATATTTTCACATTAACAAGAAAAAAACTTTGCTCTTCGCTTTTGAGTTACCTGGAACGAAAGAGTTTTACTGCTCGTTCTGTCGAAAGCAACAACCTCACAATCTAGAATAAATGATTTCACAGAGGGCTTCTTTAATCTGCATAGACAATGTGTTCTTTCAAATGTTTTCAACATGTTATACACCAAAACCCTACCTTGACATCGCAAGAATAACATCAGGGTACTTCTCGGTGTTTCTTTTGCCATTTCTACTATAAATCTTGAAAGTACCATCCTCCATGTAATGTATCTGAAGTAATTGATAGATCATGAGCCAAAAACATCTCCTTTAGGAATATCATTCACCTTCCGATTTAGTTACCTGCGCACGCACTCCATCGTATTTGTATTCGCATGTGAAAACCTTGTTCTGGAATTTATTCAGTATCTCTTTCACATCTTTGATTGGTTTTGAAAGCATTGATCCAATTGGAACACCAAGTGTAAAGTTACAATTTTTAGGAAGATTCCACACATCACTGGTTAGAAGAGCAGGAACAATAATGCCATAGTCAGGAAACACAGTAAATACTTGTTTAACAATCTTTGCAGCCTACAAGAACAGAGCAAAAGGGTTAAATCTGTTGTTACTCACAAAGCTTAAAAGAAAATTAAAAAAAAAATGGAAACCTCTCTAAAGGAGACTTTGTATTTGTGGGTAGCTTTGAGTGGTCTTCAATATATACAGCTGCTTGTCCCAAGGCAGCTAACACAGTCAGACCTGAGAACCCTAACTGCAGTTTTCCCTGCAACGCAAGTCTAACAGAACGGAAATAAGGAACACACGAAGGAACGAGCAGCGATACATTTTGACGATTGATCTGCGCGATACCTGAAGTAAACGAGTTAAGTAAATAGCTTCACGGTCTGTTGCTGCCATAAGAAGTGCTCACATTCGATTCTTCTTCCTTTCTGTACTATCTGTTCCACTTTCCTGCGGCGCAATAGTCACACACAAAAGAAGGTTCATTGATTTGATTCACACACAATAGTCATATATATATTTGTAAAATCTCATTCATAACCAAATATTTTCAAGCATTCAAAAAAATAATGGCTCTTGACTACCTTAGCAATTTGTCGATTTAGGGTGATTTATTATCATTATTGCTATAGGGTGGCTACCTTAGCAATTTCTCGATTTTATTCTTATTTTTAGACCATAATATGTTGTTTGTTGAGCCTCTATAAGCTCAGTTCTATTCTCATTGTACATCATCCTTGATCATTGAATTTAGTTAAGTATTTTGTTTTCTTTCAAATACCGAGTTCTTGAGAGATTGTTTTTCTCTAGATTTCTAAGTTTGTGATTCACTTTGAGTCTATAGAAACCCACAATTTTAGGAGTGTTTTGAGTGATTTAATATTCTTAGTTGTGACATTGATTGAGTGAGTCGAAATCGCCTTCATCATTCATCTCTACCATCGTTACCACCTTCCGCGAGATTAAGTATAGAATCTCTTGATCATTAAATAATCATAAGTTGGAGTGATTTCAATCTTATATCAAACCCTTACGGCCTTACGCCCGAACATGAATTCCATCTAAGGTGTGGGAATTGTGACACCTATATCACAGCCCAATTAGACAAGGCCCAATTTTTGTTTTGTTTTAGGAGAAACTCAGATTAGTGTTAAGGGTTTAAAAGTCCATTAAGTTCATTAGGATGTTAAGGGAACCCTAGGAGCTGACAATATAAATAGGGCTTCAATCCCTGTTAGTCTCATGACTCTAAAATCTTAGAAAAATGAGAGAGAGACAGAGAGAGAAAGAGTCAGAGAGAGAGAAGCTCAAGCCACCCTAGCTGTCTGCCACCATCAAGCTCGCCATCGGCCACCTCGAGCTTGTTGTTCGTTGCTGGTTCCGTCGTGGTGCGTGGGAGAAGCATCTATATCCATTTAATCATGTGGTATCTCTCATACTCCTAAATCCTAAGTAAATTTTGACTGTTGCATAATAATATCTCTAAGCTTGTTGGTAAAAACTAAATATAATCAAAAACTCAAAATATACAAAATATACAAATAATTTTAAAATAATAATACACAAACATAAACCTACAGCTGTACCACCAAGAAATAACTTAACATTATCAAAGTTGATTAAATAAAATAAATTGGTTGCATCACACCAAAAAATGATCTAACTGTTATTGCAATCACGCGGGAAATAACCTAATTGTTATTACTTAAAGTTCAAAAAGCCGTTGTATTGCGCGGGTAATAACCTAATAATTACCAATTTGATAGCAATTTTATAAACATAAATTACAAATTGAATCTTAGGGTTCATGGAAATATATAATTAAATATAATTACAAATAAACTGAACATTTCTCAGCGGAAAGATAAACTGATACAAATCGAGGTTGTATTGTTTTGCTAATACTGATATTCACAAGCATACAAATTGTATCGAACGAGATGCTAGTATCAAAGATTTGATCTCAAAACAAAACATAACAAACCGTTTGTCCTTGTTTAAGTTATTGGTTTAAGCGACAAACAGTTCCTTATGTTTTGAGATTTGATATCTATGATAATAGTATTTCGTTCAATCAAGTTTGTCTTTGTGAATACAAGTAGAGGCATAACATTTGGAGTTCTATACAATCTTGACTTTTAGTTTATATGCCCACAGTGAAAATATTTAGGTATATTCATAATGATCTGAAGTAGATCTAATTTATTATTTGAATATCTTGAGAATAAAATTTGTAACTTAAATTTATAAATCATTGTAAACCGGTATAAATTCTTTCAGTGGTATCAGAATCTACAAAGTTAAATATAATTTAGTCATGTATACATTATGCAAAATAATCATGTTTTGTTTGTCGATCTGTTGTTGTAACTGATAAATTATTAATCGACATTCATGAACCGTTTATAGTCTTTTTGCATGATAAGTTGATAATATAAGGTGTATGCATGTATATTTGGACTTAGAGGAAACGTGAATTCTGGTAATGCATTGCTTAATTTTTCTTCTCTTAATTTCGTCTATAATTCTTGATTATCTACACATTATACTCGAAGATATTTTAGAAAACAGTACTGCTTTGCTTCTGCGTTCCTCAAGGAACCCACTGTTTCTTATCTTCCTTTTTTTTTTTTTTTTATGATAAAGTCTGTTTCTTATCTTCTGTAGTATGAAGAAACTGAACCTCTGATTTGTTCTTGTTAAAAACAAAACCCTTATTAGAAATTAATCCTAGTAACTACACACTTTTACAATATGCTAGTTACACAACATCACCTAAGTGATTTGAATCTGACTCGATTTCTAACAACCCTACACACAAAAGAGACGTACTATCTTTTTTTTCTTTTTCTTTTTTTTCGCTTGTTTATCTCTTTTGCAACAAGTTGCATTATATCTCTTTCCAAGAAACACTTCTTTACACTTGCTCATTAATGTAAAGTTGTTCTCTGTATACTTCCCTCTTTTTGCACATCCTTTTTCCAAAATATACGAGCCACACGCCCCCCAAGTCATCCAATTATAATTGTTTTTGCCAATTCAAAGGACCAGATTTGGATTTCTTTTCTAATTACTTTAATTCTTTAAAACAAGAAATTATTTAGATGTCAGTTACTTATTAGTGGTCATTTTGGTAAGATTTGTAATTTACATACTGACACGCGCATCTAAATAATTGACTGACATTCAATTTTTTTATACAAAGTCTTGATAATTTATCTTTTAAAAAATTAAAATAATTAGAAAATCCATGTGTGGTTCTTTAAATTGGAAAAGAAAAATTAGTGATAGATAATTAGTGTTCATAAGTTTTTTTTAAATTTTTTTTTTTTTTTTTTTTTTTTTTTTTTTTTTGAGTTGGGTACTTCAATCTTCAATATAAGCAGATTCCTTTGCTTGCTGATAATCATATACTCATCATCAATCTTTCCTTCACTATAATCCTAGAGGATTATCATCTTTATCCTCAATTTTCTTCACTATAGCCCTTGAGATGATTGGTGGGTTTACTATGTAAACATGAAGACAAAGCTGTAACATGCTTCAACAAGAGAAGTTAGGATCACATGAAAGTTGAAGGAAGGAAGTACATGAAAGTCCACCTAGCTAAAAGCCTAGAAATATATATATATATGTGTGTGTGTGACATGCCTTATATGGAAGCGTTATATGAGAACACATACACAAATTGACTGGGAGTTGGACATAGATGAAACATGTAGGAATCATTGAGGAGAGCTCTGTATTGCGTTTTAATATAAAGCCATTACAGTTTACATATGTTCAAGGATTTCCCCATGATACTGAGAATATCTACAACATTTTAATAAACGTTTTGGGAAGATTCTATATTCTAATAATAGAAATCGAGATTGAGATCATAGATGGAGATCAACCACTTGTCACATTTCAAGTGTTCTTCCGGGTGATTGCTCTCTTGAATTCCCTCATTGTTTCAATAGTCAATGCTATCACTTCTCCCTGCAATGTCCTTTTCTATAGACCAAAAGCAAGAGACTTTGTAAAAAAGACACGAATGGTGATTATGTCTCTTGAGAATAATCTTACCAAAAGTACCAAATCATGGGCGCAAACCAACTCTTAACCAACAAAGTGTATACATGCAAATATGTAATGAGCTTTGTTGTTAAAAAAGGGGAATAAAAAGAGTTTCCTTTTATATAAGTTGTTTAGGACAATGCAACTTTTCAGTTTCCTTTTTAAGTAGTTCACTTAAAATTACGTTCTACAATGAATCAAAATCATAAAATCGCTTCGTGGAAATCAAGGCTCGATTTAGATGATTTGATGAAGAAAAAAAAATGAGAAATCTGAATCAATAGTGAAACAGATGAACCAAATCGAGATAGAGGAATCGATCGGTGATAAAAATTCTTCAAGCTCGAAGATCAGTTGAAAAATCAACAACCGAAAGAAATAAGATGAAACAATTCAATCGGCCATTAAAATCGATCAATCGAGGAAAGAGAAGAACAAAGATCAATCAAATTGACCAAAGAGGATGATGAAATCAAAGCTCAATCCAGCGGAATAACTGAAGAACCAGATGAATCTGAATCGAAAATTGAAACAGATGAATCGAAGTAGAAACAAACGATGGAAAGAAAAACGAACTGAGTCGCGAGTATGATGAACTCCAAACTTGATCGATGAAAATTGAAGCTCGAATCAAGATGAAGAAGATGAAAACTGACCAAATCGATCTTGATGTTGATGGTGATGACGATCAGTGATGATTGCGGAAGCGGAACGAAGAGTTATGCTCTGATACCATATTAGATTCTCTAAGAATCGTAAAATATCTTCGTTCAAGTGTAAAGTGAAATACAAAGAAAGCTTAAATACAAGTGAAGCTAAACCAAATACAATAACCAAAGTAAACCAGAACAAACCAACTATATACACTCTAATATGCTGCAATATTGATCATCTTCGATGATCTGACTTTTCATGGATACTGGCGGTCAAATTTTCTTCTGGTAATAAAATGAACAAACCAAAAACCCGCGTGTAGGCGGGTACTCACCTAATAGTTATAAAGATGTAACATAAAGTGTAAAGGAAATAGTATAAAGAGAAAATCGTCTAATGATTAGTAACATAATATGTACACACTACTAGTGATTAGAGAAAATTGTCTAACTAGGTTCTAACGGCGGTGCAGTGTCCCTGGAGGCAATGACTTTTCACATTTCCTATGAAAATTTTAGTTGCAAAAAAAAAAAACGTTATGTAGATTAACTGGAAATAGCTCTCTCCAACGCTTAAAGCAATGACACCAATCGCTCTGAGAGTCTTTCCGGTACCCATCTCCGGCCAACGTTATCCTTTATATCAGCACCGTGCCCCTGTTTTCTACAAATAAAATAATGAGTGGGTTGAGAGGATTGCTGATTGGCATATCCCTTAATTGCCTTCGGAGAAAAACGACGATGTGTGTTTCCCTCATTTCTCACGCTGATCATCTTTACTACTTTGTGGCAATTTATAATTCGTTTTCTTCAATTCTATATCGTGACACTGTCGTTGATGGCCATGGTGTCATGCGGTTTTATGACTTTCTTCGTTGTATTTTTCTTAGTGCCATGGATTCTATACTTGATAATAGTTTTGTTTATATGTAGTGGAGATTTATCTCATATTAACATGGTGGGAAGACCGATCATATGTTGTACATTGCTGCCGTGTTTTTTCCTCTAAAAAGTTAGTTCAAAGATGTCGGTTCATAAAGAAACCTTTTTTTCTCTCGTTTGGCGATTGCGATTTTGCCATTTGGGAGTGTTTTCTCTTTTGTGAGATCTTATTAGTAATGGACCTAACTCACATCCAAAAGCTAGCTTAAGAGTAGAGGGTTGCCACATACTATATATATTGTCCAAAGAACATTCACCCAACCGATGTGGGATATCTAATAAGCCTCCACAAGATGTGGATGGAAAAAGATCCATTTATTAAATGGAGTTTAACAAAAGTAAATAGCTACCCATTTATATTTACATAAAATAAGTTATATTTATAATTAAAAATTATTTATGGTGGAAAATATTAGTTTGACGAGAAAACATAATTCCGTAATTTGACGAAAAACACGATTTTGACGGAAAACATAGTTTTAACAAAAGAAAAAGAGTTGCGGAAGATAGAGAAAACATAATTTTGGCGGGAAAACTTGATTTTGATGGGAAAACATGATTTTGGCGAGAAAACATGATTTTGACGGGAAAACGTGATTTTGACGAAAAATTGTGATTTTGACGAGAAAACTCTCTCTCTCTCTCTCTCTCTCTCTCTGTCTCTCTCTCTCTCTCTCCCCCCTCTCTCTCTCTCTCCCTCTCTCTCCTAGCATGGAATCTAACACTGTTTATCAAACTCGATGATCTTCAGTGATGTTTTGATGCAGCACATAATTAGGATAATTTCCATTTATTTGTATTTTAATTATATTAATTATTTTAGTGTTTTTTTTTAGAGTTTGTAGAATATTCTAGGGTTTTCTTGGGTTTTTTTTTTGTTTTATTATAAATAAGCCGTTTAGGCCTCCTTTTGTATCTAGTTGATTAATAAAATTAAAGAGTTTTTAAGCTTTTCAGAGAAAAGTATTCTCTAACACTGTTTATCAAACTCGATGATCTTCAGTGATGTTTTGATGCAGCACATAATGAGGACAATTTCTATTTATTTGTATTTTAATTATATTATTTATTTTAGTGTTTATTTTTTTAGAGTTTGTAGAATATTCTAGGATTTCTTGGGGTTTTTATGTTTTATTATAAATAAGCCGTTTAGGCCTCTTTTTGTATCTAGTTGATTAATAAAATTAAAGAGTTTTTAAGCTTTTGAGAGAAAAGTATTCTCTAACCCTTGTTTTTGGTAGATCCAGGGAGATCTCAACGAATCCAGGAAGGCATTGATCTTAGATAATTTCAGACTAAATAAGATCATTGCATTTATCTAGCTTCCGCTACGTTATGTTGAGCTATGAGCAAATAATTTGATGGATTTTTCTAGAACGAGAGTTCGGATATTGTCCATATATATGCCTATCACATCCAACTATTATTTCGACAATTTTAAGGTACGATTTGTTGCCACAAAAAATTATTAGCGACTTGGTATTGATTCTTTTGAGGCTCTAATTATGTCGTGAAGGCACCAAAGATCCAATTACACAAAGCTGGATGTTTCACCATCTTCTACAATGCTTTTATCAAAGGTTCTTTGGCGAAACAAACCTAAATGTTTCAACTGGTGGGTCTTTGTTTACAAAGACCGACCATCACGTGCTTGTTATCACATCACAAACTATACATGTATGAATATTCATAATAGCATTCGACATTAAAAATTAAGCATACCTATAGTTTTTACGTTTTAAATATATGTATATATAATGATATCTATCATCACAAATTATTATTTGACCAACGTTTACATGGGTGTCCAGTAATTTTCTTAAATAGATTAGTGGGCCTTCGAATATTGAACTTCTTATACGAAAGCCCACTAACGGAAATACATACATTTTTATTTTAGCAAAACCGTGTCTCTTCTTAACAAAAAAACCTAATATTGTAACAAGAGACCGCTCATTCTGTGCGGCGCTCCTCCCTCTACATCTGAGATCTTGTTTTTCTTTTACCATTTAAAAAAAAATATTGTTCCCCTTTTAATGGATTAAGCTTCTCTAAGGCTGTGTTAATGCCGCCAAACCATCTTCATCCGCCAGACCCGCCAGATCCACCTTCATCTCCGCTTTCGCTTCAACTCGAAGAATACCATCACCTTTTGCTTCACCTCTCTTTCCATTGCTGGAGAATCCTCAGAGGAACAGCTCCTTCCTCCTCGCCACGGCTGAGATATGTCCCGTCAGACTGGATGCAGAATTTGAGGAAGCAGATGTTGTGGTTTCAAGCGTTCCTGAGATTTTTATACGACTGCTCTAACGATTAGAAACGGTGCGTATGCGATATATAAGCTTTTTACTAGTTTACAGAGATTGCAGTAGCAGTTTAACATCAAATCTACAAAAAAACAAATTTACAATATATAATTTCTATAAGGTTTTTTTTTAAAAAAAAAAAAACGAAAACTTAATTTAAAATAAATTTTAGAACAAATAACTAAAATATTTATTTTAAAATTTTTGAATTTTTTTATTTTGTGCAGCAATTTTTTTTTGAATTTATTAATATAAGAATTTTTTATTCTTTTAATCCCTATACCAACTGATGTAGCGGAAACATGGTATCAGAGCGTTTAATTCCTATGTGCGGGTATTTTTAGTTTGAATCTTAAATAATATGTTTTAGATTTTTATTTTACTATTGATTTTCTCTTGTTATTTGAAAATATTTTATTATCTATATTTTTTCTTAATCTCAATATTTTACGAAATATTTGTTTATTCTTCAATTTTCATACTTTTTTATTTATGTAAATTTTAATATTATAATACTTTTTATTTGATTTTATCAATTTACCATTTTGAGGTTTTATTTTTTATATATCTTTTATTGAATCCATCTCCTTTTTCCATGTTTTAATATTTTTTTTTCTTTTTTTTTCCTTCTTCTGTCTATTTATATATATAATCTTTTATCTTCTCGAATCTCGATTGTGTATTGAATAAATTTTTCATTGCTTATAATTTTATAGGTTGGAGTTAACTTCTTAACTTATTCAATCTCATAATTTGTTATTTTCTTCACTTGCATTTAAGTTTAACTATGCTTATTTGTTTAAAAATAACGATTAAATCATTCATAAAAATAAAATATAATAATACATTTAAAATCTTGTATTATATGACTATATTTTTTTATGATTTAAATTGAAGTTAAATTGTGTTTACTTATAATAATTTTTAATAGGTAAATTCAAATTTAATGATTTTAGATATAATTAAAAGTTGGAAATATATTAATATATATATATATATATATGTTACTTGTTATTTAAAAAAAAGATTAATTGCTTATATACATTAATGTGTATATGTGGAAAAATTAAGTTGAGATGGACCAATAAATGGGGCTGATGTGTCATTCCCTTGAGAGCCCCGTTCATCTATTCTATATATGATGATTCTTTGATTTCACTCTTTGATTCCTCTCCGGCACTAATTGATCTAAACGTCTTCCTCTCCGGCAATAATTGATCTAAACGTCTTCCTCTCCCTCTGTTGCTTTACTCGGGCCGCTTTATCTTCCCTTGTTTTTATGTCTGTAGTTTCTTTCCTATTCTAGATTTCTACTTATAATTCTCATATTTTCTTTCCACGCCTAGCACAAGAATCTCTTTCCACAAAATATCAGTCACGGCTCATCCTGATTTTGTGCACACCATGGATCGATGGTTGAAGCATTCTAGGATGCGACAATAACCTAAGGCGAGATAGAAAAACTTAAAACGGAAGAAGCTGGTGTATATAAGACTACAATAGTATTTTGGTTCCTAATGGAGTCCCACCGTTGGTTTCTAAAAAGGAACTCTCAGCATAATCACAGGTTTTTCTAAAACATATATTACTATTATATATTTTGTGTTACATCATTCCTGAAAGCAAAGCACTTTCCTGTTCTGTAAATCAGGACACAAATGAAGATGAGAAGTAATGGGAGTCACAAGCGCACTACCTAACAGAAATTCTGGATTATATGTATACGATTATGGTTGCATTTGCATGTGTATCGGAGTATTTTTGTCACTGAGCATGGAGATATTTGGTCAAGCTCTGGCTGAAGACATGAAACCGTACATGGTCGTTCCAATGTCAACATCAATGTTGCATTCTTCAACCAGTTTGATTATTACAGTGCCACAATACTTTCGATCACTCTAAACTCAATGTTGTCTCAAATTCGTACTTTAATGAGTTATTTTTCCAATGCAGATGAGAACCACAAGAGACCGATGGAGGAGATACTGAATGAATAGGGGGACAAAGCGAATAGAGCAGAATGAAAAGGATGCTACTACTTATCCCATTTCCAGTAATTTCTTCACACTGCTTTTAGAATGGGTTAGATCATTTTGCACCTCTTCTTTGTTCTCAAAATTAACTGAAAAAAATTATTTCACCATGTTGCTTTTCACAAGTAGGCTCAAGAAAACCTTGTTAATGCTCTTAAGGTGAATTTTCGATAAGATTAGGTAGCATCTTCTTCATTCTGCTCTATTCGCTATGAATTGAATTGAATTTTTTGAGAAGATTAGATAGCATCCTCTTTATACATGCATTGCTCAAAACTCTTTTAATGAAACGAGTTTTCGATGCACAGAGTCAAAAACTATGAAAGAAAAAAGCGCATAATAAAACAATTCAATTCCATCGTCAAAAACTTGTTTCATTAAAAGAGTTTTGACCAATGGACGTATAAATATTTTCTATGTTCTTTGGTTAGAGAATGGTCTCTCTCTCTTTGCATATTGTTCTTTTGTTGTTATCACTCTCTTAAATTTTCAAATTAGAGTTTTACTCATAAGCTTGCTATGCAAAACCATTTCCAAATAGTCTTTACCATCTTTAAACTGAATTACTAATTTGGCAAGTGTAACACTATTGAAAATCATTTACTATAACGTTTATCTTTATGCTATTTGAAAAGTTAAACTTTAGGTTCGTTCGCTTGCTATTGTTTACCATTTAGTAAATGACTTAGCATCTTCACTAATTGATCATAACAATACAATATAGAAAAAAATTTCTAAAAAATATGAAACAAAACCCATGAGTAGCACGGGTATTCTTCTAATTTTTGATAAAAGAGGACATAAATTGTCTTTTCGTTTTTCTTTGTTACTTAATATTAATTATAGATTTAAAAAACAAAAAATAAATGTTCACGACAATTCACGCAAAACAAACTTTCCCAACTTAACAAACTCTTCCCTTCTGGATTTTAAACAATTCAAGCTAACGTTCTTGAAAACCCTTCTTTCTTAACCGCTTCAACAGTTCTCCATGTCCTCACAAGATATTGGTCATCTCCTTTGACCAACTAGGCCTATGTAACTTCTTTTTCTTCTTCTTGGATCTTCTCACAAGAGTCCAATTCCCACATCATCACTTTAAGCACATGACTTTCTTAATTCACTTTAATACATCTTTATTGCTGCCTCTCACAACTTTGAAGCTCTCTGAAGCAACATTCCAACTTTCATACAACTCTGTGTCACTCACACCTAGCATAGGTCCTTTCAACTTAAGCCGCTAAGCATATGATCATGGAACCATTCATAAAGAAACGGAGGAGTCTAGATTTGTACGACAATCCAATCGTTTATCCTTCTTTGGCAGCTCAACATAACCTACGACCTGAACATTAACCAATGGAGTTTGATCATCCACAGGAAGCAAGTAGCTAACTGGTACTGCCTCCAAATTTGAGCTTTGTCTTGTCCCTTCTTGAACTTTTGGAAGATCATCATCACCATAACTCAAATTTTGAGGCTAATTGAAAACTTGTTAATTTTTACGTTTCTCCTCTAGTCTCTAATATCACAGTAAGTAGTTGGATTATCGTCTGGGGTGAGTGTGGCATACTGTTGTCTTGTTTTGCTTCTCCCGAAAAACATTTCGCGTATAACAGACTCAACTTGTCCTTTCCTCAAATCAAATGCCTATAAGAAATGTCAAATGAAGCGTGTAAGGAGCAATTAGTAAACAGGTTTCAAGTATTTGAAACTTCTATGTTAAAGTCCCGATCCATTATACAACTGTGGATAGGGGATAGAGGATACCTTGCCAAAAGCTGAGCAAAACTCTAAAAACTGAAATACATTTCCAACATCTTCAGGGGCTAAGTCAACGACAGCAACAGTAATTGAGCTGTTGCCCTGAGGTAGTTTAACCTCAACCTGATCCTCCTCTTTCCTTTTGAGAGCAGCTTTGGTTCTCGTGAGCTTACCCGCTATGTTGATATCTTCAGCAGCAGTCTCTGCATCACAGATATTCATGTGTTAGTCTCTTTTCAACAGTACTTACATTCCCAGGAACATTCAAGCCCAAGTCATCTCTTACTCTTACGTTTTCCTTGTGCGGAAACTTTTTTGGTAACTCCAGTCTGATGAACAGAATCAGAAATCTTGATCTTTTTTGGAGTGCTTTTTTCACAGCAACATTTTCATTGCTACAGCCGTTGTTTATATCCTTAAGCTCTTCACGTTTAGTTTTCTTGGATCTTTTAATGCTAACATGTTTTTGTTCAATAACATTCTCCTGGTCAAGAATCGTTGGTGAAGCTACAACAGCAGCACCTTCTTCCTGCCAAGATACCATATAATCACAAAATAAGACTCAAAGCTAAGATAAACACAACACAAGGGTCATGCTAGAACATAAACACGTATCGGTTTAACCTTCTTCTTGTAAAAGTATTTCTAAGAACCCTCAGTTTTAAGAAATTCTGAGACTGAAGAGCATCCATTCTCTTTAGCTATATGCACCAAATCCTACTAGGCTTTTTGCCTCGTTTCAGGCCTGAAAAGATAAAAGAAAGTTGAAGGATTCACATCAAAATTTGCAAATTCAATGTAGTTGATGGGTTTGACTTACACGCAGTAGCTGCAGTTGCAATCTCCTCTGCATCTGGAACAAACCCAATCAGTCTTCAGTGCAACCTCTTCTGGGTCCTCCCCATACCTATAAATCAACCAAAAAATCATAAGAAACATAATAAATCATCAAAGCTAATAATACATTTCTCTGTAAAATAAATCTCAAAATATTAAGTCATACATGTTGAATATGCACTTGGTACAGAACTTAAGCGGACAAGTCGTACGTGTGTTTCTTCTGGGTCACGCAGGACCCAACAAGATCCCTTCTCTTTTGTCGACACTGTGAAAACACAAGAACATTGATTATAAACAATAAATCTAATACTATAAATCATAACATTAACAATTAAACACAACCATTACTACACCAAATCAGAGCAACAAGGTTAAGATTTTTAAAAAAATAAAAGAGAACCCAAAATTCAATAAATGGTAACTCAATTCCATAAATTTCAATTATTAACGTAATTTCAAAAACCATACGAAAATTCATTTACAAAATCTGAAATTCTCAATTGGTGACTCTAATCATAAGTGTTAACTCAATTCAATAAAACCAAAACCTAATAGATCTCTATGTATAAACAACAACTATGAATACACACCACACCTTAGTTTCAAATCATAATTTTGATAAAATTGAAAAAAAAAAAAAAAAAAAAAAAAAAACAAACCTTGTGAGAAGTTTTTGGCTTTGATGAATCATCATCAATCCTTGCTTCAACAACTTCAAGAACCAAAGGGTTTGGTTTTGCTCGATCTGATCCTGGTTTACACAATCATATCCTGACGAAGTTCAACGAGAAACTATGAATCGAATGATTCGAAAATTTAACGACACAATGTTTTCAGATCAAATCGAATGATCTGAGCCAATTTTGTGAAAGAAAGTTGAATTTTCGAATCAATCGATTCTAAGTTTCTCGTTGAGATTCTTCTGGATATGGCTGTGTAAACCAGGATCAGATCGAACAAACACCAAACCCTTTGGTTCCTGAAGTTGTTGGCAAGGATCGATGATTCAGCAAAGCCAAAAACTTGTCACCAGGTTTGTTTTTTTCTTTTTTTTTCAATTTTATCGAAATTCTGATTTGAAATTAAGGTGTGGTGTGTATTCATTGTGGTTGTTGTTTATACATAGAGATCTATTAGGGTTTGATTTTATGGAATTAAGTTAACACTTGTTATTAGAGTCACCAATTGAGAATTCAGATTTTGTAACTGAATTTTCATATGGTTTTTGAAAATACGTTGAAAACTGAAATTTATGGATTTGAGTTAACACTCATTGAATTCTGGGTTCTCTTTAATTTTGAACAAATCTTAACTTTATTGCTCTGATTCGGTGTATTAATGGTTGTGTTTAATTGTTAATGCTATGATTATTATTAGAGTCCGTTATTGTTTATAATCAATGTTCTTGTGTGTTTCACAGTGTCAACAAAAGAGAAGGGATCTTGTTGGATCATGCGTGACCCAGAAGAAACACACAACTTGCCCCCTTAAGTTGTGTGCCAAGTGCATAAAGAACGTATGATTTGATATTTTGAGATTTGTTTTACAGAGAAATGTAATATTAGCTTTGGTGAGTTATTATGTTTCTTATGAATCTGGTTTGAATTAAAGGTATGGGGAGGACGCAGAAGAGGTTGCGTTGAAAACTGATTGGGTTTGTCTCAAATGCAGAGGACATTGCAACTGCAGCTTCTGCTTGTAAGTTCAACTACATCGAATTTGCAAATTTTAATGTGAATCTTTCAGCTGTCTTTTACCTTCTCAGGCCGAATCGAGGTAAAAAGTTTACTAGGATTTTAGTGCATACAGCTAAAAAAGAATGGATGCTCTTCCGTCTCAGAACTTCTTATAACTGAGGGTTCTGAGAAATACTATTACAAGAAGAAGGTCAAACCGCTACGAGTTTAAGTTCTAGCATAATCCTTGTGTTGTGTTTATATTAGCTTTGAGTTTTATTTTATGATTATATGGTATCTTGACAAGAAGAAGGTGCTGCTGATGTTACTTTACCACCGATTATTGACCAGGAGAACTGCTATTGAGCAAAAACCTGTTAGCATTAAAAGATCGAAGAAAATTAAACGTGGAGAGCTCACAGATATAGACAACGGCTGCAGCAATGAGAATGCTGTAGTGGAAAAAAAACACCCCAAAAAGAATCAAGATATTTGATTCTGTTCATGAGACTGAAGTTACCAAGAAAGTATCCACACAAGGAGAAGGTAGGAGTAAGATGACTTGGGCTTGAATGTTCATGAGAATGTAAGAACTGTTGAAAAGAGACTAACACATGAATGTTTAGGATCCAGAGAATACTGCTGAAGATATCAACATAGCTGGTAAGCTCACGAGAACCAAACCTGCTCTCAAAAGGAAAGAGAAGGATCAGGTTTAGGTTAAACTACGTTAGGGCAACAGCTCAATTACAATTGCTGTCATTGACTTGGCCCCTGAAGATGTTGGAAATGTATTTCAGTTTTTAGAGTTTTGGTCAGCTTTTGGCAAGGTATCATCTATCCTTATCCACAGTTGTATAATTGATCTCTACTTTAACGTAGAAGTTTCAAATACTTGAAACATGTTTACTAATGGCTCCTTATGCGCTTCATTTGACATTTCTGATTGGCACTTGATTTGAGGAAAGGACAAGCTGAGTCTGTTATACGCAAAATGTTTTCCGGGAGAAGCAAAACGAGACAACAATATTCTACACTCACCCAGATGATAATCCAACTACTTACTGTGATATTAGTGGGTAGCGGAGAAACGTAAGAATTATTTTCTATATAAGTTTTCAGTTAGCTTCCATTTCTGATTCGAATCGATTTTCAAATAATATTATAGATCTGTTTCCCTGAGTGCAACTGATGCTAGTTGGTTTACTGCCGTTGGAAAATGTCTTTCCGTATTTTCCTTTAGCTCTGAGCAACAACCTGAGATAGAAAATTACATCTCTTCCCTAAGGTGACTCATTTTATCACTCTCTTAAAGCTTATAAGCTCAATAAATTTACTAAGAGTTTTGCATATTCTGCTTTATTATTCTTTTGAATTCAATGTTTTGTAGGATGAAACGTTGTTGAGCAATAAAGAATGCAAAAAAAAAACATGATTACTTCTGTGTGATGACTTCTCCTTGGCTGCGAGCATATAAGAGCATTGTGGATATACAGAGAGGTATAAGGCTGACTCAAAATTCTTTGACATGCGATTCTGACTTCTGAGTATTGATTTGTTGATAGTTACATTTATGAACAAACCAAAATACTCGGTTTGTATGCTAATGTATATTCAAACTTTTAAGCATGAGACAATCTTGTTATAGTTTGAAATATTTAAAAGTGTATGAAAAGTGAACAGATTATATATTTCTTACCATGATCTTTGTATTTTTAAACTTGTAATGTCGGACTTTTTTAAAGCTTAACAATCAAAAAGTGACATCAAATGATTAGAAGTGAAAAAAAAAAATAAGGACAAAGTCATTCATCATAGTTTCATCAAACAGTAACAGCAAGAATCTTCTTGAAATCATATGTTACAGGGACTGTAAGAACATGATCAAACCACTCAACATTTCCCCAAATTTCCCATTTGTTGTGCTTTTCAAGCGCGATCTCTGCACACCAAATCTTCTTATTGCTGCCACTATTTTCGTCCCACAAAACCGCCATCTTTCCACCATAATTAGCCAATCTAACATAAGCCTTATAAGGGATCTTAGGTAGTTCTACCAAACCCTTCAAATCTCTCCACATTGTTTCCTTAATGTCATACCATCTCAAGATTATGAACTTTCCTTGAAAAAAAACATCGTACAAAACGTCCTCTATCGTGCAATAAGCATCTGAAAAAAACATAGCATAACCCATCATTGGTGCAACCAGGTCCCATCTACCTTCCTTGGCATTGTAAACATTCACTCCTACGCCATTCATGAGGTGAAACTTTCCGTCAATACATGCGCTTTCGGAGGAATAGTTGTATAATGTTTCACCATGAGGGATGGGCACAGGATCCCAAATTTGTGTTTCTGTGTCGAACACCTCAATCGTAGTCTTCAAGAAATCAGAATCGCTATCTTTGCAGCATCCTTTTACATAAATCTTTTTATCAACGATGCTAGCGGAACCTGATATTAGCTTCACCCGCAAGCTTGGAGCCTCGCGCCATGTGTGAGACCGACAATCCAGAATCGAGACATTAGAAGAAGGCGACATGGATCCACCAATGTTGTACATATTAGAACCAACCGCCACGAGACTAGAAAATTGCATAGAAGGAGAATGAGGAATTGGGACTGTAGCCAAAATATAACCACTTGACTTCTCCTTTTTCTTCTTCTTCTTCTTATTACTTGTGTCATAGGTTAGGGTTTTATTAGGTTTTCGGTAGAGGGTGAACCAACGATAACCAGGATAGCACAACAAACACACATAGAGACAACTCTCGGTGTGGTTCAAGAGTGACCGGGTCTTGTAAAGCTCTGGTGAAGCTATGAGAGATCTAAACCTCTTAGAGACGAGTGAGAGAGTCTGATAGTACAATCTTGAGACGCGTGCGAAGATGCTCAATAGCAAATCATCGTGAAGTGATGGATTTGGATTTCGTTGCAGCATCGGTAAGAGCTTTTCCGGCGACGACCTTGACGGAATTAAGAAGACGAAATCGCCGTTGATCAACTTCTTATACTTTGTAGCGAACAATTCAGGGATCGGACTCCTTTATATATGGGATTCAAAACCGGTTTAAGTGAAAACCGGTTGATATTTTGATAATGTTTGGAATTGGTTTTACACTCCAAAATAACCGGATTAAAATCGAATTGTCATGAACTAAATCCAAAATTCTAATCATCCCAACTATTGTTATGTCGTTTTTAAATTTTGTAACTACTGTAATTTTCGGAAAATACAGAAATATTCCAGAAGACCGAACCGAAATTCCGGATTAAACGCTTTGATTTAAGAAACCAAAACCAAACCGCCGGTTCTCGTAAACCGAAATCAGAATTTTGGCGGTTGATAGTTGAACACTTACCACAGCCGCACATTACTCTTCCAAAGATACATACAGAGAAATAGAGAGAAGAAGAAGAAGAGGAGAAAATGGGATCGATATCGGCAGCTCCGGGAACGACCGTCTTATTTTCAAGCCGGCGATTAGGTTTATACGATCGTCGCCATGAGAATCTATCAGTGGTATCGTCTTCACAGTTGTCTCTTATGCCACGGCAAAGATGGCTCTACGTCCCCAAAACGAGATTGAGAAGAGAGATTCTGAGAGTCGATTTCATTGCAAGAGCTGCTGATTCCACGAGCTCGTCTCCTTCGTCTGTGGCTTCCGGAGATAAGATCTTAGTCTCTGATGATGAATTCACTCTAGCCAAGGTTTTTTATTATTTTCCACTTATTAAATCCCTAATTATAGAGTTTCTTGTGAAGTAGATGAGATTTATGGTGAAATTAGTAAGCCTTAAGTAGGTTTATTTTCAAATTCCAATGATTTTTCGATTATTATCTGAGATTTAGGGGTATTGAAATTGAGAATTGGGAAGGATTTGATGTATGCAATTTATATCCTGATGAAGAATTCTCGAAAGATTTGTAGATTCTTTTGAAATTTCAGGAAAAATGTTGTTTCTGTTATAGAAACTAAGATCATTGTTTGGTGTAACATAACCATAAGTTTTAGAAGTGATATAAAATTTTGGATTAAAAGAATTTGCATACTGAAGACATTTTTATCTGATTTTTGGATTTGCAGATTTCATTTGGTGTTATTGGACTAGGTCTCGGGGTTTCGCTTCTCTCGTAAGTTTTACTCGTTGTCTTCTCTGTTGCTATAGTTTATGTTCGATTTTTGTCGTTACGGATGTGTTAAATCTTACAGATACGGTTTCGGGGCGTATTTTAATATCCTGCCTGGATCTGAGTGGTCTGCTATAATGCTAACATATGGATTTCCCCTTGCTATAATTGGAATGGCACTCAAGGTAATAACATCTCTTATGTTTTGCTATATCTGATCGTGTTTTATGAACTTCAGTTATCTTTGTTACTCTTATGTCCTTGAGAGAATAGAATATTTTGGAATGCCTAGTCGTTTTCGTCTATGAGGATCAGTTCTACTTCCTTTTGCAGTACGCAGAACTCAAACCAGTTCCTTGTTTGAGCTACTCAGATGCCGTAAAGCTTAGGGAAAGCTGCGCTACTCCTATTTTAACTCAGGTATTTAGTAGTTCTGGTTGCTCTGGATACTTACTGGAGTAACTGATTATAGATAATATTTCATGAATTCATCTCTTCTCTATTACATAAATTTTCTAAAACGTATGTATGTTTCCGATTAAAGGAAGAGGTGTTATTAGTTCTCGTCATTAGTATTTGGGAATTGAATCTATAAACTAGCTTGATTTCAGTGTTGTATGTTTATCTTGCTTACACAAAAGTTGAGGTTACTTTTCCTTTTTACCCATATGATAAGAAATTGTAATCTTTTTAGTTCACATATAGGATGTTAAACTTACTTCTCTTGAATTATTGAATGTGTTGGGGGCCTCTTCTTTCTTTTATTTAGGTTAGAAATGATGTCACGAGATACCGTTATGGAGATGAACAACATTTGGAAGAAGCACTAAAACGAATCTTTCAATATGGAATGGTAAGCTATTTTATTTAAACCACAACACGGTTTTTCTACTTACCGCTTTAAACCCGACTGTTTTTGGCCATAAGGGAGGAGGAATCCCAAGACGTAGTGCACCTATCTTACAGATGATAAAGGAAGAGGTAAATTTATTCTTATGCATGACTTTACATCAGTACAACAAGCTCGTTATCTTACTTGCATTTGGCATGGATATTGACCGATGAAAGTAAACTTACCTAGATTATTTTCGGTAACTCGTGTCCGCAGGTCTTGACCGATGGTCGTTACTGCCTGGTCCTTGTATTTGAGGCCAAAGCTCTGAAGTTGTCAGATTTCGAACAAAGACAGGTAAGAGTTAGATCCATAAACTCACAATTAGCCCGTAGAATAGCTTTGATTTCGTCTTTGAGAAGTAGAAATGCATAAAGCTGAAGCATTATAATCTTGTTTTGATAGGCTAAATTCACTTCCTTCTTTGGACCAAACATCACAGCAGAAGTCGGTAAGTAGATAATCAATTCACATTCAGTTTCTCGGTTCTTAAACTGATTTCTGAATCATAAAACTTGATCTTGTTGTTTTGGTCTGAAGGTAAAGGAGAAAGTGAAAATCTCTATGAAGTAAGACTGATTTCAAACTTATCCACCAACTCTGTATCTTCTTCCTCTTAAATACATTTACAAATACTATATACGGCGACGTTTGGTTCAATGTTATTTGTAATTTTGCTCTTGTATATCAATTATGTATAATCATCCTATGTATAAAAAGATCATAAGCAATGACCAAAAGGATAAGAAGAAGAACAGAAATTCTCTTTTGAGTAAATATCTCACAAGAATAGCAATACAACGAAATACAAAATTCAATCATATTTGTTACAAATTCAATGTTTGCCATCATGCTATTTGGTTATACCAGAAGCTAATAGATGATTTGGAACAAAAATATTAATCCAGACCACTGCAAAACTACTTTGAATGGACAACGCTTTTCGCAATATGAACAAGAAGGCCGAGTCATATTGACATGTAAATGAAGCATTTCTCTAAATTCTACCAACTCTTTAAGATACTTCAAACCATCTTGAGTTAAATGCGCTTAATAAATGGGCTCAAAAAAAAAAAAAAAAAAAAAAAAAAAAAGTCTAAATGGGCCTTGAGTTTTGAGCTTTACTTAAAAAAAAAACATTGTCCTTGGACAAAATCATTCCTTCTTCTTTCACTGCTTTAGCTTTTGGTTTGCTTGCCCAGAAAGTCGCCGAGAAAGTTAAAAAGTAAAACGCCGGAGGAAACCAAAAAAAAAAAAAAAAAAAACACAAGAAGACGAGAAATGGAGTCACAGAAGAAGATAGCTCATGAGATCGGAGGTTTAAAGAACGATGCTCTTCGATTTGGTCTTCACGGCGTTAAGAGCGATATCATTGGATCTCATCCTCTCGAATCAGCCTACGAATCTGTAATCAATTCACATCTCTTTTTCTCATCCTCACATCATATTGAGTGTTTGATTAACGAGCTTCGTTTCTTCTATCAACAGTTTCGTTGATTCAATTATAAAAACAAAAAACAAAACTGAGAAGTAGTGATTTGAGATTTTACAGGTGTTTCTTAATTTCTGAAAAAATTAGGGTTTTGGTTTTAGGGAAAGAAATCAGAAGAAGAAATGAAGAGGAAAGTTATAACGCATACTTATGGAGCTGCTCTTCCTTTGAAGATGGATTTTGATAGACAAATCCTTTCTCGGTATGGTTCTTAAAATTCTCTTAATTATATTGTTAATCATATATGAGAATGTATGATTAAATCTTCTTTTAATTGCTATTAGATTTCTATATTTGATTAGATCAATTTGCTATTCTGAATTTTACAATATGGTTAGTAGAAATGTGAACATGAATCATCATAATAATATGATTATATCAGAATTCAGAAACCATAAGCGCATAGTGTAAACTGATTAAATTTGCAAGACTATATAGAGTTTTGAAGTATTATGGTTCTTTAATTCTCTGAATGATAATGTTATTAGATATGAGCATGTATGATTAAATCTTCATTAGGTCAATTTGCTATTCTGAATTTTGAAATATGATTAGTAGAAATGTGAACATGAAAATGATTATATCGGAATTTCATAACCATAAGCGCGTAGTGGAAACTGATTAGATTTGCAGACTATATATATAGAGAGTTTTGAAGTATTTCACATAGCCGCATGAACATTTATTATAATAATTCAGGTTTCAGAGACCTCCTGGACCAATTCCATCGTCAATGCTTGGTCTTGAAGTCTACACAGGAGCTATAGATGATTTTGGTTTTGAGGATTACTTGAATGGTAATTCGTTTTTACTACTCTATATCCATTTTTGTTGTGTCTTTACAACTTCATTTACGGGTCTCATATTGTTCGACTCGAAAACACCAATAGAGTCATTCTTGCATAAAATTGAACTCTCTGTTTAGTATATAAGAGAAAAGTGTTTCGACTTGTTTATTTTCCTTAGTTTTTTCATCGTTTGTTCTGATAAATAGTGTATAATCCGCAGATCCTCGTGAATCCGAGACGCTCAAACCAGTAGACTTACACCACGCCATGGAAGTTAGACTTGGTCTCTCCAAAGGCCCTGCTTGCCCAAGTTTCATGTAGGTGGTCTCAAATTCAAAATCAAAGTATTTCAGCTTTCAGGTCTTATATACTTTTGAATTCCTCAAACGTGAGTAAAGATTATGTTATGAAGTCCTAAAAAGAATCTTCTTCTTGTTTGATCTTTTGATTCTTTACTCCATCTCCTTGCTCTTTTATATATGCCTGAACATGATAAAGCTCATGGAAATGTGTTTCAGTTTTTATCTCTATGTACTGTTGCTGTGATCTAGTGCTAGTAGTAATGGTCATTGGAAACTTCAGATGTCTTGTGGCTTCTCCTTGTAGTCGCAAAACTAGATCCATGCTTTTTTAAAATGTAAATCTTGTGCTAGGAAAATTAAGTGAATATATATTTTTTTTTTTTAATTTGATATACTGAGTTGAATGCCAAAACTCAACCAATTGTTAAAACTTGCTCCAAAAAAACAAAAAACAATAATTATATAGCAACAAAACGCATAGATGTAATTTAAGATAGATAAGTCACACAACACAAAAATATAATATTTTCATAAAATAGTCTAACCCAAGTTGAATTATAATATTTTTTTAGCCAATATAAACTGAGTTATTGCTCGATTGACCCAAAACTTTGGATGCTAGATTTTGTTCCATTAAATAAATGGCGATGGATTTAATTACATATAAAAAAAAAAGTAACAAAAAGAAAAGAAAAAAATAGAACAAAGGAGGACTGTTTTAGTGACTGGACTGTCAAGATCAGCTCAAATCTTCGGATTAATCTCAATAAAATAAATTAATATAGACACACAAAAAAAAAAAAAAAAAAAAAACCCTATTCCCCGAAAAAAAAAAGAAAAAAAAAAAATCAATCCCCAAAATATTTTCCCGAGAAAATTTGCTAATATTCCGTTTTCAGCCGAGAAAAAGCCCAATAGTTTCTAAACACTACGAATCTTCTCTCCGCCGCGATGGAGTCACGACGGAACCCTCGCGCCGTAGTCGACCCTAAGGTCCGACAAGTCGGTTTCTTCACATCATCATCTCAACCCGATTCAACTCAACAACAACCCGACCCGATCGCCTCCGCTTCATCTCCTCCAGTTTCAACCATTTCTCCTTCCGGTAACTCACTCTCCCCAGTCATGATTCCTCCGCCTCGTCACAATTCCTCTGACACCTTCCCTCTTCGCGGCGCCGCCGCTGCATCTTCAGCCGTATCTCCTTCTTCGTTTTCTTACTCCAGCCGCCGTGATTTCCCTGACGGATCGATGACGGCGTCACCTGGACGTGTTTCTAGGGGTAGTTTCGTAAAATCGTATGTTCCTGTTGCTTCTTCACTTCCTGGTGTTGGTATTGATTCTATGGCTGCTGCTAAATCTAGTAGTGTTCCTGCTACTGGATTAACCACTGTCTCCGTCGTTAATATGCCTCCTGGACTCTCTGGTGCGTACTCTTCAATTTTGTTCTTCAGATTGTATTTGCTTTATTAGGAGAGTGACTGAGATTGATTTGCACATTGTTTCTCTTAAGGTTTTGAAGATTAATGGATTCAAAATGTTTTGTTTAATTGCAGAGGAGATGCAGAGTGACCAGAGGAAGAATTCTAAGCCATTGAAAGAGAAAACAACAAAAGCTGAGAGACGAGCTATTCAAGAAGCTCAAAGAGCTGCTAAAGCAGCTGCAAAAGGTTTGTGTGTTTGAAGTATAAGAAATGTCAGCTTAGTGTAGGGATGGATTTAGCATTAATTGAATGAAATTATCTTAAGAGCTGTTGCTGTATTGTTGAATCTTCTTGCATTTTATTCTGTGTAATAATAATACTGTGCTGTATCAGCTGAAGGAGGTGGGAAAGTACCACCAGTGACCTCTGGTTCGGTGGCTGCGACAAGTGTTAAAGCTGCTAAACCAGCAAAGCCTAGTTCTCAGAAGAATGATGTTGCTGTTACTGCTGGACCATCTGAGAAGAAGGGAGGTCCATCTGAGAAAGAAAGAAAGAAAGATGCTCCTCATCCCCGCATGCAATATGATGATTTGAGTAGAGTTGTGAAGGCGAAAAGACGTGCTGTTGTTAAACAGACTGAGGCTAAAAACAGGGTTGAGCTTTTTAGACATTTGCCTCAGTATGAGCATGGGACTCAACTTCCTGATCTTGAGACTAAGTTCTTCCAACTTGACCCTATGCATCCTGCTGTCTACAAGGTATTTGTTTTCTCTTGAATTCATCTAGTTGGTGCTTGTATTACGGGTCCTGTTGATAATCCCTTTGTTAATACGAAGAACCGTTGTTCTGATGAGTTGTTGCTATTGATTCGACTGAATGAGTATCAGTTGCTGTTGATATCAGGTTGGTCTTCAATATCTGTCTGGGGATATATCTGGTGGCAATGCCAGGTGTATTGCGATGCTTCAAGCATTCCAAGAAGTTGTCAAAGATTATTCGACACCGCCTGAGAAGACTCTTAACAGGGACATGACTGCAAAAATAAGTAGCTACGTCTCTTTCCTCATAGAATGCCGTCCGCTTTCAATTAGCATGGGAAACGCAATCCGATTCGTGAAAAACAGGATTGCAAAGCTGCCTATAACACTCTCTGAATATGAAGCTAAAGCTGCTCTTCAGTCAGATATTGAACGGTTCATTAACGAGAAGATCGTAGTGGCAGATAAGCTGATAGTCAAACATGCTGTTACTAAAATAAGAGACGGTGATGTCCTTCTGACCTATGGATCTCCAACTGCTGTTGAAATGGTATTATTACACGCACATGAACTCAGGAAAAAGTTCCGTGTCTTGGTGGTGGATTCTCGTCCAAAGCTTGAAGGGCAGCTACTGCTTCGTAGATTGATCAAACGAGGGATTAACTGTACATACACTCATATAAATGCCATTTCATATATCATGCACGAAGTCACCAAAGTGTTTTTGGGCGCCTCATCAGTTTTGTCTAACGGAACAGTTTACTCAAGGGTTGGGACGGCTTGTGTTGCTATGGTTGCAAATGCATTCCGTGTTCCTGTGCTTGTATGTTGCGAAGCCTACAAGTTCCACGAGAGGGTACAATTGGATTCCATATGCTCTAATGAGCTTGGTATGCATCATATCTCTATCAGTACTTTGTATCTTATACCGCCTCTGATTTTGTTTTACCTTACCATGGAGTTGGATTCTCATTTTTTTATTCCTGTAGGTGATCCAAACGCTATTTCGAAAGTACGAGGAAGAGAAGACATAAACTACTTAGATGGTTTGACCAACAACGCAAACCTGCAGTTTCTGAATTTGATGTAAGCTTGTATAACCCGAGAAGGAAGTGAAACTATGTTCTCTTAATACTAATTTTCTCTGCCGCTAAGTCTGTTTCTGATTTTACTAATGACAGGTATGATGCTACCCCATCAGATTACATTTCTATGATAATCACAGACTACGGCATGGTGAGATTAATCATTTGATCCTGAAATTTTATCCGTCAATGCTGTTTCTGCGTTCATTCAGAATCTCAAAACATCGAACATTGACCATGTTTTCTTTTTCAGGTACCTCCCACAAGTGTGCCTGTGATTGTGAGAGAATATCAGAAAGAACACGTGCTTGTCTAAGCAAAGCTCTCTTCTCCATAAATTTTTGCCCTTTATCAAAGGTGAAAGCTTCTTCTTCTCCATCCCCTTCCTCTAGCTCAGGCTCTTCTTGTCACAACCCGCATAGAATAACTACCGGCACTGCCTCCCTCACCCGCTTCTTCTCCTGAGTACCGGATTCATTTTTTTGGCCTTTGACATGTTTTTCTTTTTAGAAACTTATGACTCTGTGAAGAGTGCGATTCATCATCCGCCTCTCCGGGAAGATTTTATCGAGATATCGGTGATGTTTTTCTTTGTCTGTTATGTATGAGTGAAAGGCTTCTCTTATTCTCCTTTCTCATGGAGATTGAAATTAAACTTTCTCAAAATTCTATGCCAAATTTTTTTTTTGGTTCAATCTTTTCCGATATACCTATATGTGTTCTCATTATGTTGTCGCAAATAAACTCAATTTCATCACAAACTGTCGCTAAAGTAAACAATGTTTCGATCAGGTCGAAATGTTAAAACATTGTTGTGCAAAGATCACTTTATTGTGTGAGAACTTGAGTCTTGCCACTGACCGGAGTAACCACACCGAGAATCACGAAACCACCAAGAATAAGAATCAGAACTCCCATTGTGTTAACTAACATTGCCTCGGTCGAATACCGAGTTATCACCTGATTCACTTGCAGAAACGTCACCTTCTCAAGTATCCCTGTGGTTGCAGTCACAATGGCCAATGCATATATGTAAATCCCTAAGAACACATGCAATGACATCAAACTGGCTCGGCTGTTTCTTGAACCGCCCGGGTACCAATAAGTCACAAACCCTGCAGCCCACTGTTCGTAATAATACCTTTTTCAGTTCTCGCTATATATTCAAATAATGGAGATTGTTGTTTTAAGAGAAGAGAAAGTGTAACCTGGAAGGCGAAGAGGAAAAGACAAGCTAGGCCGAGCCACGAATGGAGACTGTAGAAGTTCTCGATCCCTTTATCGATATGAAACTTGAGAGCAGCCCATACTCCAATAAGGCTTAGTATAAAAGCTGTGAATTGTAGTGTAAGATGAACCAATTTCTTCAAGTTCTTTGTACCTTGAACTGACTTGTATGCTAACATTGCTGCATAATGTTCAATGTACCCATCATGTTCAAGATCATAACGTGTCCACGGACAAATTAAGATTGCTAAAAATCGAACCAATACTATGGATCTGCAATGAAGCATACTACAAAAATTCAAGTCTTGTTCATTGAAACTATGAAGAAGCTAAAGACACTAAATTTCTACAAACACTAACAAAGCATCCTCAAGCACATTTGCTTTACCTTCTCCATTGAAGAGTATGAGTCCAATCACCATCAACACTGGATGAACCTGCAAACAAAAGATATGTAAAATCCAAAATTTCAATTCAAGATATATGAATCTCAGATACATCAACAAGAAAAAGCATTTGATCCAATCCAATTTCCCAATTGTTAAATCAGCCAACACAAAAAAAAAAAAATCTTTAGAGGAAAATGAGAAGAGATATACATTAAAGATGAGATCTTTGTTATCAGAAGAAAGAGCTAAGCCTCCTCTGTAATGAACAGTCCATGTCAGAACCAAAGCCGTAATGATGAAACCCAAAACTCTCACTACCAAGAAGATCGGAAACCCACTAAGCATCGGAACCGCCATTTTGGTAAATCGATATTGTCGTTATCACGGCGTCTGTTTAGATCGGCGATGTGGGCAATTTTCAATTACTCGACTTTGAGGTCAACCAAAGTGATTTGTCAGATAATTAATTAGTTGTGTAATTTATGCTTTTACCCTTTTAAAAAAAAATTGTTTATTATGTTTTTTTATTTTGAATTTTGTTTCCCTTTATTTTATGATTTATCTAACAGGTCCATAGATACTTTGCTTCTTTTTCTTTTTTTCTTTTTCCTCTTTGATTGCTTATGAATTAAATTGACACTCAACTTTTGATTCTTTATCGCGAAAACGGCTAAATCTACACGTCTTTTCAAAAATTTGAACTGTTTTTTTTTAGACTATACATATTTTAGAATCTGCAAGTCTTTTATATTTACAGTAATAAATTGGATGTTTTATCACATTACAATACTCATTTCACATATTCTCGCTTTGGCATTTGACCCTTGATGTTATTCATATAAGAACACCTCCAAAGAGAGGTTCTTAATAGGGTTCTTAGCATTAATGTGATTAAAATTAAATAAAAAATGGATAATAAACATAAAAACCGGTTCTAAATGAGAGATTGTCTCAGAAACTCATTTTGGTTGAAGACAAATCTCTTATGTCCATATTTAATCTACATACCCTTTTTTATGTGTGATGACGAAATTACCCTTCCTTCCAATCTATATTTTAAAAATCTGAGTACACGTCGCACCCAGTTATACCCAGTTGTACCACAACTAGTATATCCAGTTGTACCCAGTTGTACCCAGTTTGTACCCAGTTGTACCCAGTTTGTACCCAGTTGTACTACACTCTGCATGGTTCGAACCCTGGACGCGCATTCCGCGCGAGGACGCAAATCGAGCTCCAAACCACTGAGCTACCATGTATTTCGTTGAAACATTACCGATTCAAAACTATTTAACTCTTATAATTTTTTATTAAGGGTAAATTTGTCATTTTAACCCAGGTGGAGTTTTGAGATTTGAGTTTTAGATTTAGGGGGATATGAGACTGGGACTCGTTCTAAATAGAGAACTTTAAGAACCCTTAAGAGCATGTGACGTGTCGGGTTGTGGTTGGTCGAACCTATATGTTTTTTTTTAATTTGTTTTTTGTTTTTTTGCCAAAACTCATTTCTTTCGAAATCTATCGAGAGAGAGTGTGAAATATTTCAGAAATCGATCGAAAGTGAAATTTTTGAGAAATCGGTCGAGAGAGAGAAAGAGTGAAAGAAGCGATGATGAGCTAGAATACCTCCGGCGAAGCATGCAGAGATACCTCCGGCGAAGCCTACAGAATCTCACGTTGTTCTTCTTCTTCACCTCATTCCTTTACCGTGAGTCTTTGATTTTTCTTTCTCTTGATTTAATTTGCGTTTCATTTACTAGTTATAGAATTTTTCCGAATTTTGCAGATAGTTATGGAATTAGGGGTTCGTTCGTGATCTAATGTGGCGAATTGAATAGGAATTTTTCTCTTTGGTGTCTGGACACTTTTATTGTCCAGATGTAGAAAACTGGTAGTTGATCTTTTCTCAATCGTTCTCTTATTGTGTGATTCACTGTCACAATTTGGTTTGTTCTCTTGTCAGTGTCAGAGCATTGTTCACTATAACGAATAAGTATATTGCTGTAAATTGTTGTGATCATGGTGAGTTCCATTTGCTTTCAAATTGATGGAGGTTTATGATAAAGAAGTTTTTAGGGTCTCGGGTTATCAAATACCTTAGCACGTTGAAGCACTTTAGGGATCGATCCACAAGGAAAGCAAGAACTAGCTACACTAGGAATGCAAGTCTATGCAACAATCTAAGCTATATAAAGATGTGTTTTAGAAACCAAATTTAAACTAAATGAACGCGATAAAAACGGTTTGAAATCAAATGATAAAAGACGATGAGTCTTGGGAATGGCAATGATTAAGATGAGATGATGAACTTTGATGATGCAAGAACATACTATGAACAATATCCTAGGCTAAAGGATCAACAAATAGATCAATCCACTTTCATGGCAATGAACTCTTCAACAATCATTCAATCAACAATAATTCCCATTAGCAATTAAAATGATCATTGAGCATTAAGATTCAAGTATAATCCAACCACGAATCATCCTAGTTAACTATTCTCATAGGTAAGGAATGAAAAGCTCACTTAGGTTTCTTTCAAGCATTTTATCAAACACCTTGTGGGCATGAAAATGCTATGATCTAGATTAACAATTCCTTGCCTAATCTAACATTACTAACCACCTAATTGAAGGAATAACATAAAATCTAATCCTAAACATCATCTTCAATCCATCAAATCATCAAAATCAACCATCCCTCAACTCATCTAAAAGACTACTCACTCATGGTTATGGAAACACAAATCCATTGGTTTGATATTTGCATAATCATAACTATAAGATGAAAGATTTAAAGATAGAAAGAGGATTTGATACTTGAAAATCTCAAATTCATACAAAGCCCCTTAGCAAAAGCTTAAGGTGGCTAAGAGAGAGCTAAAGAAAAATAAGCATAACCCACATTTAGGTTTTGAGGGTTTAAATAGGAATGCATAACAATTGGTTTAGGAAGTTGACATTAAGACTCGGAGGCTCCATAGCGGTGTGCGTTTGGCCGGTGCGGGAAACCGCTAGCTGCTAGCGGTGTACACAAAGCCGCTACACAACCCCGATGAGCTCTACCGGCGTGCAGTTGGCCGCTACACCATGCCGCTGCTCTCCACGGCTTTTTGCGGAACTATCATTCGTCCAGCAGCAGACAGCTACACCAGACCGTTGCTCACTAAATTAGGTGTATATCCTTAACCGCTGACCCAAATCACTCGAGACTACCTCCATTGGAAAGCTAACTCAATTTCCTATAACTTTCATGAAGGAGTATGGATCTGAATCGCAATGTAAGGCACTCATATGAGTCGATCTGTGAGACACTTCAGAATGGTTCTTCATCATCATTTCTCCAATTTGCACCACTTCTTGCATGCTTCAACTCCAAGACCTATGAAACAAGATAATATGCAAATGATGCATCTAAGACCTAAAAATGCAATGAAAGCACACAAATCTATAATAGAAATGTCATCTAAAATAGTGTAAAATAGAGGCATATCAGTTTAGTGACATAATAGTTTGATCTGAAAGCACTTAGCTAGAATATTTAGTAGTTTTAAATGTTGTATGGTGTTCTCAAACTAGTTAGTTGATTTGCTTGATCTTTTCTCCATTGTGGCTTGTTAACGATAGTAGCCAGGCACTTAGAGAACAGCTCTTTCAAATTGACCTGGTAACACTTGTGTTGTTTCATCAACTTATTTGATATTTGTGTTATGTTCAATGTCAAAGCACAGGGAATCTTATGCGTTGAGTAATTTAATGTTCATAGGTTTGTTGCCTTGATAGTATAGTAGCTAGTTCCTCTGACTCTGGTTATTTTGTATATTTGATTACTGGTTTTGTGATTTGAAGTGAGAATCTTCCATGTTTTGTGGTTGGAACCTGTATACTTGTCTTGCTTTTTTTGAATTTTCTGAGGCTTGAGCAGATAGCTAAAACTAATTTTAAAGGTTTAGATCTAGCAATGAGAACCATAAGGTCATCATGTCGGATTCAAAATATTGACAGAGTGTTTCCAGATACTGATAGAGTTAATACTGGTTTTATCTCAATAACACAGTAGATCAGTAAGATCACTTGCAAACTTGGTGTTTGTGTTTGTTAGGCATGAACAATAAATAGGTGCTAACGAAGAATCGCATTTTGTTTGCAAACTAGAGTCAAATCTGTCAATTTTGTTCATAAGCTACCTAAAAAAAAAAAAAGCCTACTCAGTCAGAGCAATACTCTAGGCCTCTAGCTCAGTTCAAATGTATCCCATTTTTGAGTTGAGATCTGGTGTCTTTAGTATATGTGGCTTGAAAAGGGAAATAATAACTATTTGACTGCTTGTACGAATATATAGCAATTTAGTAGTCTGCAAAATTATTTGTTAACGAGGCTAGGTAAGAAAAAAAGTGTGATTCGTGTAGCATGACTCATCGGTGGTTAGTAAGGTTCACAAGATTAACCTCAGTTTTGTTATGTTTGTTTATGATCCGTCTATATGGTTTCATTGAAATTGTAACTGATTGGTGTTGGATTTGTTTTTGTTGAGGTTGTTACTTTGAAGAAGGAGAAAAAGTGAGAATAAGAATGAAGATCATGAAGACTTCTCACCAATGTTTTTATGTCATGTATGTTTAAAATTTTATGAAATGCCATAAACTTTAAGTTATAAAATGTTTTTAAATTAAAATAAAATAAATTTTACTTAAAATATTATAATTTTAAAAATAATTTTTATTTATTCTTAAGAACCTACCATTGGAAAAGCAAAAATTTAAAAACTCTTAAAGAAGCTCTTAACCTTAAATTTATCAAAATTTATATTAAACTATTGGTAAGAACCCATGAGGGGTTCTTACCATTGGAGATGGTCTAACACCTATCTATATTATATAACTAGCACAACATACTACTTTTTTTTTTTTTTTTAGATTAGTTCTAGAAGGGCATAATTGAAATTGTCTAAATTTATAAGCTTATAATTGCAAATAACAAGGGGACATTAGTAAAAATATAGAGAATTTACATGAAACTTTAAAATTTTATCCGGAGCAACTGTCCCGTTCTTGGTTCAAGTGGATCCGCCACTCGAACATACTATAATTTAATTATCTAACAATCGATAAAAATATATCTCTCTTGTTTCAAGTAAGGTCATGTTTGTTTGTCACTCGCTGGCTACATCGATCATCAACCAGCAACATCGACCAGCGATTAAAGTTGTTGTTCGTTTAGGAGTCATCGCGACTGGTCGTTACGACTGATCGCTGTCATGTTTGTTTTTCTGTCGCAGCGACTGCAGCAATCGAAATTTAATCGTTACATTTAAAAGCAGTTGATGGGAAATTGCAGCGATCAAAATTTTCAGTCGTTGATCGTTACGACTCGTCACTGGTCGCATCGCTGCCAAACGAATAATCAACGGTCGCTGTCACTGATCGCTGTCGCCAGCGACTGGCAAACGAACATACCCTAAATGTAACATAACACCGTATATTTATCTTGAAGCAAACTTCACACTATTCAAAAAGTGACCGTCCATGCAATAAAATTGACAACTTAGACATTTTTCTTCCATAATGACTATATATATCCAAACCAATTGCTTGAGTTATATTATTCATTGCTTTAGAGTAGAAGCAAGTGAGTTATATAATTCATTCGTTGATAACGCTTTACTCAACTATCTCCATATTCCCATTTCCCACAACACAAAACGACGTCGTACAAACTCTATTTTATATATATATATATACCATACAAAACAAGAATAATCTTATTTCATAACTACAAAAAAAAAACCCAATGAATCTCTCTCAACTTTTCATCACAATCTTCTTCTTACTCTTCCTTGTCTCACACGTAAACTCAACAACCGATATAATCGAACAAACATGCAAATCATGTTCAGCTAAATCCACAATCTTTGATTACAACTTCTGTGTCTCTTCTCTAAACAACTCACCAATCTCTCTTCCTCTTCCGACCAATCTCTCTTCTCTTGTTCTAGTTCCAATGCTTCAAGCTCTCGACAACGCTACAGAAACATCTTCCACCATTCAACAGCTTCTGATAACCGACGACGACGGTGGTTTCCGCGGTGCTTGCCTCCGTGACTGTCTTGAGCTTTACGAGGACGCAGCGGATAGATTGGAAGAGGCTGTGAGGGTTTTTATAACGAGGAAAGAGTTAGGGACTGTGAATGTGATGGTTAGCGCCGCCATGGAATCCGCCGTGACGTGTGAGGAAGGGTTTGGGGAGAGAGACGGTGACGGTGACGGTGGTGGTGGTGGTGAGATGACGTGGACGTCTCCTATTGGTGATGAGAATTATAAATTGCTTGAGTTGGGTGAGGTTGCTCTTTGTATAATCAATATGTTATCTTCTTCTGTTACATCTCTGTCTTTTTAATTCGTTTCAATTTTTTTTTAATTTGGTTTAATAAATGATAGGACACATGGTGTTGAATCAGTTGATCTTTTTTATATATTTTGGGTCAATCAGTATGGTGTAGATCTCTATATTTAAAATATATTGAAGACTTTTGTTTAAATTTGTTTGTAAAATTGTTTATATTTAGCAGAAGAAAGAGAGCATAAAATTGTTTAATTTTTATGCATAAAGTTGACTTGTGATAAACTTGTAATAAATATTCTTTGTTACATCTCTGCCTTTCTTATTCGTTTCAATTTTGTTGTTGTTTAACTAAATGATAGCATATGGTGTCCATCTATATTTTTAGATTGAAGAACTATTTCTTAGACTTTTGTTTATGTAAAATTTTGTGTCAACATATCAAAACATTTGATAGAGCGTAACAAATTGTTAGTGTATTTAACTATTTATTTTAAATAAAAAAAAAATTGGGGTCAACATATGGTAATAAATGTTTATTATAAGTTACAACTGCACAAACCTAAATACAGCAAATGGTGTAAACGAGTATAAACCAGGAAAACGAATATTAAAGGACATGTGACTTATAAACAAACATATCCATGCTATCATTTGCTTGAGCAAATTTAAAAAAAATATGAAACGAAACAAGAAGATAGATGTTTTAAATACATCACATGATTAGCACCGGATGTATTTGTTTAGTCACAATCAGATTTTTTTATTGCCTGCATTTGTTTGACTTCAAATTGGTTAAATTTTCATAAATATAAGTAGAAACTTTAAGATATTTAGATATTTTGGATATTTGAGTTTAAAAATAATTGATATTTTTTTGGTTATAATTATATTTTTGGGTAATAAATTTATATTTAGTTTAAATATAATTAATATTTATAGATATATAGTTGTATTTCAGATGTTTAGATATATATTTGGTTTCTCGGTTTTATCCGGATTTAGCTCTAGATTTTTGTATATACGAATCTAGAATCGATTAAACAATTTTATCAACTCCGATTCAATTTAATACCTTTTTATTGGTTTCAAATCGATTTTTGGGTTTGGGTATTTTATCCAATCCTAATCATATGATTATTTTACAACATACAAAACACTAAACACTTTTTTTTTCGTTTTCCTAAAAAGAACTATGTGAAATGCTCGAACAAATTATATATATTCATATCAAAACTGAAAATAAAATTTAAAACGGTTTTTTTTTCAAAAGGGGCGATAATGTTTTAACACTACGTCTTAGAAAAAAAAAAAAAAACGAAAATACAAACCTTACCCAAAAAAGTACAAACCTTTAGCTTCAAACGAAAACTTGCAAGAGCAAACAAAAATCCATTTTTGTAGTTTCATCATATCTTCTGGCAAAATGTTACAATTACTGTAGCAAAAGCCATTATATTCAAAATTCCCTTTCGGATCACATTATAAGACATTAAACATACCCATAAAACATCTGAGAGAAGAAATAAATGTTGATAATACATGAAGACCCAATAAGAATAAAATGGGGCTGCCGCTCCAAAAATTGACAGTGGAAAGCCCAATGGGAAATCCGAAATCAATAAGAATATTAAGAACACAAAGCCCATTTGTGTTAGTAAAATAATATGAAGAACTTGGTTAAGGATTCTGTAGGTTAGTTTCAAAGTTTTAATTCTTTTTAAAAAGGATTTCATGGATTTTCTAATTAATGATTTAATTCTATTTTAGATATCATGAGTTAGTTACTTATTAGTTTAGTGGTTAGTTCCACTTTGATTCTGGACAGATATTAAAATAAGACAAAAGAATGAGAATAAGGCAACTTACATATATATTTTACAGTTACTTGCCTTTGTACATAGTTAAAAAAAAAATAAAACACAGATTAAAAGCTATAATCATAAGTTCCTTAGAGCTAAGTAAGCAAGAACCCTATAAAGAAACAACATAAGGGAAAGAGCCAAAACATCCCACATCATATTCCCAATCTTCAGATTCTTAATCCCTTCATAATCCATAACACTACAATGCAACCCTAATCCACATTCATAAACCTCATCACAAGTGTATTGAACCCCAACAAGAAGCTTATAGCAATAATGGCTAAACGAAACATACTTCAACCAAGCGATGAAAACCGGTATATGCTGAATGTAGTATCCTCCAGCTAGTAAGAACACAAGCATTAGCACCGAAGAAAATGTCGCAGCTTTCTTCGCGTCCATCAAGATTGCTCCTAGAGCTAAACCTACACCTTGAGCCACTAGTACATTGTAGAGAACGATCATAAGGGTCATGAGGAATGTGGTTAAAGATGGCTTGAGACCTCCCATCCAATATGTGATTGTGACAAAGATCGTTGGAAGAATGAGTTCCATTGGTAAATCACCGACTGTTCTTGCTATGTAGTAAGAGGAGAGTCTGTAGATTCCTGAGGATCGCTCTTTTACGAGCATTGGTCGTTCTTGTGGGAATGTAAATATGGCGTTAAAGAGAGGGAAGAATCCCCAGAATATTGAGAAGAAGAACAATAAACCCACCTGTTATAATGAACAAATTTTTTACTTAGGTACTATATATATGAGTTTTTATGACGATTTATAGTTTAATAATCATATGTTAAAAAAATGTTCCGTTTCACTGCAACTTATGTTTTTCTGTATCTTCAAATAATGATTTTTTTTTTGTTCTAAAGAAATCTAATATTACTATATAATCTATAACCAGTGATCACTATAATAAAAAATCAATCAATTGCTTGTTGAAAATATAAATATAAATTTTCTTTATGTTAAAAAATTTGCATAGAAAATACAAACAAAAAGTAAAACATCATTTGAAATGGAAAAATTTCTTAAACATCACACATTTTATATTTCAAGAGGAGGCATTTAATAATAAAAAAAAAAAGAAATAAATCGTAAATGTAAACTCAAAATACGAGAAAATATATTTTGAAAGAAATATTTCTGTATATATATTTTTAAAAGTAAACCGGGTGTAAACTCAAAATATGTTTGTATATATATTTTTAAAAGAAATTGAATAGTATATATTGTGTGGACCGTCTAATACCAAATACTTAAATATTTGTGCTTAAGATAATTAAAATTTTTACTATCATTGGTTTGGTGTTTTTTCTTACCTGATCTTGTATATGAGAAACTCGAGAATGCCACCATAAAAGGCCAGAAAGTAAAGAAACCGACATGACCATAAATATTCTAAGTCCTGAAAACGATTCGTGACTTCTCTCCTTTAAACCTCGTTTCAGTAGAACTGTGAATTGCATCCACCAACTCGTTGGCCATCGATCTTCATAAACCCAAAAATCGTTAAGTGAATCAACACAAAAATAATATTACCATTAAATGTTAAAGACTTGAGACTGAGAGCTGAGACTTACTTGTTAATGACTTTGCTCTCGACCCAGCAGTGACCATCGTTTGATCTTGTGGAAATGTTCTTGATACTTCTTCTTTCAAAGGTGGATACAAGTTCTTTTTGTAAGACGATATCAACGATTGTTTCACTGAGTTTTGTTCTTCGAGCCGATATAATCTTCCATTTATTTCCACTTGATCGTATTGTTTTGTATCCAAAGTAATTCCTGCAAATATATATATATTTTTTTGAGGAATTATATACTATATAGTCAAAAGCAACATATATATATAAACACATGATTTCTCCCACTATTAATAAACTCTTTTTGTTTCTCTTTTAAGATTACATTTAATTAAATTAAGAAAGAACAGAACTTGTAATAACTATAACAAAGAATGAGATAAAATTGTCGTTGTCACATATCTCATGATGCATGAGCAAACTTTACACCCGACGTTAGCTGTGTCAATTTTTTTCTTTCTTTTATAACATAAATGAAGTTCGAATAGATATTTTACCTACCATGGATCAAGACATGTAACGGTTTATGTTATAATTCGGATTCAAATGTCTAAAAAATACTTCATCCGTTTCATAATATAAGTCGTTTTACAAGTTTTATTGTGTTTCAAAATATAAAACGTTCTCATATTTCTATGTAATTTTTATTTTATTGAATATTGTGTGACCAATAATGATCCGCAGTTTTTTTTTTAATTGATTGAATTATTATTGCTTTAAGGTAAAACGACTTATATTTTGAAACGGACGGAGTAGTACTTACCATTAGCAAGATCAAGCACGAAATCAGCCGGGTTAACGAAACTGGATCCGGGTTGATACCCAATTGAACCAAAATACTCAATGACCCGACCCGAATCTCCACTATAAATTGGACTTCCTTCTGATAAAACCAACACTTTATCAAACATCCGATAAAGCCGACTTGACGGCTGATGAATGGTCGTCGCCACCGTCCGACCACCACGTGCAAGTGATCTCAAGGTGGCGACTATACGCGCCGCCGTGGTCGAGTCAAGACCCGACGTTGGCTCATCAAGAAGCAACAAACTCGGATTCACAAGCATTTCTAGTCCAATACTAACACGTTTTCTTTCCCCACCCGAGATTCCTCGGATCAACCCGCCTCCGATTACACTGTTACAACACCGGGTCAACCCAAGATCCGAAACCACCGTCTCCGCTTGCTCGATTTTCTCCTTCCGGGTTAGTTTTTTCGGTAAACGGAGTAAAGCGGTGTACGTTAGCGTCTCCATGACCGTCAAGTGTGGGTAGAGAACGTCGTCTTGTGTAACGAAACCCGTTTTACGTTTAACGGAGCTTGTAAACGGGGTTCCGTTATAACTAACGGTACCTGTTAGCTTCCCTTGTAAACGTCCGGCTAACGCCGTCACTAGCGTTGTTTTGCCACTCCCTGATGGACCAAGCATTGCTAGTAACTCTCCTGGTTTGACTATACCGCTTACACCGTTGAGAATGATTCGGTTCGGTTTTGGTTCTTCTGAACCGAACCAATAGTTTCCTTTCCCGGTTTGTGATTTAATACTGTACGTCAACTCCTCAAACTGCAATACGTACACAAATCAAAGGAAACAAAAAAAAAAAAAGAGAAAAGCTAAGTTACATAATTTAAGATATATTAATATGTATGAATAATGAATAATATTAATTTAACGACCTTGAGGATTATTGGACGTAAAGATTGGCGTAAAACCGAAGATTGTCGTGATTGGTGACTCGGACCTTCGTGGTCATCGTCAAGGCATGGGATTACATGGCTTGGAGAGCTAAACCGGTTTTCTTGAACCGGACTTGATTCGTTTTGGTTTGCACCCGGTGTTATCGGAAAGCTAGATTCTTGCTCATTAGGACGCATCATCTTGAGAGAAAGACAGAGAGAGAACAAAGAGTTTTTTTTTTTTTTTTTGATAAATAGAACAAAGAGACAGATTTGGTGTGTCGAGTTGAGAAGGTCACATGTAATATGATGTGTATATAAAGGAAAGAAGTGGGGACTATTGTTATGGAGGGAAAATTAAGTAGGAGAGAGTATATACTTTATTCATAGCGCAATTAATAAATTTCTCACTTTTTTAAAATAGATATAATATCAACTTAATTATTTATTTATACAGTTTCATACATTGATGAATTGATAAATATCTTCAATACATGATAGGTCACTAGACTAAACTAATATGAAGTTTTATTTAAGTCTTGTTTCCCCGCTGAAAGAAAAAATGAAAATGTTATATAATTATGATTATTGTCAATTCAAATGGTTGTAGTCAATTATATTGTATTGTAGATCAATAATCTATATTTAATTATAATTTTTTAAAAAGTTTTTGTTTTACACATAATCAATAATATTTTAACTTTTATTATTTATATAAATTTATTTTCAATGAATAATCAAAGTTATGTTTTAGAATATGCATTGAAATACAACATAGATTTGGATTTTATTTATTCATTTAGAAAACCACTTATTATGAAATGGAGATAGTGTTAGATATGCTATTAATATATTGTTAGTCGGTATGATATTCACTCATTGATGGCATATTCGAAAATAAGTTTGCATTTTAAGACATTAAACCCGAGTAAGAAAATACTACATTTAATCCGTTAAGGCAAAAGTAATAGACAAAAGTCTTATTTTTCTTGAATACGTAGCATGTTTGTGAGGTCATATAGAGTCTCTTTTGAGAGTGACAAAAAGCAAAGCATTTTTCTTTGTTTCTGGTCCATATCCATATTATATAAATGGTAACATTATCATTTCTAATCTGAATATGGACTCAAATGCACCAATAATAATTAGTAGTTTATTTCTAATTGACATTGAGTATTTATTTGTGTGATTCGCTGAATTAAACGAGGAAACGTAGCTCGAAAAAAAAGAGAAGACATTATATATATTGTGAAAAAGTTGATGGATTTGACACCAAAACAAAAAAGCTAAGAACATTATAGAACAAAGTTATGCTTCATTGCGACACATTTATTCTAGAGATTCTATTCAAAGATCAGCCTAACCAATATACAGCTATATATATATATATATATTTTATAAGAATGTAAATATTTTATTGAAAATGAAAAGTTTTTAGAAGTTACAAACTGTAGATCCTACATAATAATTTCATGTCAAAAAAAAAATAAAAAATATGAAAGCATAGAACAATCAGTCCATCAATATTAACAAAAGCTGTGAAACTTCCAGATTCGATAAAGTGATAAAACGATTATGAAATTCTCTTTTAGAAGACACCTCCATGTTGAAGATTTCATGATCGCTGACGGCAATGATTGAAACATTTGTAACCAAAGCAAAAGAAAGCAATTCACTAGAAGCTCGAGATGACTGAGCCGTCAACGGCTAAAAACAAGATGCCAAAACTCAATCTACCAACCTCTTTCCCCGAGATCGGCTAGCATACGAGAACGGAAACTTAGAACTAACCATGAGCTAATCTCATATCGAAACCACACGAACCAAAGGTGATAAAAAACGTAAGTTCACTCTACCAACCTCTTCCCGAGGTCGGCTAGCACACACCTAAATCAATCAAATTAAACAACGCTTAACAGTAAAATGGCCTTACTAACTCCTCCAAACGCCTAAATAACTAATCCACAACCAGAGCGCCAACCAACACTAGAACTACTCCGCAAGATAGGCAGAAAGTAAAAGAGCACAACAAAACCAAAGGAACAACACAACGGCATGGACACTAAAGCAGATAAGGAGGGAGACTAAGAGCAAACCGAAGCTATATATATATACTAGAATTTTTTTATTTTATTTTATCCATATGTACTGAATGATTGGTAAGCTCGTAGAAGAGTTTCCGCTTTAATTGTTACCAATTATAAATACGATATTAAAAAGGGTACTATGTTTCTATATATTATACATTTATCTCTTACCTCTTAGGCTCTTATAGTTATTATTTTGATAGTGCTTACTGTTTTCTATCACTAATCAAACCTATAAAATTAAAATTAATTATATATCCTGATGTGATGATATTTTGATGTTCTTAACCCCATTTTCTTACTAGATTTTGGGTCTTAAATCACTATTATCACTTGTAAATATGCATTTATCATATATTTTAAGGTATTTTGCATTTAGAGTACAAAAATGGGTAAACAGAGTTAAAGAGGCAAGATGAAGCTTTGGAACACAAAGGATTTCGGCTAGATCGGATTGGATTTGAATATTTACTAGAAAAATCATGAGAGATGTCAAGAAAATCTCCTCTATTTGAGAAACCACCTGGATCATATTGAAGAGCATCAAAAATAAGGAATTTAGGTCGAAACGGAAGTGGATTTGGAGTTGCGGTTAGAAAGTTATGAAGATTTAAAGATGAGTAATGTGACAAAACCAATCAAGACCCCACCCAATCCGAACCGGATTGACCCAATTCGGACCAAAACTCTTATTTATGCATTTTAAACATATTTTGACACTATGTTTGGTTGTTCTAAGTTTTGAAAAGGGATCTAAACATTTGTTCTTGAATCTTTTAGTGAATTGGATAATTAAACTTCATTTTCTTTTATAATTTCATATTTTTTCATGCTTTTTTTTCTCTTTACATTTATTTTGCATTTCTCACCGTGATTTCTTCCATAATCATGTGTGAGTGATATTTAACTATGAGTCTTTAGGCTAATGGTAGATTAGGGAGATTGATGGTTAGGATTTGGTTCATGGGGGTTAGTAGTTAACGATTCTATAATTAGGAATAGATTTGTGGATAGGATTTGACTGGAAAATTGAATCTTAAGCTTAAATATTTAATGCACACAAAGTGTTGATGAAATGTCAATTTCAATCCTAAAGAGCAAAGCATATTCTAGCCGATGGAAGTTGATGTTTAGAGTTGTTTTGTAGGGTATTTAAGCATGAAGTTAATGATCACTATGTTTCTTGAATGCAATTGAGAAATCTTGGCATGTTTAAGAGTAATTAGTGAATGAATTAGTACCATGAAAGTAGATAAGTTTATAATTAGGGACTTAAACCACTAGATTAAAGTCTAAATCACAACTAAAGGAACCAAAATCAAACTGGTGATCTCCCTAGTGACAATTTACCTAGCTAAAGAGACTCATAGGCTTTATCATCTTGCATTTTCGTCTTTGACTTTTTAGTTGACTTTTTAGTTGACTTTTGTAAATTGCATTTTTATTATTCATATTGTTATTGCTTTATGTTTATTAGTAATTTCTTAGCTTAGACTTTTGTTTACCTTGGTCAATTGCCTTTGGTTCATCTACTTCATTTGCATTTTAGTTCATTTCTTTCAATTTCACTTAGAATGTTAGTTTAAAACCAAAATTTTGATTTGTCCTACCTTAGACTATTTCTTGTATTCTAAGTGTGTTAGTTTCAAGAACACATCAGAGAAGGTTCGCCCTAATTCTTCTCTCTCAGGCACGTTCTTCAAGACGGCCGCGGAACCCATGTTTCTCTAATGGATCGATGCCGTGATTCCTCCTCCACCTGAAGCAGAGCCTCTGCTCTCCCTCCACTGGTCCATAGCTCCTCCCGACGAGATATATTTTCAAACTTTCTCACTTCTGTGAAGATTCTTCGGCATCCATGGCTCCGGTGAAGTCAGATCACCATTCGAGGGCCTTTGCTCTGTTAGAACCGCCAGATCCACTTGCAGACACTACATTCTGTTTGACTTCGACATGGCTGGCGAAATCTATGTCCTCTCCACCGGAACCACCAGATCCTCCTGACCCACCGGATTATCGTGATTCATGTGTATGCTCCAACGTCTTTCTCATTATGAACTCTGTGTCTGTGCTAGTGGTAATGATTTCTTCTTCCAGATCTGTATGTGTGCTTTCCACTATCACCCTTCTCTCTCACAGATGCAGTCACCGTACGTTTGGTGCTCCTCTTTTGTCATGGCTTGTTTACCCACTGTGGCCATTTGCAAATGTTAACAAAGCAAATCTGCAAAATCTAGATCGTGAGGGTCCAAGTTCCATAATTTCCTCCATTAAGAAGAGATCACTTTCATTTTTTCTTCTCTCTCGAGAAGAGAAACCTTCCACCACTTTCCCTTTCTATGAGAGGTGAATTTTCTTCGTTATCAATGCCGGAAGAACAATACAACGCCATAACCGACTTGTCTTCTATTGTAATGGTTCGCCCGGGACCGGTAGAGACAATGGAGAGCATTCGGATGCGACCCGAGGTTATGGTTCTTTTCTCAAAGTCTCTTGATATGATGACTATTTCAAGGTTGGTTGATGAGTTTGAGTTGGAATTTGGTTCTTTCACGGATGTGTTCGTGTTAGAGATTTTCAACACATCTCCTAACGTTTTATCAAACTTTATTAAGTTTGTGTCTCTATCCCTAGTTTATGCTTGTTTTAAGATTTTATTTTTTAGGTTTGCTCTTCGGGTATGTCCGATTATGCACCTCTACCTTGTATTCTTTTAAGTATGAATGAAGAATTTGTGTGACAAAAAAAAAAGTGTGCTAGTTCTATTCCTTGTGAATTCTATCCTAAAGTGCTACACGCACGATAGGTTTAATTGGTAAACCTCGATTATCATATCCCATAAACTATTGTTAAATTATTATGATGACGTGTTATCAGTAAAAATTACATTAAACAATCTATTTATTTAATTTTGTTAAAAATGCTTATAAAAAATCTATTTATATTTCATTGTGTTATGTAGCCAAACTAATAAGTTGTGCCGATTCATACATCAACTACAAAATTTAGCTAATTTCATACATAGCTAACATAAATTTTCAAAAACATTCATTGACCTTAATACCAGTAATCAAATTATGTTTGTTCTTACGTGAAAGTAGCCCAAATTTTTGACATAAGAAGACCTAAAAGCAAAAATAATGAGAAAAGTAATTAAGTAAAGAACAAAGGAAAATATAAGAAACAATGCTATATATATATATATATATATATAAAATGAGCAAAGGGATTAAGTAGAGAAAAAATGATATATGATGCAATTTTAATGGTTTCATAAGCTCTAACATCTGTTGGAGAAGATACGAAAAATTTATGGATCATGGATATATACTAGCAATACTTTGAACCATATGATAGAAGTATGAATATAGTGAGAAGCGAAATATAATGATAACCTTCATTCTATATAGTATGATGCATTTTTCTTCAAAATTACATATTCATTTTTGAGTAATTTTACTATGACACTAATAACACGGTTTTCAACGTTCAATTACTTTATCGTGTATAAACACTTTAGGTTATTAATCCTCGAGGAAACTAGAACATCACACCAAGAATACAAATCATGTCTTAAGCTAAGCAAAATAGAGGTTTTGTTTTTTAAACTAAATTTGAAAGTAAATAGAAAGAGCATGAAACTATTAAAACGGTTTTAGAGATTCAAATAACAAAAACGAACTCTCGGGATAGAGGTATTCAACTTAGAGTGACTAATTATAAACTAGTGGAGTTTAAAAATCTTAAACAAGCTAATTCTTTGGTCTTAGATCACTAACCTAGACTAATCCACTTCTGTGGCACTAATTATTTCTTTAATCACATAATTATCAATAACTTTTGTTAGCAATCATGCAATCAAAGATCATTAATTATAAGCCTAACTAACCACCTATCACCTTAATCAACTATTTCCATAGGTTAAGCATGTTAAGCACTTATTATTTTGGTTCAAACATTTTAACAAACACCTTGTGCGCATGAAAATGTATAAGCTCTAAATTACCAATTCATTAGCTAATCTACCATTAAGAACACCTAATAATCAATGATCCATAACAATCCAATCATATACTCCACTAATTCACCCTTAATCATTCTAAATCTTCCTCATCCCAAGAGATCTAAGAGACTACTCACAAGCCATCATGTTAACACAAAGCAAAATGTTTAATACTTGATTAAACATGATTTTTAGTGAATATATAAGAGATTTAAAAGCAATTCCAAGATTTAAAACATCAAAGATCAAAAGTTGATACAATATTCTTGAGAGAGTATCCAAAAGAGACTCTCTAGATCTCTCTAAAACAAAACATATTCTAATTTTTAGGTCTAAAATGCTATTTATACTAAGGAAAATGCGTCATGGATCGACCCGGGATAAACCGGGTCGGATCCAAAAGTTGATAGCGGATGCATGTCGTGGCGGTAAGGTTTGGCGGCCATTTGGTCGCTAGGAATTACAACAGAACCTTCTGAGCACAAATGCAGCTGAAACCTCACAGAGGCCTGGTGTAGCGGTCTTCACTAAATGGGTTGTATCTAGTTAACCACTGACCCAAATTACTCGAGACCACCTCCATTGGAAAACTAGTTCAATTTCCTATAAATTTAATCTAGAATTCTAGAGCTAAATATCAAGGTAAGGCCTTCATATGAGTTTATCTTTCAGACACTTTGGACTGGTTCTGCTCTTGTACGTTCTGGCGGATCAGTTCTGGCGGTCAATTGACCGCCAAGATGAACATCAGAGACGCTGCTTCTTCATAATACTCCATGATGATCCTGGCGAGTCGATGGTGGTGGTAGGGGCCGCTAGTAGCGGCAATGCCTCTCGAAATCCGTTTTTCGTTTCTTTTGATCGCCTCGAATCTCACCATCACCTAAAAAGGACTCAAGAAACATGCAGTATGCAAAAAAAATGACATTATATGATCCTAAAATGTGAAACATGTAAATGCATGATTCAAAAACCTATATACAACTCTAAGTGATATGAAAAGAAAAGAAATGCGGTCAAAATGAATGCATCTTGAATGTAAAACCTATAAATATCAGACACATTTGATAATAATCTATAATTTTACAGTAGAACTGTAAACCCAAAAAACTAAAACCCTAACCCTAAAAAATAAATTTAAAATCCTATTCAAGATTCAAAACTCGAAATTAGTGTATATATTTTTTGGTTTGGTTAGAATTTATATATTTTATGGGTTTTATGTAGAATCCGCAATAATTTTTGTTTCAACCCGTTTGTCCTCTACACCATATATGTTTCCCGGCAAGATGTATGATACCACGTCCAAATCCATATACTCCTATTGCTTACGTACTTTGCAATTATTGTTATGGTTTTTTTAAAAAAATTTACATACGAGTGAGCAATAAAAAGAGAGAGATAATTTAAAGACCATGTCTGAAATCGATATTCAGCTCAGCAATAAGGTATAATAGGCTAAAGAAAATAAATTTGCAAAGTAAACTAAAATCAGGCGACAATATATACCTACGAAAATATTAGGAATATTATATATCATGTGGAAAAGGATTGGATAAATGTTTGGTATAATGATGGGAGCAAAAAGATTTTTACGACACGAGCACATAAATAAAGCTATTGAAAATCGCATTCAACGAACAAGATTCATATAACCTGTCAATATATGTGTATATTATATATTATTAAGTAAGCTAAATGAAAAAGAATTATCTTATATTTTTTTCATTGAATGTAAATTCACAATGACATGTATGTATACATGCATGTATATGTATGTGACAAGGTCAAAGCTTTGAATGAATGAGATGAATATGGCGGATAAAATCGTTTGTGGCTTATATCATTTTTATTTACTATTTTTCCGTTTTAAATTAGTTATAGTTTTAGAGTTAATTTTCGTTTCAAATTAGTTGTCGTTTTAGGTATTTAATGCAGATATTTGGTAAAATTTTCAAATTTGTCCATATTATGTTAATGTTTTGACCAACAAAATCAAATCAAATATAAATTAATTAAAAATAAAACAGAAAAATCAATTATTTTTTTAATCTACATAAAATAATCTGCATGCCGACCCGCATACCCGTTAAGTTTAGCGGAGTGGGTATGGATATTCGATTTGGTGTCCGCGGTTTGAAGTAGTCGACCCGCGGCGGTCTGAATAAATGGCGGACGACCCGCGGCGGTCTGAATAAATGGCGGTCACCGGCGGACACGGATCAAACGGATGCGGAAATATCCGTGTGACAGATCTAAGAACGATAATTAATATAAAACGGAATTAGCATTTATTAGTTGTAATTTGTAGTTGTGGAGTTAGAAAAAAATAATAATAAAAAAAAAAGAAATCATCGCAAACTAACTACAAACCGTTTTTACATAAAAAAAATAAAGTTAAAAAAAATACATTTGTTTTAATTTCAGTTTTTAGAAAAGATAAAAACAAATGTTTTTTTTTGTCATGTTAAAAAAATTGATGTCTTAAAACAATCGTAATTATTCTAAAACTAACTACAGATCTACAACCAAAACTAACCTTAAGATTGTTAAACATCAAGTGTTATGATTTATGAATTATAAAATTAAAAATAAATTAAAAATAACTGTTAGAATTTTTTTGTTATGACCTCTCATAATCTTTAAATATATATATATATATATTCAAATAATATAATATTTTTAAACTCTCGCGTGTGTGTATATATATATATATATATTGAAATTTTCTGTCTCCTTTTTAATATGTTGTTTATTTAATATTATTAAAGAGACATGATGTAAAATAATAGAAGGTGGAGGTTGGTTTAAATTTTGCATTTCTAGTAGAAAAATTATTTTTTCAGCACGTTAAGGGGGAAGAATATGAATGTACTAAAACCGTGCAAATTATTTGACCATACAGGCTAACCTTATCCTTTAACCTAGCTATGCTTTTCTAAAATAACATGGGTTGAAATTTTTAAGAAGGAGAAAAAGGGTCTTGCCTTTTTTTTTTTTGTCATCTAGATTTTAATTGAAAATTCTGAAAATAAATTGAACCCGGGGAATAAAAAGAAAATAAGCGCAAATATGAAGATAACCTAATGAAATAAAGTTCAAAAATATTTATAGCTGAGAAAACTAAGCTAAACGTAAAATGCAAAAAATGAAAAAGAAAGTCTTGTCATTTACCCTGTTCTTTTAAAAAAGAAAGTCTTTAAAAAAAAACAAAAAACAAAAAAACCCTCCACTTTGAATCTGATTCAGTGAAGTATTTATTTATTTTCCAAGGAAAACAATTGACATACGGGTCAGTGCATAAGGTAATAGCCATGTTTAAAAAATCGTGAGACGCTAGTCGGGCGGTTGGTATGTGCCTAGCGCTTAACTATATAATTGAAGATTACACGGGGATTAATCGTGGATTTTTTTAAAAGCTTTTAAGTTTTTATTTATTTAATTTATATCTTAAATTAGAGATATGAGGTTAAATAGTTCTAGTTTCACATAAATGTTGAGAATTTACGTTGGTTTGGTGGTATGTTGATGTTAGACAGAGTTAGACTTCGCAGGTTCAAGCTTCATTTTCCGTTTTTCTATTAATGAAGGGTAAAATGGTAATTTGACCATTATCTTCATCTTTGAGCTTGCGATTTTTTCATAATTAGGGTTATGACCGCTGTTCGTTTTTGCTCTGATAGTCACCATTTTCATCTCATTTTTCACTTGGATTTAACAAAAAATGAAAGATTTAACATAAACCATCAGTTTCTGCATATAAATCAACCGAAATCTGAGTTTCAAAATTTTTTCCACTTTTATTTTTTGATTTGGGCAAATCGCGGCGGTCTCCTACCGATGAGCGCTTAACCACCACCTAAGCGGCCGTGGAGCCCGCGTTTTAGAACGTGGGGTAGTAGTATTCATCCAAAATGGAATAAAAGGGATTATATGAACAACTAGATTTGTACCCGCGGTATACCGCGGATCAATTATTTGAATATAAATTATATTTGTTTTTATGTTTTATTGTTAATAAATATTTTTATTTTGTTTGTATAATTTTAACTTGATTTTTTATAATGTTTATAAATATTTTTATTTGTAGTTTTTATTTATTTATTTATTTTTATAATATATCTAACGTACTTTCAACATCAAATTATTTTATTTCTCTATAACAATAGCAAATTTCTGTTATTTGAATCAAACATACGCCAAATGAATTATGTTCTATACTCTCATTCAAACAATTTATACTAAATCGTACCGAATTAAATATTAAGTTAAACTGAACTTAGAAAAAACTAATACAATTGTCAATCATACGTAATTTTCAGTCATATCTAAACCTATTTTAATATTTAGTAAGTAGTTCTAAAATTGAAAATATTAATTATATTTCTTATTATATATTTTATGATCAGTTCTCCTTGTCTTAAACCTGCCCATTTTGGGACAAAAACCCGTATTGTCCCGTACTTGTCGGAAACTTTCCAGCATATAATCGATCATATTCATATAATTATCTATTTCGGATTGATTATTTTAGAATTTTTAATCTATTTGTATTTAAAATAACTTTTATATTATTATTGATTAATCGATATTATATAGTTTTAGTATTAATAGTATTTTAAACTTAATATTTTAATAGAATTAAACCGAATAAATATTTTAAATTTTAAATATTATTTTAAATTATTTCAAATAAGTATCAATTAAACCGGATATGTTTTTAAAACATTTGTATTTAAAATCATTTTGATCTTTTTTATAATATGACTTTGAACTGTTGCACACAATATTTAATCGATGTGGGACTTTTAAATTATTTTAACTAATGAACTGGATAAAACTAAATAAGATTTTTTAAAAATTTGGACGCATGATAAATCAAGTTTCTTGCTCATTCGTATTTAAAATCATTTTTGTGTGTTTTATAACATAAGTATGAACCATTGTCCAAAATTTTAGCCAATGTGAGATATGAAACACATTTTTTTTCTTTAATTGAGTAATATATGTCCGTTTTTTAAATTTTGAATCACAATATATGGAGAAAAAAAATAATTTTTTATTAATTATATGTATTATATAATAATTTTAAATAATTTGAAAATAAGATCTAACAAATATGATAGGAGAATCATAATTCATAGTATTAATATTACAACATTGGATAAGGAAATAAATGATAAAAAGGAGAAAGAAAAAATCCAAATAAAGTGTTTAATTTAATTTTGTTGTAACTAATATTTCCTTTTATGGGTGTTTGGATATAAGATTAACTATAAAAATTTTAAATTTTTAATTTTAGAGTGTTTGGAAACACCCTCTAAGATTGGGTCTTTTTTAATAGTTTAGTAGATTAAATATAATGCACTACCATCAAATGTCAATAATCATAACTAAAGTTCGTCTAGGTCAGTAGGCTCTCCCGGAGATATTAATGGCTCCACTGAGCTTATATATGCAATTAAATACTGATTTTCTTTCTTAAGGAATTTTTAGAACATTTTTAATACTGGAGTACATTTTTAAAGATAAAAAATAAAAATGGAATCTTGTTTGTGTTGTGTGTGTGATTATATTTGGTGCTCTTTCGAACGTGGCACTTTCTAGTTTGATGCTAACGATTTTGGGTAAGATTGTGTCTTCTCTTTTCTTAAAGAATAAAGATAGTCTTCGTTGAATCATAATGTGCTCCAAAACTTTGATTGTTGTCTTTTTCCCTAAAAAATTCTGATTTCTTTATATATATTTCCCCATTTAACTTTCCTATTGTTGATATTTTATTTCCCTACTTAAATCAGAAAGTCTGTTCATTTAGGTGTTGGACGAATAACGATAAAACATCGTAAAAGAAGAAGAAGCGATCAAAATGGAGTTGTCATAAATAAGTTGTCTTAGTCTAATAGCTTCAATTTGAGGTGGAAGTAGCCATATTATTTTAGGGCAAAAATTGACTTCCCTCAAACATGAATTTACTAATCATTTTCATTTGATCAGAGGCATTCACATAGTTTCCCCGAATCCTCATTAATCAAAAAAAAATAAAATAAATCGAGTTGTCATAAAAAAAAAGACTTCCAAAAATAAAAAAATCGCCTTTTCTTCTTCTTTTACTACGTACAAAAGAAGAACAATGGATTTTATAGCTTTATGCCAAACCAAATCCTAAACACTAATCATTTATCAAGGGACTTCGTAATTCTATTTCAGCTTTAATGATGATACGTTTCAGTTGCCCTTTTTATTTTAATTATGCTAAAATAAAAATAAAGATGAGTACATGACTTTAAAGATGCTTATATTAAGCAAGAAAATACTGTATATGACTATGTTAATAGTATGATATGCGAGTTGATTGATCCAATAAATGAACAAGATCTCTGGTAGTTAATTATCTTGCACATCTCAATCCTAATTGATGTGTTAATCATCGTGTTACCTAAAATATTTTAAAAAAAAAAAAAGGATAAAACTTTCTTTAAAGAAACAAACAAAAAAACAAACAGAGGAAAAGGTTACAAAGTAAATGATGATTTTACTATTTTACTATTCATAGCATTTGTAGAGTTTTCCCATTTCCACATTTTTGTAAAGTAGCTCTGCTGTATATTTTGGAAGTGTTAATCTACTAATACTTTTTTTTTTGGATAATAATCTACTAATACTTATAAGTGTTTTTTTTCTTTTTGTAAACTAGGAGGTTCTGATTTTTTTACCACTCGACTAATCTCTCTAGAATGAGTGTAGCCGTCGAGTAGCCCATTGACTGAACTTTCTAATGGGCGTAAAGCGTGACACCATTTCGACTAGCCAAATAGAGTGATTTTAGATAATTCTGCACTTGAGAGGAATCGATCCATGATCTACACCAATATTGTAATTTTTTTCTCAAATGTGAGAACCACAAGACCACCACCACCTGGTTTAAGTGTTGATGCTTATTATAAAAAAAAATTCTATTATACTTAAGTGTTTATGTTTCTGCTATTTGATCTTAAAATTATTCCGTTATTCTATCATTCATCTGATAAACCAGATAAATCGAAGTTTTCCAAAACTAAATGTCGGCAAGATAGCATTTCACTTTTATTTATATGTGAAGGCTAAGTCTAGGGAAAGCGCTGGAGCAGTCAGAGGGTTTCAAGCTGTCTACCCACAGTCCATAAAGAGTGTGTTAATGTAAAGAGATCATTTTAGGGACAATTGGCGAAATAACCAAATATCAGCGAGATATTGGAAAAATGACTATGGTGTCAGATTCGTTAAGAAAATAACCTTTTCATAGTGTAGAAATGACAAAAATGCCCTTCGTACATAGGTGGGAGAGTAGAATGTGGGCCACGTAGTTTCTGCTAGGGGGACAAGAAAATATCACGTGTCAGAGATGTTTGATAACTTGACATTATTGGGACATGTTTTTAACTTATATTACATGTAATTTTAGGAACAGTTTTGAATGTATGACTTTCGTCGCTGACGTAGCGCTTACAATTGGACTGTCATTACGTTGTATCTGTAGGAAGCACGAAATAATAAAAGAAAACAACAGGTGAATCTTTATGTAATAGTACCTAAGTAGTCATATAGAACCCAATGGATACATGGCCACCTGTTTTATAATAATCGATGCAATCTTGATGTAATTGTTTGTGCCATATTGAAATACCCCAATATTAGAAGTTTCAATGTGACAAACACATACACTATAAGTACCCCTAAAGTAGGAAACTAAACCCTACATACTAATATAGAACCCAAGAGGTATGAATGAAAACTCAAATCATAACTGTAACTACACTTACCATGTTAAGCACATACACTATAAATACCCCTAAAGTAGGAAACTAAATCGTAAGTACTAAAGTAGGAACAGTTTTGAATGTATGACTTTCGTCGCTGACCTAGCGCTTACAATTGGACTGTCATTACGTTGTATCTGTAGGAAGCACGAAATAATAAAAGAAAACAACAGGTGAATCTTTATGTAATAGTACCTAAGTAGTCATATAGAACCCAATGGATACATGGCCACCTGTTTTATAATAATCGATGCAATCTTGATGTAATTGTTTGTGCCATGTTGATATACCCCAATATTAGAAGTTTCAATGTGACAAACACATACACTATAAGTACCCCTAAAGTAGGAAACTAAACCCTACATACTAATATAGAACCCAAGGGGTATGAATGAAAACTCAAATCATAACTGTAACTACACTTATCATGTTAAGCACATACACTATAAATACCCCTAAAGTAGGAAACTAAATCGTAAGTACTAATATATAACCCAAGGGGTATGAACGAAAACTCAGATCATAACTGTAACTACACTTACCATGTTAAATACATAGCCACATGTTTTATACCAATTGTTGCAATCATGATGCACGTGTTGGGGCCATGTTGCTAATATATGGAATACATGTCTTAACAAAATAATTGTAATATTAACGGTATCCATATTAAAGTGTTTAGTAATGTTATAATTATATAATACAAGTGGCATAACAAAATACATGCAATCTTCATAAAAACCATGTTATAGTAACATAATATTGTTGATGTTGACATGTAATATTTCTTTTTTTAACATGCTATCTTTTTATATGCCGAGCTATTTTTTCTGATATTGTGCTGTTTTTTTCAAGAAGAAGATACTTTTATAGATGTCACTATAATCCTTTCATATTCGGTGTAATCTTCAAGTATTTTTTATTTTTATTGTTAAATGACTTGATCCTTTTCACACTTATTTTCCCTAAATTTTCACTGTTAGAGACGGAAAAGAATGAGATATTCATTAAAATGTGAAATGAAGGGCACTAAATCTAGCAAAAAAGATTTTCCAGATCCGTCACGGCGGAAATCAGAAAGAGAGAGATAGAAAGAGCGAGAGAGAGAGCAATCCGACAAAGACGAATCATAATTCATGCTTCTTCTCCACAACCAATTTTTAAGAAAGAGAGAAAGAGAAAGTAAAAAGAAAAACAAAAAGAGAGAAAAAGGGAGAGTGAGAGAGACATAGTTTGTCGGCTCAAACGTAAGGACCAACTCTGACATGCACTATTGAGAAAAAGTTATTTGCCTAAATACTTTTTGTTTTATAGTCATCTAGTGCAATTTTCAATCATTTTACTAATATAACAACTGTTGAAACAAAATAAAAAGAACAAATAAAATCCAATACGGAAAAATCAGAAAAAATTGCTGTATTCCACTATTTTCTTAAAACACCCTTTTTGTATTTATCTTTTCCCTTCTTCTTTTACAACAAACAACATCATTTTGATACTATTCTTCGAAACTCTTGACACTTATCGACACATGTTTAAAAGCTGAATATCAAAACACATCGATATTAATCATTGTAATTTTATATATTATTTACGTTTTGTAATTTTTTTTAAAGAAAATGTGTGTTTAATGTTAATCTAAACGAGTAAACTGACACTAGTATTTTTAATTATCTTCGTCAAACCTTTTACTTTCAAGTAACGAAAGAGATGTGGTCGTCACCTGATTCGGGAAATTATTCTATAGCTTTACTATTAAAAGTAGACCCTTGACATTCGGTTAACATAAATTGGACACATGATTTTCGTATGGCCATATATTTAATTTTGATAAAATTCCAAGAAAATATGATCTTTACGTGTCGGGTCATTGACGTATATATAAATTAATAATTAGTTGCCAAAAGAGCATAAAATGAAAATTAGCACAAAACTATTCATCACTATTTTTTTATTTTTTAGTCATCGCTATTCTGTGTTCATGTAGGCATGACCACAATTACGATTATTACGATTATGGTTAGTTAATCACCGATTATAAACTTTAACTTTAATTATTTAATATACGATTACGGTTAAAAATAATTATGGTTAAAATAGTTACGATTATATACGGTTAAATATAATTTATGTTTAATGATCATGATACAAATTAATATTCTTGACATTTTTGAAAAAATGAATTTAACTTCTATTGAAAAAAATAAATATGATATATCAACTAATATTTATTATTATAATTGAATTTATATATATTTTGTTTAATTTTTAAAAGGGTTACGGTTAGAATTTTACAATTAACCAACAATTTTTATACGATTACGGTTAATTAATGGTTACAATTAACTAAATCTATTATATTTTTACGGTTAACGGTTACGTTTTTAACCATTTTATACGGTTATAGTTTGCTTACAATTGAATAAGATATGATTACAGTCCGATATACGATTACGATTAGATTTTGGTCATGTCTATGCTCATCTATACAATGTTCACTTGAATTATATATTAAGTTTAATGAATTATCAAAGGTGGAGTGACCTAATGATAGTACAAAATTTTGGTTTTTTAATGCTTTGGGTTTAATCTCTTTCTAAGATGAAAATGCATTTTTAAATCAGATTCAGAATGAACTGGTATCGAAAAAAACTACGCGGATAAAAAAAATAAGTTTAATGAATTACTAAAACGTGCTTAATTGCCTCCAGGTTGACAGATCCATATAGAAACGATTTTATAATTTTCTTCAAATAGTGTAAGTTTGTAACATGATAACATCTCTACAACAACAACAACAACAACAAAAAAAAAAAAGGAAAGATAATATATCTAGGGATAATATATACTCTTCCTAGCCCAATGAGATCGGTAATGTTCGTTGTTCACTTCAGTCAAATTAGGGTTTATATGAACTAATTAAGGCTATATATAGGGGTAAATATGTATGTAAGCATTATAAAAATGTAAGGGCCTAAGGGGAGTTCTTCATTAGTCAAAGTCTCTTTTTTTTTGGATAAATAAAGTTTCAAAGTTTTTATGAGCTTATATTTCAGTCGGACTAAACAAAATGAGCACATAAAGTTGTCACTAAATGTTGTAAAAGCAATATGTTGTTTCCTTTTTGCATGTTCTATAAAAGACCATGTATTATTAAGGTTAAAAACTTTTGCATGTTCCTTAAAGCAAAGACTCTAAAATCTCGATAGTACTCGATAAATCTAAACAGGTTTAATTTGATGGGATAAACTTTCTTTGTAAAATGTAAATAAATGATCACTGTTTAAAATCTTCACGAAGTAATATTACTAAAAGGTAAATTTATTCTAGTAAAAAAAGATTCAAAAAGCTCGAGAGCCTCTGGTACACATAACTACAAAAGTATTAACTGAATGCGTGTAATCATATACAAATGTTCTAGTAAAGCGAAGCATCCCCTTACAAGTTACAATGCGTTGGCCATCAGTGCTACCAAAAGGATACATTATCTTTGGTTGTCATCGGTCCAAAAAAATTCGAATATCCATATATAATGGTTCTTAGCAAAACCAACAATAAAAATATAGTACCCGTTCAAAACAAAGCAAATATCAATTTTAGGAAGTGATGATTATGATCAGTATACTATATAATACATATCATATTATATCATAAATCTATATTTTGTGTACCTTTATAATAGATAGAAAGAGTTATAAAAAAAGACTAATTTAACATAAACATATAACTTAATTTTCATAGGAAAAATGTTAATTATTAACACTAGATTTTTAACTAGTTAGATTGTTGACAAAAGAAAGTGTCGACAGATGCTAGAGCATCTTCGGTTGGTACGAATTAATGTCCCACCATAAGTTTAGTTCATTACTACAGTTTGCGATTATTTGTCCTTTTTCGAAAGAACACCTCATGAATCATGTAAACATACACAAAACGAATCATGGTTGTTTCATACTTTGTTCTTCACTCGTAGTAATTAGGGTCCAAGAAATAATGACTACACATCATTATTATATTTCCTAACATATTTTAACCAAAAGAGGTGACGGAGTACCACTCAAAGATATTCTTAAAAGTACAACATTTTTGTCTCTCTTTTTCGAAATACCATAGAATTTTCAGAATTTTCTTCATAATTAATAAATTATTTCACACTCACTTATACTTTTGTGTAAAATTAGTGAAAATATGAACAATATGGGAGGTGGAGCAGGTAACTGGAAGCACACAAAGTTACTGAAATAAAGGAGATGATATGTTGGAACAAGAAGGGATTAGTGAGAAAAAAAAAAAAAAAAAAAAAAAAAAAAAAAACCAAACAAGAAGGGATTTGTGAAGTGGCACTAATAGCTAACGTAGATTTGGAGTCATCCAAATCAAACAACTAAAACTAGAGTTTCTCTCGACCCTGCCGTTGTAAGGACGGTAATAACTAGAGTTTTTAATAATTAAAAAGGTTGTAAGGACGGTAATAGGTTTAGCCGTTGATAAAAAAGAAATTTTTTTTTTTCAATTTTAGAAAATAATTTATTTTTCTGTTTTGGAGAACAAGTGTGCGACTTGTTTAGATTAAGAATGGTTTAGTCACACACTAAAAAGATTTTCTAAGGCTATATGTGGAATTAACTAAAAGTATGTAAAATATCCTAAAGATTAATAATAAAAATTGAAACTTTCCTAATATTGTAAATTTCTTGTGTTGTGTTGAATTTGAATATCAATCTTCTTTAAGCATTTTTTGGCCTTCATATGTCTATTATAGACTTTACTTTTGTTTATTAGTATAGCTAAATATGATGCGCGAGAAAAATTATCGCACTCACCATAAAATGTTTAGTTTTTATAAAAAGAAACCTCCATCGTATCTATGTTTAGCCTGAAACAAATTTGTGAAGTTGATAAACAAGAAACTTATAGTTCCTTTCCAATATTTAATTCCAAGATTTAATAGTTTTATAATCCTTCACGAATTATAATGCATTTGACAACTTTTTTTGTATCAGTTTCCACTATCTATGGTTTACTTATTTGAATCCATATTTTCCGTACGAAGATAAGTAAAATAAGAACAAAATATCAAAACGAGAGACAGGATCGAGACAATGAGACGTCATCCATAATTTTTAAACGATGCTGACACAAACGCACAAACATACTAATGTTTATCTTTTTTGTTTTCCTTTAGAGGATACCATTTTAAGCATACAACCAGAGCAGTTACTGGAGCACTAAATATAAAGCTAGACCCACATGCACAGGCGGATCAAAGAGAAAGGATTGTGATGAAGTTGCCGAACCAAGCAGATGTCAAAATGTTGCCGAACCAAGTTGGTATGTATGAGAGTTGTGATGAAGTTGATGATGTTGTTGTGCGAACTGTGGGACGATCAAAGCTTGAAAAAAGTTTGCTGCTGAAGATTTATTGAATTTCGCGAATAAGTTGATTTTGAATGGTGACCGCGTATTTGGTAATGTTGAAAGTGCGGATGAAGGATGCGGTATAGTTCAACGGTGTTTCGTGCATTTTTTTTAGACAATTAGGTATTATTTATAGTGCGTTTTTGAAGTGCGGTTTTTATCTAACACACAAAAACACATATAAATCAAAATCCGCAATATTTTTTTTTTAAACCGCAAATTTTCAAAAAAAAATCTTGATTGGTATTTATAATGCGGTTTAAAAAAAACTGTTTTAAATTCCGTTTTTTAATTGTCACCATTGGGATCCATAAGTTAGGTAAGAGGCCATATATAGATGCGGGAAATTTTATGAAGTCGAATAAAAATCAAATCCTCGTACAGTACAAATATTCCATACAGATTAGAGAATTTATCGACTTTTTGGGTAGGCTTCTGTTTTTTTTTTAATATAGTCAATAGCTTCAAGTATTTAATTGTCAAAATAAATAAAAACATTAACCTATGTAGTGGTTACCAACATATATACATTCATGTACCGACTTGTCAGAAGAAGAAATTCCACTCTTCCTTTAAGCTTATCCATGTTAATAATATACATCATTGACATCAAAGTTAAAGCCCCGGCTCCCCATAATTTTTAATAATTAAATATATCTTTGTAGTTCATTTTAATACGCTAATTATTTATAACCTAAGCAAATGACAAAATTACATTTCATACCCGAAAAAAAGAAGCAAAAAAAAATACATGAACCAATTATTGTCGCATACAAATGCAACTTTAAAGGCATATTCATTCAATTCGACAACACAGCAAACATGAACCAATTATTATAGTTTATAAGCTTTTTCTTTATCGCAGGCAACTACTTGAACTTGACTATTTTAACCAGGGAGTCTTAATCCAGTTGAATACTTGTATCAAAGGGTATACACATTAGTCTGAATTAATGTGATACTTTTAGGTTTTGATAAGAAGGGTTAAACGCATTGGTCTTCTTTGAAAACTCCATTTCTAAATGCGTTCAACCCTTGTTTGATATTTTTTGCTTTTAAAATTTGCTGTATTAATTTAGGGCTGGGCAAAATAACCGTAACCGAAGAAACCAAAACGAACCAAACCGTAAATTAGTCATTCGGTTCGGTTTCGGTTTTGTTTAAAACCCCATTCGGTTACCATTATCAAAAAAATTTTGTTTCGGTTTGGTTTCAATTTAAAACCATAAAACTGTTCGGTTTTTTGAATTTACTTTTTAGACATGCTTAGATAGATACTTTAGTTACATAGTTTAAATAAATTTAACCAAAATATTTTAAATACGGTTGCGCACTAAAAAAAATATATACAAAAACTCTAGATAGATATACATTTTATATATAATCTAAGGTTTTTGGTCATTCATTCACTATTTATTAGAGTTTCATAAAATTATTCTCGTAAGCCACATCACTAGGTTTGACTCTATTCTCTTTATTTTTCCACTATAATCGATTTTGAGTTTTGATTTTTCAATTTTTCGTTTTTGATTTATATATGACTTACAAACTCAATGTTTTGATTTTAAGTTTTTAATTATTATTTTTAAACAATCAATATAATCTACAAAAACCGAAACCAAATCCAAAATAAACCGAACTGAATTAATTTCGGTTAAAACCGTTAAAACCGTAAACCAAACCGAACCAAACCGTATTTCAATCGGTTTCTAAATGGTTTTATTTTTTATAAAACTGTAAAACCGAAAAAACCGAACCGGAACCAAATCGTAAACCGGAATGCCCACCCCTAAGTTTAAAACACTTGGTCAGACTTCGCAAATGACAAAGCCACAACGCAACAATACAAAATTTTAGTCTAGTGGTTTTTACTAACCAGGAGGTTATGAGTTCGAGTCCATTTGAAATCAGTGATGTACGTTTTAAATGTGGTATTATCAACGGCTGGTCTCAGATATCGAAAGAGATTAAAGGTTAAATATTAAAACTCATACGAATTATCGAAAAAAAAAAAAAAAAACATAATGAAAACATAGAGCGACCAGACAAAACTCGAAATCAAAACTAAATTCGAATGGTATATAAACGCAAATATATGTATCAAGACTGGGCTTAATACTGGCTTGGGCCAACACAAACAACAAATCAAGTGATCGTTACTGATGTCCTTCACATGATCCATGTGAAAGTGCCTCATAAGATAAGTAATGTTGTATTAGTTAGGTAAGAAGTTTCATGCATTTGACGTCTACAATGAATGAAATCATTAAAAAAAAAAAAACAATGCATGGCATTATCTCAATTCTTTTAACATGAGTTAAACGAAATGTGTTTCAGAATGCTGAGCTGTGTTGTATACGACATTATCTCATGGGCTTTTCATGGCTCATTTGTGCATGAGAGTTAACTCTTTTATTAATCCATGAAGTCCATTTACTTTAAAAAAAAAAAATTAATATTAAATTATATTCAAAGAAAATATCATTTTTATATCAGATGTTGCTTTTGGTTTGATAGTTCAAACTGAAAAATAAATTTTACAAGATTTTAGCTTCGAGAGTCTATTTACGATATATATGGGAAATTTTTGTTCGTCTATATATTGGCAATATCCCTTACAAGATGTATTTGTTTATCTAACCAGGCAACATCGTACGTTCGTATTTTTAAAAATATACTTATATTCTAATTCATAGATAAATTCGAAAACTCTTAATTAATACATGTAACTTACAAGATGCACGATGCTTTATTAAGTTCACTTTTAGTATCTGATTTGTTAGCATGTCGCATTCCACGTTGGCTCGGTTTGTTGTGCCAATGAAACGACATTCGAATGTTGTTGGTGTATCGTTAAGCCAAAACATTTGTACCCAAATCTAAAGAATGTGCGAGGATCTCCAATCATGTATTTCTAATATTAATTTTTATATTATATAGTACGAGTAAGTAAACCAATTGGTAAAATTACTTTGGTTACATTGATTGGCATGTCATTACTCTAAGTCTCTAACAACAATATATGTTTTCACAAAAGTCGTATTTGGTTGGTTTTTGTTTGCACTAGTACAACAGTTAGTTGATTTATGTAGTTTGGTCGGTCCCACTTTTCAGAATTAGCTGTAACAAGAAACAAAATAACAAAGAATTCAAGTATGAAAAAAACATTATTTATGTAATCTTTTACGACTTGTTTATAAATATAACTTAAAATTGTTAATTTTGTTGAAATGACACTAATGAAGTATAATGATGTGGAATTATTGACGGCAGAGCGAGCCGGCCAACCCCTTACTAAATTAGAGATTTTCTAAATTGGAGAAAAAAAAACTAAAGTATGCTTTTAATAGTGCAAGATTAACCATGATTTATAGAAAATTAAATTAAATTTTGATCTATAGAAAGTTCTCTACTTAATCTTGATACTGTAGTCATTAACAGTGTACCAACGATATACTGTATATATATTTTTCATTATTCAAGAAACATATTTTAATGTATGAAGAAAATAGCTACTGAGTACTGACAAGAGATAGCATTTTTTTTTTTCATGTAAAAATGCTATCCTTTAATCCATTTGTTTGATTAACAACAGTTCAAATGGAAGTAGATTTTGATTCGTATTAAAAAAAATCTAGTTCAATATTTTTTTCTTCTTCTCAATTTCATCTTTTATAAATTATTATTTCTGCGGCAAATTTTAAATAAGCGTTCTTTTTGTCTTTACATGATTTTGGCTATCTACTAGAATAATTTGAATAATACTAATAATTCTAGAACATGTTTTATACATTTTTTCCTGAATTATCCAGTAAAATGTAAAATAACTTAATAAGTCAAAATGTTTTTCTCTTTTTATTTGATAAAACCTTTCTCTTTTTGTTGAAACACAATGAATGACAATAGTAGAATACATAAAGTTACTTTATTATATATGTACAAACATAAAACAAAAAGTTCGTTACAGTATTCATAACCAATTCCGAGAAAAGTCAATGTAAACTACTTGACATGGGTTTGAAATATTTAATTCCTATATAAATTGAATTTTCCTATCAAAGATGGAGTTCATTTTGTGTATCTATTATATAAAGACTGAGTTAGTCTCACAAGAGGTTGACACCTCAGCACCCCTCTCCATAACACATCATCATAATTGTTTATTATTATTTAATAATTTATGTTTTATAAGAGTTAATACATCATCACTCTTTTCCATGACACATTTAATCATTTATTTATTATTTTAAAATTTTCAAAATTTAATTTGTTAAGTATTTCAAGAGTTAAAGTAAAAAGAATTTTTTTTAAATAATATATATTCTACCATTTTAAATTTATGTGCTTTATAATTATCGGTTAATAAAAATATATGTACATTTTTCTAAATACTCTAATCTACTATCGGTTTTCATCTATTAACGATAATTATAATATTTTTTTCTGACAAGATGGACATGGGAATGAGAAAGTATACATAGACTGGGTTATTAGAGTTTTGAAATTTTTTTAATTATTTTTCATGGTTGGTGTCATTTTCTAAAGGCATTGTGAATTATGATATTTTTACAATAAAATAACAAAAATCTAGATTTTCATTATATCATGTTTTAAGCCCTTTGTGAATTGTTATATTTTTATAATGAAGTTAGAGGATAAATCGATTAATTCACAATGACTTTATCTTCCAAAGAAAAAAAATCAAACATGTATCATATCTATAATATAAAAAAAACACTATAACGAAGAGATCATTTAAAAAAATACTACAGTTCATTTCTATTTTCAGGACAAACATGTTAGGATATTTTTTCTAAAAAATTTCCAATTTTTTTTAAACTTAAGTTATTTGAATTTTTTTTAAACAACATATTAAAATACAACAAAAAAAACTATAAAACTTATAATCAAAATAATATACATGTTATTTAAATTATTATATTAATTATAATTTAAAAATATATAATAAAATGTATCCGCGTGTCCACGCGGGTATCACCTAGTTTATGTAACATTAGTACATTAGAGCATCTCTATCGGTTGAAGTTTATATGAGTCTCTATTTAATATAATAATATTATATTATTATTAATATAATTGAATTTTTGAATGAAATGTTAAATGAGAAATATGAATCAACCATTAATAAGGTATAAGTGGAAATACTTTTTTTCTGGTGAAAATGTTAAATTTTATACTAATTTTAATTTGAGACAAAAGTTACAGGGAAAACAAGAAAATGAAAAGAACAAAAACTAAAGAACCGATAAAAACAAATTAAACAATAGATGCAAAGGTGACAGACCAAAAGATACGAAAATGATATACCCACGTCCAAATGAACAGAAAACTCGACAAAGAAACATCCCAAACAAAGCATGTAGCTCAAACCAACGCGAATATGCCATAATCCCGAAGAATTGGAGTCCTCATCCTCAAAGTCGTATTGAACCAAACTTCGAAGCCTGCACAAACCTCAAAAGAAAGGATGGCTACGACTTCTCACACACGCAAAAACGCAAAAACTAAGAGCATCTCCATCAAAGGTATCTACTTTAGATACCCTCTATTAAATTATTTTAAAAAATAAAAAGTGAGAGAGAGAATGGGAGAGAATCTCTTATTAAGAAATCCTCTAGCCACTTGTCATATTTTTATTGATTTACATATTTATTTTAAATTTAACTTTAAATATATAATTGAATTATATAAAAATATTAATATTTTAATGGGAAAAGACTCAAATGAGTCTCTAAGGGCATGTACATCGGTGTAGAAACTATTTAGAGTTTCTTATTAATATAATATTAATATATTTTGGTAAAGTTAAATTATATAATTAAATTTTAATATATTTAAAAGATGGATCAATCATAAAAGGACAAGTGTGCTGATAGTCTCAAAAGAATCTCTAAAGAGTTCTTGTTTGAGAGACGTCTCCTTACTTCTCTCCTACTTTTATAATTTTTAATTATTTTAATATGTTAGAGACTCAGTCAGATACGACCGATGGAAATGGCCTAACCAATGTGTATGCTCTAAGGCGGACTAACATACTTTCGACGGTACGAAAGCCTTTTTGGGTATCGGATAATTGCCTTCGACCACCATTTCCAGATAAAAATACTGCAAGAATCATCTCCCACAAAAAATGAGAGCCGCCATAACTGAAGCGCCACCTCTATTCAAACACCTAACTCCCTCTAAGTCGGACGTGGAGCAAACCACCAAACCACTTCAGAATCGAAAACAAAGCCTCTGAGACCCAAGCCGGGACAAGAAATCTCGGTGAAGTGGAAAGGACCACACCGGAAACTCAAAAACAACAACTCGAAAATGGAGATACTTTCTCTCATGAGTCTTTCAAACAAGAGACATTTGTACTTTTTTCTTTTTATTTTATTTTAATAAGAAGTCTTTCACTTAAACTCCACATGAAACTCTTCTTACTCCCTCAAATTCATAGGCCGGATAAGATGAAGCGCGCATGCTTCGGCTTAGTTAAGTCATAATTAGCACGTACAAGAAAAATGGTACAAATTCCATCATATTATCACAAAGTCAAAGATTTGGACGTTAAGTTTTGAAAATTTAATCAATAATATGAAGAGAAAATAAACGAAAATAAAAATAAAATAAAAGCATGCTCGTTGGTGTAGTGTAGGTGTGTGGAAAAAACAGCACATAGACAACGTTTGATTGGTTCGATGTGCCGTAATATGTCCCATCCATTTTTCTACTAAGATGTGAGTCATGTGACAATGATGTGGTATTGTGGTTGATATAAATTTTCTTAATTATATCGTTGGTTGTGAATTTAATTTTGAAAAAATAATACGAATATTTGGTGATCAACATCTAACCTATATAAAAAAACAGATGTCTAAGCACATAAATTAATTACTAAGAACCGTGTGTAAGAGAAAGTAATGTTACATATACATAGTCACAATTGTAATATAATTTTGTATTGATGTTAAATCTTCCACACCAAAATAATGAATTGAAAAAATCATATTATATACCATTATAACACTGTCATATGTGAAAGACATGGACCTCAAATGTACTATAATAAGAAAATTTGCGTTTTAAACGAACAAGAAACATTGCATTTTATTGTAAGATTTTATAGCAAATTAATATGTGTTCGTAGGTGAAAAAGGGTAGACTAAATTGTCAACTCTCTAGACCCCACTATAGATGAGACATTGATTGAGATTTATCGCACACCTTCTTGTCTCCTTATATCTTATATGTAAACATAATACTTTAACTATTTATATGAGTTTGAAAAAAAAAAAAAAAAAAAAAAAAAAAAAAAAAAAAAAACTATTTATATGTAGACTTTTTGATGGTGAGAAATATCGATTTTAAGGTGTTAAATGATAACAACAACAAAATAAAACGACACTAAAAAAAATTGTTACAACAAAATAAATATACGAAAAGAAAATAGTAGTATAATTAAAATAATGGTGTAATTCGTAAAAGTTTCAAATATCCACGGTGTATAAAAAAAAAAAAAAAATCCACGATGTAATTGGTAAGACAACTAGTAAAGCTTTAAAATCTATTGTACACAAATAGTAATGCATCTCACTCTATAGAATGAGTGAGATACATAAAAATAGTTGAAAGGAAAAAAGTGATAAGCAGAATTAAAAAAAACATTATTTGTACTATTGTATCGAATGGATGAAAATTTTCCTTCTATTTTTTTAACTAAATACCAAAATAAACCATATATACACAAATATTATATATATATATTGATATGTATTAGTGTGTGTAAAAAAGACAAAATGTAAATGTCGATTTGGTGTGTGATATGTCTTATTCATAAGTCCCAATGAAGACAGTCCTTAATCTACGATTAGGTGGTGGCTGGTCACCTTCCTCTTTCTTTTAATTTTCTATCATCTTTCACATCCATCTTTCTCTTTAATTAACATAGTCTCTCACATTTTATTAAAACCAATTTTATATAAATAATACTTATGATCGACTGATTTTAGATCTACAGACCAATTGTGCTATTTATAAAATTATGGTTACTCTTTAAGTTAGTAAAGTCCAAGAAGACTGGACCAATTATCTTTAGTTTGGTTACAATCTAATTGGGTGATTTTATAAATTAGTCAACTGCCATATATTTACATCCTCTAGCATGTTAGCATTTATACACACCTCAGGACTCATACACTTGAAATTATAAAACTACTAGTATAAAATTATATTAAAATAAATCGTAAATTAAAAAAAAAACAGTAGAAGTGACATAGAGGCTGATAAACTCATACTTTTAAAAATGTAATTCATATATGTGAAATCAATTAAAATACTATTAAAACTTACGTGAAATACTATTGAAATTATCATATGTGAAATCAGTCGAGATCAAGATATTGGAACAAAAAAAAAAAAAAAAAAAAAAGTAAAAATACAGTAGAAGTGACAGAGAGGCTAAAATGCAAAAGGTCAAATTTAATTTCAAATTAAAATTAAATAAGTTAAATAAAATCAGTCCCACAAACACATTAAAAAAAAAAAAAAAAAAAAAACCCATTAAAGACCAATATAAGAGAACGCATGAGAGTCCAAACTTCATTCAATTCAAGTCTAAGGTTCCAAGAAACCAAAGATTTTGTATTTTCGATATAAATAGATGAAGTCAATCTTAGCCAACACTTCTCTCGACTCTTCGTTCTCTCTTTCGAAGCGTTACTTCAATTGGAAGAAGAAGAAAGTTCAAGAAGACGACGAGGAAGAGGAAGAAGAAGAAGAAGACGATTACAACAACAACGAAGAAAAAATCTTAACCCGTTTCAATTTCTCCTCTGACCCGACCCGACCCGATCAGTTCAATACTCAACAGATAATGAAGAAGAAGAAGAAGAAGAAAAAAACTTTAGAGAAGATCCGTTACGCTCTCGGGTTCTCTAAATCGGGTCTGGGTTTCCGGGTCGTGGGTACATTATTCGGTAACCGTCGTGGACACGTGTATTTCGCCGTACAAGATGACCCGACCCGTTTACCCGCGGTTTTGATCCAGTTACCAACTCCAACGAGCGTTCTCGTCCGTGAAATGGCTTCGGGGCTTGTTAGAATCGCGCTTGAAACGGCAGCGTTTAAGACGGATTCTAAGAAGCTTCTAGAAGAGTCCACGTGGCGGACGTACTGTAACGGCAAAAAATGTGGTTACGCGGCAAGGATAGAGTGTGGAGAAGCGGAGTGGAGAGTGTTAAAAGCGGTGGGGCCCATAACTATGGGTGCCGGAGTTTTACCGGCGGCGACGACGACGGCGGTGGGAGAAGAAGGGAATGAAGCGGTGGGGTCCGAGAAAGGCGAGCTCATGTATATGAGAGCCCGGTTTGAGAGGGTTATTGGGTCGAGAGATTCAGAGGCCTTTTACATGTTGAACCCTGATGGGTCAAATGGTGGGCCTGAGCTTAGTGTGTATTTTCTAAGGGTTTAAGGAAAAAAAAAAGAAGAAGACGAATTTCATATGATTTTAAGAATGTAATATTTGACTATTTAAGAATGTGTTTTGATTTTGGGATGTTTGTTTAAATGATGTTCACGTGTTATGTCGGAAATTTAACTAAATGATTGATCAAAAGATTAGTGATACTAATGTCATTTGTCTTAGAAAACGTTAAAGTTGGAAAATGAAATTTTTAACGGCGACGTATCTATGGATTAGGCTTTATGGTTTATGACATTCAATTTAAAGTAGAGGATTTAATTTTTGTAAACTAAACAAAAAAGTGAATAAAATATCCTTTGGCGGACCCAATATTAACATGTATGTACATTGGTTTAGTCTGATCAGATCCGTTAAGGGTTCTGGAATTGTCCGATTTATATTAATTATGATGTAATCTTGGTTTAGTTTGGTTTATTGTGGTTTGTTTTTTGTATATCTGATTTGTAACAAACACTTCATTCATTAATGAGAAATCTGAGTTTACATCAATTTCTCTCTTGATTGAAGTTCACTAATATGGTATCAGAGCATTTTTCGCTCAATTCTCTCTGATTTTTCAATTTCACTAATATGTTCATTTTTCGAACCTAAGTCTCGCAGACTTAAACAACCCCCAAAACACTTGCAGGATTTCCATTGTTATAATAATACTAGTACTATTTTATATCCCATTGCCAGTTATATTTCTTATTCACACCTATCTGAGCCTTTCTGTGCTATTATAAACATCATCACAAATGAAAATCTACCCCAAAAGTATTCAGAAGCCAAGGATTTTGAGGTGTGGTGTGATGAAATGAAGGAGGAGATAGGTGTTATGACAAGGACAAAGACTTGGAGTATCTGTTCTTTGCCACCAAATAAGAAGGCAATTGGTTGTAAATGGGTATCCACAATCAAGTACAATGCAGATGGAAGTATAGAAAGATATAGAACTAGGCTGGTTGCAAAAGGATATACTTAACAAGAGGGTTTGGATTATGAAGAAACATTTTCTCCTGTTGCAAAACTGGCTACGGTTAGAATGCTTTTCTTACTTGCTGCAAAGATGAATTGGCCAGTTAGTCAACTTGATATTTCCAATGCTTTCCTCAATGGAGACTTAAATGAAGAAATTTACATGAAAGTCCCACTTGACCATATCAGTTTTCTTAAAACACATGGGGATCATACATTGTTTATCAAGTACAATGATGATATTTTTCTTGGAGTTTTGGTGTATGTTGATGATATTCTCATTGTGAGTAATAATGATGCCAAGGTGGTTAAGTTTATTGAAGCTCTGAAATCATTCTTCAAGCTTCGTGATATTGGTCCAGCCAAGTATATTCTTGGTCTGGAGATTGCTCGTTCTGCAGCAAGAATTTCAATGTGTCAAAGGAAGTATACTTTGGAGTTACTTTCTACAACTGGGTTTCTTGGTAGTAAGCCATCTTCTATTCCATTGGATCTCAGTGTTAAATTGACAAAAGATGATGGAGTTCTTTTGCCTAATCCAGAATGTTACAGAAAGTTGGTGGGCAAGCTGATGTATTTGCAAATAACAAGACCTGATATAACCTATGCCATCAATACCTTATGTCAGTTCTCTCATACTCCTAGAGATACTCATCTTAATGCAGTTTATAAGGTGTTTAGGTATTTGAAAGGCACTGTGGGTCAAGGCTTATTCTATCCTGCAGATGACAAATTTGATTTGAAAGGTTTCTCTGATTCTGACTATGCAGCATGTATTGATACTAGACGGTCAGTGACTGGATACTGTATGTTTGTGGGAGATTCTTTAGTGTCTTGGAAATCAAAGAAAAATGACACAATCTCTGCTAGTACTGCTGAAGCTGAGTTCATGGCTATGGCTCTAGCTACTAAAGAGATAGTTTGGTTGATCAAGCTTCTCAAGGATTTCAGAATCAATTTTACTCTCCCAGCTTATCTTTACTGTGACAATCAGGCAGCTCTGCATATAGCTAACAATTATGTATTTCATGAGAGGACTAAACACGCTGATATGGATTGTTACACCACTCGAGATCGGATTGAAGAAGGTGTATTAAAGACCTTGTTTGTCTCCTCCGGAAATCAATTGGATGATGCTTTGACTAAGGCTCTTCATCCAGCTCCATTCCGAAATTTAATAGGCAAGATGGGAGTTAGCAACATTTTTACACCTCCATCTTGAGGGGGACGATTAACATGTACATTGGTTTAGTCTGATCAGATCGGTTAAGGGCTCTGGAATTGTCCGATTTATATTAATTATGATGTAATTTTAGTTCAGTTTGGTTTGTTGTGGTTTGTTCTTTGTATATTTGATTCGTAACAAACAGTTCATTCATTAATGAGAAATCTAAGTTTACATCAATTTCTCTTTCGATTCAAGCTCACTAATAGAGAACCAAATTAAGTAAAATATCTTTGCAAAGTAAAATTAATCAACTTCACGTTTTAATTTGTTTTTCGGTAATTTCACATTCTCATTAAACCTATTTTATGATCTGATAAACCCTTTTGTTTTTGATTAGCATTCCATTGAAATCCCTAGGTAGCATTTGATATACTTTTTTAATGGTATTTCATTGATAACCCTTAAAATAATCTCCCTAAGTAGCATTTCATTGAAATCATAAATTAGCAAGCTTTTAATATAGGGAGAATTATTGTTCCTGAAAACGTCAAAGATTAGATGCAATTCCTTTTACCGCAGATATTATTATTACTAGAGTAGTATATTTAGTGACTGCAGAGTTATTGTGGTAGACTTATTGCACCAATGTTACCGCAGAGTTTTAACCGTAGATTTGTTTAAATGACATCGCAGATTTTCATATTTTACTAATGACGAAAATTAGAATTTTTTTTTTAAAAAAACGCATACCCACGAAATAATTAGGGTTTTTACAGTCTCCTTCTTCTTCTTCCTCAATCATTCTTTTAGTTTTCAACTGTAATCTCCAAGTTATTCATTTTCATGATATTTTATCTTATTCTTTCTCTATTTGCTTCTCATCTATCTCATCCCTTCTTGTGATTCTTTCCTTCAAAGATTCTACTATGGAGAGGATAATCCTTGTATCTGGAAATTGGATGTTTAAAAATAAAAGATGGTTGTTTGTTGTTGATAGCAAGAGTGGCGACGGTGCGAGATGAACGGCAACGGCGCTCGTGAACGGCGACGGCGAGATTTATACGGCGATAAGGATTGAAGAAAATTCTTCAACGGCGATGAGATTTTTTTTTATGTATGTCGGGTTAGGGTTTTTTTTTTTGGGAAATAAGGTTTAAGTTATCTGATTTATTTTTTAAAAAAATTAATTTTAATAAAGTTTCAATTTTTATTTGTTTTTTCTAATTTTAATTCATAATGGCAATCTTGTGAATAGTAGAATTCATATTGGTTTATTTGTATTTTTACAAAAGATTAGTATTATACTAGTAAACTTTTTTTTAGGGTGTTAATCTAGTAATTAATTCAAAAAGTAGTATTATTCTAGGCAAATTTTAGTTTAATATATGATACCATAGCCCATTTGATATCATTTCATTTTACCTTCTAATTTTTTTCTTAAATTGTAGATGGACGGACAAGCAATGTGCCCAAAGTGTTATCATGTCAATCAACTTGAAGACATGATATGTTCCTAGTTCTCGTTGTTCTACTCGTTTTTATTTTTTTTCTTTTTTGTTAAAAAAAATTAAGTTCTACTCGTTTTTGCGGCGACTTATTGTGTTCTTGTGCGAATCCAAAACCAACTCAATGTGTATCTTAATCATTTGTGTAACAAAATTTCTTTGCTTCTGTATTGTCTGTGGAACTTGATTTTTGTAAAATAAACAAAAACAAAAATGAATAAATCATCCTTAACTAAGCGGGACTCCTAAAAGAAAACCAAATTAAATAAAATAATCAATGCAAAGAAAAATAAATCAACTTCACATCATATACATAAAGTCACATTTATTGGACACACGTCTTCTTATTCTTTGTTGGTTAGTCCAGAAACATAAATCAGCTTTCGATTGTGATAAATGGACAGTTGATGAACAATATCAGAAACCTAATTAATAATTATGCAGTGTTGTAGTTTTGTAGATATGGTCAACTATTTGAATCTAATTTTTCTTTTTTTATTTCTTTGGATTATGGTTTTATGTGTTTGTGAAAACAAAACTAGTTTTAAAAAGTTTATAAAAAAGTTATTAATAGTTTAAGATGCAATAAAATATACTTTTGTTGCACACTTAACATTTAATAGCATAAACATACATGACATATATGAGTTCATATGAAACGAACGTATAGATGAGTTGAATCTGAATACGGAACCCATTGGTTAGGACTTTTATTTTAGGTTGTGGCTTTACGCTTTTGGTTGTATAAAGACTTTTTGACTGTAAAAGATGTTGATGTATAATAATCTGACTGCTAATAAAACTGTATAAATTGTGACTTTAAATATTTTTAAAAGTCTGATTGGTCACAAAATTTTAGAAGTTGTGACATAAATAAAATTTATTACACCGTATTTAAATCAAAGTAACGAGTATTTGATAGACTTTAAAGACTTTAGATTTAATTTAAAATTTTAAAAACCAAAACTTAACCAATCAGACTTTTAAAACTTTATTTTTAAGCTTTTAAAATCTAACTGCTCACTTGTACTTAAAATAAATTCATAAATAAATTTTAATAATAATAAAACTTTAGATAACAAAATACAAAAGTCATATATAAATCATTAGTAATTAAAAATTTCATCAAGAAATAGGACGAACTGAATAAAATTTGGACGAATGTGTTTTGCTTCGGAAGCTTCTAGATTAGGAAGATAAATATTACAATAAATTAGGTACAAACTCCTCATAGAATCTAAATAAATTTTCAGGCGTTTCTCCTCTCTAAATTATCTCCAAATCGATCATTAAATTTTTTAACAATATTTTGTTTTTGCATAGCAGTAAAGTAAACTACCACCTCTTATGTCATGATTGTGCGATTTATCGTTTATTTTTCAACATAAATCTATTAATTGGCTGTAATTTATTATTAATTTTTAATTTTGAATTATTTAATTAATTATCTTTTGTCGCCACTAATTATGTATTTTTATTTAATTAATTGAATTACTTATTTTAGATCCTAAAGTTACATACTTAAATTTAAATTAATTAACTAAGAAAACAAAATCCTCTTTTAAAAATAACCTCTTTTTAAAATAATGAACAAAACAAAAATTTCTTTTTAAAATTATTTATTACGTACTTCAATTTTCTACAGGTTAAAACGTTTTATTTTGGAGATTTAAAAAAGTTAAACTAAGAAAAGTAGTTAGATTGTTAAAAAGAGCAGTTAGATTTTTAAAGTTTTTAAAAATAAAAATAAAGTGTGATTGATTGGAAAATTAACTTTTAAAACTTTAAAATTATCTAAAATCCTCAAAGTATGTAACCATTCAATATCTATAATAAGTTGTGTAAATCTTTTCAACCTAAATTAAATTCAAGGCATGTTAACAATTTTTTTGAGTGGTTAGGTGGTCTATATCGGTGTGTTAACGATGTCGTTAACCGGAACATGGTGATTATTATTGTAGATTTTAATTAATTTGACACACAAGCAAGTTCGAATTTTTTTTGGATTACTATTAGTTAATGTGAATCATCATCAAAGTCATACTTTAAATTTAATTAATTGGTATTGAAATGGTTGTTTTCTTACTAGTGCAACAGTCCTAGATGTAAAATCCAGTAGATAAGATATAAACCTACAAGCCTAAAAATTTCGTTTGATGGGCAATCCAAAAACTTGGATTGATAACCAAATCAACATGCATGCTAATTAAACTCATGCTAAATTCATGAGAGACCCCATTGCACATGCTCTTATGTAACAACGGTTTTTCTTTTGTGTATATTTTCAGATTTTAGCAACAACAAAAAAAAAGTTTCCATGAATTTTTTTTATGAGTACACATGAATAAACCTAAACGAGTTTAATAAATGGAAATGAAAACATCTACATACTCTTATATGATTTATTTCCTTGAAACTAATGTAAATCATTTAAAAATTTTTTTATTAAACTAATCCATAGAACTTCATATAAGCTTGAGGACTAAATATATTTGCTTTCTCAACAATATGCATTATGTAGGTTTGGGTATGTGCGGTAACATAAACTTTTAGTTTACATGTCATGGTCAATGACTAAAAGTTAAATTGATAATTATTTAATCACAATATATCTATCATAATTATTTTCAATATATATATATATCGTAATTAAGACTTTTTTTCTTGGCAGAAGATTAGTACATCCATTCGACACTCGTATTTATCATCAAAGAGGTTAATGATATGATAAGAGAGACAATGGTGAAAAATATAAAGATATTTTTTATATGTATATGCGTATAATTTTCCTATCAAGATATATATTATTACATATGTGAACGAACACAAAAGATGTATATATATTAAAAACAAATTCGAAGAAAAATTAACAAATCAAAACCCATCATAGTTTCAAGAATCTTCTAAATACATATCGAGGTCATATATCAAAAAAAAAAAAAAAAAAAGCGATAGTTTAAGATTGACATGAAATTGAACCAAAAAAAAAAAAAAAAAATCAATTAGTGTTTGAGATTATTCACTACAGAATTGTGCCTCTTGGAAGGACCCGAAGGTGGTACAAGTACCCTTTTAGACAGGAAATGGAACACACGGCCTTTGAATCTAAAACTCTCCATGATCTCTTGTCTTGATGATCTTGATCTTGTTTGAACTATTTCCATTTCAGAAACCTTAGTTGGTTCGATCCTCTCCGTGGCGTTGCAGGAACTAAAAACCAAGAGGAAGACGATATAAAGAGTCATAAACATCGTTTTGTGAGAAAGATTCAAAAAATATTGTTCGGAGAAAGAAGAAGAAGACGACGAAACATTAATTTAGCTACTAGGGTTTTATAAATTTTTGGAAATTTTTAGAAGGTTTAAGTTGTGAGCTGTATATCTATGTGCATAATATATAATTTATATTATGTATGCACATTTGTGTATGAATAAAATTGGTCAAACAAGAAAAGCAAAGAAAGTTTTATCCAAAAAAAAAAAAAAAAGTGAAGAAAATGGAGAAGTGAAGCGCAAGCAATGGAATTTTAATATATTTTGAGAATTTTTAAGGTCAACGAAAGTGAATTTCGGCACACAAATGAAATAACAAATTAATACTACGAAACTTGAAATGCCGAGTTGGACTTTACGTGAGGAGGATAGTGTACGTGATTACCTCAAGCTGTCTGTCCAAAATAAATTATTACCATTTGTATTATATGCAATTTATATATATTCATATCACCATATGTATAAATCACATTATTTTGTGATTGTTATGTAGGCTACACATTATGTGAGAACACGATATTATGTACGTGATTGTGTAAATGACTAATGAACTGAATTTTATTTTCAAATTTTTTGCGTCTTCAAATTTCGAAAGAATTGTATTTTCTATTTGTCCTTTCTTTCTTCTATACAAGCTTTTTACATTATGTTATATTATATATCTAATATATGGTTTCATTTTATAAATCATTCGAAGATGATATTAGCTCCGTTATTTGGGGTCACCAAACAACAATCTATCATAACAATTAGTTATTTATTCATCTGCGAATGATTTATGGCAACTCATACTTAAATTATTTATTAACACATAATTTTGTTCTATTATAACAACTAACATTTCGTCCAATGAAAATCATTTGCATAATTTTAAAGCCAAAAAAAAAAAAAAAACTTTGCATATATAGTTAAGGTATATAATTAAAAGTCATGTGACATGTGGCGATTTTCATGCGGTAGACGAAAATGTCAAACATTGCACACGCATTGATCCGTTGGATTTTAATCGTCGACTGGAGACAGATATTCGCATGGACCACTAGATTACATAAGATTGAAATATGTTTGCATAATTATAGGTTTAGCCTTATGATTAATTCCGAATTAATCTAAAAATCAAAGTGGACTAATACTTTATACTCAAGATCTACTTGAAACGTGTAACGCTTTTGACCCTTTATTTAAGATACGTGTTTGGTACAAGTAGACTTTTTTTTTTTTGTCTTTTGTTTCTTTTCATTTAAATACTTTGATTTACTAAAATATAGATATTAAAAAATGTGTTAATCAATCATGATACAAATCATACAATCATAGTATAATCAAAAGACTAAGTGCGTGAATACCATTGCAAGAACATAAATATATAAAATAAGAAATCAAAAACTATATTGAGCATCTACATTTATATTTATATAAAAAAAATGAAGTTAAATTACACAATTAAGTCACTTTCCAAAAAAAAAAGAAGAACCTTGGTTGGTTTCATAGTTAGGCTACATTGGTTAACAATGGAGGAACAAAGCTTGAACCTTTGAGAGTCTGCTCAAAGATGTGACCCACTTTTAGCAATTTCTCCTAAAACCAATCAACAAATCAATCATTTGAAGCTTAATCTAAATCTTAGGATTAAGCATGAGTTTAGAACTAACCTCATCAAACGCTGCACCGATCATTTGAAGACCAACAGGAAGACCCGAGGAACCACCTTCGACTAATCCACATGGTAATACCATTGCAGGGAGCTCCGCAAGATTCACATTAACCTGCAACGACAATCACATATGATATAAATAAGGGCAATTCTCAAAAATAGCACAAAATATAGTTTTTGTGACATATTTAGCACACATTTTCATTTAGAACATAAACATCATTTTTATTAAAGGATAATCCTAACCTCACATTTTTAGGGTTTATGATTAAGGGTTTAGGGTTTTGAAAACCCTAAACCCTAAGCCCTAAACCTTAAATCTTACCCTCTAAAAACTATACCCTAAATACTAATATAATCAACCCAAACAAAAAATATTAAATTATGAACTTTATAAAATGCTATTTTGTCCTAAATAAAAATGTGTGCTAATTATGGAACAAAAACATCATTTAGTCTATTTGAGGGAATTTCTCTATAAATTATGTTTTGTGAGAAGAAAAACTCGAGTAAAGAGAGAAGAAACATTTTATACCAACCGTCATAATGTCTCCAGCATACATTGCCAATGGATCATCTTTCTTTTCACCAATCTTGTATGCAGCAGATGGAGCTGCTGGAGAAATAAGGATATCGTTCTCTTCTAACGCGGCTTTGAAGTCTTTTTGAATTAGTGTTCTTACCTATATGTTTATCGATCAAAACCCGTTTAAAAATTTCTACCGACTGCATTTGAAGATGCGGCTTTACCTGTTGAGCTCGCTTGTAGTAAGCATCATAGTAACCCGCAGAGAGTGCATATGTTCCCATTAAAATTCTCATTTTCACCTTACAAACAAAAATTGTCTCTCAGATTATAATCAAACACTAGTTCAACAAATCAGATGGAGTAATTTTATGAAAATTGTACCTCCCCTCCAAATCCTTCTCCACGAGAACATTGATAAAGCTTATTGAGCTCTTCAGCCATAACTTGATTTCCATATCTTCATTTCCAAAACAAGAATCAAATATATATGCCTGATGCAATCATTTTGTGAGTCAAGACATAATACCGAGATTACCTGACACCATCATAACGTGATAAATTCGAAGATGACTCCGATGAGGCAATAACGTAGTAAGCTGGTAGTCCAAGAGAGAATGAAGGAAGAGAGACCTGTAAATTTAGCAACATCAATGAATTTTAGACAAAGAACATAGAAAAAAGAAAACAACATAGACAAATAATTTGAAAGAACAAACCTCTGTCAATACACAACCCAATGCTTCTAAGTGAGAAGCAGCTTCCTGAGTAGCAGATCTCACTCCAGAATCAACACCGTCTTCAAGTGTCTCGCGAATTAAACCAACTTTCACTCCCTTCAACGGTTTAGACTCAAAATGATCCACAGAGAGAAACTGAGATTGGAACTCAGGCACATCCTGAACAAACCAAAAGATGCTTCTATGTTTCAAAGAACACATCTTTCTTTCTTCTCTCATTAAAATGCAGGCAAAAAGACCTTACTTGTTTGCTACTCGTGGAGTCAAACCTATCATACCCAGAAATAGCATGAAGAAGCATCCCAGCATCAGCAACCGTAGAGCCAAAACACCCAATCACATCCAACGAAGATGCATAAGCCATAAGTCCAAACCTAGAGACACGTCCATAAGTTGGCTTCAAACCAACAACACCACAAAATGAAGCTGGCTGTCTCACACTTCCGCCAGTATCACTACCAAGTGACACCATACATTGTCTTGCTGCAACAGCTGCTGCCGATCCTCCTGATGAACCTCCCGGTACACGACTCAAATCCCACGGATTTGCAGTTACCTTTATACCAAAACCATCACAAAGTTCCCAATATTCATCAAGCTAAACATAAAGGCTTCAACTTTATTAACATTGCAATCACCTAACCAAAATCAAACCAAAGATTAAATCTTAAACCATCCCCAATAAGATTTTATTAATCTATCTAAGCATAAAGGCTCCAACTTTGTTAACATAGCAATCACCTAACCAAAATCAAACCAAATATTAAATTCTAAACCATCATCACACAAGGTTCTCCAATAAGTCCATATTCATCTATCTGAACATAAAGGAAAGGCTCCAACTTTATTAACATAGCAACAATTACCTAACCAAAAACAACCCCAAAAGATCAAATCCTAAATCATCACAAGTTTCATCTATCTAAGCATAAAGGCTCAAACTTGGTGACATTGCGGAATCATTAAGCAAGAAACACTACACATGTTACTAATCAGACTCAAATTCAATTCCTAACAAAAGATTAAATCCCTAAACCATCACAAGTTTCCCCAATAAGATCATATTGATCAATTTAAACATAAAGACTCCGAATTTCATAAGACGGGACCTGAAACGCAGAAGCTTCAGTGGTACTTCCCATTCCAAACTCATCCATATTAGTCTTACCAACAACAATCCCACCCAATTCTTTAATCTTCTTAATCGCAGTAGCATCGAACGGAGGACGATAATGCTCCAAGATTCTCGAAGCTGCCGTAGAAGGCATACCTTGAGTACATATATTATCTTTAACTCCGATCAAAACTCCAGCGAGAGGACCTAATTCTTCACCTTTAGCGATTCGTTGATCAATCTCTTCAGCATCTTTAAGAACATTCTCTGATACATGAAGGAAACATTTGAGCTGTGGTTCAGTGAGACGAATACGAGAAAGGTAAGATTTTGCGATCTCTGAAGCTGTGGTTTCGCCGGAGAGAAGTGAACGACGAGTGGTGAGAATCTGAGATCGTGGAGGAGAGACGGAAGTGTTCGAAGCTGCAGATACAATGGTTTTAGAGGTTTGGAATCGTCGGAGAGGGAGAAGTGAGAGAGAACGCGGCGGTTGCAATGTCGATAACATTGCTTCACTCAATGCAAGTTTTTGATTTTGAATCACTGAATCATCAAAATTGGAAGATACTGTGTTTAAAATTGGATATTTTCCATTACTTGAATCTAATTTTTTAATGTAATTGTGATTTTATGTATTTTATGAAACCAAAAATAATTAAAAAAAGTTTGTTTAGTAGTTGAAGATGCAATGTAATGAACAAAATGTCATTTTATCGAACAAGTAACAACCAACGTATCTGAACCTCTTGAACATGTGCATCCAGCTCAAGTTCATCATCTGTACTGGCAGAAATTACATATGCAAAAGCAAGCACAACAACATCTCTTGCAAAAAGCAACATCTCGTTAATGTCGACAAACAATCCAAAAAGATGCATCAGCCTCATCCGGAAACGGTAGGAAAAGATTATCCATACATAGTCTGCCATGGACATAATAGGAAGTTGTGCAACGGCAAATTGGATACGGTATAAGAGAATCTCAAGGTCTTGCAGAAGAAAACCTTATATATGCCATGAACGCATACCCATTTAAAGAAATGGGCAGCATGCTCAATCTGCAAAGAAAAAAAACATAAAAAAAATAGACCACGTCGTTCAAAAAAAAGAAAAGAATAAACCATAATTCATAGTAAAGTGATAGATAAACTTCAAACTGGAAATTTTCTTTCTCTAGAACAAGAGTGGAGAGGGTTATGCTCTTGACGAATACGTATTCTGAGAGTTAGAAAACGTATTCTAAACTTTTTAGTACATATTTCATGAAGTTAAAAATATACTTAAAACTGCTTAAAATAAAAAAAATTCTTCTTCAAATCTTCTTCTTAATTGTTTATGAACATGTTTTTCTGGTTTTTATTTTGAATTTTTTTTGTTTTTCTATTATTAGGGGTATTTTTAGAAAAAATATAATTTTATGTGTAGAAGATGGACAAACTTCTGGCTAGACATCATATATTTCCAAATTCCCCACATAAAATCAAAACTTCAAAAGTCTGATAAATAGAAAAAAAAAGACACTTCCATTTTCATGGACATGGTACAACAACAAATCCAACATAGAGAACGAAAGAGAGAGACTGTAGAAAATGAAACCCTAACTACACCTCTAACATCACTCCTCCACATACACATACACAACTAACAACCTCACCATTCATCTTCTGCTGCTTAATCTATAAGACCAATCACGTTCGTCCCTGTCCCAGTCTCTGTCCTTGTCCCTGTCCCATTCCCTGTCCCAGTCTCTGTCCCTATCCCTGTACCTGTCTCTATCTCTATCTCTTTCCCGGAAATCAGCATCATAACCAGAGTAATCCCTCTTACTTCTTTCGGATACATATCTTTCTACGCCCGGGCTTCTTGATCTAGATCTATAATCTTTTGAACCATATCCATAATCATCATGTCTACTGCCATACCTTGGAGGATAACTAGATGGTTCAACACCGAGAGCATCATCGTCTCTGTAATCATGTCCTCTGCTTGTTCTTTGTTGCCATCGGCCGCTTCTGCTACTGCTCCTATATGAAGGTGCAGCTTCCCAAAGCCACACATCTGCGTTTTCTGGCAAGGGAGCGTTAATTCCCGGGAACTCTACTGTTTTTTTCATTTGTGGCTCTGGAGGGTTTGTGTTTTCCAAGATTTCCCCATCCTCACTCTCTACTTCCTCCCGAGTCTCTACCTCTTCTCCAAATATAGTGATTCCAGACAAATGATCATCTTCTGGAACTAGAGACATAGCGCAGGAAGAAGCAGATACAACTGAAGGTGTAAGAACATCTGGTATAGTTTTGATGTACATTAACGAGAATAAAACAGAGAAAAGCTTACCTAAGTATCCTGGAGGGTACCCAAGCTCTCGCATTCTGTTAAGCCATGGAGGAGGGTCTAGTTCCTTCACAGGAGGAAGAAAGGAACTCATTAGAATACTTACTTCTCTGATATAGGAAACGTACAATCCAGTGCATTGGTAAAACTATACAGAGAAAAAAAAAGTACCCCAAGATTCAGAAGCTGACGTGTCTCTGCATCAAGTGTGCCTGGTTTCAAGCCATCATACTTTCCAGTTTGAGGTTTTTGATAATATCGGGATGGTAGACGAGATCCACTACTCTGATTCCGTTTAGATTTCTGAAGCTTCCTGGCACTATTAACCGCTGATCGATCAAAAGGCTTTGGACATTCTCTTAAGGAATGACTATAGCCACCACAATTGAAGCAACGTGGAGGATCATCATCAATAATCTTCAATCCCCTGGAACAACAAATGTTATGTCATTAAATGTTACAAGAATGCAGTCATTGCAAGATCATTAAAACATTCACTGTTAGGTCATTCTACAACATAATGTAAGCAAAGCAGTATAAAGGATTCAATTTAGATTCAATTTACCCATCCAGATTTTTTGAGCCATCCGCTGAATTTAAACCAATTGCAAATTTACGGTCATAAAGAGGAGTGGTGCTACTTTCCACTAGAACAAAATCTTCCAACGGCTTAGGACCAGTTTGGTTGTCGATCCAGAATGACTGCATATACAAGAATGCAAAAGTTGACATGTCAAAAAATTATTGATAACATTTAACAACCTTTTGATAGCATTGACAACATTTTCACTCACCACAGACGAAGTCTTCTTCAATCCAACACGTAAGGCGGGAAAATATGTCTCCTCGCCAGATTCTAATGGTTGTTCTTGATCCTGAACATATAAGCAATGAAAAGATTCTACCTTTAAAACATTTTATTCAAATAAAAACCTAGTCTACAAACAAGTGGCCCATGTGAGGTATGAAATCTTATCATATAAACTTGAAGATTCCGTATTAGGGACTATGATAAGCATGCCTTAGTAAATGCTAGTTCTGTTTTGCATACACCAAATTGTCGGTTCCTCAATGATCAATAATCATATGACTAGGGTCTATCCAATGCAAGGGTAATCGATTTCTAGGTCCACAGCATGTATGAGTATCTAGTATAATATTCTTGCACACTTCCTCGGCTTGGTGTTCCAATAAGAATTCCCTTAACCACAATCTTCTTAATTGATCAAGTATTGAAAAACGATAACGTTCACTGTTATATTGGCTACAAATAACAATTTAGACGAGAGTAAAATGACCTTCTCCATTCAGAGATACCTGAGCCAAGGAAGTATTTTCTGCCTCCCATTCTGACCATTGCTGCAATAAACTTTCTAGTTTCTGCTTACTAGCTCTGAAAAATTCAGTCCATTCAGAATCAAAACAATGATAAAGCCAAGAATCACAATATAACAGCAATCCAATTTTAAGAGTTCATAAGTAAACACCACTTCATGTAACTTATAAATTAAATGGAGTTTGAGTTATATAACTCTTTTTTCCATCTAACCTCGTTAAGTGCTTATATGTAACATGGACTGTAGATTGCTTTTCATCAGACGATGTTCGTTGTCTTTTAACACCCGATTTAGCTGACACGAAGAATTATGGAGAAACAAAACAAAACAAAAAAAACGTAATCACAAACATTCAAGCCTGAGTAGCAAACAATTAAAGACATATTAAACAACCATAGTGGCAGGACTCTTCACCATAGAAGAGCAAAAGAAGGATACAACTAACATCCAAATTGGTGCTGCCAATAAGTGTCTCCTTTTGGAGACTCACTTTCTCATCTACCGCCACAGTTTCAACACTCGCATTGAAAACATCACTAACTTGCTCTGTTACTGTTTCCACAGTTCTCAAATTCTCTTCCACTAGATCCGAACCAGAATTATTCGAAGCTGGTAGGTCAAGAACATCCTCAGCTTCCATTTTTTTAAAACAAAACTGTGATCTTTTATATCCTTTTAACAATTTTACTAACCACCCATAAAAAATAACCTGTTATAAGAAACAGACAGTATCATAAATGCGAAAGCATAATACACATTAAATAGATTACAAAAATATCGAAACACTATTTCAAGACCAAACAAAAAAAATCATATCCAAAACAAGATTCAGACTTTTAAGCAAAGAATCAACAAATTTCATTAATAAAAATTCTCAATCTGACAAAATTTAAGCTTCTAGAGTGATTTATTCAATCCCACTTTCGCCTACCCCAAAAAATCAAAACTTTAAGCAACAAAAGCTGATACTATATTACTTCAAAATCATTCTCCATCCAATTTCAATCAATTTGTGAAAACAAAAAAGCTAGGGTTCAAAATTTTACTAAAAAAAAAAAGTGACCAGTGCTTAATCTACTCAATTCGAATCGTAAAGCACACACTCACGAAGTAAAAAAATTCTAAAATTTCGGAAATTTGAAAGGGGGGAGATGAAACGACACGAAGGCTTCGAGAACAACAAATTTCTTCTGATTATTCTAAAAGTAGTGAGAATTTATGGTAAATTACGAAGATGGGAGAAGAAATAAGCAATAAATTTTGAAGCTTGGAGAGGTTTCATAGAGAGTTTACCCTACTCAATGGAGTTTGCAGAAGCAAAAGGAGTGAAGAAGAAGAAGAAGAAGCAGAAGAATGGCTAAAAGATAGATCTGTGAGATTTAAAAGGAAGGCTTTTTTATTCATCCGCGTAAGAGTAAGAGAATAATTATCCAATGCGACGCAGAACATTCGTTTTATTATGGACTTAGTCAACTTATCAAATGGTGCGATGTTTGGTTCATGAACTTGTTGCGCTTACTCAAAGATTTTTTAGCCTTTTTGGATTTATCTGATTTTTTTCTCTCTAAACTAGGATTATATTTCAAAATTTGTTGTTAAACAGATAGGATTATTTGAAAGTGTAAAATAAATTAAAGAAAGGACTATATAACTTAATATACATAAAGAAAAATAATTAAGAAAATTGCAATGGTCTTTTTTTTTTTAATTCTCTCACATCAATCAAACATTATAATGCTCAAACTACTCCTACTAAATGTGTTAAGTAGGTAAGGTTTAAGAACTAGGCCTGGGCAAAATACCCGAACCCGATACCCGAACCCGAACCCGACCCGAAGTAAGCAGTTCGGTTCGGGTACGGGTACCCCATAATACCCGATCGGGTATGATTTTTTCTGATTTCGGATACCCGTACCCGATCTGAGATATCCGAAATAACCCGATAAACCCGAACTACCCGAAAATATATAACCTTATGCTTTTGCTTTTGATTTTGTTGGTGTTTTTGGTTTTGGATTTGGAATTGTTGGTTTCTTATGAATGTAGTAATGTATATTGTTTCAGTTTGGATATTTTTCTGTTTCGGATTAGTTCGGGTTTTTCATTTGTTTCGGGTAGTTCGGATGTTTTCGGTTATTTTGGGTAGAAAAACACCCATACCCGATCCGAACCCGTCGGGTATTTCGGATTTCGGGTTACACCCGAAAACACCCATACCCGATGGGTGTTTACCCGAACCCGACCCGAATTAAAAAAATACCCGATCGGGTATATAACTCTATACCCGAATATCCGAAAAACCCGAAATACCCGACCCGAACCCGATCGGATACCCGAACGCCCAGGCCTATTAAGAACATTAAATGCTCCAATTCTACACAAATATTTCTGAGCACTCTGATAAAATGTTGACTACTAAGATCTGACCGGCGGTTTGTATCCTGTAGAAATGTTTTCTATTTATTGGATTAGAATTTTGATTAAAATGTTAATTCTAAATTGAATTTTACCAATTCTTTGTTGGTTTTACACATTTAGAAAGGAAATAGGTTTGTAAATTGGTTGAAGTTGTGCTTTTGTATTTTTGGATCCATAAGTTGGACACATTATAAAACAAGTATTATAATTGTCAATTTAGAGCTATGTTTTTTTTAAGCATATTGAAATCTAAGATGAATTTAGAGATGTGTATATATATATAAAAAATTGACTATCATAATTAGAATAATAATCAAGATTTAGTATGATTATCATATTTTATACAGATAATTGGACTACAACATAGTAAATTCATTTGTTACAATATGAACTTATAATGGACTGGAAATTTTTTTGTTAAGACCTAATACCATAAATAGCCTAAATATTAAGCTCAACTGGATCATTGTAGGATTCGTTGACAAAAATGTCAAAAACATAAAAAATCGGCAACCGTCACTCTTCATTGTCTTTATAAAAATTGTTCTTCATTTTTATCTGATGTCAACAACGGCAAGTTTCATATGATCTCAATGTCCTACAAGATCTTATAGGTTATGATCATCTTCATCTGATGTTGAATTTGTTATCAATTGCCTTTGCATGTAAATTTCTCACCAATTTGTTTAGACACGCAAAACACAAAGAAACTTGTAAGTAATTTCTGATCGCCGTACAAAATCTCCTCCATTCTTCCAAGATAAGCGATTCTTTTACTGATTTCATTAATCTTCTTTATCGTTTTCTCTTAGTTACTATAATCGATTGTTCTAATTATATGAATTATGTTCGTTAATCTACGTAATTTTTGTAATTTATGAGCTCAAAATTGGTTAAATATCTTGCAGTCTAACTCATAATTTTATTTGTTACTATGGGATTTCATATGAAGAAAGAAGATTATGGTGCCATGTTTTGTATTGTTAGCTATTAATTTAATATTTGTAATTCTGAATAATAGATAAGATTTAAAAACTTTCAATAGATTATGAAAATACAACAGAAAAATAGACTAAGGACCTGACCCGCAGGGTGATATTTTATTTTTATTGGAGCAGAATTTTGGCTAAAATATAAAATTAGGAATTGTATTTTGTGATATTTATTCATTTATTTTGGTTTTACTCATAAGTACATTTGGAATTTAGAGGGGTGTATTGGAGTGAATATTTAAAGAAATTTGAGTTTTAATGAGTTTTGAGATGATTTAATTAAATTTTGGTGAATTACAAATTTTGTTATTAAATTCCCTGAAATCACAGTTAGAACCATGAGAATTTGGTATTTGTATTTTTAACTAAGAAATCTCCTCAAATCTCAACTGAAACTTTTAAATCAAATTCTAATAACATTTTCAAAAACAGTGGATTTGATTGTATATTTTCAAATCATAAATCAAATAATACTGGATTTTAAAAGATATTTTAATATTCATGTTTCAATAACACATGATTTGTCATTTTAACTCAAATCTCTCTAAATACTCAGTCCAATACATCTTCCTTAGTTTTAGTTGTACCGCGTACACGTTTGCTTTGCATGGCCACGTATCTATCTCGGTACACTGCGGGTTAATATTTTTTTATTGGGGAAGATTATGGATACATAAAAAGTATAAAATTAAATAAATAGTAATATATTGGTAGTAAATCAATTTAATATATAAAAAATTGTCGTTACCGTAAAATTATGCAATGTAATTTGTGGCCTTCATTAATATATTTTGGGTTTATTAATATATTTTGGTTTTAGTGGTTTTAACATACCATGTAATTAAAGTATACAATTTTAGTTTAATTTGCATTGTTTTTTTTTGTTTTTATTTAATTAGTGGACGTAATGGGACAATATATGAAAATATCATAAACATTGCATATTATCATTAGATTCAAAACTGATTCCAACTCAAAGAAAAAATTACCATTTTCTTAATGATTTTTATTAGCTGTGAATAATAATTATGATACAGTGTCCAAAAATAATATTATTTTGGCAAATATAATTAAAAATGTACTCCTCAAATAATAAATTGTTTAATCTACGATTTGCTAATGATGCTTGTTTGTTTAATTTAGTTTGGTGTTACACATCAAAATAAAGGATTATATCATCAGATCAGATCTCTCAGTTCTTGAGCTCCGTGCCTTGTAGAGGAGTGCCTTCAATTTTCTTTATTCCAACCTCTTTAAAGTTTGTTGACAGCACTGTTCCATTTGACTCTACATGTTCCTCATCCAAAAACCAATAACAGCAATGAGCCTATCAAAAGGAAAAAACTTACATAGTCTCTACTTTGTCTGCTCTGTGCCGGGCAAAGCAACCACAATTAACAAAAATAAAATTCAGAATAATGTTGACACCAAAATAGCCTTAATCAGAATTGAAAAAAAAATTAAAACCAAAATATTACGCAAAAAAAAAACAAAACCAAATGTTAAACCAATGTTTGAAATGTTGTTGGGTGAAACAAAAGGATAGAGAGTATGGCTTAGCTCTAAAGAAGTTTGTTGCATTGTGATATTTATCACTTGTTTACTTTAATTTTTTCTCTAACTTATGCAGCTTTACGTTGAGAGGACCTCTTTGATTGTGATTTTCTAAAAGCTGATGGCTCTCTTGGTGATTTATTCTGCAATTCTCCAGAGATCATTGACACAACCATTTTAAAACCAGTTGGTAATATCGAAATCGAAACAAATATCACACAGCTAATGACAGGGAAATTGAAACTTAACAGAAAGAGCACATTACCACCTTAAATCTAGAGATCGTTGTGTTCATGACGGTTTCTTTATTTCTTGTAGTAAGTTCTTAGTGTTTAAGAGCTTGGAAAGGATCAAGTGGCATACTTTTCAACTCTTCCCCATTTATATGTTTCTATCTCTCCAATTCTTTTAATACATCTTAAAGCTGGACACACAGGTGTGAAAAGGGGTTTAGAGAAGAGAAACTAACCCAAGCCGATAGCCTCAGAGCTCTTCATGATTCTCAGCTTCTTGCAGGAACATATAAACATCCTGGGGAGATAAATACATTAAGAGCTTCAATGATCTATTGATACGGCTAAGTTTTATAACCCTATAAACTACTGCAAGTGCACAGCATATGATGTAGTAAATTAGGGGTCGAATCCTCAGAGACCAAGTGTTACACTACAATTCCTTAGAAATGAAGTTAAGCTAAGACAATGCATGCGTTAATACACACTCATTCGTTAATATTTTTATTATTATGCTTTTCTTATTATGCTTTTATTGTACTCACTCTCTACTTGTAACTGCACCACCGGGACGGTGTGATTCTTGTATGGGGGAGGGGAGGGGATTAACGCTATTTTCTTTTGTTTCTTTTTAGTCCAATTTGAGTATTATCCAAAAATTTTATATTTTGAGTACAAGTTTTATATATATTTTGAACTCATGAATTTCTCTTTGAACTAACCACATTTGTTTGATATTTGAAAGACCATTGTCACACGGTCATTTGCAGATTCTACTAAGTAGAACTCCATAAGTGGATCAATCAAACAGAAAAAGCTTATGTCTCTGGGGTATTTGATGGATCCAACGTTTGACTCCGCAACTAATGAATCTTAAAACTTCTCAACTTGGGGCTTGATATCGTGCAAAGGATCACATCATTTGGAGTTCAATCCTTTCCATCTTTACCACCCTTTTCCTTGAACTCCAAATGGACGAGCTCAAGATTAGCTTGGTACCACACCCACACCCAATCCTTCTATTCAAACCACATTCCATCTCATTTCATTCCGCTGGAAATGCAATCAAGTGCAAAAACTACGGAGAACGCGGACCGGCACAACTTTCCTTTCTGAAGAATCTCTGTAAGATTTATTTTATCCCATTACTTAGATCTAGCTAATCTTTAGTTTATAAGATGTATAATTACTTTATGACTAAAACCGGTTCCACAAAAAAAAAAAAAAAAAAAAAAAGGTGGATCGATCGATCCACATAAGGATCGATCGATCCAGGCGCTGGCCAAATTGCGAATGTTTATTGGATCGATCGATCCGTCCACAGAACGATCGATCCACTACGGGATCGATCGATCTGGCTGCCCAGGTACGTTTTAATTAGCGCTTTTCGGTTTTCAACCGGTTGCACAACACTAAATTCAAACCGAAAAAAACAAGATTTTAATCAACAAAACACGATTTCTCTGATCAAAACACAAAAACTTCTTCTCTCTCATGCGATTTTTTGGGGTGTTCTAGAGCAAATTTTCTCCAAACCCTAACTCTCTTGATTTCTACTCGATTTTGACGTTTTTTGGCTCTATCTCGCATAGAATTTCATCCTCTATCTGATTCTAGCAATATTTCCCTCGATCTACAAAGGTATGTGACTCTAATTCTCTCTTTAGAGTCCAAAAATTCACTTGCCCAAGGATGAAAATCTGGGTTCGTTTGAAGTTTTGTGGTTGTTTTGGATTGATTAATACTGCTTCTTGGAACAGATTAAACCACTATGAGCGCCTAAATTCCAAATTTTCGTGGGTATGATTGATTTAGATTTTGGGAGCGGAATTGAGATGAGATTGGTGATAGATAAGAATGTAGCTTGGCCAGTTAGGTTGTGGAGAAGTATTGTTGCGAATTGTGGTTGAATTTACTGAATATCAAGCCATATATGATGAATATCTATCCAATTTTCATTGATTTTGAAAGTTGATAATGATTGTGGTTTGTTTTGAATTTTCTTTTTTGTAGGCAATGGGACGAACGACTGAGAAACAGAAAGACTCCACAACGAACCCGCCATCACCACCAAGAAAAAAAGCCGTAACATGAACAAAAGCTCATGCCGACTACAGCAAAAAGCAAACACAAAGGGCGAGGTTTGTCAGAATCGGTTCAAGGACAACAAGCGCAACTCCTAACCCTCCTCCTATGTGATCTATATGGCTTCAACAAGCGCAGAGAAGTATGCAGCATCCCGAGTTGCGTGAGGTATATTCATCTGCAGCAGCTCTGGAACCTTATTGGTTCAGGGGATTTTGTGACTAGGGAGAACAAGCTGAGTCTGATAAGGAACCCTGCGGTTCGAGTCCTTGCAAAGTTCATAGGCCACAACTTGTTTGGAAAGGAAGAGCCTGGGGCTTTGACAGCGGATGAGTGTGTACTACTGCATCACGGCCTGCCGTCATTTGTTCATGACATCTATGACAGCAACGCTGACCCGTTACCATGATTGGAGATCAACATTGGGGCTTTGTTCGCCTCAATGCTTGTACAGAAGAAGTTTCGGGCCCTCACGACATCTACGACCAAGACATAGATGATTGGTAGTCTCTTGACACCAATATTCATGACCCATGAGATCGATGTCAGCGGCACTGAGCGAGTAGACACACAAGCCCTGTTTGATGAGGATTACTTCAAGCGGGCATCCATCCTCAAGTCAGGTTTTACTTATCAGTTCTACGATCGCCAGGGGGTTGTCAGGCACTGCAAGCTACCAGCCACCGCCATTACCTCTCTCACGACATTGGAGAATGTCGAGTTTGTTCCTGCAGCGGAGCACCTGTGCACTGTGCGATCTAGACCACGTCAGAGAGGTAGCTCTTCACGAGCGGGAACCTCTCAGCCTCACACGGAGGAGGATACAGAGCACGATACATTTGGGCACCAACTGACCCACTCATTTCCTCAGGATGAGACAGAGCAGATCATCCCGGATTACACTGGTGAGTATGCACTCTCACATATTCCTGATGATGCTTCTCAGCAGGACAAGTTGGATTGGATCATCGAGTCTACCAAGAAGAACAACTCGATGATGGAGAGGATGTGGGGTGCACTAGCCAAGATCCGCTGCCCCAAACCCCCTTCTTGCTTTCGAGGTAGTGATACGCGAGATACGGGCACCACTTCCACTCAGCCTCCTGCAGATGATCCCTTTGTTGCTGGACAAGGGACTTCTCAGCCTGCCCCTCGCAAGAGGCAGTGATCTTACTCTCCCTGATCACTCTCTGCCGTGTCGCTCTCGTCGGTCCGAAGGTGTCTCTGCCTCTTGCGAAGGGCAGACTGAAAAGTCCCTTGTCCAGCAACAAAGGGATCATCTGCAGGAGGTTGAGTGGAAGTGGTGGCCGTCTCTCGCGTATCACTACCTCGGAAGCAAGAAGGGGGTTTGGGGCAGCGGATCTTGGCTAGTGCACCCCACATCCTCTCCATCATCGAGTTGTTCTTCTTGGTAAACTCGATGATCCAATCCAACTTGTCCTGCTGAGAAGCATCATCAGGAATATGTGAGAGTGCATACTCACCAGTGTAATCCGGGATGATCTGCTCTGTCTCATCCTGAGGAAATGAGTGGGTCAGTTGGTGCCCAAATGTATCGTGCTCTGTATCCTCCTCCGTGTGAGGCTGAGAGGTTCCCGCTCGTGAAGAGCTACCTCTCTGACGTGGTCTAGATCGCACAGTGCACAGGTGCTCCGCTGCAGGAACAAACTCGACATTCTCCAATGTCGTGAGAGAGGTAATGGCGGTGGCTGGTAGCTTGCAGTGCCTGACAACCCCCTGGCGATCGTAGAACTGATAAGTAAAACCTGACTTGAGGATGGATGCCCGCTTGAAGTAATCCTCATCAAACAGGGCTTGTGTGTCTACTCGCTCAGTGCCGCTGACATCGATCTCATGGGTCATGAATATTGGTGTCAAGAGACTACCAATCATCTATGTCTTGGTCGTAGATGTCGTGAGGGCCCGAAACTTCTTCTGTACAAGCATTGAGGCGAACAAAGCCCCAATGTTGATCTCCAATCGTGGTAACGGGTCAGCGTTGCCGTCATAGATGTTGTGAACAAATGACGGCATGCCGTGATGCAGTAGTACACACTCATCCGCTGTCAAAGCCCCAGGCTCTTCCTTTCCAAACAAGTTGTGGCCTATGAACTTTGCAAGGACTCGAACCGCAGGGTTCCTTATCAGACTCAGCTTGTTCTCCCTAGTCACAAAATCCCCTGAACCAATAAGGTTCCAGAGCTGCTGCAGATGAATAGACCTCACGCAACTCGGGATGCTGCATACTTCTCTGCGCTTGTTGAAGCCATATAGATCACATAGCTACTGTATGGTTATCTCATAAAGCTTCCCTCTGCAAAGATAGGTGAGAACTCCTCGGCTAGCAATAGGGCTGTCAGAGTTCGGATAGTATACCTCTGCTGAAGCTAGAAACTGCCTCACTAGCTCGGGATATAATGGGTAATGCTTCGTCAAAAGAGTCCCCAATCCGATCTTGATCAACATGCGCTCAATGTCCTCTTTGATTCCCATTCTCTCCAATGTCTTCCTACAAATGAATTTAGTAGGCTGAAGATTGATGCGCAAGAGACCATTGTAGAAGATCTTGTTGAAGCGATGCCAAGCATCCCCATGCTTGCGTCCTGTGTACTCCGCAAGTCTTTTCATCCTGGATTGTGTGAGCTCCCTTGCATGAATCATCTCCTCTTGAAATGGTGTATTGTCAGGTCTTGGCCATGGAGCGCAAGTGTACTCAACCTCTTCGTCGTCATCTCGCTGTATAGGAGGAGGGTTAGGAGTTGCGCTTGTTGTCTTTGAACCGATTCTGACAAACCTCGCCCTTTGTGTTTGCTTTTTGCTGTAGTCGGCATGAGCTTTTGTTCATGTTACGGCTTTTTTTCTTGGTGGTGATGGCGAGTTCGTTGTGGAGTCTTTCTGTTTCTCAGTCGTTCGTCCCATTGCCTACAAAAAAGAAAATTCAAAACAAACCACAATCATTATCAACTTTCAAAATCAATGAAAATTGGATAGATATTCATCATATATGGCTTGATATTCAGTAAATTCAACCACAATTCGCAACAATACTTCTCCACAACCTAACTGGCCAAGCTACATTCTTATCTATCACCAATCTCATCTCAATTCCGCTCCTAAAATCTAAATCAATCATACCCACGAAAATTTGGAATTTAGGCGCTCATAGTGGTTTAATCTGTTCCAAGAAACAGTATTAATCAATCCAAAACAACCACAAAACTTCAAACGAACCCAGATTTTCATCCTTGGGCAAGTGAATTTTTGGACTCTAAAGAGAGAATTAGAGTCACATACCTTTGTAAATCGAGGGAAATATTGGTAGAATCAGATAGAGGATGAAATTCTATGCGAGATAGAGCCAAAAAACGTCAAAATCGAGTAGAAATCAAGAGAGTTAGGGTTTGGAGAAAATTTGCTCTAGAACACCCAAAAAAATCGCATGAGAGAGATGAAGTTTTTGTGTTTTGATCAGAGAAATCGTGTTTTGTTGATTAAAGTCTTGTTTTTTTCGGTTTGAATTTAGTGTTGTGCAACCGGTTGAAAACCGAAAATCGCTAATTAAAACGTACCTGGGCAGCCGGATCGATCGTTCTGTGGACGGATCGATCGATCCAATCCACAGAACGATCGATCCAATAAACATTCGCAAATTGGCCAGCGCCTGGATCGATCGATCCTTATGTGGATCGATCGATCCACCCTTTTTTTTTTTTTTTTTTTTTTCTCAAAATTTTGAACAAGATCATATCAAAACAATCAAAACTTTAAAAACACTATAAAATATATATGCATACTTACCGGTGGGTTGCTTCCCACCAAGCGCTAGTTTTAAGTCATTAGCTTGACTTGGATGCCATTTACGCTTGATTCGGATCACTGAGAGGAATGACGTCTCCTTCAGTGATTTCTGCGTCTGCGAGGTATGGTTTTAGGCATTGACCATTAACCACAAATTTTCCTCCTGTAGAGTCCAGCAACACTACAGCTCCATATGGCTTCACCTCTTTGATGGTGAAAGGTACCATCAAGATCTTAGCTTTCCTGGAAACAATTTCAAGCGAGAGTTGAAAAGCAATACCTGATCATTAGCGTTGAAATTCTTGGAAATGATTCTCTTGTCATGATAGGCCTTGGTCTGTTCCTTGTAGATTCTTGAGTTCTCATAAGCCATGTGTCGAATCTCGTCCAGCTCGTTTAACTGCATCAACCGTCTTTCAGAAGCTGGTTTGATGTCAAAGTTCAGCAACTTCACAGCCCATCCTGCTTTGTATTCTATTTCCACTGGAAGATGACAAGATTTTCCATAGACAAGATGGAATGGAGTCGTGCCTAAAGGAGTCTTGTAAGCAGTCATGTATGCCCATAGTGCATCATCTAGTTTGACAGCCCAATCTTTCCTTATTGTGTTCACAGTCTTTTGTAGAATGCTCTTGATTTCTCTGTTAGAAATCTCAACCTGTCCACTCGTCTGAGGATGGTAAGGAGTAGCGACCTTGTGTCTTACTCCATTCTTCCTTAACAGATTTGCAAAGACTTTGTTAATGAAATGAGAGCCCCCGTCACTGATCACGACTCGAGGTACTCCAAACCTTGGAAAAATCACAGATTTGAACATCTTCAGAACGACCTTGGCCTCATTGGTTGGGCTAGCCAGTGCTTCAACCCACTTAGACACGTAGTCTATTGCCACAAGTATGTACTGATTCCCATAAGAAGATGGAAACGGACCCATGAAATCAATACCCCAGACATCGAACACCTCAACCTCAAGAATAAAATTTTGAGGCATCTCATTCCTCTTGCTAATGTTCCCCTGCCTCTGACATGAATCACACTTAGAAACAAAAGCATTGGCATCTCGAAACATTGTTGGCCACCAGAAGCCAGCTTGCAGAACTTTAGATACGGTTTTAAAGGTAGCAAAGTGCCCAGCATAATTTGAACCTTGACAATGAAAGAGAATACCTGGAACTTCTTCTTCTGAAATGCAGCGCCTGAAAACACCATCTGAGCATTGCTTGTATAAGTAAGGCTCGTCCCAGAAATATCTTCTAACTTCCCGCAAGAACTTCTTCTTTCTGTACCCAGCAAAGTTGAATGGTTCCTTTTCCGCAGCTAAGTAGTTCGCGATCTCGCCAAACCACGGCATCTCGGAAGGCTTAGTGGAGATGTGAGTGGCAGAGTGGTTGTATTCATGGCCAATGCTGATGGCATAAACGTTCTCTTCCGGTAAACTATCGTTCAAGGGAACTTTTTCTTCGATGTGCATCCTAGACAAGTGGTCTGCAACACCATTCTCTATCCCTCTCTTATCCTTGATTTGAAGATCATACTCTTGCAGCAAGAGTATGCATCGCAAAAGTCTTGGTTTTGCGTCTTTTTTGGTGAGGAGATATTTCAAGGTTGCATGGTCTGTATGCACAATCACCTTTGATCCTACAAAATAAGACTTAAACTTCTCAAAGGCAAACACAATGGCGAGAAGTTCTTTTTCTGTTGTAGCATACTTGCACTGTGCTTCATCAAGAGTCCTACTGGCGTAGTAGATGACATGAAGCTTCTTATATTTTCTCTGCCACAGAACAGCCCCCACTGCATAGTCACTAGCGTCAGTCATTAGCTCGAAAGGTATCTCCCAGTCTGGCGATTGCATGATTGGTGCGCTGACAAGTGCTTCCTTGATTGTGTGAAAGGCCACGAGACAAGTGCTGTTAAAGTCAAACTTAACATCCTTACATAACATGTGAGTCAAAGGCCTAACAATCTTGGAGAAATCTTTGATGAATCGTCTGTAAAAGCCAGCATGTCCAAGAAAACTTCTAACCCCTTTGATAGAATTAGGTGGCTGTAGACTAGTCATCACCTCGATCTTTGCTCTGTCTACTTCAATACCCTGTTCAGAAATCTTGTGTCCTAGAACAATCCCATCTCTTACCATGAAGTGACACTTCTCCCAATTCAAAACCAGATGTTTCTCCTCACATCGTTTCAATACCCTGCACAGATTAGATAGACACACAGAAAAGGAAGATCCATAAACAGAGAAGTCATCCATGAATACCTCCATTATATCCTCAATCATGTCAGTAAAAATTGACATCATGCATCGCTGAAATGTCGCAGGCGCATTGCACAAGCCAAACGGCATCCTTCGATAAGCAAAGGTGCCGTAAGGACATGTGAACGTTGTCTTCTCTTGGTCATCCGGGTGGATAGGAATCTGAAAGAAACCAGAATAACCATCTAGAAAACAATAGTAAGGGTGATTAGCCAATCTTTCAAGCATCTGATCAATAAAGGGCAAAGGGAAATGATCTTTGCGAGTAGCGGCATTCAATTTTCGATAATCTATGCACATTCTATGTCCTGTGACAGTCCTAGTTGGGATCAATTCATTATTATCGTTCTGAATTACCGTTACTCCACCCTTTTTGGGAACAACATGGACTGGACTCACCCAACTACTATCAGAGATAGCATATATGATGCCTGACCCTAGAAGTTTCGTTATCTCTTTCTTAACAACATCTTTTAGATTTGGGTTTAACCGCCTCTGATGTTCTATAAAAGTCATTGATTCATTTTCTAGATATATCCTATGCATACAAAGATCAGGGGAGAGTCCAGTGATATCATCAAGTGAATAGCCTAAGGCCCTGCGATATTTTCTAAGTTCACAAAGAAGTAACGCAGTCTCAGCATTGTTCAGTTCAACATTGATTATCACAGGGTAAGTAGAGTTAGGGCCAAGAAATGCGTACCTTAGCCCAGCTGGGAGCGTTTTAAGCTCTACCTTTGGAGCTTTCAGCTCGCTCCACGGGTTAGTAGTTGGCTTGGAATTGGCAGCTGGTGGCGGTGACTCTATGGGTTCATCCAGGCTTATGTAAGGCACCATCCTTCCAAATGCCTCTCTGGAGTTCAACATATATGCATAACTGGCTGTGTCCTCACTCAAAATCCCATATCCACTCTCGGCTTGTGTAAAAGCAATCTCAAAATGGTCCTCCACCAAAATCTCTTCGGCTACTTCATCAGAGATTTCTTGTGATTCATCAATCAAAAATGTTTGGCCATCTATCATTGGCTTCTTTAGGAGCTTGTCCATCTCAAACTTCATGACTATATCCCCAAGATGAAGATCGATTCGCCCGTTACGGACATCAATCATGGCTCCAGCTGTACATAGGAAAGGTCTTCCCAAAATGAGAGGGTCCTTCGGTTCTTCGGCAAGCTCTAGAACCACGAAATCAGCAGGAATAAATGCATTGCCAATCTTAACTGGTAGATCCTCTAGAACCCCAACAAGCAGTTTCACGGATCGATCAGCAAATACCAAAGAAATCTTTGTCGGTTTGAACTTTGTGAAGCCCAAGCGTTTAGCCACAGAATATGGCATTAGGTTGACACTAGATCCCAAATCACACAAAGAGCAAGGAAAAGCCATTGATCCAACTTGCACGGATAACACAAAACGTCCCGGGTCTCCAAGCTTGGTGACCATTTTGTTTTGTAAAACCGCACTGCAGTCTTTTGTGACCTTGACAAAGTCTTCCTCTTCAGTCACTTTACTTGTTACCAAGCTTTTCATGTATCTCTTCATTGCTGGCATCATATGAACAACATCAGTGAGAGGTAGTTTTACTACAAGGTCATTCATCATCTCCTTGCACTTGGCTTCTTCTAGGTCTTTTCGAAACTTCCTAGGGCGAGTGGGGTACGGTACTCTTGGTACATAGACAACTTCCGGCGGTGGTACATTTGGACTTTCCTTAGTTGTCTCCATTTTCTCTGGCTCCACAAATGTATCCTGCTCCTCTAGATTAATGACCACGTCATTATTCGCTTCACGCCGCACAACTGGTTCCAAAACTCTCCCACTCCTCAAACCAATGGCATTGACAAACTCGTATTTTGGATTTTTCTCTCCCTTAGCCGGAAGAACTCTTTGTTGACGTTTCATTGCATCAGCGGTTTGAGCGATTTGGGTGTCTAGCACTTTCAAGTGAGTGGTTACAGCTTCATATTTGTTGTTGAGATCATTGTACATATGATCGACCTTCACGTTGATCTCGCTTGAAGATTTTTGTTGCTGATGGAGGAGTTGCTGCATGAGATTTCTGAGTTCGTCCTCAGAATTGGTTGATGTTGTTGCTTGACCTTGGAAAGCTGCAGGGGCTTGGTAGTTGTTGAATGGTGGCTTGGACTGAAAGTTTCCTTGAAACTTGTTCTGCCCTTGGTTTGGCACGAACTGTTTCGTTTGAAAATTCTGAGGGAAGGTCTTTTGAAATCCTTGGTTTGGCATGTTGGCTTGCCCCGAAAACCCTTGAGAAGGACCAGCTCCTCCCACATTTGGTACGAATGGTTTTCCTTGAAATTGTTGCGCTTGAGGAATCCCTTGCCTTGGATAAACCTGGTCTTGGGGGTTTTCCACATTTGTACTTCGGTAAGACAGGTTCGGGTGGTTTCTGAAATTTGAGTTGAATCCCCTGTTTTGCACGAAGTTTTGCCCATTCATATAATTCACTTCTTGTGATTCTTCATTTTCTCCAGTTGAGATGTCTTGGCAAAACACCGCATCGGCATCATCTTCACATGCCTGCACACCTCTCTGATTTAATCTCAACAACAGGCTCACCTTTGCATTTAGTTCATCAATCTTCTGTGAGTCTATGTTGTTGACTTTCTTTGAGCGATCATACTCGGGGTTCCGATTGTTAGAACTTGCTGCCAAGTTCTCGATCAGTTGATATGCTCCCTTAATGCTCTTTGTCATAAAATCCCCATTACTTGCAGCATTAAGAGCATTCTTAGTATCCCAATCGACCTCATCATAGAAAATACTGAGAATTTGCTCATCCGAATATCCATGGTGAGCACACTCTCTGCGATATTCCTTGAATCTTTCCCAAGCTTCACAAAAAGATTCCCCAGAATGTTGCATGAATGTGGTGATTTTAGACCTCAGTGCAGTTGTCTTGGACTTGGTGTAGAAGTGATCCAAGAAGGCAGCTCTGCATTCATCCCAAGATTTTAATGAACCGGCTGGTAATGACTTAAGCCATCTTAAAGCAATTCAGATTCAATTTACCCATCCAGATTTTTTGAGCCATCCGCTGAATTTAAACCAATTGCAAATTTACGGTCATAAAGACGAGTGGTGCTACTTTCCACTAGAACAAAATCTTCCAATGGCTTAGGACCAGTTTGGTTGTCGATCCAGAATGACTGCATATACAAGAATGCAAAAGTTGACATGTCAAAAAAATTATTGATATGAACATTTAACAACCTTTTGATAGCATTGACAACATTTTCACTCACCACAGACGAAGTCTTCTTCAATCCAACACGTAAGGCGGGAAAATATGTCTCCTCGCCAGATTCTAATGGTTGTTCTTGATCCTGAACATATAAGCAATGAAAAGATTCTACCTTTAAAACATTTTATTCGAATAAAAACCTAGTCTACAAACAAGTGGCCCATGTGAGGTATGAAATCTTATCATATAAACTTGAAGATTTCCGTATTAGGGACTATGATAAGCATGCCTTAGTAAATGCTAGTTCTGTTTCGCATACACCAAATTGTCGGTTCCTCAATGTTCAATAATCATATGACTAGGGTCTATCTAATGCAAGGGTAATAAATTTCTAGGTCCACAGCATGTATGAGTATCTAGTATAATACTCTTGCACACTTCCTCGGCTTGGTGTCCAATAAGAATTCCCTTAACCACAATCTTCTTAAATGAATCAAGTATTGAAAAACGATAACGTTCACTGTTATATTGGCTACAAATAACAATTTAGAAGAGAGTAAAATGACCTTCTCCATTCAGAGATACCTGAGCCAAGGAAGTATTTTCTGCCTCCCATTCTGACCATTGCTGCAATAAACTTTCCAGTTTCTGCTTACTAGCTCTGAAAAATTCAATCCATTAAGAATCAAAACAATAAATAAAGCCAAAAATCACATAATAACATCGATCCAATTTTAAGAGTTCATAAGTAAACACCACTTCATGTAACTTAAAAATAAAATGCAGTTTGAGTTATATAACTCTTTTTTCCATCTAACCTCGTTAAGTGCTTATATGTAACATGGACTGTAGATTGCTTTTCATTGTAGGAGCATAATTTATGCAACACTACGAAAGGGGAATTGAAATTGAAAACATAAACGTTTAAGGAAAGAATTGGAGGCGAGATCGCAATCTCTTTCCTTAACTCTTTGAATCCCCCGCAGTGTGACGGGAATCATGGATCCAAGAGTCCCAGGATACAACCAATACTAATCGATTTCGCAAACACTCGAAACTCGATTCTAAACGAACGTTAAAATCTACGACACTCTCGAACAAAGACTTACTCTTGAGATGTGTGAGATTGAAGGAACTTTCAGAGATTTCGAATGAGAAACTTATCTCCTCAGAGATTAAGAAGAGTAATGTTTTTGTATGAGTGATTTTTCTTTCTCGTAAAATCTCCTGTTTTCAAGAGAGAGGAGCTTGGCACTTATAGATACAATTCAATCTCATATCTCCATCAAGTCAACCAAATCCACCGAGCAAAGAAACTTTGGGAGGTGACTTTCCCTAAAGTTTAGGGATTGGTTATGACACAAAAGTCATACCAAAACACTAACTCCACTCACACCATTCTATTCACACTTAATTTACTTTGCCTAATTGGCTTTAGTAAATAATAATTCCAACAATCCCCCACATGAATAGAAATGACTTTAAACAAAAGCAGACTCGATGACTCGATGACTTTGAACGACTCAACATGACTCGACTGGACTAGACACGACTTGACTAGACCCAGACAGACGTTCGAGAGTATACGAAAATGTTACTATATCTGATAGGTAGCATTTTTCAGCTTTGAACCAATCATTTTGATGGCTGTCGGACTTACTCGGCTAGGAGGTGAACTTGATGTTTTGAACCACCCAGACTTTGATGTAAATCGAGACAACAAACATCGCACATTAACACTTTCTCGTAGAACTTAATTTCTCTATTGTGTTCATTTTGGCCCTGAACATTCCCGGTTTCATGAGTGAACTTGGAGAATATAGCCTCTCTTTCATTCTCCTAGAAACGGCCCCATTTCACACTCATTAGGTGATCACCCATTAGAATTGTTTTTAGAAGTATCATGTAATACTTCTTTCACATTTCAAATCTATGGTATCATTAAAAGCAAACGCTTAACCTTGATAAATACATGAAGCATTGTTTTATTTATCTTTAGGAACTGGGTAAATACATAGTATTACAATGCTCAACTATTACAATATTTGATTTCGTTTTCCCTTTGAACCTAGATTTCGGGATCTCCAATCTCATAGGTGGGGTTTCAATCAAACATCATCTTCCCTTGTAGGCTTTAAACCCATTCCTCTTGATAAGTTTACAATTTGATCTCTTGACAGATTTTTCGTAAATGGATCTGCCAAGTTGTCAGCTGACTTGATGTATTCAACCGCGAGTACACCCGTTGAGATCAATTGTCTAATGGTCTTGTGTCGTCTTCGAATTATGACGAGATTTACCATTGTATAGTTTATTCATTGCCCGAGAGATCGCTGACTGACTATCGCAGTTCACGCGTATCGCCGGCACTGGTTTCTCCCACATCGGGATATCTTCCAAAAAATTCCGAAGCCACTCTGCTTCTTCAGCTGCTTTATCCAGAGCTATAAACTCCGATTCCATGGTTGATCGAGCCAGGAGAGTTTGTTTGGAAGATTTCCATGAAACCGCTGCACCTCCCAACGTAAAGACATAACCACTTGTCGACTTTGAGTTTTTGGAATCTGAAATCCAATTGGCATCACTATAGCCCTCTAACAAAGCTGGTTCTTTACCGTAGTGCAGACCATAACTTTTAGTGTATCGCAAAAAGTTCAACACTCTAGTTATTGCCTTCCAATGAGCATGACCCGGATTACTCGTATAGCGACTAAGCACGTTTACCGAGTGCGCTAGATCCGGTCTTGTACAATTTGTCAGGTACATAAGACTTCCGATAACTCTTGCGTATTCCACTTGTGAAACCGCTTCGCCTGAATTTTTCGTCAAGTGCAATTGAGGATCGGCGGGAGTTTTTGCAGTTCCGTTGGAACAGTTCTTAAACCGCTCAAGGATTTTCTCCGCATAATGTTCTTGTGATAATATTAGACCACCAGAGTGTCTAATGATTTTAATTCCCAAGATTACATCTGCAAGTCCCATGTCTTTCATATCAAACTTGTTGCTTAGCATGTTCTTCGTCTGATTGATCATGTCATTATTACTTCCAATAATAAGCATATCATCAACATACAAGCAGAGCAAGATGTATCCGTGTAAAGTGCTTTTATTGTATATGCACTTATCACACTCATTGATGGTGAATCCATTTGACATCATGACATTGTCAAATTTCTCATGCCATTGTTTAGGAGCTTGTTTAAGTCCATACAGGGATTTCACCAGTCTACAGACTTTGTCTTCTTGTCCTGGAACGACAAACCCTTCAGGTTGTTTCATATAGATTTCTTCTTCTAAATCTCCGTTTAGAAAAGCTGTCTTTACATCCATCTGATGTATTTCCAGGTTTCTCAAAGCGGCGATGCCTACCAGTATTCTTATCGAAGTTATTCTCGTTACCGGAGAATAGGTGTCAAAGAAATCCAAGCCTTCTTTTTGCCTGAAACCTTGCACCACAAGCCTAGCCTTGTACTTATCAATGGACCCATCGGTTTTCAACTTCGTCTTGAAAATCCATTTGCTACCTAGGGCTTTAAACCCTTGCGGTAATTCCGTTAACTCATAAGTATTATTCTGAAGAATTGAGTCCATCTCACTGTTAACGGCTTCCTTCCAAAGAGGACCGTCTGGTGTAGACATTGCTTCTTTGAACGTTTTAGGTTCATTTTTAGCAAGAAAAGAAACTAAGAACTCAGATCCGTAATTTTTCTCTTTACGAGATCTTTTACTCCGTCTAAGTCCTTGTTCTTCTTCTTCTTCATCATTAATAGTAGTACCGGATCCGCTTGCTTCGTTTCCGCGGGAGTTAGCATCTCGTTGATCACGAGTTCTTTTAATGCTTTCTTTATCTTTACATGGGAACACATTTTCAAAGAATGAAGCGTTTCTTGACTCCATTATTGTGTTCTCACGAATATCCGGTATATCAGACTTATATACCAGAAACCGATAAGCACTACTATTATGAGCATATCCGATGAAAATGCAATCTACCGTCTTAGGTCCGATGGTGACCTTTTTCGGAGGTGGAACATCAACTTTTGCCAAGCACCCCCACACTTTCAGGTATTTGTACGAAGGTACATTACCCTTCCAAAGTTCATATGGAGTTTTTCCAGTGACTTTATGCGGTATTTTGTTCAGGATATAATTTGAGGTAAGCAGAGCTTCCCCCCACATGTTCTGGGATAACCCAGATTCCTGCAACATTGCATTCATCATTTCCTTTAGAGTTCGGTTTTTCCGTTCCGCAACTCCGTTGGATTCCGGTGAGTAGGGAGCGGTTGTTTGATGAATAATGCCGTTTTCTCTACAGAATGCATTGAATGGTTCATCATACTCGCCTCCTCTATCACTTCGAATCATCTTGATCTTTTTATCAAGTTGATTTTACACTTCCAGTTTGTATTCTTTGAATTTCTCCAAAGCTTTATGTTTACTACGTAGTAAATATACGTAGCAATATCTTGTACAATCATCTATGAATGTCACAAAATATTTGTTCCCTCCTCTAGTTTGCACAAATTTTAAATCACACAGATCCGTGTGAATTAAAGCTAGAGGTTCTGTAGTTCTCGCTACGGTCGGTGATGACTTTTTAGTGAGTTTGGCTTGGACACAAATCTCACATTTGTCTTTACTTATTTTGTGTTTCGGAATCAGGTTCATGTTCATCAATCTACTCATAGACTTGAAGTTAACATGTCCTAGGCGTTCGTGCCACGTATTAAAAGACTCTGCAACATAAGCAACTGGTTTCTTTTCATTATTCTTCGAGGTGGAAGCCTCGGTTACATCAGTGCGGATCACCGCTTCAACACACATTTTGAAAAGACCATCACAAACAAATCCCTTTCCCAAATACATCCCATACTTGGAGATTACAAGCTTATCCGCTTCCAGCTTAACGGTAAATCCATGCTTGCTCATGAGGGAACCCGAGATTAGGTTTTTGCGCATATCCGGCACATGAACCACATTATTCAACGTGAGTTCTTGTCCAGAAGTAAGCTTCAGAACGACTTTCCCGTAACCTTCAATCTTCGAGGTTGCGGAGTTCCCCATAAAGAGTTTTTCATCACTCTTGTTTTTCTTGTAAGTGGAGAACATCGTTCTGTCCAAGCAAATGTGCCGAGTTGCACCGGTATCAAACCACCAAGTCTTTGGATGGCTCTCGGCAACACTAGCCTCAGTGACAACTGCACACATATCGGCCTCGGTGAGATTAGTCTCATTTTTGCCGTCATTCTTCTTTGATGCTTTCTTGCTGTAGCACTCAAAGGACTTGTGGCCAATTTTACCACAGTTGTGGCATTTACCGGTGAACTTCTGCGAGTTCTCTCCGGTTTTCTTTTTGAACTTCTGCTGGTTCTGGGGCGGTAATTTTCCTTTCCCTTTGTTCTGCCACTTCCCCTGTTTCTTGGGTTGGTGCTCTACAACATTTGCGTCGGGTTCGCGAATTTGCACACCGATTCCCAATTGTCTCCTGTTCGTAGACTCAATACGAAGCTTGACGGTCAAATCTTCAAGACTCATCCACTTTCTTTTCAGCTTAAGATAGTTCTTGAAGTCCGTCCAGCCGGGAGGGAGCTTTTCTATAACACATGCAACTTGATATGTTTCACATATCTTCATCCCTTCAGCATGTATTTCGTGGATGAGGTTGGTCAATTCCTCCACTTGCTCCATTAGTAGCCTTGAATCCACCATTTTATAGTCTTGAAATTTCGCCACAGCGTATTTCTGAGACCCATCATCCTCGGATCGATACTTCTTTTCAAGAGAGTTCCATAACTCCTTAGAAGTTTCGACATTGCAGTACACATTGTACAGCTGATCGGAGAGACGGCTCTGAATATATCCTTTACACAGGAAATCACCGTGCTCCCAGGCATGTACACTCGCAAGTGCACGGTGATCAGTGTTATCCGCGGGAAGAATAGGCTTCTCCTCACGGGTGTACTGGCTCAACTTCAGCGTTGTAAGGTAGAAGAACATCTTCTTCTGCCACATCTTAAAAGAACTTCCGTCAAACTTGTCCGGAAGAAGACCCGCTGATGATGCCGTTGGGATTGGCACCGCTTGATACTGGTCAACGACCGCAGTTGGTATCGGTTCTGTGACCGTCACTTTCACCGGTGGAAGTGTACCAAACTGAATCTCGGTGGCCCCGGCCCCGTTGATGGTGGTCTCGGCTACCTCAGCTACATCAGAGACATCTACCGTTTCGTTGGCCATTTCCTGAAACAAACACGCAAGCTTGATCAGAACATTATCAAAATGTTGAAACCACACGAAATGCATAAGGATCGATCGATCCGTTGTTATATTAAAAGTCCGTGAATAATTTGACCGATCGACATGCAAGATCGATCGATCTAGCCTAGGATCGATCGATCTGGTTAACTACGGCAATTCAGATCGATCGATCTCGACATTGCCGTCAGTTTGACTGGTTTTGCACCCAATTTGGATCGATCGATCTGCCTTGGATCGATCGATCTATGATACTCATAAAATGCCGTGAATAAATTGGATCGATCGATCTGGCACTAGATCGATCGATCTGGCCTAGGATCGATCGATCTGGTTAACTACGACAAGTCGGATCGATCGATCTCGACATTGCCGTCAGTTTAACAGGTTTTTCTCAACTTAGGATCGATCGATCCACCTCAGGATCGATCGATCTGTGCCTAAATCAGTCTGCCGACACAATGGGATCGATCGATCCACCTTAGGATCGATCGATCTGACCCCATAAGTCCATCAAATTGCATGAAAATGCATCCCAAACATCAATCAAACTTGATTTTGACGTGTTTGTTAACCCACACATTCAAAAATCACTTTTTATAAAGATTTTTTTTTAGGCTTCAATTCTCTCAAGAAAATGCCATATAAGTGATTTTTAGACACAAAACTATTGAGTTTTGATCTTGATGTTTATCCGATCGCAACCGGTAAACCACACATAGACTTGAATCGCAACTCAAGCTCTCTTGTTTATGATTCAATTCCAATCCGTTTGATGTTTATAGAACACCAACGGATTCAAAGAGTTAAGATTGTAGGAGCATAATTTATGCAACACTACGAAAGGGGAATTGAAATTGAAAAAATAAACGTTTAAGGAAAGAATTGGAGGCGAGATCGCAATCTCTTTCCTTAACTCTTTGAATCCCCCGCAGTGTGACGGGAATCATGGATCCAAGAGTCCCAGGATACAACCAATACTAATCGATTTCGCAAACACTCGAAACTCGATTCTAAACGAACGTTAAAATCTACGACACTCTCGAACAAAGACTTACTCTTGAGATGTGTGAGATTGAAGGAACTTTCAGAGATTTCGAATGAGAAACTTATCTCCTCAGAGATTAAGAAGAGTAATGTTTTTGTATGAGTGATTTTTCTTTCTCGTAAAATCTCCTGTTTTCAAGAGAGAGGAGCTTGGCACTTATAGATACAATTCAATCTCATATCTCCATCAAGTCAACCAAATCCACCGAGCAAAGAAACTTTGGGAGGTGACTTTCCCTAAAGTTTAGGGATTGGTTATGACACAAAAGTCATACCAAAACACTAACTCCACTCACACCATTCTATTCACACTTAATTTACTTTGCCTAATTGGCTTTAGTAAATAATAATTCCAACATTCATCAGACGATGTTCGTTGTCTTTTAACACCCGATTTAGCTGACACGAAGAATTATGGAAAAACAAAAACGTAATCACAAACATTCAAGTCTGAGTAGCAAACAATTAAAGACATATTAAACAACCATAGTGGCAGGACTCTTCACCATAGAAGAGCAAAAGAAGGATACAACTAACATCCAAATTGGTGCTGCCAATAAGTGTCTCCTTTTGGAGACTCACTTTCTTATCTACCGTCGCCACAGTTTCAACACTCGCATTGAAAACATCACTAACTTGCTCTGTTACTGTTTCCACAGTTCTCAAATTCTCTTCCACTAGATCCGAACCAGAATTATTCGAAGCTGGTAGGTCAAGAACATCCTCTGCTTCCATTTTTCAAAACAAAACTGTGATCTTTTATATCCTTTAACAATTTCACTAACCAACCATAAATATAACCTGTTACAAGAAACAGACAGTATCATAAATGCGAAAGCACAATACACATTAAATTAAATAGATTACAAAAAATATCGAAACACTATTTCAGGACCAAACAAAAAAAGTCATATCCAAAACAAGATTTAGACTTTTAAGCTTCTAGAGTGATTTATTCAATCCCACTTTCGCCTACCCCAAAACCAAATAAAAATCAAAACTTTAAGCAACAAAAGCTGATATTATATTACTTCAAAATCATTCTCCATCCAATTTCAATCAATTTGTGAAAACAAAAAAGCTAGGGTTCAAAATTTTACTAAAAAAAAAAAGTGACCAGTGCTTAATCTACTCGATTCGAATCGTAAAGCACACACTCACGAAGTAAAAAAATTCTAAAATTTCGGAAATTTGAAAGGGGGAGATGAAACGACACGAAGGCTTCGAGAACAACAAATTTCTTCTGATTATTCTAAAAGTAGTGAGAATTTATGGTAAATTACGAAGATGGGAGAAGAAAGAAACAAGAAATTTTGAAGCTTTGAGAGGTTTCATAGAGAGTTTACCTTACTCAATGGAGTTTGCAGAAGCAAAAGGAGTGAAGAAGAAGAAGAAGAAGAAGAATGGCGAATAGATAGATCTGTGAGATTTAAAAGGAAGGTTTTTTTATGGGTTTTTCTGCTAAAAAACCATCGAACTTATTAAAATTTGCAAAAATGACACTCAACTAAATGTTGTGCAGGTCAACCTGTCGAACTCAGAAATCACCCGCAATATAGCCCTTTGTCATATCGTCGACGTGGCACCGTCTTCTGCTGTTACAAAACTAACGAAAACTTTAAAACGACGTTGTTTTGAGAGTTAAAAACAACACGATGTTTTACTTAAAACTTCATGATGTTTTGATGTTTTAAACTAAAAAAAAACACCATGATTTTTAGTTTATTTAAAATTAATTTACATTGAGGGGAAATTAGATTTGAGGATAAACTAAAATTAGGGTTCATCTCAGGTCCATATTCTTTCAAAACCTAGATTATCTTCAAGATCTCGATCTCAGCATCAATCATGTTCTTCTCTGTAAGCATAATTCTCGATGATTTTGTAACTAAAATCCAGGATTTGTCTATCAAATATACCAAACAAAACGAATTACATTAATAATATTCACAAGACAACATAAATAAGAAGAAGATTTTTAAACCAAAAAAAAAAAAATATATGAAGATTTAAACCCAGATACAACTGTCGCTGATTCAGATTAGGAAGATGACGAAGAACCTTCTTTGAGACCAGAAGCAGAAGAAACATTAAGCATTCCATGATTTTCTCTGATACGACCAGCCAAATAAGGAATAATGAGTTTCACCAGAGATCTCGACGTGATTTTAAATGTCCTTCAGAATCTCTCTCTTTCTAAATCTCTTTCAACAATACACGACCTCTAGAGTCTTTCATCATGGAAGACGAATCTTTCAAGCTTTCTAGAAGAGGAATCGAAGATGATAGACAAATTCTGGGTTTTCGTTTTCTTGCTAATTTAGATCTGGTGTTGTTTGATTGTTCTTGAAATTGATTTTCGTTTATAAGAGTGTTGGTTTTGAAATGTCAAGGGTTTCGATTTGTGGAATCTGGTGTTATTGAGGGGTCCTGCTCGATTTTAATTGATGAGTCTTAAGGACTTGAGGTTCGATTCTTCTGGGATATTTCACATTCTGGGTTTAGAGTTCGTATCTGGTTTGATTGTGGTTTAGAGTTCGTATCTTTCGTCTTCTTCATGTTTCTGATTTGACAAAACCCAGAAAAAAAACAGAGCACAAAAATTAAAGAAACCAGAGCACAAGAATTAATGATAAACTTTAATTTTTTCTCAATTTTCCCCATTCTGAATCTAATTTATGATAATTGAAAAATCATGTGGTTTTGACAACATAAAAACAACAAGAAATTAACAAAACAGCATGATGTTTTCTAGATTTAAAACTACGTCGTTTTAAAGTTTCCGTTAGTTTTGTAACAGCAGAAGACGGTGCCACGTCGACGATATGACTAAGGGGTATATTGCGGGTGACTTTTGAGTTCGACATATTGACTTGCACAACATTTAGTTGAGTGTCATTTTTGCAAATTTTAATAAGTTCGATGGTTTTTTAGCAGAAAACCCCTTTTTTATTCATCCGCGTAAGAGTAAGAGAGATAATTATCCAATGCGACGCAGAACATTCATTTTATTATGGACCTAGTCAACTTATCAAATGGTGCGATGTTTGGTTCCATGAACTTGTTGCGCTTACTCAAAAGATTTTTAGCCTTTTTGGATTTATCTGATTTTTTTCTCTCTAAACTAGGATTATATTTCAAAATTTGTTGTTAAACAGATAGGATTATTTGAAAGTGTAAAAAAAATTAAAGAAAGGACTATATAACTTAATATACATAAAGAAAAATAATTAAGAAAATTGCAATAGTCTTTTTTTAGTTCTCTCACATCAGTCAAACTTTATAATGCTCAAACTACTCCTACGAAATTTGTTAAGTACGTAAGGTTTAAGAACATTAAATGCTCCAATTCTACTCAGATATTTCTGAGCACTCTGATAAAATGTTTGCTACTAGGATCTGACGGGGGAGAAATATTTTCTATTTATTGGATTAGAATTTTGATTAAAATATTAAATTTTAAATTAAATTTTACCAATTCTTTGTTGGTTTTACTCATTTAGAAAGGAAATAGGTTTGTGAATTGGTTGAAGTAGTGCTTATGTACTTTTGGATCCATAAGTTGGACACATTATAAAACAAGTATTATAATTGTCATTTAGAGTTATGTTTTTTTTTAAGCATATTGAAATCTAAGGTGAATTTAGAATTGTGTGTATATATATAATAAATTGAGTATCATAATTAGAACAATAATCAAGATTTAGTATGTTTATCATATTTTATATAGATAATTGGGCTATAACAGATTAAGTTCATTTGTTACAATATGAACTTATAATGGACTGGAAAAAAAATCTGTTAAGACCCAATACTTTAAATAGCCCAAATATTAAGCTAAACATGATCATTGTAGGATTCGTTGACAAAAATGTCAAAAACATAAAAAATCGGCAACCGTCACTCTTCATTGTCTTCACAAAAATTGTTCTTCATTTTTATCTGATGTCAACAGCGGCAAGTTTCATATGATCTCAATGTCCTACCAGATCTTCTAGCTTATGATTAGCTTCATCTGATGTTGAATTTGTTATCAATTGCCTTTGCATGTAAATTTCTCACCAACTTGTTTAGACACGCAAAATACAAAGAAACTTGTAAGAAATTTCCGATCGCCGTACAAAATCTCATCCATTCTTCCAAGATAAGCGATTCTTTTACTGATTTCATTCATCTTTTTTATCGTTTTTTCTTAGTTACTATAATCGATTGTTCTAATTATAGGAATTATGTTCGTTAATCTACGCAATTCTTGTAATTTAGAGCTCAAAACTGGTTAAATATCTTGCAGTCTAACTCATAATTTTATTTGTTACTATGGGATTTTATATGAAGAAAGAAGATTATGGTGCCAGATTTTGTAAAATAGGAAGTCAAGTGAAGGATGTCATAAACGAAAAGGTTAGTTTATAATTTATTGTTAGCTATTATGAAAACACAACAGAAAAATAGACTAATGACCTTATGTGAGAAGTGGTCGGTGTTCTAAGTTGATCCTTGATGAAGAAGCTTAGGTGGTTAGACTTGGTTGTTGGGCTTTGGTTTATAAGCTAAAGGCTCTAGTTCTTAATGGGTCTATCTATTGGGTTAGTGATACCTTAAGTAAATAGGGGTTAGTTAGAAGAGAGTAGTGACGAGAAACCAGATTCTCGAGTCTTCTTCTTCCTTCTTCTTCATTGAGAGTGAGCGAGGGATATATGCTCTGTATCTTGGAACTGTAAACTCCGGTTGTTAATCCGGTCATAGTGGATTCCGGTGACTTAGTCCCGGCAAGATGTAGGAGGCAACTCCGAACTCTTTAAATTCTCCGGTGTCAAATTCTTATTCTATTCTTTTGTTTATACACACGAGTGATTCTAATTCCGTGAGAGAGCTTGAGAGATTCTGGATAGTTATTGAGGTTCATAACTTCACACCTGGCCCGCGGGATGATATTTTATTTTTATTGGAGCAGAATTTTGGCTAAAATATAAAATTAGGAATTATAATTTTTGATATTTATTTATATATTTTGGTTTTACTCATAAGTACATTTAGAATTTAGAAGGGTGTATTGGAGTGAATATTTAGAGAAATTTGAGTTTTAATGAGTTTTGAGATGATTTGGTTAAATTTTGGTGAATTAAGAATTTTGTTATTAAATTCCCTGAAATCACACTTAGAATCTTGAGAATTTGGTCTTTGTATTTTTAACTAAGAAATCTCCTCAAATCTCAACTGAAACTTTTAAATCAAATTCTAATAACATTTTAAAAAACAGTGGATTTGATTGTATATTTTAAAATCATAAATAAAAATAACACTGAATTTTAAAAGATATTTTAATATTCATGTTTTAATAACACATGATGTGTCATTTAACTTAAATCTCTATAAATATTCAGTCCAATATATTTTCCTTAGTTTTAGTTGTACCGCGTACACGCTTGCTTTGCATGGCCACGTATCTATCCCGGTACACTGCGAATTAATATTTTTTTATTGGGACAGATTATGGATACATAAAAAGTATAAAATTAAATAAATAGTAATATATTGGTAGTAAATCAATTTGATATATAAAAAATTGTCGTTAAGATAAAATTATGCAATGTAATTTGTGGCCTTCATTAATATATTTTGATTTTAGTGATTTTAAGATACCATGTAATTAAAGTATACAATTTTAGTTTAATTTGCATTGGTTTTTTTTTTGTTTGGGTTTTTTTTTTAATTAGTGGACGTAATGGGACAATATATGAAATATCATAAACATTGCATATTATCATTAGATTCAAAACTGATTCCAACTTAAAGAAAAAATTTCCATTTTCTTAATGATTTTTGATTAGCTGTGAATAATAATTATGATACAGTGTCCAAAGATAATATTATTTTGGCAAATATAATTAAAAATGTACTCCTCAAATAATAAATTGTTTAATCTACGATTTCCTAATGATGTTTGTTTGTTTAATTTAGTTTGGTGTCACACATCAAAATAAAAGATTATATCATCAGATCGGATCTCTCATTTCTTGAGCTCCTTGCCTTGTAGAGGAGTGCTTTCAATTTTCTTTATTCCAACGTTTTTAAAGTTTGTTGACATCACTGTTCCATTTGACTCTACATGTTCCTCTACATAGTCTCTACTTTGTCTGCTTTGTCTGCTCAAAGCAACCACAATTAACAAAAATAAAATTCAGAATAATGTTGACACCAAAATAGCCTTAATCAGAATAAAAAAAAAATTAAAACCAAAATATTACGCAAAAAAAAACAAAACCAAATGTTAAACCAATGTTTGAAATGTTGTTGGGTGATAAAAAGGATAGAGAGTATGGCTTAGCTCTAAAGAAGTTTGTTGCACTGTGATATTTATCACTTGTTTTCTTTAATTTGTTCTCTAACTTATGCAGCTTTACGTTGAGAGGACCTATTTGATTGCGATTTTCTAAAAGCTGATGGCTCTCTTGGTGATTTATTCTGCACTTCTCCAGAGATCATTGAAACAACCATTTTAAAACCAGTTGGTAATATCGAAATCGAAACTAATATCACACAGCTAATGACAGGGAAATTGAAACTTAACAGCAAGAGCACATTACCACCTTAAATCTAGAGATCATTGTGTTCATGACGACTATGTAAGATCGTTAAATCTGAGTTATACGATTTTTTTTTAAAAAAAAAATTTTTTTTTAATTTTTTTTTTTTTTTTTAAATTTTTTTGTTTTAAAATATTTTTTTTGTTTTTAAAATTTTTTTTTTTTACTTTTTTTGTTTTTTTTCTTTAAAAAAAATTTGTTTTTTAAATTTTTTTAAAATTTTTTTGTTTTTTTTTTTAATTTCTTTTTTTGTTTGTTTCTATTTTTATTTTTTAAATTTCTTTTTTATTTATATTTCGTTTTTTTATTTTAATTTTTTTTATTTATTTATTTATTATTTTTTTTTTTTAGAAAAAATAAATTACAATGGCTTTTTCGTTATTTTGTTAAAAAGACTAGATTGATATGTCTTTTACTCATCTTTCTACTAAATACTTCTAACAAGAGGTCATTCTAATTATTTCAATAGAAATATGGGTCATTGTAGGCAAATTTCTCTTAATGAATTAAAGATTTTGTTCTTTATGAAACGGGCAATACTTCCAACTTCATCAACGTCCTTTTCAATTTTCTAATTTATTTCTATAAAGAAAGAAACACACAAACTATATGTAGGATTATGACAACCATTAACACTAACTCCAATGCTAAAGTTTCAAGCCAATGAAAACAAAGTAATGCGGCTGCTTGAAGTTCATCTAAGTTAAGCGTCCATCATTACTCTTCTGAGAATTTTCTGAGTTTTGAGAAATATAAATAAAATTTTCTAACTCGAATTCAGACATGTATGGTCAGGGAGGGAACCCAGGATAAAATTTTGCAAGTGCAAAATAATATTTTAAAAAATAAAAATTAATAAATGGAGAGAGGAGGAGTCGAACTCAACTAAAAGGTGCTACAATAGTCACAAATTACCACTTGTGCTAGCAAATCTTTTTGGATAATACATACAAAAATAGTTTTTTTTTTTTTTTTTTGTCACACAAATTCTTCATTCATACTTAAAAGGATACAAGGTAGAGGTGCATAATCGGACATACCCGAAGAGCAAACATAAAAGTTAAAATCTTAAAACAAGCATAAACTAGAGATAGAGACACAAACTTAATGAAGTTTGATAAAACGTTAGGAGAGGTGTTGAAAATCTTTAACACGAACACATCCGTGAAATAACCAAATTCCAACTCAAACTCATTAACCAACCTTGAAATAGTCATCATATCCAGAGACTTTGAGAAAAGAACCATAACCTTGGGTAGCATCTGAATGCTCTTCGTTGTCTCTACCGGTCCCGTGCGAACCATTACACTAGAAGACAAGTCGGTTATGGCGTTGTATTGTTCTTCCGGCATTGATACCGAAAAAAATTCATCTCTCATAGAGAGGGAAAGTGGTGGAAGGTTTCTCTTCTCGATTGAGAAGGAAAATGAAAGTGATCTCTCCTTAATGGAGGAAATTGAACCAATATATTTCACCTTAATGGAGGAAATTATGGAACTTGGACCCTCACGGTCTAGATTTTGCAGATTTGCTTTGTTAACATTTGCAAATGGCCACAGTGGGTAAACAGGCCATGACAAAAAGAGGAGCACCAAACGTACGGTGACTGCATCTGTGAGAGATAAGGGTGATAGTGGAAAACACACATACAGATCTGGAAGAAGAAATCATTACCACTAGCACAGACACAGAGTTCATAATGAACGAGATGTTGGAACATACACATGAATCACGACAATCCGGTGGGTCAGGAGGATCTGGCGGTTCTGGTGGAGAGGACATAGATTTCGCCAGCCATGTCGAAGTCAAACATAATGGAGCGTCTGCAAGTGGATCTGGCGGTTCTAACAGAGCAGAGGCCCTTGAATGGAGATCTGACTTCACCGGAGCCATGGATGCCGAAGAATCTTCACAGAAGTGAGAAAGTTTGAAAATAGATCTCGCCGGGAGGAGCTATGGACCGGCGGAGGGAGAGCAGAGACTCTGCTTCAGGTGGAGGAGGAGTCACGGCGTCGATCCATTAGAGAAACAGGGATGCCGCGGCCGTCTTGAAAAATGTGTCTGAGAGAGAAGCGTTAAGGCGAACCTTGTTCTCGTTTCAAAAGACTATACACAAAAATAGTTTATATTTAGATTTTATGTAGGTCAATTGACCTACCTTCTTTCTTCTTAGGTCCGCTCATGTATATGGTTAATTTAGCCAATGCTTGGTTCTTACTTCCAGTGGAATGTATACTTAAAGTTCATTCTATCCAAACTTTTAAACCTGCTAGTCATTACTTTCAGTGGCTTGTATTAGTTCCCAAGGAATATGCACGACACAAAGATGTAGAAATAAAAATATTTACCCTTCATGGCAGGGGCTTTGGTCACATCATTTAATTCCTCATGGGCAACCTATAGGCTTTACAAAAGCAATCTCGTCAGTAAATTGATGAGTCACAACTAAAACATATGACTTAGCATGAAAATAACACAAAACGAATGAGAAACCAAAGAATCATAAATCTTTTGTATTTGAAAGCCATTACCAATACTATTTGACAATGCATTAAACTTAGATTGGTGATGTACAAAACAATTCTTGTTACGAAAGAGTGTATAAACTTATTAATCAACCCACAGAACCAAACACAAATATTTGACCCAATGCAAAGAGCAGAATTATCACACCAAACTGGGTTTATGTTTCAACATATATAAATAATCATGTCAAAATGCGACTACAAAAACCACATGTAAGATCACATAAAGTATATATAAAAAATGTATCTTAATTTAGAATTTCTAACTTCCAGAAGATACCAATAGTTGCAGTAATCAAGAATACAAAAAAAAATCAATTATAGAACATAAGTACCTCTTGTGAATCATTTTTATGGCTTTCATCTGCTTCAATACTCAAATCTGACCAAGCTATCACTTTCTTTCACCACTCTGTAGAGCACACACGATCACATACATAACAGAGATTCCCAATAAGAATAAAGATTTGGAAGAACTTGATTACTTGACATAAACAAAACAAAAAACTCATAATAACAGATTCCAGTTTCCTATACCTTTGAGGATCTGCATTTTCTAGCTGCCTTTGTACCTGATAACGAAAAATGTGGGCCCTATTCAAATGTTTCATGCCCATGCCCTCAGGGCCGACTCTCAAAAGGCCCAATACCAATATTCATATTAGATTCAGGTGCAAAGGATGAGTTTTAATTTATTTTAATTTACTATTTGTTTGATTAAGGACTTGTGATGTGTTAGCTCATAAGTTACCGAATCATGTGGAAAGGTTGATACGGCTTAGATTTGCCTAAGTTATCATTTAACATAAGGAGATTGAGGTGTTTTTAAAAATAGGCTAAATTGCTAGAGGTTCAGTCACCGTGTAATCGGGCAGGTTCTCCTTGGTTGTGGTTAGGAAAAAATAGATTGGAATGTTTCGCTTTGCCTTAATATCTTGTTGCTTTGATTTCCAATACGCCGTCGTTTAATTAAGTGAACCCTTGTATTTAACCTGCCGGATATCTAGGGTTTGAGATATAAAATTACAACTCAACTATTCATATCTTATCTTGCCTCTTTCTCTCTTATCTCCATCTCTCAACTTCATCCACTCATTTCTCTTCATCATTTCTTATTCTCAAATAAACTAAAGCTTATCACTTTGTTATTTCCAAACTCCGACATAGACCATTCTCTGCGATCGTAATATCTTCTAAGTTGTCACTTCTGGGTAACCAATTGCTATCGCATTGCTTTGTGGGTTTCTGATTTACCGTCTCCGATTTTCGAGCGAGTCTCCATTAGAATTCACAGGTTCTAATATTTTTTTTAAACGTCTTTTATTGATTAGAAAGAGTTTACATAAACTAATAATTATTTTGAGAAGAAACATGTTGTTGATAACCTAACTTCGACAATGTAACATTAACTTTGTTTCATTCTCGCGGCAGAGGTTCTAATTTTCATGGTTTCATTAGAGCATGTTCAGTTAGAGTCTCTCATCGAGTTTTTTACTAATAAAAAATAATTATAAAAAGTAGGAAAGAAAATAAAATGAATCTCTCATCTGAGAGAGATTTTGAGAAATTTTATGTAAACTCATTTGACACATGCATTAACACCATTGATTTCAGATTTTCTTAACAACTTAAATTTTAAATAAAAGATTAAATTAGATAAAAAAATTATTAAAATGATATCAATTAGACTAAGAGAGTTTCTAGCTGATGCTCTATGTTCATGCGTTCAAAATTAAAGCTTTTTCTAGGGTTTTGTCTCGTTCTTATGTCTGGTTTGGCTCCTTTTTAATCTTGTGATGTTGTTTTCTTTGTTAATTCAGGGAAGACAAGATTCAGTTATCTTCTTAAATTTGTAAGAAATGGACAAAATCAGTGGATTGCCTGATGATCTACTATTAAAGATACTATCATTTGTTCCGACAAAAGATGCTGTATCCACAAGCATCTTGTCTAAGCGTTGGGAGCATCTGTGGATGTGGTTGTCTAAACTCGATTACACTTCTACAATTTCAGAGCCTAGTCTTGGGGTTTTTATTAACAAGTATCTGCCATTACATAGATCTTCCGTCATAGAAAGCTTGCGTCTCGACTTTAGTAGATTGGATCGGAGCCCTGAAGAAATCAGACAGTGGATTGATATTGCAGTTTCTCGCCATGTGCATGAGCTGGAACTTTCTTTTTTTTGGGAGCATAACAACATATTTCCGAGTAGCTTATTTACCTGCAAATCTCTCGTGACTCTGAAACTCAGAGAGCTGATTCTCAAGGATGTTCCCTCTGTGGCTTGTCTTCCTTCTCTGAAAACTTTGGAAATTAATGGTGTGACATTCATAGACAAAGGCTTTATTCAAGATCTTCTATCTATTTGTCCAGTTCTTGAAGACCTAACGGTGCATATATATTTCGATGATGCTGATAACATCGAAACAAATGATTTCACGATTATCGTCCCGTCTTTGCAGAGTTTATCACTCACTATAGATGATGGTTGGTTTGTAGATTGGTATGAAATATATGCGCCTTCTTTGAAGTATTTGAAACTTAAGGACTCTAATTATTATGAGCACGACTGTTTGATTAATAATATGCCTAAGTTGAAGGAAGCATATATGGATGTTACAAACTCTATTATTTATAGTGTTATTACACCAATGTCACCAATCACATCTGTGAAGAGTCTTACAGTTTGCTCTGAGGTACATAGTTTTTTTTTCATTTACCTTTTAGATTCCTTTATAGATTCCTTTATTAATTTCTTTGATATATTGTGTGCAGGGCGTGTCTGGTGATGGTGTTCTTTTCAACCAGCTTGAAGAACTGAAACTATGTGTGTGCAAAAGAGATTTTTCGAATCTCCTTGGCAAATTGCTTAAAGGTTCTCCTAACTTACAAGTATTAGAGATCTCTGTACTGGAAGTAAGTTTCTTTGATAAACTACTTTTTTGTTTGTTTTATGCCGAATATGGTTTTAATCTTATTTATTTTGCTTGGTCTTAGCATCATGATGATGATGAGAGTAATGATATGGTTTGCTGGAATCAGCCGAGTTCTGTTCCTGAATGCTTGTTGTCGAGTCTACAAACTTTTAAATGGTCAAGATACTTTGGGAGACCACAAGATGGAGATATTGCGGTGTATATCCTGAAAAATGCTCTTCACTTAAAGACGGCAACATTCTTGGCTGATACAGAAGAATGCTTTGTTCCATATCTTGAGATGGTCACGGAGTTGGCACTTTCTTCTCGAGCTTCACGCACATGTGAACTCGTATTTTTTGAGGGCTGCCATATTATGACTTGAATCATTAGATGTTTTCATTACTCATATTTGTTTGTTTTGTGTCCAAACAATGATCAGATTGTTCCGAATTTTCAGTACTCTAATCTTTCAATGAGGTGGCTTTGATAGAGTTCGATTACTTTTCTTGTTTTAGGATCAAAGAAATTTGAATGATTTTTTTACACAAATAAAACTATGTGAAGCTACGAACAAGAGATCTAATACTATGAATTCAATGAACGTCCAGGGCATAGCCATATGAGGGCCGATCTTGGGACAAACAACTGCTTGCGGCCTTTTATATAATATGTGAAATTTCGGTCAATTTTTGTGAGAAATCCATTGGTTGAGTTGGTGACAGTACATATAGGATATTGGAGATGGGGGGAGTTCAAACGCTCCTGAATACATTTTTTTTTTAATATAATAATAGGTCTTTAGTTTAGGCTTTTGCTTGCGGTCCACATATTTTTAAGACTTTTCAGGGCCGCCCCTAGCCATATCTAAAACATAAATTCTCAAAAGATTATGCAAAATATGCAAAGACACATTTCAATGATAACAAGGAACACAAGAGACTTCATTTTCTTACATTTTTGAGTCTCCCTAAACTTATTAACATTCGTCAACCATACCAAGTACCCTCGCTTCGCTTTGTTTATCATGTACTTATGCAAGAGATTCATTGTACTATGCTTCAATCATCTTCATGGAAAAACGTAGTTGTAGTTAGGGGTGGGCATTCGGTTAAATGGTCCAGGTTCGGTTCGGGTAATTCGGGATTCGGAAAATTTGGTTATATAATTTCAAGTCAGAATAAGAACCAAACATAATTTAGTTCGGTTCGGTTCGGAAATTTGGGGGAAAATTTTGTTATACAAATATTAGGTCCGAATAAAAATCAAACTTCGTTCGGTTCGGTTCCAAATTTGGTTAAAGTTTTATTAATTTTTTAATATTTCAATAAAAGTCAATGATGGTGAGATGCAAAAAAATCAAAGAATAATAATTAATAATTAGACATGTACCATAATAAGTATTAAGCATAAGACATGTTTAGTTCCAAATTCATTCAGGTTTCAAAATAAGTAATCATGCATCAACCAGTCTTCCACTATGATAAACTCGTTGATGAAAATAACAAACATATATCGTCGAAGCAAAATCAATAATAAATTACTATATCAAATACTCAAATTAGATATATTGAGGCGTAAGTCAATTGTAAACAATGAAAACAATAGATATAACATAATCGGTCGAATATTAAATATGATGTTACCTACCTCGCAAAAAAACAAATATATAGATTGAAATAGAGAAGGTTTGGTTTTTAGTTTGGGTGGCAAGGAAATAAAAATTTATATTATAAATTACTTAATGAATAAATATTTAAAATCATAAAGCATATTTAAAATTTAATTTCGGTTAACTGATTATCCAATCGGGTTTTTGTAAAAATACCGAACCAAACCGAATACCAAGTAAATTTACAAATATATCCAATCTGGTTCAGTACAGTTTGTTACCATTTGATACAATTTGATACCATTCGGTACGGTTCAGTAAATTACGGTTCGGTTCTGTTCAAATGCCGACCCCTAATTGTAGTACTTCAAATACTCTGTGGTCATCAATTCGTCATCATCGCCAACTATTTTATAAAGCCAGGCCCACTAGAGAGTTTGAACCCTTCGCTAACCCAATTAAAATGTAAAGACGAACAACTTCATTGATGACTGATGAGAAGGAAGCTTTGTTATTCTCTGCAATTGTGATATCTTCTGATTTGCCACTTCTTTATGTAACCAAATGCTTTCGCAGTGCTTTGTGTGTTTCTGATTTTATCTTCGGATTCTTAGTTCCGAGCGAGCCTCCACTGAAATCCGCAGGTTCTAATTTCTAGAGTTTTGTTATGTTCGAGCTTTCAAAATTAGCATTTTCCTAGGGTTTTATCCTGTTACTGATTTGTTTTCTTGGCTTCTTTTTAGTCTTGTGATGATGTTTGTTTTCTTTGTTAATTCAGGGAAGACAAGATTCAGTTATATTCTTGAATTTGTAAGAAATGGACAAAATCAGTGGATTGCTCCGAATATGGTTTAATCTTATTTATTCTTCTTGGTCTTAGCATCATGAGGATGATGAGAGTAATGATATGGATTGCTGGAATCAGCGGAGTTCTGTTCCTGAATGTTTGTTGTCGAGTCTACAAATTTTCAAATGGTCAAGATACTTTGGGAGACCACAAGATGGAGATATTGCGGTGTATATCCTGAAGAATGCTCGACACTTAAAGACGGCAACATTCTTGGCTGATACAGAAGAACACTATGTTCCAAATCTTAAGATGGTCAAGGAGTTGGACACTTTCTTCTCGAGCTCGTATTTGTTGAGGGCTCATTCGATGTCGCTATTGGTATGTTAGCGAAGATAGCGAAGAAGATTTATGAAAAAATCTTTTTTTTTTTTTAATCTCACGTCTTTTAAACAATTACATATTGTCAGGTTTAATTTAAACATGAACTCTGCTTTTGTTATTACATATCATCATCGCCAACTCTTTTCAATTGTTTGAAAATGAAGAGAGAGTTTTACAAGAAGCCCGGCCCACGCCTAGGCCCATTAGGGTTTGATTCAGTGATAAGTAAACCACGCAGAGAAGGAAGCTTGGTCATTCCGATAACTTCGATGGAGAAGAACCAAATGCTTTCACAGTTCTTTTAGTGTTTTCGATTTATCTTCTGAATACAGTAATCGATCGGAATCGAGCATCCACCGGAATTCGCAGGTTATCATTTCTAGGGTTTTCTTCAGTTCCAGTTTTTTTCAAGGGTTTTGTCCCGTTTTTATGCGTGGCTGTGTTTTTTTTGTTTTTTCTCTTGTTACTGATTCGTTTGCTTGGTTTAAGACAAATCGTTTTTAGTCTAATGATGCTGCTTTTTTTTTTTTGTTAATTCAGGGAAGACAAGATTCGAGTATCTTCTTGAATTTGTAAGATATGGACGATAAAATCAGTGGCATGTCTGATGACGTGCTGGTGAAGATATTAACACTTCTTCCAACAAAACTTGCTCTATCCACTAGCATTTTGTCTAAGCGTTGGAAGTTTCTTTGGATGTGGTGTCCTAAACTCAACTACGTGTCTAAATTTTCTAAAAATCATGTACTTCGGGATTTTATCGACAAGAATCTGCCTTTACATAGAGCTCCGGTCATAGAAAAATGTCACCCCTAGGGGTATGCTCAAAGTGGATCTAAAGAAGGCTTTCGACTCTCTTCGATGGGATTTTATCTTACAAGTCCTTCAGGTTGCTGGTTTCCCTCCTATCTTTATCAAATGGATAAGTCAATGTCTTACAACGACTTCTTTCTCTATCAATATAAATGGGAATCTCTGTGGTTATTTCGCTGGTAAAAAAGGCTTAAGGCAGGGGGATCCCCTATCCCCCTATTTGTTTGTTATGGCTATGGAGATCTTCTCTAGGATCCTTGACTCCCACTTTGACTTGAGGGAAATTGGTTGTCACCCTCTGGCTGAGCAGCCAAGAATCTCTCATCTCTGCTTTGCCGATGACGTTATGATATTCTTTGATGGTTCATCACGATCAATGAAAGGTATTGCAGCTGCCCTAACCTCCTTCCAGTCGGTTTCAGGACTGACCATGAATAGGGAAAAATCTGAATTCTTTGTGGCAGGGGTGAACCCTCTTGAAACTCATGCTATCTCTTTGCTTGGTTTCCATTGTGGTTCACTTCCTATTCGCTATCTAGGCCTTCCGCTTCTGCATCGCAAGCTTCGAAAATCTGATTACTCGCCTTTATTGGATAAGATTGAGTCAAGATTCAATCATTGGGCCACAAAGACTCTGTCCTTTGCTGGGAGATTGCAGCTCATTTCTTCCACCATTTATAGCCTTGTTAACTTCTGGATGATGGCTTTCTCGCTACCTAAGGGCTGCTTGAAACTCATTGAACAACTTTGTCGGAGATTTCTTTGGGCTGGCGACATCCAAAAGCTTTCTGGTGCTAAGGTTTCTTGGTCACAAGTCTGCTTACCCAAAGATGAGGGAGGGCTGGGACTCCGGAACTTTACGGTTTGGAATAAAGTGCTAAATATGAGACTTATCTGGTTGTTGTTCACTAGCAGGGATTCCCTTTGGGTTGCTTGGAACAGAGAGAAAAGGTTGAAAAACGCAACTTTCTGGAATATAAAAGCATCCTACTCTGCCTCTTGGATTTGGCGTCATCTCCTATCTCTTAGACCAATGGTTAAGCCATTCCTCAAATGTATTCTGGGCAATGGCGAAATGGCAAGCTTCTGGTTTGATAGTTGGGCTTCCTGTGGTCCACTAATTGATCTGGTTGGGGAGACTGGTACCTCAGCCTTAGGAATTCCCCTCTGTGCTACAGCAGCACAAGCTACTTCTACGGATGGCTGGATTCTTCCCTCGGAGAGGACAAGAAACCGTTTGCTTCTTTTGCTAAGGAACACTCTCCTTGCAGAACAGGCCCCCAACGATCAAAGAGGTGGTGATGAGTATTTCTGGGATACGGGAGATGGGATTATTCGTTCTTTCTCAACAAGCAGAACTTGGAATGTCATCAGGCCAACTGATTCAAAGAAGCCTTGGTCTAAGGTTGTTTGGTTTAAAGGTTCAGTTCCTAAAATATCTTTTCATCTTTGGACTGCCCATCTAGACCGCCTCCCAGTCCGCGCTCGCCTTGCTCAATGGGGAATGAATGTTCCATCTGGTTGCTGTCTTTGTGCTCTTGCATTGGAAACTCGAGATCATATCTTCCTCCATTGTGACTATTCCACTGAGGTCTGGTCTCTCATCCTGCGAAAACTTGGCCTCCCAAACTGCATCTTTCAGAACTGGAACATTTTCATCAATTGGCTCTCCAGCAAACCGTTTGGCTCTTCTAAGATGTTGAACCGACTTGTGTGTCACTCAACACTCTACTACATTTGGAGGGAAAGGAACAATCGTCTACACAACGCAGTCTCCTCCCCACCAGCAACTGTTTTCCGTCAAATAGACCGCAACATTCGAGACACCTTACTTGCCCGACGTAAAAAGAAGGGTTGTAGGGACCTCTTGTCTATTTGGTTCACGCATATGTAATTTTACCTTCGGGTACTTGTAACTTGTAAGGGGTTTTTTATTTTTTTTTGAGCCCCCCAAGCTCTTTCAGCGCTAAGCTTTTGTATCTAAACAATCGTTCCAAACTTTTGGTAATAGAATTCACATTTTATCAAAAAAAAAAAAAAATTGAGTCTCTACTTGTCTTTCATCTTAAGTAATGATTCGTATATTAAACCTAAAGATATCAAACTATGGGTTGAGATTGCAGTTTCTCGCCATGTACCTGAGCTGGAAATTGATTATTATTCGGCTCACGAAAGCATATTTCCAAGTAGCTTATTTACTTGCAATTCGCTCGTGACTCTAAAACTCAGAGGTATGATTCTCACGGATGTTCCTTCTATGGCTTGTCTTCCTTGTCTGAAAACTTTGCAACTTAAAAGTGCGAGATTCGTTGACCAAGGCCTTCTTCAAGAGCTTCTATCTATTTGTCCTGTTCTTGAAGACCTATCGGTGTGCTTCTATGAATTATATGAAATCGATATGAAAAAGTTCACTATTATCGTCCCATCTTTGCTGAGTTTGTCACTTGCCATACTTAATGGTTGGTTTGTAGATGGGTATGAGATAGATACTTCTGCTTTAGAGTTTTCGAAACTTCAGGATTGGAATAACTAGAATAGTAACCCGTGCGTTGCGCTGGATTCTAATATTAAAATGTTATAAAAAATTTAAATTATTTAGAAATATAAATAAATCATTAATTATAAATAGAATTATAAAGCCAATTCATTATTTTCCACAAAACTTAGCATAGCTTAAGGTTAAAACCATTTGATTCAAAAATATTCTCAAACAAATTTTTTTTTTATCACAATATAGACAAAACTACATTTTCACTCATGATAAACTACAAAGATTATGTATCACCTCTAATTAGATGTTTTATTGTGTAACATTTGAGTTTGTATTTACCATTCTATATTAGTTATTTTTAGTGTAACATATTGGAATCTTTTACTTAAAATACGAAGACTATAACACTTTCAAATTTTTAAAAAGTTTAGATGTTTTCAAAAAATCCAACTGTAACTTTTATGTTTATATACAATATTCCAAAAAAATATTGGTGTAGATATTTCTATTATGTGAAGAAAGTTAACTATAATTGTTCTATAGTTTTTTCACACTCAGTTTGTTAAATCCTTTCAACACTTTGATTACTAACATTATCTTTAAGTTTTTTTTTAATTTTTATCCATTTTTTAATTTTTTTTTATAAATATTTTTTATTTATTTAATAAATATTAATAAACATGTATTAAGTAAATATTGTAAATTGTCTTTAATTCAAAAAAAAAGTTGCTTACATATATTATTCTTCCCATTATATTATGTTAATAAAAAATATAAAAATGTAGTTACAAAGTGTTTTTTTTTATATAATCAGTTTAATACTCTTTTTTGTTTTTACTTTCACTTTTTTTTTATTGTTTTTATTCTTAAATCTCTTAATACTCATTAACTACTATATTTAAGTAATGCTAATAAAAAAATTGTTTTTACAATGTAATTAATTCTTAATAAAAATACAAAATAAAAAATATTATTTGATGACATGTTTTATTCTTATTGGATAACTAAGATGATGATGTGGACACCCTAGATGGAGAGAGAACTCTCCCATTATATATATGATTTGGATCGCTACTCTTTGATTACAAATATGCCTAAGCTGAAGGAAGCATTTATCAATGTTGAGTCCTCTCATCTTCTCAAGAGTGTTATTGGATCAATCACATCTGTCGAGCGTCTTACGATATGTTCAAAGGTAAATTACTTGCTTTCCATTTTATCATATTGCAAGTTTCTTCAGTCTCATTTATAGAATTCATTGTTAATGATTATAATATCTTGGGCAGGGTGTGAATGGTGATGATTTTGTTTTCAACCAGCTTGAACTTCTGAAGCTATGTGTGTGCAGAAAGGATTCGTCAAATCTCCTTGGCCAATTGCTCAAAGATTCGCCTTACTTACAAGTATTAGACATCTCTGTACTAGAAGTAAGTTGCTTTGATAAACTACTTTTTTTTGTTTGTCTTATGCCCAATATGGTTTTAATTTATTTCTTCTGCTTGGTATTAGGATCATGGGCGTGATGAGCGTAATGAGCGTAATGGTAGGGTTTGCTGGAATCAGCCGAGTTATGTTCCTGAATGCTTGTTGTCGAGTCTACAAATTTTCAAATGGTCACGATACTTTGGAAGACCACAAGATAGAGATATTGCGGTGTATATCCTGAAAAATGCTCTTCACTTAAAAACGGCAACATTCTTGGCTGATACAAAAGAACACTTTGTTCCTAACCTTAAGATGATCAAGGAGTTGGCACTTTCTTCTCGAGCTTCAAGCTCATGTGAACTCGTATTTGTTGAAGACTAGGATCCTATCGAGACTTGAATCATTAGATGTTTTCATTTGTCATCTTTGTCCGTTTGCGTCCAAACAAATATCAGATTTATATTATTTTTTATTCGGTTTCTTGTTTTAGGATCAAAGAAAATTGTCTGAATTTTTGACACAAATAATTAGTTAAACTAGGTGAAGCTACAAAAAAAGAAATCTAAAACAGTCATGGCTGATAGTACAATGGAACATTATGTTTGTTGACACTTTCTTCCCGAGCTTCAAACACAATGCCAACTAGTTTTTGTTGAATCGTTAGATATTTGTAACAGAATTAAGATTAAGATTGATGCTCTCATACATCATCATCCCATTAGTAATTATTTTATTCGGACGTTTATTTTGTTCTTCTGACTTCGGTTCTTTGAACACAAATCGTTCTCCAACCAAACATGATTTGTTCAACCTCCTCATTACAAATAGCATGATCTGAAGCCTTCAAATACGATATTGAGGATTAATCAGACACCAAATTCAGCATCGATGCTACATCCTCGTCTTCTTCTTTCAAGAGAACATTAACCTCGTCTGATGGATCCTTGATTTTTTTTTGTTTTTCTCAAATAGCCTCTTGTTCAGCGTGGATGTTACGTTCACTCATACTCCCACCATTTCATAAAGAGTATCATTGTAACATTTTTTCTACCTTTTATTAATATACTAAAAATGTTCTCTCTAATTAATAAAATGAAATAATATGAACAAAATTGAGATTTATGTAAAAAAAGAAACATAAAACTATATTCTTTGTAAAACAAAAATTAAATCTTAAAATGACACTCTTTGTGATACATTGAGAATTTTTGTTTTCTTTGCATAAATGAACATTTAGATTTAGAATTTGAGAAATTCCATTAGGTTTATGAAGCACATGAACTCCATTGTGTAGGCATCTGGACAACGCCATAACGACACAATACTTTTTCTTAAAAGTTTCGAACAAGCATGGACGGCTTGCCGGTGACGGGGACGAGATAATCATACAGACGTTTTTCAGACCTTTCGAATAATAAAAAATGGTGTATCTAATATATAATAAACGTGATACTAATCTGTTTCCAAGAAATTTAATGTACATTTTCCCAGGGAAACAGAAAAAAATAAAATAAAAATCCAAACATGTTTCCAAGAAATTTGATTTTGTGGAGTTTGTGAATCTTTCATTTGATGATCGGAATTTAGAAAATAAGTCTATCATTAATATTTGATCAGCTTATTTTGTAATTAATTAAAATTAAACTAGAAGTTTTCTACTTTTATGTTGTGACTTGTTTTCTATCTTAAACAGGGTTGGGCAAATACCCACACCCGATCCCAAACTCGAAACCCGACCAGAAGTAAGCAGTTCGTTTCGGGTATGGGTGTAGCAAAATATCCGATTGGGTGTAGAATTTTTAAGGATCCGATACTCGTATCCGATCAGATAAACTCAAAACACCCAAAGTACCCAATAGTATATAAAGATCTATAATATATACCCTTTAATCCTAAATCACAGTTTTGTATGTTTTGATTGATGTAGTTTTCTTATGTTTCGCAAGAAGTTAAAAACTAAAGGAAGACCGAAGACGTTTTGGGATCATATATTGTTCTCATTTCTATCGTTAACTTAATGATGTTCTCATTGATATGTACTGGAAGTTTGTTCTCATCTCTTCTCTTTAACTTTAGTTTCATTTCATTGAAGACATGAATGTTTTGTGTACTTGTTTTGGTACTAATACCATGTACGTTTTTATATATATATAAGTTGGTATAATTTCGGATCTTTGTATTAGTTCGGATTTATTCCGGGTTTTTCGCAAGTTTGGACAACAAAAAACCCAAAATCATCGAGGATCCGATTATAAGTTCAGGTTTCAGGTATACCTGAAACATACCTGAACCCGAAGATACCCGATCCGAATCCGACCTGATTTCATAGAATATCCTATCGGGTATCATATCTCTAAACCTGAATACCCGGACATCCGAAATATCCGATCCGAACCTGAACGGGTACCCGAATACACATCTCTACTCAAACTTATGTATAGTTTATCATTTTTACCTACACGAACTATTGCCCAACACATGACTACACATACGAACTATTATAATATGTTAAAAACTACACGAAAGATTGGATTTACATTATGACATATACAAACTAATATCGGTTATGTGTCTAACACCATAACCATCTATTTTTCTCTCCCAAATTTACATTGTATCATTTTTTTTTCCCTAAATTTTTCCTTTCAAAGATCATCTTTCATCTTCAATCTCCTTCTCTTCCACTTTTTCTGCAACGTTTTCCGGCCGGCGTCGGCCGTACTCTTTCTAATTATACTTTACATAAGTTAGGTTTTATCTAAATCAAAACATCAGTTTTTAGAGATGAAAATTTGAAAAGGCACGAGTTTCGTGACTGTATATTCTTTTTCTTTGGAGAAATTTCATTGATCTTCATTACTGTTGTTTTGCGTCGTGAAAAATCCGGGAGAAATTATATTTGTACGAATCCCGTGCAAAATCCGGTTCCTGCCAAATATGTGCGAAATCCGGTGCGTGCATAACTAGTACACAATGACTTTTGTGCAAATTCGGTTGGTATGATCTCCAATGGTGTAAGGTGTTTTTTTACCAAAATCAACCATTTTCAGATTTGGAAGCGGTTAGAGATTTAGGATTCTGGATTAAGGAGTATGACGTTTATCATACATAATAGTTCGTTAGATTAGATTGGGATGGAAAATGAGTCGTATTTTCTAGTCTGATTTTTTCTTGGTTGTAAGTTATTTTATGTCTCTCTTCAGTAGAGTTTATGTCTCTCTTCGGTAGAGTTTGATTCCGGTGAAGTTATCATATGTGGTGGTTCTGCCGGTTTCTCTGTTATTTTGTTAAAGCCTAGGCGATAAAACAAATTATTACAGAGACAACCTTTGGATGTGGAGTTTGAAGTCTACATGCATTGATGTTTTGAAATTTGCGAAGTTAATATCATAGTCGGATGATAGCCAAGAATCGCAATAGGTGGAGTTCGTGTACGGAGGAAGAAAATAACATATCTTATCTGTTAGCGAGTAAGAGTCTTCTGAAAAAGGAGCATCGTCAAAATTCGCTTTTTACGTTGTATCGTTCTTTAGCCTTTTTTCTAAAAAAATATGTATATGAATGATCTCTCTGTAATCATATAAACTCTTGTTTGAGATAATAATAATAAAAGAGACGTTAAAAAAAAAAAACCATCTATTTTTCTATTTTTCCGGCACACCGGTAGATAAAAACCGATCTGACCTAACTTACCAACTCATGTATCGACCTTTCTTGGTTCACCCGACTCAAATAAAATTAAACCCAAAACCAACAGTATAATCAAATTAATTTTACACTAAGAAAAAAAAAAAACATGCTACGACCTAACTTTAAGAAACATCTCACGATCGAAAAATTCATGTTCACTTAGGGTTCTTGAGAGAGTTAGAAGATCTTCCTGTTCAACTAAAATTGTGAGAAATCATCTCGAATTAGTGCTGGAAATCGAGAGAGAAACCTGATTCATAGTTGAATCTCGTCCAATATGAGGTAAGTTTGTTTTTTTTTTCTGTCTGATTTTTCTGCAATCTTCGTCTGCGATTTGTATTGATTTTCGTCTACAATTTCATGGTTGAAACGAGGGTTTTGTTCTAATTTGATCTCTTCCAAATTTGATTTTCGTTCTGTTTGTAAAAAAAGTTTATCAGTTAATGTCGTCTTAATATAGAATTTTTAATTGTAATTTTATAATTTTTTTATTACAAGTTGGGACCATTATGTCAATATTTTGGACTCATATGTGTTGTTTTTATTTTGTTTTCTTGACGTGACGAGGTATGGGTTAAAGTGAATTTTCATCATTCGGGAAAATTCAAAAGAGAAAAGGATGTCTTGGATTACGTAGATGGAATGGTTGATGTGTTAGAGGTGGATTCTGCTACTATCTTCTCAAGTATATTATTGAAGCTGCTTGAAAAAAAGATCGACACTGGGAAAATGTGGTGGAAGCTACCCTTTGAAGATGTTGAAGATAAGAAACCTTTGTGGGAAAATCTGGATGTTAATAAACAGAAAATGCGTACTGCAGCGCGTTGCGGGGAAAGCGCTTGACATATACATTGAAAAATCTGATGTTGATGAGAATTTGAGCGATGAAGAAGATGATGAAACGTATAATCCAGAGGGTGAAATTTCTGATGATGAGGATAAAGGATCAGAGGAAGCTCTGTCTGATGCTACTGACTCCGAAGGTGATGCGGAAGTGGATGAGGAAGAGACTGATGTTTTTGATAGTAACAACTACGAGGAACAGATTGTTGATGAGGATGAGGTTTTCCTGCAACTGATAACTCTTCTTGTGATGAAGAAGATCATGCAGAGAGGTTGGTTAAAAAGGATTTACTAGATGGTGTATTCAGCCTTAAGCAATTGTTTTCAACTGGGACTGAGTTCAAGAAAAATGTCATCAAATATGTTTTGAAGACCATGCGTAATGTGTTGTTTAAGAGGTGGGAAAAGACCAAGCTTGAAGCGTAATGTAGAGAAAAAGGGTGTGGATGGCGTGTTTACTGTGCGATGGAGAATCCAATAGGTAAATGGATGGTAAAAGGCGTATGAGGATGAACATCAATGTCATGCAACCGGAAGGTGTAAACTTATACGGAGTCCGGTAATTGCTGACATCTTCTTAGAAGACATAAGAAAAGATCCAGAAATGAGTGCTCCCGAGATAAAAGATGAAATGAAAAAGAGATTCAACATTATCATCTCACCTCCACAGTCACAAACCGCAAGAAGAATAACATTTGATAAACTCCAAGCGGAATGTGACAAGCAATTTTCTAGATTGACCAAGTAAATAATTTTTTCTTTCTGTTGTTTAAAAACAGTCTGAAATTTTGTGAATGTAACTTGTTTTTGGTGGCCAAGTAAGCTCAATATTACTCGTGATTATGATAATTTAGGTAAAGAAATTATTTGTCTTATAGAGTCTGTAGCAAAATTATTTTGGTGGCAAAGTAAGCTCAATTTGACCACTAGTTTTTCTCGACTTTATTAAGCTCACATTACTCTAATGTTTTTCAGGCATAATCCAAGCACAAGAATAGAGATAAATACTACAAGGAGAGATGATGGATCTGAGGCCTTCCCCCAAATATACATTTGCTTTGAACCTCTAAGGAGTTCATGGAAGAAGAATTGCCGCCCCATTATCGGTTTGGATGGTACATTCTTGAAGAATTCGGTTTAGGGTATGATGCTTACAGCTATTGGAAGAGATCCTAATAATCAGATATATCCGATAGCTTGGGGAGTAGTTGATGCGGAAAACAATCCAAATTGGGAATGGTTTCTTCATAAGCTAAAGTTCGACTTGGATTTAGGGTTAGGTGAAGACATTACCATCATCTACGACATGCATAGAAGCTTGATTCATGGAGTGTCTACTGAGTTACCAATGGCAGAACACCGAGTTTGTGCTAGACACATCTACTCTAACCTCAAGAAATTTCACAAATCTGACATGTTGAAGCCATTGTTCTGGAGGGTTGCAAGCAGTTACAATGAAGCTGATTTCAGGACCAATTTAGAACAATTCAGAGAGTTTGATCCCAAGGCATGTGATGATCTTCTGAAAAAAAGATCCCCACACATGGTGCATGGCTTTCTTTAGGATTGGATGTTGATGTGCTGACACACACAATAATCACACAGAGTCCTTTAATAAAACTATTAAGACTGCAAGGAAGAAGCCATTTGTTAAGATGTTAGAGTTGATAAGAAGAGATGCAATGCAAAGGATTGCTAATAGGTTTAAAATTGCTAGTAAAGAAGTTGTAAAGCACACAAAAAAAGCAAGGAAAGAGGTGCATAAATCTTGTGACGAAGCTCATCATTGTAACTCTATCTCTAGCACAGGAGGAAAGTATGAGATTGTTGAGTTTGGTAATGGCTATTCTGTGAGTTTGTCTAGGCATACATGTGCATGCAGTAAGTGGGATTTGACAGGCATTCCGTGTCGTCATGATGTTTGTGCAATCCGAGAGAACAATATGGATGTTAAAGACTTCATCTCAGATTTCTATTTGACAGAAAATTGGCAAGAGACATACATGAGAGGTTTGAGCCCTGGAAATGGGCCTAAATTCCGGATTAGTTCAGTAGGAGGACTCATTGTTTCACCTGCCTATAAGCATCTTCCTGGAAGACCGAAAGGGAAAGCAAGGATAAAGGGTGTTCGTGAATCGCCATCTAAGAAGAAGGTTAGTCGAGTTGGTAGAGTATCACATTGTGGACTGTGTGGTGAAAAGGGGCATAATATAAGAAGATGTCCTCATGAGGTAATCTCTAACTTTGTTTCTTATTGTGTTTATCCGGTTCAGCCACTCGGCTTAGTGTGATCTATCAATTCCAATAATGACAAGTCAATTTGATTTTTGCCTTCTAAATATTTTTGTGGTATTCTGAGGAGACGAGAGCAAAGAGAAGGCGCCTTAACGAGGAAGCTCGAGTGGCTACTCAAATGGCAGCTCAAGTTGAAGCTCAAGATGAAGCTGAAATGGAAGCCGAAATGAGGGCTCAAGAGGAAGCTCGTGTGGAAGTCCATGATGTGTCTTCAACTGCACCATTGGGAAACAAAATGGAGTGGTTACTTTTCGGATAATAAATCTGTGTAAGGTTATTTTTTCGGATGATAATCAGGTTCCATTTTAGACATTTGATCCGCTTTTGTGATCATTTAGTTTGGTTAGGTTGGTTTTTGTTATGTCTAACCAAATCATGTATCTTATTGGATGTTCTTTTTTAAAAGTTTGATCGGACCAATATGTGCTTTTGCTCTGCATTAGGTCTGTTCATTCTCTGCTTCTGCTATGCCTCAGGTCTCCGCATTGTCTGCACATTCTCTGCATCTATTGGCATTGGAGGCTTTGCCAATACATTGTTCATTTGTTTCAGTTTTAGTATTGTTTCAGAATTTTGTTTTCAGTTTCAGAGTTTTAGTTCACAATTTTGTTTCAGTTTTTGTGTTCAATTTTGTTTCAGTTTTGTTTCAGAATTTTGATTCAGTTCCAAGAAAATCAAAATTTTATTTCAGTCTTTAACACATGATCTGCTTCTGCTTCAGTTTCTAACACATGAACTGCTTCAGTTTTAACTTTTAACAATTAAAAACTGATCTGCTTCAGTTTTAACAATTCAAAATACACATGAACTGCTTCAGTTTCGATTGTTCAAGTAATAATGCTACATATTTTTTTTCTGTTTCTGTAGATAAAGCTGCGAAGGAAATTCTGAAACTATTGCTCAATTGGAACGCTTTCTCACGAGCCCTCAAATGCCATAAACCTCATGTAATCTCTTCTCTTCTTCGTGTAATCGAGATTCTTGCTCTTTTTATTTTGGGTAGATGTTTTTAAAAATTAGGTAGTGAGATATTTTTTTTTCTTAGAGTAAAATTTATTTTATTTTACTGTTGGTTTTGGGTTTAATTTTATTTGGGTTGGGTTTGAACCAAGAAAGGTGGATACATGATTTGGTAAGTTGGGTCATATCGGTTTTTATCCACCAGTGTGCCGGAAAATAAAAAAATAGATGGTTATGGTGTTAGACATATAACCGATATTAGTTTATGTATGTCATCATGTAAATCCAATCTTTTGTGTAGTTTTTAACATATTATAATAGTTCGTATGTGTAGTCATGGACAATAGTTCGTGTAGTTAACAATGATTTTTCCTTATTATTATTACTTTTTTAAATTTAGCCACCCTATTTTTTTTATCCCATATCCATCTTGGTGCTACATTAACAACCTTTTTCTACACTACTATAGTATTCGAGCACTTTCAAAATTTTCTTTTTTTTCTTCTTCTTAATTTCTCAGACTTATTCTTGAAATTTTCTTTCGACTCTACTTCACTCTCCACAGTTAAATTTTGCTCGATTTCACTTTGGGATCGGATTTTTTTGTTTTTTACAACTAAGCTGGAATCAACTTCAATTTGCATTTTCAATTTACGTTTCAATCAAATCTTCATGGAAAAACATAAGTGTAACTCAAGTATTTCTTTGTTATTCCAAACCCATTGCTGAAAACTCAGGACAAACCCATAACTTCTAATCGCATCTGGATAAGCATTTCACATTGCATCTCCAATGGTAAGGGGTTCTTACCATTTTTTTAATATAAATTTTGAATAATTGAAAGTTAAGAACCCCATTAAGAACTCTAAATTTTTTCTTCCTCCAATGGTAGAACTTTATTAGGAGTTCTTAAGAATACAAATTAATATTTTGGAAAATAATTTATTTTAAGTATAGTTTATTTTGTTACAATTTATAAACATATATTTATAAAACCAAAATTATTTTGCATTCTATGAAATATAAAATTCATGGATACAAGCTGACCAATAAAATTCAATCTGACCAAAAAAATTCAATTCCTATCAAAAGAAAGAAAGTAAATGCAACTCTCTATTTAATCGGTTTTAGTTTTATACTAAATCTGAACATGTCCTATGTAAATCTTATGTCACTCTGAAAAATTACCGTGTCTGGAAACTAAGGAGTGAAGTTATGATTATTGAAGATCATATACGAAACTTCACACCAAGCCGAACAAGCTCATATGCTTCAGTTTTGCGGTCCATACAGTTTAGAGTAAGTCCTTTCATTGATAGAGTCTCTGAAAATGACAAAGAATAAAAGCAACAAGTCTTAGAAAGAAGGAAAAGCACAATTAAAAGGGATGAAAAAAAAACATTAAGCATAAGCAAGCATAAACTATTTATGTTTACCAATTTGTCACCAAGTATAAACGAATTTGTCACCAAGTATAAATAAACTATTTTCATTGTGCTATTAAGCAGAAGGAAAAGCACAATGATCACAGCCAAAACTATTTATGTTTACCAATTTGTCACCAAGTATAAACAAAAACTATGGTTCTTTTCTGCAAGATCACACAATAAGTCTTAGAAGGCATACTACCAAGATCACATGCATGTCTGTAGTAAGTACCTGAACTCCTTGCTTAGCTTTGTTCTCCAACAAGTTATCAAGTCTGGAAGAAGTATGTGGTTCAAAAGGGCACTTAAGATAGAGTTCTGGGCACACCCACCAGGCACAGATGAAAATCTACAAGACAAATCAGATCAGTTGAATATATATAAAATTCAACACATCATCCGTCTCGACATTCTGTAATGGAAAGTGGTAGACCTCAGATTTAGCATTTTCAATGGCTGCAGCAATGGCTGCAAACTTAATCTCTCACCATAGTAGCTAAGCATTCAGACAGTTCTTTTTTTTTTTTCATGTTGGCATTAAAAGGAACTACTACAGATGAAACTATTTTCCTCTGATACATTAGTTTTCCATAGCATTCAATGCATTGAGGGTAACCAACGAACACCTAAACAAAGCTCACGACATTGGATAACCGCTCCAGTAAACACTGATGTATAATCAAGATGAATAACCGCTCACCTGTTCGACCACAGCCACAGTGGGAGCAAGAAAAATACAAACACTTTTCTTGGGACTAAGAACCAAGTGACCAAGCTCATATATAACCATCACTGCAATGTGAGTTTTCCCACAACCTGTTCCCAAATATACAATAATATTCTCCTCCGTTGCTTTCTTGCACAGCTCCAACTGATACCTTCATACAGAAAAGAAAAATCATTAAGCCTTCAAAATTAATTTCAGCACAATCAACACAAAATTCGTAGTTAAATAAATCCTAAATCTCCGTTTTCTTCTCTAACCAGGACAATCCGATCAAACTTTTTTTCCAGATAACATGTAAATCAACAATCCGATAAACTTACTCAGCTACAACAGATACAGTAACGGAATCGGAAAAAAAAAAGCTACAGAGATGCGAAAATATCTTCGTTCCTCCAAGATACAAAAAAAAAAGAGAAATTATCTCGGAGGCGGAACATAATCGTGTAAGCAAGCAAGAAAGCAAGCAAAACTGAAGAAAATGTAAGCTCTGAAATCTGTACAATACTCGCCGGAGATCGCCGGAGATCGGTTTCCGCCGTCCATATACTCCATGAGGATAGAATACTCACCGGAGATCGGTTTCTCGAAGATAGTCGCCTTCGGAGAGAAAGAGAGAGACGAGAAAGAGAGAGGGTCGCGAACAAAAAAAAAACTCAGATTTCTTCCACAGTCATCAACCAATACAAATTTGCCACGTCTATCATAAGAACCGATTCTTAAAGACCTTAGTTAAGGATCGGTTCTTGCTTAAAAACCTATTTTTCATTTAATTTTTTTTCAATAATGGGTTTAGAACCCCTCTACCAACCCCCGTTGGAGATGGTCTTAGGATCTACTAATTTCAATGAGTTTGTCTACCAACTTTAAGATGCTCAAAAATAAAAACGAGTTTCACATGAAACACGGCCCACACTTAAGCCCACTAAACCATTCGCTAATAAAGTTTATGGCCATTATTAAACTATTCACTAATAAAGTGTGTGGTCATTATTAAACCATTCACTGATAAATCTTATGGCCATTATTAAACCATTTGCTGATAATGTAATATTGTCATTTCGATGGATAAGCTTTGTCATTTGGATGGATAATATTCTCTGCGATTGAGACACCTTCTGGAGAAGTCACACTTTGGAATACGGTCTCCTCCTGAATTCACAGGTTCTACTTTTTAGGGTTTTGTTATGTTCCATTTTTTCTCTTATACTCTTTGTGGTTGTTGTTTTCTTTGTTAATTCAAGATTCAAGTATCGTTCCAACGGTAACAGTATCTTCTTGAATTTTTAGGATATGGACAAAATCATATTAGGATAAGTAGATTGATGTAGTTGTACATATCTAGCTAGAATATCTCATGTAGATTCTCTTGGTATATCGTCCATCTCTAATTCTCTATGAATAAATATGTATGTATCTGATTCTCTGATCAATAACAAAACATATTCATCAACATCTCATACATGGGTATCAGAGTTGTATTGTTAATACAGCAGATCCAAAAAAAAAAATATTTCACTTCCTTAATTTTTCTTCTAAATTTCACTTTCTAGGGTTTTGTTATGTTCCATTTTTTCTCTTATACCTCTTTGTGGTTGTTGTTTTCTTTGTTAATTCAAGATTCAAGTATCTTTCCAACAGTAACAGTATCTTCTTGAATTTTTAGGATATGGACAACATCATATTAGGACAAGTATCAATCTATGTAGTTGTACATATCTAGTTAGAATATCTCATGTAGATTCTCTATGTATAAATATGTATGTATCTGTTTCTCTGATCAATAACAAAACCTACTCATCAACATCTCATACATGGTATCAGAGTTGTATTGTTAACACAGCAGGTCCAAAAAAAAAAAAAAATTTCACTTCCTTTTTCTTCTAAATAATCGTTTTTCTCCATGGCCCAGACAGACCTATCCACCGGGGTAAACACGTCTGAGCCATCCCCACCCTTATCGATCAATATGCTTAACGTGACTAAGCTCTCGTCCGTTAACTACCTTACATGGAGTGTACAGATCAAGTCTCTTCCGTCGTGGTAATATCTTTGAGCGAAGACAGCTGCGGCAGAAGATGATATAGCATTGTGCAGGCGAGTACTACGCTCTTTCCAGAGCATGTAAATTGTGGTATGAACCGCAACAAGCTTCAAAGCTGGAGAGACATTGACTGAAGTGGAGCTGAGCCAAGAAACAAGAACCGACCAGTTGGCGAAAATAAAGTTGGGCTGGCCTAAGCGGTGAAGCACCAGGCACCACACCTGCTCGCTAAAGTCGCAGTGAAGTAGGAGGTGATCCCTAGTCTCAGGAAAAGAGTTACATGTACAACATAGGTCAGTCGTAGTGGTTCCCAATGCATAGAGACGAGCTCTTACCGGGAGACGATCCAAGTGAGAAATCCAGAGGTGGAATGCCATTTTTGGGACATGGCCTTTGAACCACACAAGTTCTATCCAACGCTGGACCGGTGCAGTGGGTCTGAGCTTGTTCCAAGTGAGGCTGGCTTCGAATGAAGGTCTGTCGACATTCCCATCTCTCTAATAGAAAGAGTCTAGACCTGCTGTGGGTGACGGAGGCACCGAATCCATTAGTACTCGCCTTAGCTCTCTGAGCCTGGGATTTCTTGTTCTCACTGATGAAAGGAAACATCCTCGTGAATTACAAGCATCATCCACAAGGGAGTAAATGTTTATACCTGAGCACTGGGGGCCATCAGTACCCAATTAAATCAATGAGGGAGCCCTAAGATGTCCACTTATCAAACCAAAAGATTGCAATGCCACCATTTCCCAACTATGTCCCAATGAAATTCTTAGCTAGGTTCCTTAGAGAAAGCAAAGTTTTCCAGATCCAAGAAGAGTCTTGTGTGGGCCCAACTAAAAGAATTTTAACAATGCTTCTCCATTGCCAACTGTTGTTGTCAACAACACTAAGAAACCAAACCTGGATCTTCTCAAATGGTAGAGACAAGATTTTCTCCTTTACATCGCTATCATCGGCGCCATAGAGATGTCGCTTCAGCCGGTTATTGCGAATTGCACCACCTCTTGAAGCTTGGAATACGCTTGCTTTAACTTACGCCAAACCAACAAGAGGGCACATCAAACAACTTAAAAATTGTGTCAAAGTCACTCGCTCCATTGACGAGTTTATGCAAGAGATCAAAACTAAGTTTGATGTATTAGCTCTCCTTGGCAGCCCCATTGATCAGGAGGATCTCACCGACGACATTGTTGAAGGTCTTCCTGAGGACTTGAAACAAGTCATCGACTCTATTTTCATGCTCGCGACACTCCGATTCTATTTGCCGAGCTTCACGAAAAGTTTCTTAATCGTGTATTGCCTGATGAAATACTGGTGAAGATATTATCATTTGTTCCAACAAAAGTTGTTGTATCCACCAGCATTTTAACAATAGTTTTTAGATGGGTATGAGATTGATAGTCCTTCTTTGGAGTATTTTAAACTTAAATACATGAATGGTTATGATCACTACTCTTCGATTAAGAACATGCCTAAGCTGAAGGAAGCATATGTCGAAGTTGAATTAATCCGCTTTTCTCGATAGTGTTATTGAATCAATCACATCTGTTAACCGTCTTACAATATGTTATTAGGCCATTAGTTTTCCATTTACCAATTGTAAAAGTCTTTAATCTTTATAGAATCCTTTGTTGATAATTTTGGGCAGGACATGTATGGTAATGGTTTTGTTTTAAACCAGCTTGAAAATCTGAAGCTATGTGTGTGCACCAAACCATCACTAATCTTCCATATCCTTCTTGATCTCGGTGCGTAATATCGGTTAATCTAGACCCGGTTTGGGTCGATCTCCCAATAACTTTCATTAGGGAGATGTCTAATACTCGTAAGTTAGGAGAGTTATTGAGCAATTGGCCAGGGAGATTCGGTGAATCTTTTGTGCACACACATAGCTTCAGATGTTCAAGCTTGTCTAAATCAAAACCATCACCATACAATCCTGCCCAAAATTATTAACAAAGGATTCTATAAAGATTGAAGACTTGCACAATTGGTAAATGGAAAACTAATTACCTATGAACATATTGTAAGACAGTTGACAGATGTGATTGATTCAAAAACACTGTCGAGAAGAGGGGCTTCAACTTAAACATATGCTTCCTTCAGCTTAGGCATGTTCTTAATCGAAGAGTAATGATCAAAAGCATTCATATCATTAAGTTTGAAATACTCCAAGAAGGAGTATCAATCTCATATCCATCTAAAAATTATTGTTAAAATGCTCGTGGATACAACAACTTTTGTTGGAACAAATGATAATATCTTCACCATCAGGCATGTAAAACACGATTAAGAAACTTTTTGTGAAGCTCGACGAATGAATCAGAGTGTTGCGAGCATGAATAAAGTCATTGACTTCTTTAAAGTCCTCAGGAAGACCTTCAAGAACGGCGTCGATGAGATCATCCTGATCAACGGGGCTGCCAAGGAGAGCTAGTGCATCAGACTTAATTTTGATCTGTTGCATAAACTCGTCAATGGGGCGAGTGCCTTTGACACAATGTTTAAGTTGTTGCTTAAGTTGTTTGATGTGCCCTCTTGTTGGTTTGGCTTAAGTTGAAGCAAGTGTATTCCAAGCTTCAAGAGAGGTGGTGCAACTTGCAATAAGCGGCTAGAGCGGCATCTCTATGGCGCCGATGAGAGCGATGTAATTAAGGAGACAATCTTGTCTCTACCATTTGAGAAGATCCAGGTTTGGTTTCTCAGTGCTGTTGACAACAACAGTTGGCGATGGAGAGCAGTGTTAAAATTCGTTTTAGTTCATTTTTTAATCCATTTTGTTCATGGGACATAAAGATTTTACCAAACCGGGTCTAGATGGACCGATATTACGAACTGAGATCAAGAAAGATCTAGAACACTGTTGATAATTAAATGTTAATATATTAGATTAGGAAATTTGTCATTATCTCTAAATATATTATTTACATTTACGTTTATCTTAATATAGAAAATTTATCTCTATATAAAGAATTTATCTTATAACATTATTTTCATGAGAGTTTAATATAATTCTTTTTTTATATCTTTGTGTTACTACTCTTATCAATTTATCAAAACAAAGTTTCTTGGATAAACTTATTTTTCGTTAGTATGATGCTCTTCTGCTTGTTCTTAGAATCATTGGTATAATGTGAGTAGTATGATTTGGTGGAATCAGTCGATTTCTTTCCCTGAATGCTTGTTGTCGAGCCTACAAATTTTCAACTAGTCACATTACTTTGGAAGACAACAAGATAAAGATATTGCGGTGTATATCCAGAAAAAACCCTTGTCACGTAAAGATGGCAACACTATTGGATTATATATACAGAAGAACAATGTGCTCCAAATTTTAGGATGATCAAGGGGTTGACACTTTCTTCTCGAGCTTCAAGTTCATGCGAACTCGTATTTGTTGAGGGGCTGATGACATGTTGGGACCTTTTATTTGTTTAGGGCCTTCTTCAGATTATGGTCCAAGTTTCTATAAAGCGCAATGAAAGACAAAACAAGTACTACATTTATTATAACCTTTTTTGTTTATGTTTAATTATCTAGCTATATTGAGATTTTTATTTATTTACAAAGCTTTAATGTGGCATAAATGACATAATATACCAAGATGGCAAGAAATGCATGCCTACTGAAAACTTTAATATGTTCCTCATTGTAGTGTCTTGTTAACGTTACACTGATTTCCAGGATTGTCTTCAACTCCGAAAGGGAAGCTTCATGGAGTCATCTTTTTATCATGCTCCCAATTAGAGTGTAAGCTGATACAACAGAGACACATATCTTCTATAATTGTAAGAATATTATGGGCAACTTTTGTATCTTGCTCCTCAAGAAACATAAACTGGTTTTGCTTTGTTCTTGAATTGAGCAAGATACGGAAAACTTACATAATCGAGATCATCGGTTTGCAAAGCAGAATTGATTTTGGAGTCAATATAATCACGCGGAGAAGCATTTGCTCGGAGCTCAGCCGTTCAAAACCTATCCAGTTAAGAAAGGCATAGAAGACAAAGGGATACAGTGGAGACGGTGTTGAGAGCTAATGACGGACGGATCACAACGGCGGCGATAGACCAGACTTGATCGGAAACGAGAACTTAGATGCTGCGAAAGCCATGGTGGACTAACAAATTACAAATCTGTGTTTGATCCTCTACGTAAAATACTTAGGGTTTAAAAGTTATAGCGTTTTTGCTAGGGTTTTTACCATTTTTTTTTTTTTAACGAAAAACTTGCGAATCACATCTAGTTTAAAGGAAAAAAAATAAAAAAATAAAAAGAAAATCTTCTTTATATTTATCCTTTTTTAAACAGTAAATTAAATAGTCTACGTTGTTGACCAAAAAAAAAGATAATGATAATAAACTCTATACGCTATATCTAAAACTTTTTTTATTTTTGATAAACTAGCTATATATATATATGTATATACCCTAGAATCACCAAATCTTAATTTTTACTCTCTTTTTTTCTTTTTCTTTTTTGATGATGAACTTGGAGAATGAAGCGAACGAGGAAAAGAGAATAATGATACGTGAAGGGAAAAGAAAAATCGATGAGGACGAAAATACAGTTTTAATCTTAAAACTCTTTCGAGCTAGAATCGATGGCGAAATTCTTTTGAAGCCTAAAGATGTCTTTAGCTGTTATAAAGTTATAGCATGGACAGACCCCGATGATCAACACGAAACACAAGTGGTAAAGACTTACAATCACAACAGTTGGGTTTTTAAAGAAAAAATGGTGATTCCTTTAGATTCTCATGTGCGATACCTTCACATAGAATTGCTTAGAGCACTCCGGAAGAGAGTTCCTAACATACCCAAATTAACTGTTGTGAGGAAAGATCCTGGAACATCTTCTGGAACTGTTGTGATGGGTCGGGCAAAGATTCGGTTGCCTGATCCAACTAGCCGTGGCACAAAACATAAGATTAGTCTCGTCGTTTTGAACAGTGATCGATGTATGGAGCAAAACGGAACCCTAGAAATTTCAATGGCACTTCGTAACTATGTAGAGTGAAAATTATCATTCTTCGTAAAGGAGTTGGTTTTTTTTTCTTTAAATTTTTTTTTTTTTTTTGGGTATTATTTTCGAGATTTTTGTATTAATTATTAAGATTTTTAATAAGTTTTGTTTGATTTGATATGAGTTAATTTATCTTTTTATCTCATCTTTTCGTTAATTGTATATATTGGTCAGATTTATTCCATTGAATATACATAGATGTATTTAGGATCACCAACATGATGGTATATAAGATTTGTTGGAAATCAAGCAAATACTGTTCCGATTTTATGTTGTCGAGTCTATATACTCTTCACATGTTAAAGGAGTTGGCCCTTTCAACCACATGTCAACTTAAAGAGGTTTGAATCATAAGGGGGTTTAAGGAAACTTTAAAAAATTATGGAAACTAAAGAAATTTGATAAAAACAAGAGTTATTCTGCAATTTCAGCACTTAAGAATCGCGCTTGAGTAAGCTTAATATCAAGTCCCCATTCTGCAAACCCCATAAATATCACAAATTGCATGGACAAAATATCCAACTATTTTCGTGTACCAAAAATTTTCTTTTAGCTATAAGAATAAAATTTTCACTAATAGTACTAATTTCATTTTTTTTTTAAATGGCAAATTCATTTTTTGAACAGTGAAATGAAAAAAATTGAAGATTCATAAGATTTTGTAGTAAAATATGAATATTCTCAATAAATAATTACCTCTAATGTGATTTTTAAATTCCATGTCACACACTAAACAATTTTTTTTTTCTTCTTTTGACAAGAAAGGACAACATATTAAGGACAAAAGAAAATACCAAATCAAGATTTCTTCACCTTTTTAAAAAAAAATAAAAAGTGACTACATTACCAAAATGGAAACAATTTGATTTACAAGAGCTTATGCAGAGTTTAAGAGATAAAAAAAAAGCCTATCAAAGCAAAAAGAGATTTTAGTGAACTTTTACGTGTGCGTGAACCAGGCGGATAGGAGGTTGAATTGGCATAAGTTTTCCTCTTTCTCCTAGCAAGCAGAGTGTCTCTGAGTACACGGTCCTTCACAATTGAGTTCTTGCAATGAGCAACGGCCACTTGAATTGCAGCTTGTAACTCTTCCATAGTTATCACTAGACAATGATGATGACATGGACGCCGAGCTTGATGAGAGTCCTGTTGTGGACACACTGAGATGTCCACTGTTCGCAGACCCGGATTGTGGCATAAGTCACATAAAAAAAGTTTAGGTTCTACCATTTTTTGGGTTGTGGAGATTTAATTTTTTTTCTATCTTTTTTTCTTACTAAAAAGTGTTAATCTCCCTTCTGTGGCTATGTGTGATACATCAATTAGAGTTCTCTTTAAATAATTTAATAAGTTTATGATTGAAACTTATTTACTAAGTAGTATTTAGTTTAAAGTTTTGTTGACTTCATGATTGAGATATATCTTAGTTTGATTTGTTTTGATGTTTTATGTTTATTTATGCCGTCTTTAGAGTAGAACCCATGTTTCTTGTGTTTTTTTTTTCAGCCCCATCTTTCATGTTGAAAATGTCGGATATTATGTTGAAAAAAAAAAAATTCGCTTAGGACGACCTTTGACATCGTTGGACCGGCCCTTACTGTTAGTCGGAGATGTTCTCATCGACGCCGGAGCTGAGAATAACTCACGTCTTCTCCTTCTTATCAGATGTCTCTTGTTGTATGATCCATTAATCATTGTTTTTCTGTTCTCATTTGGACTCATAAGAAGAAGTCCGTCTGTTCCTAAACTGCCTGCCGTTTTCTCTCCTTTGAAACAACATCTAATTAAAGAGAAAAAAAAAAAGGAAAAGGAAACACTTGTTTATATTTTTCCTTTTTAAAAAAGTATATACTCTACGGTACGTACGCGCTATATAATGTATATCTAAAACTTTCCAACCCTAAAATCACCAAATCTTAAATTTTACTCTTTTTTTTGGTCCATGATGAACTTAGAGCCAGAAGCGAACGACGAAGAGATAATGATTCGTAAAGGGAAAAGAAAAATTGATCATGACGTAAAGACAGATTTAATCTTAAAGATCTTTCGAGCTACAATCGATAGCAAAACTCTTTTGAAGCCTAAAGATGGCTTTAGCTGTTATAGAGTTGTGGCATGGACAGACCCCGAAGAAAGATACCGAACAGATATGGTAAACAGTTACAATCGCGACAATTGGAAGTTTAATGAAGAATTGGTAATTCCATTAGATTTTCCTGCACGATATCTTTACATAGAATTGATTAGAGTACTCAAGAAAAGAGTTCCTAAAACATCCAGAGTAATTGTTGTGAGGAAAGATCCTGGAACATCCAGAGGAACTGTTGTCATGGGTCGGGCAAAGATTAAGTTGCCTGCTCCAGCCAGCCGTGGCGCAGTTGTACATAAGGTCAGTCTCGTAGTTTTGAACAGTGATCGATGTGTGGTGGAAAACGGAACCCTAGAAATTTCAATGGAACTTGATAGGTATGTAGAATGAAATTTTTCAAGGAGTTGGGTTTTATTTTGTTTTCTTTTAACAAGTTTTTTCTTTTCTTTTTTGGACTAATTTTTCAGATTATTGCTTAATTATTAAGAGTTTTAATAAGTTGTGCTGATTTAATGTGAGCCCATCTATTCGTTATATATATATACAGATTTATTGCATTAAATACGGAGATGTTTTAATTAATGGCGCATGATATGCATTAATAATAACCAGAAATCTGAAGAGAGCTGATTCTAACAAGAAAAATCATAGGAATAGTTTTGGGTAAAAAGAAACTGTTACCATAGCCAGAATCTAGAGTGAGTTTACTTGAGAGCCAGGTAACAAAACCGACATGACAAGAATAAACCAATACATTATATTTTGTAATATATAATTGCTAAATAATTAATGCAAAATTTGATTGAAATAGGTTCAATCAAACGACGGAAAAAAAGAAAGTTAAAGTGGTAAAAACAATCACATTAAAACGCTAAAGTGCGAGCTTCAACCGCTTGTCAACTTGTATATGATTGAGGATTTAAATCATTAGATGTTTTCGTTTATATAATTGGATTCTAATACTCATGTGTTCAACATAAACCAGATTCTTCCTAATTGTAATAGATTATCTTCCAATATTGAGGCTTGATAATGTTGGATAAGCTTGAGAAAGCTTGAGTATCAAGTCTTATTATTTAGGAATTATCTAAATTAAGTTGTGTTTTCCTATTATTGGTTTTGGTAGTTTTCCTTTTATTTAGGGGTTTTCTATTCTTGTTAGGTTTTGGTTTTGGTCGTGAGGTTATATAAGAGAGAGATACCGAGCAATGGTTGAGGAGGAGATTGTAAGGGTTTGAGATATTTCCCTTGTTAAGTTTAATAAGAGAAGGACTTCTTATTATTCTTGCGTGAGTTCTTTAACTTCTATATTTGGTATCAGAGCAGTGGTTAAAGATGGCTAAGGATGAAGATGGAAAGAAAGCAGGAGACGGAGAAACCTCAAGTGATGAGGGTTCGTCCAAATCAAAAACCGGAGGAAGCTCTTCTTCAATTAAGTGTCCGATGCTCACAAAAGATAATTACACCGTCTGGGCAATACGAATGAAGATCGCTCTTAAGGTGAACGAAGTTTGGGATGCAATCGAGACATGAGAGGAATCAGGCAAGAAGAATAATATGGTTATCGCCCTATTATTCCAATCGATACCCGAGTCATTAATTCTTCAAGTAGGAGAACTCGATCAAGCGAAAGCTGTGTGGGAGGCAATTAAAACAAGATACGTTGGAGCTGAACGTGTTAAAGAAGCTAGGCTTCAAACCCTAATGGCGAATTTGATCGACTTAAGATGAAAGAGACGGATACAATCGATTCGTTTGTGGGAAAACTTTCAGAAATCGCATCTAAAACGTCTTCACTTGGTGAAACAATTGAAGAGACAAAACTTGTGAAGAAATTTTTGAAGAGTGTACCACGGACAAGATACATACACATTGTTGCCTCTTTAGAACAAGTACTTGATCTAAAGAAAACAAGCTTCGAAGATATAGTTGGGAGATTGAAAGCATATGAAGAAAGGATTAGCGGTGAGGATGAGGAACAAGAGGAGCAAGACAAGCTAATGTATGCTAACTTGGAATATAATAATAGTGGCAGCCGCGGTAGAGGAAGAGGCGGTCGTTTTGGGGGAAGAGGAAGAGGACGAGGCCGATCCGGTCCTGATCAGAATCGTCAATGGAGCGATAGAGAACGAGAAACTAAAGTCACATGTTTCAGATGTGAGAAGCAAGGCCATTATGCATCAAACTGTCCGGATCGATTGCTTAAACTCGAGGCGAGTATAACATGTTTTAAGTGTGACAAGAAAGGCCATTATGCATCAAACTGTCCGGATCGATTGTTGAAATTACAAGAATCGGAGGAGAAAAGAGGTGATGATACTCAAGAAGCAGATGTATTGATGGTGCACGAAGTAGTATACTTGAATGAGGATAAGGTGAACCCGAGGATGTTTGAAGAAAATCAGGATGCGAACAAAATTTGGTATCTTGATAATGGCGCGAGTAACTTTGTTTGTTCGATAATGGCGCGAGTAACTTTGTTTGATAATGGCGCGAGTAACAAAATTTGGTATCTTGAACCCGTGTTTTTGACAGAAACTTTGAAACTCAAGAGACATGAACTCCCCACCTCTATCTGTCCTCAACGTTTTAATCGATTCTCTTGATTCTTGTTCAGCCAAACTTTTGAAGACTTGAAACTTATCAAAAGCTTCGCTTTTCTCTTTTAGCAAAATCGTCCACATGTAGCGTGTATAATCTTCAATTAGAACAAACACGTACCTCTTATGAGCCGGCGTTTTGGGTGTAATGGGTCCGCAAAGATCTCCGTGTATTAGCTCAAGAGGTTTTGTAGCTCGGAAACTGGTTGCTTGCGGAAACGGTCTTCTTGCTTGCTTCCCACGAAGACATGATTCACACGTGCTTTTCTCGACAACGATCCTTGGTAAGCCGTCCACCAACTCTTTGTTGATCATAGATTTCATGGTTTCTGGATTTACATGACCCAACCGGGCATGCCATCTCACTGATTCGTTCGAGCACACTAATTGTAATCGTTCCATAATTACGACTTCCAGCAACACTTTATAGAGTCGGTTTCTCGATCTGGTTGTGGTTACCAATACCTGGCCTAGACGATCATACACAGTCGACACATCTTTCTTCATTCGTACTTCACAACCGGCTTCCGTTGCTTGACCAAGGCTGATAATATTACTTTTCAACTGAGGAATGTAGTAGACATGATGTAGAAATTTCTTTTCTTTATTCTTGAGTATAAAGCAAATAGATCCCCGTCCTTCAATATCGATTCGAGAGTCGTCCCCGAACTTGACTTTTCCGGTTATATTCTCATCGATAGAGACAAAGAACTCACGATTCCCACACATGTGGTTACTCGCGCCATTATCAAGATACCAAATTTTGTATGCGAACAATCAGGATGCGAACAAAATTTGGTATCTTGATAATGGCGCGAGTAACCACATGTGTGGGAATCGTGAGTTCTTTGTCTCTATCGATGAGAATATAACCGGAAAAGTCAAGTTCGGGGACGACTCTCGAATCGATATTGAAGGACGGGGATCTATTTGCTTTATACTCAAGAATAAAGAAAAGAAATTTCTACATCATGTCTACTACATTCCTCAGTTGAAAAGTAATATTATCAGCCTTGGTCAAGCAACGGAAGCCGGTTGTGAAGTACGAATGAAGAAAGATGTGTTGACTGTGTATGATCGTCTAGGCCAGGTATTGGTAACCACAACCAGATCGAGAAACCGACTCTATAAAGTGTTGCTGGAAGTCGTAATTATGGAACGATTACAATTAGTGTGCTCGAACGAATCAGTGAGATGGCATGCCCGGTTGGGTCATGTAAATCCAGAAACCATGAAATCTATGATAACCAAAGAGTTGGTGGACGGCTTACCAAGGATCGTTGTCGAGAAAAGCACGTGTGAATCATGTCTTCGTGGGAAGCAAGCAAGAAGACCGTTTCCGCAAGCAACCAGTTTCCGAGCTACAAAACCTCTTGAGCTAATACACGGAGATCTTTGCGGACCCATTACACCCAAAACGCCGGCTCATAAGAGGTACGTGTTTGTTCTAATTGATGATTATACACGCTACATGTGGACGATTTTGCTAAAAGAGAAAAGCGAAGCTTTTGATAAGTTTCAAGTCTTCAAAAGTTTGGCTGAACAAGAATCAAGAGAATCGATTAAAACGTTGAGGACAGATAGAGGTGGGGAGTTCATGTCTCTTGAGTTTCAAAGTTTCTGTCAAAAACACGGGATTCAGAGACATCTAACTGCTCCATATTCACCTCAACAAAACGGGGTGGTCGAGAGACGCAACAGAACCTTATTAGAGATGACGCGGAGCATTCTGAAACACATGAACATGCCGCATGAATTATGGGGGGAAGCAGTTCGACACGCTACTTATCTCATAAACAGAGTAGCTACAAGATCGTTGGTTGAGAAAACGCCCTACGAGATGTTTAAAGGAAGGAAACCAAACCTTGAGCATTTGAGGGTATTTGGATGTGTTGTTTACGCGAGAACTGAAGCTGCAGGTCGAAGAAAGCTTGATGACAGATCACAGGTCTTAGTACATTTGGGAATTGAACCAGGCACTAAGGCATATAGACTACTTAACCCTGCTACTAAGAGAATTGTAGTGAGTCGAGATGTTGTGTTTGATGAAGAAAAGTCGTGGGATTGGAACATACCAGAACCAAAGGTGAGTAACCATTTGGGCACGTTCGACACTATGGCACGAGACGGAGGTGAGGAGATCACGAGAACAAGCGAGACTGATTCCGAGACAAGGAATGGCAATTCGAGCTCCCAAGCGATCAGGGACACTGTCGAGATCGAAGCGGATGATGAAGAGGAAGGCGAGGAGAATAATGATGACAGTAGTAGCAGCGATAATGATAACGGCGGTCATCCTCAGTTAAGAAGATCAACGCGACCCAGAGTAACACCTCAACATCTGAATGATTACGTGCTTTACTTGGCAGAACTAGAAGGAGAACGTCTTTTGTTGTTATTAAACGATGAACCTTGGGATTTTGATGAAGCTAAACAATTAAAAGTTTGGGTAGATGCATGCGAAGACGAGATTTCTTCCATTGAGAAAAATCGAACATGGGATTTAGTTGATCTCCCTGATGGCTGTAAACCAATTGGTTTAAAATGGGTGTTCAAGATCAAGAGGAAATCCGATGGGAGTATCAACAAGCACAAAGCAAGGCTGGTAGCAAAGGGATATGTTCAGAAACAAGGCATCGATTACGATGAAGTCTTTGCGCCTGTAGCACGAATTGAGACAATCCGGCTTGTTATTGCGTTAGCAGCTTCGAAAGGCTGGGAGATTAATCATCTTGACGTAAAAACAGCCTTTCTTTATGGAGACCTGAAGGAAGAAGTTTATGTGGTGCAACCGGAGGGTTTTAAAGTTATGGGCAGTGAGAACAAAGTCTATAAGTTGAGAAAGGCTCTTTACGGCCTAAAGCAAGCTCCAAGAGCATGGAATGATAAACTAAATAAGGTGCTTCGTGAGTTAAACTTCCATAGATGCTCAAAGGAGCCATCGCTTTATCGCAAGAAAGAAGGAGGACATCTCGTCATGGTCGCAGTTTATGTCGACGACCTGTTAATCACGGGCTCGTTACTACATCTAGTACTCGAGTTCAAGAAGGAGATGGCAAGGCGGTTTGAAATGAGTGATCTCGGTAAGCTAACCTATTACCTTGGGATAGAGGTGCATCAGTTCAAAGGAGGTATTGCGCTAAACCAGGAGAGATACGCTCAGAAAATTCTGATTGAGACTCATATGGACGGATGTAATCCGTGTCATGTTCCGATGGAGATGAACTGGGTGAAGAATCATATTTATGACCAGAGATAGTAAATCCAATCTAATTGATTGATGGTAGTCTACTCGACGATCAGGTAGCCTCATCCCATTCTTTAAAGCAGTAGCAAACAAAGGACGCCGGCAAGGAAGAGGCATAGAAAGAGTGAGAAAGCTCAATCCAAGACATGAAAGCGGAATCACAACTGTGCTTAAGTCCCTATTTCCACCGAGGGAAAAGTCCTCCTATTCCTTTCACCAGTTCAGGGCAAATGGTGAAGGGGTTTCCGGCGAAAATGAATAGTAGAAAAGGTCGATTCCTCCTTGCAGTTGATTAACTTTCATTTTAGTTGGACATTGCAAGGAAATCAGGAATATCATCAGGCTCAATCTATTCTTTCAAAGAAAAATAGACTCGCTCTAGTCCCGTAACCATTCGTAAGGAGGAGACGTTGGGCGGATGCATGTTTACTCTAAAAGTGGTTGTGTCTTAACGGAATGATCTCAACTCGGCTACCCACTCCTGTTGCCACCGGATCCCTAGGTCTTGTTCTCACATGTGCGATTTAGATAGATGCCTCTGACATGCGATTAGCCGAATCAGTTGCGTAACCTTCTTTCACAGGGGAGATGTGGCGGCATTGCCTGCTTCCAGGGATGAATCCACAAAACATGTTTCTTGCTTTAGGCAAACAGAGGAATGTGTAGCTCTGAATATTCAAAATCTCTTTTCAGGCAAGACCCTTGCTGAATCAAGCAATCGAAAACAAAGCATTGAACGAGCTAGTCAATCGGAGGCTACTTCATCCCTGGAAAAATATTCAAAATGGTAGAAGCTACAGCCGCATGCATACGTCCGCCACTCAGCTACAAAAAGAACAAAGATGAGCCAAGTAGTGACTAGTGAGAGCTTTGGACACACTTGAAGAAGCAACATACATAACAAACGGAATGAGACCAGGACAGAGCCAAGTGTTCGACTCGAGACAACAATCTGCTAAGATAAGGATGTTTCAGAGAATGGTGGCTTTTGGAAGTCAAGATTATAGTTCTGACTTTTTTTATTTTTCTTTTTGATAAGGGTATAACTTGTTCCTTAATTAGTTATTATATTGTTTTGATACTTTCTTAATTATTTCCCTTAATTAAACATGTCCTCTTATATATTCTTTTTGCATGATTCATATATTTGATAGATTGTGGTCGACCTTGCTTTATATGGTTAAACTAAAGGATAATCCGCAAATTGTGCGAGTGAAAAACAAAATGGACTTAGCTTTATCTATAGAAGTTAAAGAACTCACGCAAGAATAACAAGAAGTCCTTCTCTTATTAAACTCAACAAGGGAAATATCTCAAACCCTTACAATCTCCTCCTCAACCATTGCTCGGTATCTCTCTCTTATATAACCTCACGACCAAAACCAAAACCTAACAAGAATAGAAAACCCCTAAATAAAAGGAAAACTACCAAAACCAATAACAGGAAAACACAACTTAATTTAGATAATTCCTAAATAATAAGACTTGATACTCAAGCTTTCTCAAGCTTATCCAACATTCTCCCCCTTAAGCTTGAGATTGCCAATGTCCATGACTCCAATAAGATCCCTTATCTCCTTGAACCGTACCCTTCCAAGTGCTTTGGTCAGAATGTCGGCTTTTTGCTCACTCCCAGGCACGTGCTCCATCTCCACTTGCTCATTCTCTACACACTCTCTTATAAAGTGATATCTCGTGTGAATGTGTTTGCTTCGTCCATGAAAGACTGGGTTTTTCGTGAGAGCTATAGCTGATTTGTTGTCCACTCTTAACACAACTTTTTCATGGTCTTCTCCAATGGCTTCTCCAAGCAATTCTTGTAACCAAATGGCTTGTTTCGCAGCTTCCGTTGCAGCCATAAACTCTGCCTCACATGACGATAAAGCAACGGTTTCTTGTTTTTGAGAACACCAAGTTATAGGGCAATTATTTAGATAAAACACATGGCCCGTAGTACTTTTTCCGTCATCCATATCTACGTTGTGAGAGCTATCACTGTATCCGATCAGTTTTACCTTATCCTCTTTTCGATACACTAACCCAAGCTTTGTTGATCCACGCAAGTATCTCAGAACCTGCTTTAAAGCCGCGCCATGTGACTCTTTAGGATCATGCATATATCTGCTTAAAATTCCAACGCTATATGACAAGTCCGGTCGTGTATGCAACAAGTATCTAAGACAACCGATACTTGTGTGTATATATGTAGATAAGTTTTGGTTCCCACCCTCGACAATCTACCTATCTTCTTTTTCATGCTTTGGAAGCATTCGATCTCTCGTGAGCAAACCCTGGTTAGAGAAAGGGGGTGGGAAGCCTGCGCGCAATTCCTAGGTTGGATATCCCTGGCTCTCTTCTCTCTGAGTCCCGTTAGCTTTTAAACGTTCATTCAATCTTCCTCCTAACGCAAGGAAATGGATCGATGCACTTGGCTTTAGGTTTCGACCGATAATAATTTATATTATATACAAAAACGCTTCTCGCTGGAGACTCGAGTGGGACGCATGAGACTCGGGTGGAACACTTATCAAAACATGGAAACTAAAGAAATATGGTAAAAACAAGAGATACATAAATTTAATATCAAGCCGCCATTTCTGCAATTTTTTGCCTCAAAATTGTGATTTCGATTAGACTTGTACATTTCAAGTCTCGAATTGGGTAACGGCCGGTGAGAAGGTATGGAAATTTAGGGTAATTTTTTTTTTTTTGGTCATTTCGGGTAATTATAACTAGCATTCAAAGTTGTATATAGTATCCCAGAAAAAAGACACGAGACTGGCAATTCAATTAACCAATTGATGTGACCCATTAGAGTAAAAATTACTCAAGCCAATTCATTTTAACACCCTACTCATTGGAAATTAAGAGAATGCAATAAAAATTGGGTTATGGTGTTTAATTTTAGATCTAATTAGTACTTACCCATTCAACAAGGCTCTCATCACCAAGTGACTAACGTATGTACAAGTTTTCTTCTTCCTCTCATTTTCGAAAGATCCTCAGGTTATATTTATATTTTTACCTTTTTATTTTAATTTTCTTTTCCTCTCACGATCAGTCGTGATTGTGAATACCAAATTCAAATTATTTTAGCATTTTGTTCGGTTAAATAGTTGACCAGACCAGGTTTGATTGAAACCAACTATGGAGCTTAAAATTCATATTATTCTACTTTTATTTTAATACTCATTCAGTTTCAAATTAAGTGACAGTCTAGATCTCAAAATTTGTTTCATTATAAATATGGTTTTGTGTTTCTAATGCAGTTTTTAAGTAAAAATTTATAGTTTTATCCCTATTAATTTAATGAGACGAACAATAATTTTTTTTTGTCTAATATATTAATATTAATGAAGGATAAAAAGAAGAATTATATTGTTTTCTTAATCTGCGTGTACAAATTTTAAACGACACTTATAATGAAACGGAGGGAATACCATTGCTGCAAAATGAACGAAACTGGTTTTGTTATTGATGTGTAATTGACTCTTTTTTTTTTTTTAATTATACCCAGTAATGGCGCCATCAACTTCTCTGATTTGTGACACTGAGGCATGGAAGGATTTGAAGGTAACTCTTTCATTTGTCAATGGTGGTTGCGTTTGAGAAGTGAATTTGGGATTTTTCAGGTGATTTTTTTGTTTTTCGAATTTTTTTGCAGGGACATGTTGAAGATATTAAGAAGACTCATTTGCGTGATTTGATGAGTGATGCTAACAGATGCAAGTCCATAATGCAGTATGTGTTCTTTTCTCTATTTTGGCTTTTTTTAAGTGTTGCGTATAACATAATGTATGATATTCAACTCTTGTTTATTAAATAATTTGAAGAGTATATATATTTATTTCTGTATAGACAAGGTTTATGCTTTTTGTTTTGTGTCATTGCAAAAAGATTTGATTTTTGTTTTCTTTTATGGTATGCTTTTTATTAGGGAATTTGATGGGCTGTTGTTAGATTATTCTAGACAGCGTGCTACTGTAGAGACAATGGACAAAGCTTTTGAACTTGGCAAAGGTGAGGAAACATGTGTTTATTGGCAGATTTCGAATAATATTTTACTGAGAGATTTGTTTGTATATGCAGGATGCACAGTTGACAGAGAAGATTAGCCGTATGTTCAATGGAGAGCATGTTAGTATATTGGCTGTTAATTCTCATTTTGAGTTGATCTTATTAAACATTTCTTATAATGTTGCGTATTAGAGAATGTAAATGAAAAGATATTTCTATATGCTACACTAGTTAAGAGTACATAGTTTTATACATAGTTTTTTTTTTTTTTTCTGTGTTGCTTTCCGCAAGGCTTTTGGTAGTTTGATGAATTCTTCTCTTGATTGATATGCTTTTCATTATGGTTTCAAGTTTCTTCTGAAGGTCCACAAAAACTTCTAATTATGTGTTCTTTTTTTACCATCATTGTTGTAGACAACCACATACTCCTTAAGTTTATCTAAATTTCGGTTAACTTAGTAAGAGGAGGCTGTATAGAACTTGTTAGCTTCTACTTAGTCGTTTTGGTTTTCATTCTTTGTTATGTTTTGTTGACAATCTATGTTTTTGTTTTTTTGCAGCCTAGCAAATATCAATCCTGTCGATGTTGCAAGAAATTTCAATGGACTAAAATCCAGAAACTACTCTAGGGATTATAATTCATTTCTACGTTAATATTGCAGTTTGCAGTGCTGTTGGAGTCTTACATTTGTCTCTACAGTATGGCTACTCTGTGGTTGAGAAGTACGGTACCTTCTATTCATTATCCATCTCATAAAATGTTTTAGGAATAAGAAGTAATGCATTGTTTTTCTTGAGAAATTTATGACAAAAGTTTGCAGTTAATACTGGTATAAAACTTTAAGACAACAGAACCAATTGCTGTATTTTCTATATTTTATTTTTATTTTTTCTGGTAGATTTCTTCTCTTCTCTTGTCCTATGTTCCTAAATCCAGAAGGAACCTTGTTAATAGATGCATGCAGTCAGATATTCAGTCATTTTTATGTTTTCTTGGACTGCAGGTTTTTGCGGGGCTGCATTGATCAGCATTTCCAGTCCACACCGTTTGAGAAGAATATACCTATAAGTTCTTTATAGCGATAATCATTAGAGTTGCTTGGTCGGTCCCTATAGAATATGTATGAGTGCATTAGGTGTGTCAGCTCCTCTAGATTAACTATTTTCATGAAGTTGCTTATACTAAGTTGAAAGCAAGCATGTCTTTAAGTTAGTGTTAATTGAGAGTGAGAGGTTAATTTTGGTGACTTTTGACGATTTTTCAGGTACTTTTTGGATTGTTGAGTGTATGGAAATGGAATGTAACATTTGATGCTCTGAAATTCGTAGACGAAGGCTTTCTTCTCTCAAAACTTTGCTACTTGATGCTCTGAAATTCGTAGACGAAGGCTTTCTTCAAAGGCTTCTATCTATTTGTCATGTTCTTGAAGACCTATCAGTGTTATATTATGATTTAGAAAACATCAATATGAAAAAGTTCACTATTATTGTCCCATCTTTGCGGAGTTTATCCCTCGCTATACCTAATTGGAACCTATATGGTTTTGAGTATGAGATTGATACTCCTTCTTTGGAGTATTTGAAACTTGAGGACTGTTATGATTTTTATCATAACTACTCTTCGATTAAGAATATGCCTAAGCTCAAGGAAGCATATGTTGGAGTTGGACCCCCTTTTCTCAAAAGTGTTATTGAATCAATCACAACTGTTAAGCGTCTTACAATGTGTTCTGAGGTAATTAGTTTTTTTCATTTACCAATTGTGCAAGTCTTTCAATCTTTTATGGAATCATTTGTTAATAATTTTGATATTTTTGGACAGGACATGTACGGTGATGGTTTTGTTTTCAACCAGCTTAAACATCTGAACCTATGTGTGTGCCAAAAAAAATTGGTCGAATCTCCTTGGCAAATTGCTCAAAGATTCTCCTAACTTACGAGTATTAGACATCTTTGTCATGAAAGTAAGTTTCTTGGACAAAATTATTTTTTTTTAGTCTGATGCTAATTGTGTTTAATCTAATTCTTCTGCATGATCATTCTTAGAGTCACGCTCAATGGATTAATGAGAGTGATGGCATGGTTCGTTGGAATCAGCCTAATTCTGTTCCTGCATGCTTGTTGTCGAGTTTACAAATTTTCAACTGGTCATGATACTTTGGGAGACCACAGGATATAGATATTGTGGTCTATATCCTTAAAAACGCTTGTCACGTAAAGATGATAACACTCTTGGATGATACAGAAGAACACTTTGTTCCAAATCTTAAGATGATCAAGGGGTTGACACTTTCTTCTCGAGCTTCAAATTCATGCGAACTCGTATATCTTGAGGGCTGACATGTACCTTGTATTTGTTTAGGGCCTTCTTCAGATTATCGTCCAAGTTTCTATAAAGGACAAAACATGTACATTATAACCTTTTTTGTTTATGTTTTTCTATATAGAGTTTTTTTTATTAACAAAGCTTTAATATGGCACAAATGATATCATCACCAAGATAGTGCATGCCTACTGAAAACTTTAATATGTTCTTTATTGTAGTGTCTTGTCCATTTTTGAAAGGGAAGCTTACTCGAGTCATCTTTTTATCATGCTCCCAATAGAGTATAAATTAATACAACAGAGACACATATCTTCTCTAAATGTAAGAATATCCGCAACTTAGAACTATAATCAGCACAACTTCCAAACATTATCAGTTCCCATTCTCCTCTTGAATTCATCAAGAAGAAAGCAAAACCAATTTGTGTTTCTTGAGGAGCAAGATGCGAAAAAAAACTTGCATAATTAGTTCCCATGGCCTCACTAGCCTATGTTCTGGGGCGGGCTTGAGAACATCCACAGAAACTGTTGTGATGGGTCAGGCAAAGATTCGGTTGCCTGCTCCAACTAGTCGTGGCACAATCAAACATAAGGTCAGTCTTGTTGTTTTGAACAGTGATCGATGTATGGAGCTTAACGGAACCCTACAAATTTCAATGGAACTTCATAGGTATCTAGAATGAAGATGAACCAAGTTGTAAATTATCCATTGTATTTGTGATTTGTTTCAATTCTAACGTATATTAGAATTAATTTAGTATTTGTTTTTTTTTTTAAGTATTTGGTTTGCTTCCTAAACTTATATCATATTCAGATTTTTTGATCGGATCATAAAGAATAATGGATCGAATTGAATTAAAGGATAGCCCTCGTCGATGGTTCAACAATATATAAAATTTAGCAACATGTTAAAGGACTTCTAACAAATATATCTTTAATATTTATTTCCTCAATAGGCTACCAAATTTATATGTATGTATATAAAAAAATACATTAAATCATGCAAAAGAATATACAAGAGGACATGTTGAAGGGAAAGAAGAAAGTATCAAAAACAATATAATAATAACTAAGGAACAAATCTGGATTGGTCACGACTTCCCCAGCTACTATGTGACTGTGAGCGATCAAAGAAGTCAGAACTATAATCTTGACTTCCAAACGCCATTCTCTGAAACATCCTTATCTGAGCAGATTGTTGTCTCGAGTCGAACACTTGGCTCTGTCCTGGTCTCATTCCGTTTGTTATGTCCGTTGCTTCTTCAAGTGTGTCTAATGCTCTCACAACTTGGCTCATCTTCGGTCTTTTTGCAGCTGAGTGGCGCACGCATGCAGCCGCAGCTTCTACCATTCTGAACATCTCTCCTGGGATGAAGTTGTTCCCTAGCCTCGGATCGACTAGCCCGTCAAATTCTTCGTTTTCAATTGCTTGATTCAGCAAGGGTCTTGCCTGAACAGAGGTTTTGAATCACAAGGGGGTTAAAGGACACTTAAAGAATTTTGGAAACTGAATAAATTTGGTAAGCACCAAAGAACCGTGCAATTATGCCTCAAAACCGCGATTTCGACTAGACTTGTGCATTTCGGGTTTCGAATTGGGTAATGGCCGGTAAGAGGATACGAGAAATGTTGGCAACTATAACTAGCATTCAAAGTATATCCCAAGAAAAGACACGAGACGGGCAATTCATTTAACCAATTGATTGACCCATTAGAGTAAAAATTACTCAAGCCAACTCATTTTAACACCCTACTCATGGAAATTAAAGAATGCAGTAAAAGTTGAGTTATGGCGTTTGATTTTAGCTCTACATAGTACTTACCCATTCAACAAGGCTCTCATCACCAAGTGGCTGAGACGTATCTACAGGTTTGCGGCCAGTTATAAGCTCCAAGAGTATAACCCCATACGAATAAACATCCGCTTTTTCAGACAGCTTTCCACTTGTTGCATATTCAGGAGCCATGTACCTGAGAAAAAATGTCGTTTAAAACAGCTTCTTTCTTCGGTAAGTAGTTTCTACCCATACAATTGCAGCAAATAACTTTCTAATAAATACTGCATAAACACACACCCGAAGGTTCCCATTACACGTGTTGAGACATGTGTATTTAAATCCAGCTCCTGCGCTATTTTAGCTAGCCCGAAATCCGCAACCTACAGAATTTTTTTCTTAAGAGTTCATTCTGCTGAATCAGAATCCGTTCAATAACTAGAGTAAAGCTATTATGATGTTACCAAGGCTTCGAAACTGTTATCGAGAAGTATGTTGGAAGATTTAATGTCACGGTGGATAATGCGAGGATGACCTGACAAAAAAAGAAAAAAGAAAAAAGCAGAACATAAGAAGAAAACTAAATTAACGAAAATAAAGATAAGGAAAAAAAAAAAACAAAGAGCAGCAGAAACTTACAGTCTTCATGTAAGTAGGCGATTCCTCGAGCTGCACCAGCAGCAACCTTTACTCGAGTTTCCCAAGTCATAACGGGTCTTCCTGGAGCTGCAAAGACAGAGAATTTGATGTTTAGCAACAAGAAAAAGATATCTTTATGGTTTAAGAAGATGATGTATTTACCATGAAGATGGAAATGGAGAGTGTTGTTAGGTACATAATCGTATACAAGCAACCTATGTTGCTCCGAGATGCAATAACCGACTAGTGTAACCAAATGGCGGTGATGAACACGAGAAATGATTTCAACTTCCGCTTTAAATTCTCTCTCTCCTTGACTTCCACCAATCTTCAACTGTTTAACTGCCACTTCCCTTCCATCTGAAAGAACGCCTTTGTATACACAGCCAAACCCTCCTTCACCGAGAAGATTCTTCTCGGAAAACCCGTTTGTAACTTGAGCTAATTCATCATACGAAAACCAAGATCTTTGGTTGCTAACCATGCCTGAATCAGAAGATGCATACATATAATCGCTACCAGAATGGCTTCTCATTTTAGGAGGAGCTGAAGATTGCGAGTTGAAGAGCACTACATCTGTCAAACATAAGTTTCCAGTTACCAAATAACTCGATAATGTGTAAAATCACAGATGTGTTGGTTCATGTATTTAATGATTTGCACATCTATATTCTTTTACTTAATTCTACCTTTTGATTCTTGAAAACTAGACATAATCTATACAATTCATCAGAACAGATAAAGTATAATTTATCCCAGGACTTAAATAGCTTCTTCTCTTGATAAAATATTTTGTTTTATCTTAGACTGAAAGTATAAACCACAACATTGTTTTCACAACACATAGAACACACTATCGGAAGCTAACTACGATAGAAACGCAGATTGATCAAGACATTAAGTAAAATTTGCAGCTGAAACTCAATGAGAGTTTCATGCTTATTAAGTTCTGAAAGACCTACTCACAACACTCAATACACATTCCTCTCGACATGATCTAACCATACCCTAAATGCAAAAGGATCTTGGATTATTCAACTACACAATGCCGTTACAGAACCTGAGATGTGTTCTAATGTATGTTATATTACCTGAGCCTTGAGGAGATGAATAAGCAGAAGGAGGCATTGTATATCCAACGAAGGTTCCAGGGTCCTTTCGCTTTCGTTTCCGAGTAAACCACACACCCATTACAAAAAGACTAAGTAGAACCAATCCAACAATCACTCCAATAGCTGCAAGACCTCCAGTACCAATACCGCTGCTTCGCTGTGAACCTGGTAAAGTGTTGTTTCCATTGCTTGAAGCTGGTCCAGTTGGTTTAGCAACTGGTTTCTCTCTAGGAACAACAGGTAACGGAGTTGGAGGAGGAGCTAAAGTAGAAGGATCAGTTGGATTTGAAGCCGGAGGAGAAGAAGAGGTAGCTGGAGCAGGAGGAGGAGGAGATGTTGTTGTTGTTGGAGTTGATGGAGAAGCTTTAGGCGGTGAAGGTGTTTCTCCCGGAGGTGAAGGAGAAGGTTTAGGCGGAGGAGCTGTTGTTGTTGGTGCCGGAGGTGAAGGAGAAGTACCAGGAGGTGGAGGAGGTGAGACAACTTGTGGAGGAGCTGGTGGTGTTGTCGCCGGAGTTGATGGAGGAGGAGAAGAAACAACCACAGGAGGTGGAGGAGAGGGAGTAGTGACGGTTGGAGGCGGTGAAGTGACGACGGGAGGTGACGGTGGTGGTGGAGAAGAAGACGGTGGAGGTGATGAAACAACCGGTGGTGGTGGCGATGATGATACTACCGGTGGTGGTGCTTGCGGCGGAGAAGGAGGTGGTGTGATCGGAGGTGGAGCAGATGGAGTAGTGGACTGTGACGGTGACGGAGGAGGTGCGGTGGTTGAAGAATTTGACGGCGGTGGTGATAAAATCGGTAAAGGAGGAATCAAACTCATTCTTTTATCAAACTTAAACAATACGAATCTCAAAAAAGCAATAAACTTTCTTATCGATCCATTTCAATAAACAAAGACTAGAAAGCTTATGAACAAAACCTAATTCCACAATTCCCAATTCTGCTGCTGCACAAAGTCAACTTACTCACAAAATCAAATCTAAATTCCCAAACTTTACAATAACTAGCCCTAGAATTTCAAAAACCCAGAAAGAAAGACTCGAGCTTTACAGTACTAACTACCCCCAATTGCAAATCCAAAGCAGACCCAGATGAACAAACTGTAGAAAGTTCCAAAATTTGAGGTTTTTTCACGCGGAAGATTCGAAATTGGAGAAGCAAAAAGTAGAAAGCTTTTTAGTGAAGTTTGAGAGATGGGAGGAATGCTGTGGTAAGGGGGAAGAGAGAAGGAGGAATGTGGTGAAAGAGATGAAGCGTGAAGCTTGCTGGAGAAACGTGGAGGCAACTCTGTCTTTTTTTTTTGGTCAGAGATATTTGACAGAGCGATTTACGCCGAGGAAGAGAGAGACAGAGTCAGAACATGTGCGGAAGAGAAGAAAAGAGAGAGCTTTTTGAAGTTTATTTTGATATCATTATACCAAAGTTTCGTCTTTTTCTTCATTGACTTGAGTTTCCTTTTTCCATATCTCAATTAGTACAATCAAATTATTTCTCACATCAATTACATTTTTCCAAATCTCAATTACAATCAAATTAATCCCCAATCAATGACACGTGGCCCTTTTTGGTACAAGTTTTCAAGAAAAACTTTATTTAAAAAAAAAAAGGAATTACTATTTTCAGTTTCACGAGGAATAAATTTAAAATTAGAAAGAAACAAAAAAATAAAGTAGGTGTGGGTAGAAAAGAAATAATAGAAAAAGAGAGAATAAAGTGTTTATGGTAAATAACCAAGAAAAATGTGAATGGAGGGGTGTGAACATGTGCACTCTAATTATAGTGATATTTGAAACTTTATGCGCATGTTTGCTCCCTAAATTTGCTCTTTTTTTTTGAATTATTGGATATATTTACTTCACTAATTACCGATGTGTTACACGGCTGTTAAGATTTTGAAGTAGTGTGGGAGACACTACTGATTTTAAAAGAAGATTTATTAAATGTTTAAGATCAGGCTTCAAGCAAATGCACATGCTTAGCTCGCATTTAGATAATTTACTGGCAATAATGTAATTAGTAATAGAGTAAAAATCTCAAACTGTAGTAATGTGAATGTTCGATTTTGTTGCTAGTACGATCTTCTAATTATTGAAAAATCTTGCGAAGTAAAGTTATTTAAGATCACTAAAAGTATGTGTTTCTTGTCTCTCTTTCTCAATTCATTGAGATGTTCCATTTCTCGAGACCGTAGTAAAGTCCATATCAAGATCACATATTGATGGAATAGGAAAAAAGAATACAATGAATCAATTAACATAATTACATGATTTATTAATTACATAATAGTATGTGATATTCTTAAAATAAGGTAAATGTAAGGGCAATTCTCAAAAATAGCACAAAATCTAGTTTTTGTTCCATAATTAGCACATATTTTCATTTAGGACATAAATAGCATTTTCATTAAAGGATAATCCTAACCTCTTATTTTTATGGTTTAGGATTTAGGGTTTAGAAAACCCTAAATCCTAAGCCCTAAACCCTAAATTTTAACCCCTACCCCCTAAAAACTATACCCTAAATACTAATATAATTAACCCAAACAAAAAATTTTAAATTATGAACCTTATAAAATGCTATTTTTGTCCTAAATAAAAATGTGTGCTAATTATGGAACAAAAACATCATTTGGTGCTATTTGAGGGAATTTCTCTAAATGTAATCTATTTTCCTATTCTATCACATATCATACAAACAAATTTAGTGGTGAATTGGTGATATTGCAGTAATTGACAAAAAAAAAAAAAAAAGTAATTGACAAAAAGTTTGTTGTCGAGATATATGTTATGTTGAATGCTTTGGAAAGAATCCAAATGTCTAAATCATTACTAAATAGGATTTTATCTCGAAGCATATATTCTATATATTTTGTGGGTGATGGAAAACAAGTTTATGGATGAAATAAATCTGGATATATATATTTGTTATTTTTTTTGAATGTGATTTCCACTCTTGACACAGACATGCATGAGGAATGTAATACTAACTTTTTTTAATTTTAGAATTTAGTAACATTAGTTTTTTTTTTTTCAAACTTAAATTACATATATCCACGATAGACATGAACAATGAAATAATATTGTCATCTTTAAACATCTTTCGGCAATTTTGGCAACATGAATTTAGTAAAATTAAAATTTCAAGAAAATTCCTCATTTTGTGGATGATAGAAAACAAGTTTATGGATGAAATAAAATTGCATACATATACACTTGAGACTAGGTGATTGGCTCGTATCATGTCGACATGAAATGAATTAAGAACTTGTGCGTATAAACTTACTATTGTGTTTTTGTAAATGCCATTAGTTTTTATTTCAATAGATTATATGATCCATGATTGAAGTTGTCATCTCTCTCTTTCTCACTCTTTATTTCAAAAACCAAGAATAAACCTAACTTATTTCACACGTCTGGTTTGGAAAATGGGACTTTAGTTTCCCGTGGCTTCTCTTCTCTTGGAGGCATTGGAGCTAAACAACAAGAGGAACCTTGGACAAAGACTCTCGTATCTTCTCTTCACTGAATGATAAATCTACCAATTCGCCTTTTAGATACTTTTCGTAAGAGGTAAGGTCGAAGTGGCCATGTCCACACATCGCCATTAGTATCACTTTTGCTTCTCCTGTCTCTCTGCATCGGATGGCTTCTCTTATGGTTGCAGCAATGGCATGAGTTGGTTCAGGTGCCGGTATTATCCCTTCTGTTCTTGCAAACTGAATAGCACCTGCAAGATAATTATACCGTAAATGTATAAGTCCAATGAAAATATCAAATGTAAAGTTGATAAAGCTGATTGAGTGTATAGAGGTTTTAGGAATTGCGACTAGACGAAGAACCACCTTGGAAACATTCAATTTGAGGAATTGAGATTGCTTCCATGAAACCTTGTTCATAAACATGTGAGATCAAGGGTGCCATCCCATGGTATCGTAAACCACCTGTCAAGAACCAAGGCAACACAAAAAGAAATAGCCAAAAAGTTAACAAGGAAATCAAAAATCAAGAACCAAACATTCAAGAATCAAGAATCAAGAAGCTAGAACCAAGGATCAAGAATCAAGAATCAAGAACTCGGAATTCAAGAACTCAAGAAATCAAGAAGCAAGAAGTTTGAGAAACTTTAGGTTTAGCGTGCTTATCTTTGGTTTAAAACTTACTTATCACTGGCGTAGATTAAAAAGTGAAAAAAGAATCAAGATCAAGAAATTGAGGAAATCAAGAATCCAAAAGCCAGAGGACCCTTCAATTTTAGTGTGTTTAAGATATTGGGGTTAAAGACTATGTTATTACCGGCGTGGATAGGATCAGGAATGAAGTCATGCCCTAAAGTATGCATCTTCATCAAAGGAGTCAATCCAGCCGTATCGCCAAAATCATAAGCGTAAACTCCTTTGGTCAAGGAAGGACAAGCCGAGGGCTCAACCGCTCTTATAACAGGATTGATTTTGCCTTTGAGTTTCTCCCGGATAAAAGGAAAACTCAAACCAGCAAAATTCGATCCTCCACCAGTACAACCTATGATCACATCAGGCGTTTCGCCAAAATTCTCCATTTGTTGAATGCATTCTTCTCCAATAATCGTCTGGTGTAACAAAACATGGTTCAAGACACTCCCTAGACAGTATTTTGTATCCTCGCTTCTCGCTGCGACTTCAACAGCTTCTGAAATCGCAATGCCTAAACTTCCCGGGCTTGATGGATCAGATTCGAGGATTCTTCTACCCGCTTCAGTGAGATCTGATGGTGATGGATGAACCTTTGCACCCCAAGTTTGCATCATTAACCGACGATATGGCTTTTGATGGTATGAGTTAGCTACTTGCCATACCTATAATGTTTAAATAGCACAACAAAAAAACAGAACACTTATCAAAAAAAAGGACTAAAACTTCAACATATCACTTGCAAGACTCTATTCTTTATACACTTACTTCACAGTCAAGGCCAAAGAGACTAGAAGCAAAGGCTAAAGAACTGCCCCATTGGCCAGCCCCGGTTTCGGTCACAACGTTCTTGACGCCTTCTTTAGCATTGTAATAAGCTTGTGGAACCGCTGTGTTGGGTTTATGTGAACCAGCTGGACTACCACCTTCATACTTGAAGTAAATCCTTGCTGGTGTCTGTAGAAGCTTCTCCAATCTCTTTGCTCTAAAAATCAAAGCAAGAACCAATAAAATATGATAAGAAAATCATATGAACTAAGCAAGATACTTCAGCTAGCCTTATACTAGTCTAATTTATATACACATGAAAAAAATTTACAAAAGAAAAGAAAAAAAACAAGAACCTGATTAGAGGAGTTGGGCGCCAAAGCTTATAGATTTCAAGAACTTCCTCAGGGATATCTACAAACTTCTCTTGAGTTGCTTCTTGTTTAATCAACTCATTAGGGAAAAGATGAGACAAATCTTCGGGTTTGATCGGTTCGAAAGTCTTGGGATGCAATGGTGGAGGAGGCTTGACTGAAAGATCAGCAACAAGATTGTACCATTGATTTGGAATCTCAACAAATGATTTGTTGTTATAATTAGATCTCAAAGTTGCTTTTGCTCTTAAGCTAAATCCATTTGAAACCCTTGTTCCTTGATTAGGTTTTCTTCTCAGAGTTAAGTCACTCAATCCTTGACAATCACCTAAATCAAATCATAATGAATCTCATGATACTATACATCGAACTTTGAACCTTGAGCTTCAACAACAACCAAAAAAAAAAAAAAAACTTTTATGACAAATGAGTTCATATTAAAGTTACCTTTACCTTTAAAGAACACTGATTTGGTGACTGAGTTTGGAGACAAAAGCAATTGAGAAGCCATCTTTATCAGTTTGAAAGATAGAAATTAGGGATTTTGGGATTTTTATAGAATTTATTATTTAATGGTTTAAAGATTTGATGAAGACTTAGATGAGTGAGCTCGAGATCGGTGGAGCATTTAAATAAGAATAATTCTTGGGTTCACCCCTAGGGGTGAACCTTTTCATTCACTCCCTTAGGTTTTAACCAATCAAAATGCCATCTAATATCATATTTAAAAAATTAAAATGATTAAATTAAACAATTACAACAAATTTGGAAAACTAAATCATTAATTGTTTTAATAAAGTTAAAACCGTTTACTGAAAGATAAAAAGAAAATATTGTCTTTTTCGACATCTCTAATTTTCAAGGTTTTTTCTGAATCTCCGGTCCTGTTTGGTAGATGGTAGCAGGAAGATTCATCAATGTTTATGCCACAAACGATTGGACACTCGGTGTAGCATTTCACGCTAGGTACATACATTACACAACTTCCATTATTTCAATTTATGTCCTCTTCACGTACAAACCTAACTTATTTCAATTAAAGCTTCACATGTTTGAATTAGAAGACGAACACAAAATAAAGTCGCTGTATGTTAGACATAAATGTAAGGGTATGTAAATTATTTGTTTGTTTTGTCGTCTTTGTGAACGCCGGTGAACGCCGATCAAAGTCCAAAGTCGAGAGCTTTTTTCTAATGCTTCTTCTTAAGCATATATGGCTGCTTTTTTTCCTCACCGACGACATTAAAGATGTCGAAGAAGACCATATTTTCTTTTTATTTTTCAGTAAACGGCGTTAACTTTATTAAACCAATTAATAATTTAGTTTTCCAAATTTGTTATAATTGTTTAATTTAATCATTTTAATTTTTTTAAATAAGATATTAGGTGGCACTTTGATTGGTTAAAATATAAGGGGGTGAATGAAAAGGTTCACCCCCTAGGGATGAATCCAAGAATTATTCTTTAAATAAAGCCAAATATGACTTCCCGGCATCCAACGTCATCTAAACTATTTAAATACTACTATTTTGTTTTTATCTTCTTTTTATTTATTTATTTTCTTCAAATTATCTTCTTCTTTTTTCCTTTCTATATATAGTTCTTTTATCACATTCATCAAACCAAACTCAAGAAGGCTCCATAAATTAATCACAATAGATGTTTTTTAACAAGTTTAATATGCATATAATGTATCAAAGCGACACTTTTTGTGAAATAGAGAAAGTAATATGTTACAATTAGAATTCAAAATTTATTATTTTCATTTATGTTGATGATATTGGGGCATGAATGTCAATTTTAAAGATTCACTAACCAAAAAAATTGTAGATTTGTGGCCAAAAAAAGCTTTACTACTTATAGCAGGCTCATAAATTGTCTTTTACTTACCAACAGAAGTATTAATTGTATAGGACCATCTATCAAATCATCTATCAACCAAACTAGTCACTTTCTACATTTATAACGATCCTTTTACCAAAAAAGATTATCATATAACTCCCCAATCTATAAACAAATATATGAACGTACCAATATCACAAGTCGCAAAAATATATGAACTTTTTGGTTTCTGACTTTTACTATATCATTTGATATTTCAGTTTAAAAAAAAAGCATGACATTTGTGTTTTGATTAAAAATTATGCTTCTCTTAACCAATTCTATTAAGTTAATACTCCAAAAACAAAACTCCTTCACCAACTTACAACTTCTTAGACTTGCTTACAAACTTACATTTAGACACAACGAATGTGTCAAGAAATAACTAATCTCTTTGTGCTCTACACCGAATCAAATACCATTTTGAAGCTGTATATTTCAATACAGATAAATCTGTAATACATTTATAAACATTGAAAACAAATCAAAACTAGGTTGAAGAAAGTTGAGCTAGCCATGGAAGGAGACGCTCATGGACAAGATCAGGACGATCATCTTGTGGGCAATGTCCAACACCTTGTAGAACATAAAGGCTGAAGTTAGGTAACTGATCCGGAAGTGAAGTGAAGTACTTAGCTACAGGACCATCGAGAGGAGTTAGTCCATCTTGGTCTCCCCATAAGACAAGAACCGGTTTGTTTATTTCCGGAATCAGCTTAATCGGGTTTGGTCCAGGTGGACCAGTTAAGATTGATACAAATGCATCTAGTGCACCTTCACTATTTGCTGGTCCAGCTATGATCTGACATAAACATTTTCACATTAAAATGTAAATAAAAACTTTCCATTGGTTCTTTGTCTTTAAGATAACCATTGAACATTATGCACAATACCTCTACAAGAGTATCATCTACATTGTCCTTGTTCCCGTAAACATTGGTCAAGATGTTCTTGAGATTATCTCTGCATTTTGTTCATTCATCGATGCGTTAGAGATCTGGATTAATTCCTTACATTGTAACTCGGTAATGAAGTGAATTATGACATACCTGTCTTTAACGCGGTTGAAGAGTGCAGAAGCAATTCCTCTTTGCTTAAGTAAGAAGTCGATAAGTAAGAGCAATGGCATCAACAGCTTGATTCTCCAGTCATCAAACACGGCTTTGTTGTTCATACCACCAGCACAGTTCAATAGAGCAAGACCTTTGACAAGATCTTGTTGTGGATCTGTTTTTTTTTCCGTATTGTCACGCAAACTCGAGTCTTAGATCAATATATAGATGACCAATCAATAACTAAAACACAAGCACTTGTCAATAAACCATAGAGGCATCACAATGCCTAACCAAATTGAATCTCATGTTAGACTTTGAACCCAAGATTCATGTTTGTGATATCTTTAGCTCAAGCAAGTAGTGAAAGGGCTAAGACCTGAGGCTGCGATGACACAAGCAAGGCTTCCAACAGAGTTTCCAATCAAAATCGTCGGTTTCTGAACCACTTCTTCCAAGAAGTTGAGTATCAACTGCAACAAAATAAATCAATCAAACAAAAATTACAAAGCCAAAATACTTGTTTATAAACGAAAACAAAATTGCCAAAGTTTCTTTCAAAGATAATTTACTTCAGCCCATGACTCCATTGTATAGCTAAAACCAGGTGGCTTATCCGAAGCACCAAATCCAAGAAGATCAATCGCATACACTGTATGGTTCTTGGACAGAGCATTTATGTTCCTGTTTAAAAAAATTTAGTTCGTTCGTGTGAAAAGTAATGCATATACTACAAGATCTTCCACATAAAACAATTTCTTGATTCTTAACTAAGCAACACTTCTCCTCAACAACAAAACTATCTCAACAAGTTCCAAATTTGTCTTACATTTTTACTCTTAAGACATAAGTGAATGATGAATGGTTTAGCACCTTTTAACGTTTTGAAAACGTGATTCCACTAACCATTCAAATTTTTTTTTTATCAATGTTTTACATTTTCACCGTTCTAAATAGTAAATTCGCTATATAAAAGACACACAAAAAAAAAAATGTTGCCAATCTATCAAAACGTGCTTTTTAGCGATTTAAGATTTGCAAAAACTATTTGCCCAAAAAACAAAAAACAAAAAGATTTGCAAAAAATTTGTTTAGCTAAAAATATGTTGATACCTTCGCCAGTGAGGAATTGAAGCGCCAAAACCATGAACCAAAAGAACAGTTTGGCTCGCCGGAGTTACTTCCTCCAGCGAATCTTTCACAAAGTAATTTATCGAATATTCTCCTTTCCACTTCCATTCCTTGCTTCTTTCTCCTATCTCAGCCAATTCTACCGCCTCTACTACTCCTCCGCCGGAAACCACCGTCCCCGACGACGATGCCGTGGCTTTAACACAGATTCGATCTCTCCGGAGGCTAATCCGTCGTAAGGTAACAGTCGGAGTCACCGTCCGCGCCACCATTGACGGCGGCGTCAGTCCCGTCCATGTCAGAGCTCTCATCTTCTTCTTCTCTCTCGCTACTGCTTCAGTTTATCGTTTTTTGGTTAATTGAAATTTGAGACATCATCATCTTACGTGGCTCTCTCTGGTTCGAGTAGTTTCGGTACAAACCGGTTAAGATTAAACCAAATGCTTCAATTTTTAAAAAATTTGAGATGGAGTGAACCGATGATCACGATGTGGAAGAAAAGAATCGATCGATGGTAAGTGAATCCGAAAAGAACAAATAACAGCCATTCGTTTGATTAAGAAGCGTCCACGTGGCGTTTAATGGATGGTTAACGAAGATAAGAAGGATATCAAAATAGATTCGCATTGTAACGGTTATTAATTAAAAAAAAAAACGTTTATATAAATATAAGTTGGAATAATTTATAAAATAGTATTAAATAACTAGCTTTGAGCCGATTCTTCTCCTCTAATCTTACCAAACATCATCATATAATAAACTTTAAATAACTTTTAGACTACACATCAAATTACTAGTACCACTTTTACTCATGTTAAATTGTAAATTCAGTGTTATAAAATATTCGGTAAGAATTTTTTTTTTTTTTTTTTTAATCGTGATCTAAGTCATCTTAGTTGGTGAACAAAATTTATTTTCACATCAACTAACTTAAAAAAAAAAACGAGATAAATTGATAAATTGAGTATTTGGGATCAATATTAATTTTTGCACCAAATTTGAGAATGCATTATTTTAATTTATTTTTTCTTTACAAAACTTCTAGAGATACTTTAAAGGATTAAAAACTAAAAATATTATAATAATTAAAAAAGAAATATGAGTTATTTTAGTTATTAACTCTTTATAATAAAAAAAAAAAATATGAGTCATTTTAGTTATTAATTCTTTTTTAGAAATGCTCCCATATTTTTTTTTGGGAAAGAAAAAAATAATAATAAAAGCGAACCGATGGTCAACTCTGGAGAATTTGTACTTGTGACTACTGACGTGTGAGTGAGTAGTGTTCAAAGAATAAAATATCTAAAAGCAACGAACTTTGAACCATTAGATAAAATATTTGGTTTTATTTGTCAGTTCCGCAACGTAATTTTCATATTTTTTTTAATAACATTTAAGACACTCACTTATCAACAATATACGAACGCCATTGTCTTAATCCTCTTTAGTTCCCAACCACAATCTTCATCTTAAGTTCTCAGAAAGTTCCATTTTTTTCAAGATAGGAAGGAATCAGATTCTTCATCCCAAGGTAAAATAAATTTCATCACTTTCTCTAATTCTGATTTTTTTTTTTTTTCCCTTTATGAATCCTCTCTTGATTTTGTAATTCAATAATCTGACGAAAACTGTGTACGAGAAGAAAATTTCTCACTTTTTAAGAGCTGGGTTTTTGTATTTGTTTCGGTTGTTTAGTTTTTAGATAATTTTTATGAAAGATCATAATCATGCCCTTAAGTTGTTTGATTAAATGCCCCAGTGAAACTACTTCATCCCAAATAGTTTCTGTTACCTTCTGCATGTGTCTTCTTTAATTTGTTTTATATTGAATACTTCTCCTTTTGTGTATATGATGATTCTTTTAACTTTCTAAGTGCACCTCTAAATTTTGGGTCTTTGGTGAAATAAAAGAGTTATGATGATTTTAGCTATTAAAAATGGACAGGATCTGGCGATGGTGCTGTTTCCTCTTCACCATGAAGTCCCTTGTAAAGGAGAAGTACTGTTTGATTCAAATGGGTTAAGACGTTTTTCGTCTGGTGGTGGTAGTAGCAGTAATGTTTTGAAACATAGAACAATGGGTGAAGCAACCACGCTTGGCAGGGATTGTAGGATGAAGAGTCAGATAAAATCTATTCCGTATTGTCTTTCATCAAGAGGAAAGTTATGTTTGGTTAGGGCGTCATCAGAGACTAAAGTTACCAAAAAGAGACTTAAACTGTTGGATTCTTACTTTGGGAAACTTCAAAGTGATGATGAGAAGCCTTCTATCTCAAGCGGAGATGAAATGGATCGAAAAGCTGAACTCAATGTGGATGAAGAGTTGAAGTCTTTGAGTGTTTATCTTGACAAACTCCAAAAAGGTATAATTATAATACGATATTCTTGAATTCTTTGCAGCATTCCTCTTGTTAATGCTCACGTATTTGATTTTCAGATGCAAATTCTAAAGAACTAGTCTCGTCCACCTTGGACGTTGCAAAATCAGAAGGTGGTTCGGTACCAAGCAAATTTAGGAAGACTAATATTGAAAGCAATAATAGTCCTTTCCAGCAGCTCGATGATGATGATGATCAATCAGAAGATACATTGAACTTTTATGCTGTGTAAAATCTCTTAATCACCTCTTGTTCGTCTTAGATGGTACATAGGTTCTTATTGATGCTTAATCACCACTTTTTTTTTGTTTGTTTGTCTCCTTTGAAAATGCAGGAGCATATTAGCATCCATAAATGTTGGAGTGTGCTTGTTTGAAGCAGCGGCTCCAGTTAGGAATAACGAAATGGGACTCTTATCACTCCCGCTTTTGTATGGAGCAAAGATAAATGATCTAATCGTGGCTGGAGAATGGTGGAGACTGGTCACACCCATGTTTCTGGTACAAGACCAACAAATTGGGTCTGTTCTCCCATTCTTTACTGTTTCAAAAAACACACTTGACCAAAACAGCCGGAGAGTTTTAACTACCCGACAACAGTATTGTCAAAATCATTAGTATACATTGCTTTAGTTTCCTCATTTTGTTACATTTATTTGCATACAACATTTAGTATTTCTTGATAACTTGGTTCCATTTAGTCTCTGAATCACTTTCATTTTACATCTGCAGCACTCTGGAATTCCTCATGTAGCTCTTAGCTCCTGGGCTCTGCTTACTTTTGGACCAAAAGTATGCCGTGACTATGGAATTTTCACATTTTGTCTCATTTACATTCTCGGAGGAGTCTCTGGTAATTTCATGAGCTTTCTTCATACACCAGATCCTACAGTTGGAGGAACTGTAAGTTAACTATTTCTTCCCATGTGATATTACCAAATTGTAGTTTCCTCCAATACTCTTCTCAATCGTCTTCATGTATATGGGTCGGTGCAGGGACCAGCATTTGCATTAATAGGAGCTTGGCTGGTCGACCAAAGTCAGAACAAGGAGATGATCAAAAGTAGTGAATACGAGGACTTGTTTCAGAAGGCCATTATAATGTCTGGACTTGGTCTCATATTAAGCCATTTCGGTCCAATTGATGACTGGTAAGCTTTCAATATTTCTTCTGCTAGTTGTTCGTTGTTTCATATTCTTCGCGATTAAGCACCTATCTGATAAACCTCTTCTTTAGTTCGGTTCATTAGAAAGAATCATAATACATCTTCATCTTTATTCAATCGACCAAAGATCTACAACATACACCAATTCTCTTAGGCTAGTTACAATAGTCCTTCACTAGACTAAAACAAGAACATCTTTCTCAAGATTACTGTTTGTTGCTTCTAACATATGAGTCATAACAGGACAAATCTGGGAGCACTTATAGCGGGGATCGTGTATGGATTCTTCACTTGTCCAGTGTTTCAACTTGGAGGAGGAAGTGAAAGACAAGAAGGGATTGTAACAGTTGGACAAGAGAAACAGAACAGCGCTGATCCGTGTAAATCATTTCTGATTTTCACAATCTTTCTTGCTGTTGTTGTGACTTCTCTGCTACTCGTTGGGGATGGACCATTGGACTTCCCAACATACGATGATGTTGTCTACTCTCTCATTTAGTGTATCATCATCAAACTATATAAGGAGACTTTTGTGTGTGTGTGTGTGTGTTATGTAGTTGAAAGCTGAATTTGAGTATTGGTAAAGGAGGAAAGTTCTTTGGTTTATGGTATAGCAAATTGAGAAAATTATATTGAATTCTTCCATCATTTTGGTTTATTCAAATTTTGTTGGTTTTTGATTATCTATTTTTTATGCAATTTTGTTGAATTCTCATGCTTTTTTTTTGTGTAAACATGTCTTAGTGTAAAATTCCTTTTCAACAAAATATAAAAAATAATTTCAATTCAGTCGGCAATATGATTTCACACGGACGTAATCAATTCATTCATAGAATATCTCGAAATAAAATTTTATATATCTGTTTTTTTTTTTTTCATTGTAAAGGAAAGAAAAAAGTGTTACCAAATCAAACTTCCTAAAATTGACTAAATCAAGAAAAGGAAATACCGAAACAAGGACTAAATCGTAATTGTAACGTGACGTACCCATCTATATTAACAAAATGTTAACTTGACCACAACGGCTATAATTAGTTTACTAATCACAGTACTTAAAACAGCTAAACTCAAAACGGCAAAAATGGAAATAAGGAAAGAAAAAGGAAAAAAAACTAAAAAAGCCCTAAATCCTAGTGTACTTATATAAGGCAAGAGAGTCACTCTTCTTCACATTTTCATTCAGTTTCTCTCAATATCTCTGTATCAAAATTCCTTGTGCCTCAAGCTTCGTTCTAAGATTTTGATTTTTTACAGTTCGATCACAATGAGTTACGATGATCATCTCACGGATTCGGGGAAGGAGATGTGGTCAAGATTTTGTATGCTTGTGGATGTGGCGGTTATGGTAGCTCAAGAAGAAGATGATCAACGTCGTAAAGAAGAATCCAAATTCCTCAAAACTGATCCATCAGAGAATCTTTTATCTATTCCCGAGAAAAACAAGATCATCTTTGGTGAGGAGACGATACACACAACAAAACCCTAATGGTGATTCTACTTCTTCTTCATTGCTTCTCGATCTTAACAAGATCCCCACTGTTTCCGAGACAGAGAACCAACGAAACCCTAGTTCTGATGAGTCTATGGTGTATGATGAAGAACAACGTGCAAAGAAAGGCAAATCCAAGATTCTCTCTGAAGAATACGAAGAGGAGAATGAGAAGAGATTCTTCGAGAGGAAATATGTTAGTAGACGATACACACAACAAAACCCTAATGGTGCTTCTACTTCTTCATCGCTTCTCAGCCTTCGTTATGTTGAGTCTTCTTTAGAACTCTTCGATTACAACACGGCTAAGTATGAGAAGACGGAGACCAAAGACCCTAATTACCAAACATCTCCGTCTTCGTGTCTAACAGAGAAGAGAAACCGCAAGAGGCGTGCCGTGAAACAGAGAAAGAGTAAAATTGGAATCAAGAAAGCAAAGATTGCTTCTTTTCCACGTGTGGCAAGAGAGACACCAGAGTGGGTTTATCAGGTGATAAGAGACATGAAAGGTGATGTCGAAGAAGAACCGAGGCTGTTCTTTGAGAGAGATCTGACAGCGAGTGATGTCAACTTAGGTCTGAGCCGTCTCTTAATCCCTTTCAACCAGCTAATCAGAAACGACTTGTTGACAAATGAAGAGTCTTTAGCCATAAACAATGAAGTAGAAGAAGACGACAATATTGGTGTGGGAACGATTCTTGTGAATCAAAGATCTGAAAAGTGGGGTTTGCGTTTTAAGATATGGTCAATGGAGAAGAAGGAATCTGGAAAAGGAACATTGAACTACGCATTGAATTGGGGTTGGAACGACGTCGTCAAAGGTAATGACTTGAAAGTGAATAGCAGTATCAGTCTTTGGACTTTCAGGTGCCGTGGAGTACTCTGCTTTGTCCTTGAGATAGAGTAGCTCTCTCATAATGTTTCACATTGTCATTTTTAACTTGATTGATCCATGTCTACTATTGCACATCCATTAATTAGGTCAAGTAACTTGTTGGAAAAGTTAATTAGTTAACAAAATTAAGGTTTTACTAGGATTGTGTCATCTTTACAGTTTTGTTGGGTTTTAATCTCATATATTATCAAGTAGCTTCTGTTGTTTGTTATCGTTTGAACAGAACATTTTGTCATGATTATGGTTTCTTATTTTGTATTGGTCTACTTTAGTAACTGCATTAATCAATAATACCTTTGATTGTTTGCAATATATCTCAATGTCTAAACTTGTGTGTTTTGGTAAATTCCTCCAAATTGCTCAATACAAACAAGAAGCAGTGTTGTTTTCTACAGATTTTGTCTACTCAATAAGAATCTAATTTTAATTCAGTTATAAAGAGCAAAATGAGAATCATAAGTATTGTATTGCTTAAGTTACCTCATTTTGCTACCACATTAATCACTCTTGATGACTTGATATCAATATTTTCTTCTGCCCATTAATTGTCTTTTGCTCAATATGTAAAGCTCTTTGGCATTCATTATGATCTAGTTTGGTTCATTAGCAAGAATCCTAATTCCTCTTAGAATAATAGTTCATCATAGTCTGTTGTTGAGCTAGTGAGCTGGCAAAGCTACAATTTACTGCAGCAACTCTAAGCTACAGTTTGTGACTTCTCTGCTACTTCCGTTGGACTTCCCGACGTACGATGATGTTTTATACTCTCTCATTGTGTGTATCATCAAACTATATAAGTAGACTTGTGTGTTTATGTAGTGCTGCCGGGTTTTGGGCGGATCTAGAAATCATTTTTATCGGGGGCAAAACTCAAAAGCTATTATATAATAGAACATAAAATAATACATAAACAGGGGCATGATTAAAAATCCTTAAGTAAATACACAAAATTTGAAAAGTTTATAGGGGGCAACTGCCCCTCCCAAAGTCTACCTACGTCCGCCCAACCAAGAAGTTATGTATGTTTGAGAGGAGATTTAGCCATTGTGCTACATCGGATCTTTTAGTAAAATATAAATTTATATTGAATATATACATCAAATTTATTTTTTATTAAAACAGGAAAAACAAAATTCCAAATAAAAATATATTTCGCAGCCGGGCTTTAAACCCGGAAATTCCGCAAGTTTCAAAGGAGATTTAGCTATTGTGATACAACAATCTTTTGGGAAAATATGAATTTACATTAATATATACATCAAATTAATTTTTTATTAAAACAGAAAAAAAAAAACAAATTTCCAAATAAAAATATATTCCGCTACCGTTCTTTGAACCCGAAAATTCCGCAAGTTTGAGAGGAGGTTTAGCCAGTGTGCTACATAGGATCTTTTGAAAAATATGAATTTATATTGGATATATACATCAAATTAATTTCTTAAATTCCTAAAAAAATATATATTCCGTTGCCGGGCTTTGAACCCAAAAATTCTGCAAGTTGAGAGGAGATTTAGCCAGTGTGCTACATCGGATCTTTTAGAAAAATATGAATTTATATTGGATATATACATCAAATTAATTTCTCAAATTCCTAAATAAAAATATATTCCGTTGCCGGGTTTTGAACCCGAAAAGTCTGCAAGTCTGAGAAGAAATTTAGCCATTGTGGTACAGCGGATCTTTTGGAAAAATATGAATTTATATTGGATATATACATCAAATTATTTTTTACTAAAAAGCCGTTGTGCTACAGCGGATCTTTTAGAAATTTATGAATTTATATTGGTTATATACATCAAATTAATTTCTTATTAAAACAGAAAAAAAACAAATCTCGAAATATAAATATATTCCGCTGCCGGGCTTTGAACCCGAAAAGTCTGCAAGTCTGAGAAAAAATTTAGCCGTTGTGCTACAGCATATCTTTTGGAAAAATATGAATTTATATTGGATATATAAATCAAATTAATTTCTTATTAAAACAGAAAAAAGGAAAAAACAAATTTCCAAATAAAAATATATTCCGCTGCCGGGCTTTGAACCCAGAAAGTCTGCAAGTCTGAGAAGAAATTTAGCCGTTGTGCTACGGCGGACCTTTTAGAAAAATATGAATTTGTATTGGATACATACATCAAAATAATTTCTTATTAAAACAGAAAAAAAAAACAATTTTTTTCCAAACAAAAATATATTCTGGTGTCGGGTTTCGAATTCGGAAATTCTGCAAATCTGAGAAGAGATTTAGCCATTGTATTGTACTACACCAGATTTTTTGTAAAATATCCCAAATTTTGTGTTTTAATTTAACTTATGAGATGGTTTAAATTGTGCTAGAAGAATGTGGTTTAAATGGCAGAGTCCAACAAAGCGAAGAAGTTTTGTTTCACCTGATTTTGTTTCATCTTGATCTCTAAACTCTGACAATAGATCCTACCGACTGATCAAGTGTTTAGCCCTAGACGACGAGGCCTCAAAATCGACACAACAGAATCAGAAAATCAACAGCCGGTTCAATTGGAAGGATTCAATAACCGGTTCAATTGGAATAATAGAGAGACCATCGCATGATGGTCGGTTCATTTGGTTTGGCCCAATACTGGAACGACGTCGTTCTTCGATGGGCTGGACTTGCTTCTGTAGTAGGGGTGTCCATTTTGTAACTAAATTTGGTTAATGTGTGTGTATATACGTTTTCTTTTTTGTCAACAGAAAATGTATATAATTTTACTTGGGTTTACCAGAACAGTTTGGCAAAAAAAAGAAAGATATGTTCCAGTATATCCAAGAAAGAGTTCAGGCTAAGATCACCGGATGGCAGACAAGATTTTTATCACATGCAGGCAAAGAAACATTAATCAAAGTTGTCGCCTATGCAATGCCGGTGTACTCTATGAATTGCTTTCAGTTACCAAAAGAATTATGTTCGGAAATAAATAGTATGGTAGCAAGGTTCTGGTGGGGCTCAACGGAAGAACAAAGGAAAATATCATGGGTTGCTTGGAAAAAAATGACAAGAACTAAAAATGAAGGGGGACTTGGTTTTCGAGATCTCTATCATTTTAACCAAGCCTTACTGGCCAACCAGGTATGGAAACTCCTAAACCGACCTGAAAGCTTACTTTTTAAATTACTTAAAGCCAGATATTTTAGCGAAGGCGATATACTCTCGGCAAATAGAGGATCTCAACCTTCGTATGGATGGACCTCTCTAAGATTTGGATGTGAGTTGATAAGAAAAGGAATGCAAGTAAATATAGGAGATGGGAGAGACACAAAGATTGGCCTAGACCCTTGGCTACCAACTATACCACCCAGAGCTCCAATGTTACTACCTGAGGTTGATCCTACTCAACCAGTAAATTGTATTATTGATGAACCGACGCATCACTGGAATGTGGAAAGAATGTTGCAGATAGTTGACCCAGTGGATCATCCAGTGATACACAAAATTTTCCTCCCGAGCCACCCTAAACGAGATTCGCTTATTTGGAGCCATACAATAAATGGTGGTTATACCGTTAAATCCGGTTACTGGCTTGCATCTACTTCATCACTAACAGCCGAGGACCCAAGACCAGCACTCTTTCACCATCCAGATCTCGCTAAAAACATCTGGAAGCAAAGTATATCACCAAAAATTAAGCACTTCCTCTGGAGACTTGCATCAAAAGCAATCGGAGTGGCGGAAAATTTAATCCATCGCAATATCAGGGTTAATCCATATTGCTCCCGCTGCTGCATTGATATTGAAACAAGTGATCACGCTTTCTTCATTTGCCCTCATTCCACCGCCATTTGGAAAGCAACAGGTATTCCGTGTGATACTCTACTAAGTACTTCGATACCACTAGAAGATAAAATCCGACAACTACTGACCCTAGGGGAGGATAAAAAAGTTGAAAAACATATCCGTCTTCTTCCTTTTTGGATACTGTGGCACATTTGGAAAGGTAGAAACGAAATGGTATTTAATCGTAAGCGCCTTAATTTCTCTGACATACTCAACAAGGCAAGATTAGACACAAAAGAATGGTTAGATGAAACGGAGTTATCTTCTTCAGAGTCAAGACATGGGATACAAGCAATAATCTCACAAAGATCCAGGTGGACAAAACCAAGCGGTGAATGGATTAAATGTAATTATGATGCTTCACATCACGAAGGAAATCAGAACTCTGGATTGGGATGGATACTAAGAAATGCATCGGGTACCGTCATGCATTGTGGAATGGGTAAATTCCAAGGAAGGAATACGGTAGCAGAAGCTGAATGTTCAGCGCTTGTATGGGCTCTACAGTCTTCATGGGGACTTGGATATAGGAAGGTGGAGTTTGAAGGCGACAACCTAACCATTAATCGGCTGCTTAATGGTAGAAATGATAATCGCAGACTCCAAAACTACATTGAGACGATCAATTTGTGGAAGACCATGTTTGAAGACATCAAATTTTCGTATAAGCCACGACAACAAAACAGTTGCGCTGACCACTTAGCTAAATCATCGATATTATGTGTATATGATTGGGTTCTTTACGATTGTTGTCCTAACTTTCTTATGACTCATGTAATGTCTGACTCTAACAACGCCTATTAATAAAGTTTTTAGATGGAAAAAACAAAAAAAAGAAAATGTATATAATTTTCATACTTTTTTATTTAAATAATGATGTAATATATTTTGGAAAAAAATGATTCAGATAATTCGAAACGTTAGTTAATATCTGTAGGATTATACTTGTGACAAAAAAAAAAAAAAAAAAAAAACTGGTTATTATGAATAAAATGGTAGATAACCCAAAAAAATTATGCCAACTGAAAATAGGAAAAATGAAATTCATCAAGTTTTAACGTGAATCTAAAGCTACTAATATTATCCGTAGATCTAAATACGTATTTGGATATTCATACCTTAAATTATACATTATTAAATTTATTTCCCAATAACGGTTTTCCAACCCGTTGATCAGTTCATGAAGATAAAATATTTTATTTTAAACAAAAATAAATAGTAACCAATCAAACCGAGGGAAAAAAACAATCAAATTATGATTGACGAAACAAACCTAAAATTCACTATACTTCTCACACTCGGAGAAGGGAATACCAAAATAAGGGATTAAATCATAATTATAACTTTACGTATCAAATCCATATTAACAAAAAGTTAACTTAACCACGATGGCTATAATTAGTTACTAATCACTGTACTTAAACTACTAAACTCAACGAAGAAAAGGAAAAAAAAAGGAAAAGATAAAAAAACCCTAAATCCTAATGTTATATATTTAAGGCAAGAGAGAGCCACTCGCAATATCTCTTTATCTAAATTCCTTGCTCCTCAGGTTTGCGTTCTCAGAACTTTTGATTATTTTTCATTCGATCACAATGAGTTACGATGATCATCATCTCACGGATTCGAGAGAGGAGATGTGGTCAAGATTTTGTACGCTTGTGGATGTGGCGGTTATGGCAGCTGAAAAAGAAGAAGATCAACGTCGTCATCTTTCAGAGAAAGCAGAAGAATCCAAATTCAACAAAACTGTCTCTGAAGATGAAAGCCATAAGAGAATCTTCTATCTTTTCCCGAGAAAAACAAGATCATCTTTGATGAGGAGAGGATACACACAACAAAACCCTAATGGTGCTTCTACTTCTTCTTCTTCATTACTTCTCGATCTTAACAAGATGCCTATTGATTCCGAGACACAAAACCCTAGTTCTGAATCTGAGCCTGTGGTGTATGATGAAGAACAACCAAAGAAAGGCAAATCCAAGATTGTCTGTGAAGAAGACGACGAGGAAGAGAGCGAAAAGACCCTGAAGAGATTTGTTAGTAGAAGATACTTACAACAAAACTATGTACCAAATCTCAATGAAGCTTCTACTTCTACTTCTTCATCGCATCTCAACCTTCATTGTTTTGAGTCTTCTTTAGAACTCTTCGATTACAACACGGCCGAGTATGAGAAGACAGAGACAAACCCTAATTACCAAACATCTCCGTCTTCGTGCCTAACAGAGAACATAAGCCGCAAGAGGCGTGCTGTTTCACAGAGAAAGGGTACTTCTGATGGATTCAAGAAAACAAAGATTGCTTCTTTCCCACGTGAGGTAAGAGAAACACCGGAGTGGGTATTTCAGGTGATAAGAGACATGAATGGTGATGTCGAAGAAGAACCGAAGCTGTTCTTTGAGAGATCTCTGTCAGCGAGTGATGTCAAGCCACGTCTGAGCCGTCTCTTGATCCCTTTCAAGAAGCTAATCAGAAACGACTTCTTGACAAATGCAGAGTCTCGAGCTATGGAGAACAATGGAGTGAGAATGATTCTTGTGAACCAAAGGTCTGAAAAATGGGATTTGCGTTTTAAGATATGGTTAATGGAGAAGAAGGACTCTGGAAAAGGAACGTTGAACTACATTTTGAATAAGGGTTGGAACGACGTCGTCAAGTGTCACAACTTGAAAGTGAATAGCAAGATCAGTCTTTGGAGTTTCAGGTGCCGAGGAGTACTCTGTTTTGCCCTTGGAGTTGAGTAGCTCTCTGTTATGTTTCACTTGTGTCTATTGAAACATTTTAACTTGATTGATTCTAATCTAATTTCAGGTGAATCTTTGATGTTTTTTTTGGTCTAGTTTCAGGTGATGTTACACTTTGTTTTGGTTTCTCTACTCTAATTATGAGTTAACTTTGTCCCTTGTGTTGTTTCAGATCTTTAACATAGTTCCAACTAAACATTTTATGATCAATAACTTTGGTTTCTTCTTGTTTTGTCTATTTTAGTTACTGCATTGATCAATAACTTTGGCACATTCCATCAAACAGCTCAAATACAATCAAAATCAGGGTTGCCAATCAGATTTTAGTTCAGTATTAAAAGCAAAATGATAAAATCATGAACAAGTTTTGTCTGTTGCAATTTTCGTTTGATGAAAAACAATAAATATGACAATAAATAATGATCTTAGAGCATGTGCAGTGGAAGTCTCTCATCGAGTCTCTCACCCACAAAAAATTATTAAAAAATAAAAAAGTAAAAAAGAGAATAAAATGGGTCTCTCAAATAAGAGACTCTCAGAACACCCCCATTGGTGAAAAGGAAGAGTGTCTTTAAATATTGTGTAAAAAGAGAAGAGTGTCTTTGAATAGTAATTATGTGTGTCTTGCCATAGACATTTTAGACATGGTGTCTTAAAATTTTAATATTAGTTTATCTTAAAGACACTCATATGAGGATGGACATTAAAGATGGTTTCAGAACCTGGTGAGTGTCTCGATATGATTGGCTTAAAGTTTTATTTATAATTTAAATTATAAATAAAAATATAAATTATATAAAAACTATTAAAATAATATACTTGAAAGACTATGTGAGATTCTCTTCCCTGCAGATACTCTTACATCTTTAGAAACCTACCAAGAGCCAAGAAACCGAAAATAAAACAATATACTCAGATAAGTAAGTTTTCATTTCCTTAAAAGGAGAAATCAAATAATTTCCAAACAAACCAAAAACATCTCTCACTCATATTATTTATCACCATGAAGTTTCAACCTTTTTTTTATAAACTGACTTTTTTAACAACAACTTCACAATAAGCAGAGCATCTCCTTAAGCGCAAGAGTTCCATTAAGACGATAGAATCTGGTTTCATACAGTTATAACCCAAATGCAGCTTAAACTTCTTGAGCACCGACGAATTCTCGAGCAAGTACTTTACTAGACTCATTTCCGATTCAGTACCAATTATCGGTCTTTTCATCTCAGTGTACTCTAGAGACGATCTTAAACATTCCGGAACTGATGGTGAGCACATAACAAGTTCATACTTGTTCGGTTTCCTCGTTTCCTGCATATAGGTCATTAAAGAAGTAGATGAATAAGATCCATTAATCTTTATCATAATGATGTGAGTAAGCAATAAGGTAAACTCACCAAGACAAGGGATTTGAGATTTGGACAGCTTCTAAGAAAGTTTGGCAACATCTCCAAGTCATAATCCATCAAGTCATAGTGAGAGGAATTCACATGAAGTCGGGTCAAGTAAGGAAACTGGGGCAGTGATGCGTGCTTCAAGAGTTGACAGATGATCTTAAGCCACAAAGAAAAGAAAAACTTTAATCCAAAGAGACATTCAAATGTTCATTTACTCCATTGATATATGTATACATACCTTCAAAGTTTTCCGACTCATAGTCATGTCCCTTACCCTCAGGAGCCCTTTGAAGAATTTGCTCACTTCACTTTTCTTTGAAGAGACATTTGCAGCTGAAATAATCTCCACATCAAAGGTTACATCAATATCTACCTTGGCAGATGAACTCAAATTTCTTATTAAAAAACTTGTCGACAGATTATCTGTAAGGCACAAATAGTTGAGCTCAGGAGCATCAATCAAAACCTCCCAATAACCAGCATCCCCGCGATCCTTTAAGTCGCCCGCATCAATAAGAAAAAGTGTAAGCCTTTTTAATGACTGAGAACGGACTCGTACAACCATAGCGATGTTCTCGAAAACCATCAGTCCATCTGTACTTCTTTCCACTTGTAAATCTTCAAGAACAGGACAAGATGAGATAAGCTTCTCCAAAAGAGCATCATTAGCGAATCCGTTGCCTACTAAAATCATAGTTTTGAGACGAGGTAGAGAAACATGCTCACAATCTGCCAATGACACATAATAGAGTTTCAAGTATACCAGAGTCTCACAAGTGTAAAGGCTTAGAGGCGAAACAACAGAACTTGAATAATGACCAATATCCAAATGTTGAACTCTACGTATAACTGCATTGTGAATCCACTGCGTAATGTAAGACGTATCATCCTCATCTCTCACAAAAGAAAGTTTGAGCTTGTCTATGCATGATTCCTCCTTAGAGATATCTAGAAAGCGATTGACAAAACTCTCAAAGGCATTGACATATTTCTTCTTGAACTCATCCCCGTCCAAATCCAATACAGAAACTGAAAGCCACATACTTCTCCATCTCTTGGACAAAACACTAGTCCTAACAGCATCCTTTGTAGAAACTTCAGAGAGTATCTTACAAAGTAAATGATCCGGTAACAAACTTATCCTATCTTCCGCAATTCTATCATCTCTTTTTACTCTTTTCTTCCTCATTTTTTGCTTCATTTTCAGATACACACAAGATCTGCATCCACAGTTTGAAATTTGACAAATTTAACATAAAAATTGAAACCCAATATGCAGAACATATCTATGCGTATGTAACAGAGTAGCTTAAAGGTCAAATTTTTCATATCCAATTAGGAAACCCAAAATGCAGAACATCGTAACAGAGTAGGCTTACGATGATTTTGTGTGAATATAACAGAATCGCTTCGTCGAATTAGGGTTTTGAGGTTTATTGAATTTTTATATGATCTTTTACTCCTTTCTTGCTCATTGTTTACTTCATTTTCAGATATACACAAATTTAACATAAATTGAAACCTAATATGAAGAACTTCGTAACAGAGTAGCTTAAAGGTCAAATTTTTATATGAGTGAAAATAACAGAATCGCTTCGTCGAGTTAGGGTTTTGAATTTAACTAGAAGAGTGAGTGATTATAGAAGAAATATTAGGACAAGAAAGAGCTCACCGGAGATTCTCCGTCGAAAAAATTAACACCGGCGCTTTTCGCTGCTTCTCAGATTCATCCACTTGAGGTTTTTCGCTCTAGAGGGGTTTGGTTTTAATAAATTTATTTGGAAATACTTATTTGGTTCCGTATTTTCTTTTTAATTTATAAGTTTCTTTTTTTTATTCATCCAATTTATTTCAAACTGAGTAGATTTTTTTTTTTTTTTTCTTTTTTAGCTTCAAACTGAGTTGAAATGTGACAAATGTTAAACATGAAAATATGAGATATAACTCGGTTACATACAAAATACAAAATAAAGTTTTTGTGACATTTTTAGCACACATTTTCATTTAAGATACAAATAGCATTTCTATTAGATGGTAATCCTAACCTGATTTTTTTAAGGTTTAAGGTTTTCTAAACCCTAAATTGTATCCCCTACCCCCTAAAAACTAGAGAAAATTACACATCATGCCACATTTTACTTTTTTTTTTATTAGATCATATGTCATTTATAAAATCAACCTCAAATCATACCCTTCTTTAGTAACAAAAAGAATAATTTAATCTTTTATTTCTTTTTTTCCTCCTGTATTTTTTTTCTCCTTTCTCGCTTTTTCTTTCTTTCTATTTCTCTCTCTCCTTTTTTCTCTTTCTCTTTCTCCCTCTTTCTCTTTCCTTTTTTTTTCTTCTTCATATTCTTCTTCTTCTTCACTCGACAAACAAAATAACAATTTTATTTTGTTCTTCATATGAGTTGTAGACAAAGTGTTATTCTCTATCTTCGTTCTTCATCTTGTCCATTGTGTATGTTGTCATTTTGTTCACCTTTTTCATTTTTTCCATCTTGTTCATTGTCTTTGTTTCTTATCTTGTCAATAACCTTTTTTCTGTTGTCCATCTTATTCTTCCTCTAAAAAAGGATGATGGACAATTTTGATGGACAAAACGAAAATAAGCAGATGGAGAAGACAAAGATAAAATGAAAATAAGAGTGATGGAAAAGACGAAGATGGGCAAGATAATGATGGACAAGACAGTGATAGAAAAGAAGAAGACCACAATGAGAGTGATGGACAAGACGGTGATGGACAAAATGGAGATGAAAATGGATAGACGGTGATAGACAACAAAGGAAGAATGATGTGATTGTTCTTTTTGGTCCACATTAGTTATTTTCGTTCATAAAATTTAAAATAAAGTTATCTCCAAATAAACTTGTCCATACATGTTACAAGTGGTCTATGATTGTTAACTCCAAACAAAGTTATTTTCTAAAAAAACTTGTCCAATAAATTGTCTACGATTATTAGTTTTGTCCATAGATGTCAAACTTGTCCGTCAAAATCACATAAAACCAGCCAAGGGTAATTTCGCCAATTCACTATGCATCATGCCATTAAAAAAGGGCACAAATGAAACCCAGTCCAAAAAAGGCATAAAAGAAAAGTTGAATGTTTTTTGTGGCATGATGTGTAAAATTCCCTAAAAACTATACCCTAAATTCTAATATAATTAATCCAAACAAAAAAAATTAAATTATGAACTTCCTAAAATTTCATAAAATGCTATTTTTGTCCTAAATAAAAATGTGTGATATTTGTGGAACAAAAATTTGTTTTGGTGCTGTTTGAGAGAATTTTTTCTTGATAATTTTATTTTCATCATACTGTATCTGTAAGTAATTCTACCATAAGGACAAGGTGGTTCACTATGGGTTTTGTGGCTTAAAAGTTAAAACTCACTTAAATGGATGATCGGCTTTTTTTCGTTTTGGAAGAGGCTAACTTTGATGCTAGAGGGAGCATGTTAAATTTTCAGGAATTGACAAAAATTTAAGCATGTTTTAAACAGATTATAATTAGGGCAATTATCAAAAATAGCACAAAATAAAGTTTTTGTGACCATTTTAGCACACATTTTTTTTAAGACACAAATAGCATTTTTATTAGAGGGTAATTCTAACCTAATTTTTTTAAGGTTTAGGATTTAGGGTTTAGAGTTTAAAAAACCCTAAACCCTAAACCCTAAACCCTAAATTGTACCCCTACCCTTAAAAACTATACCCTAAATTCTAATATAGTTAATCCAAACAAAAAAAATTAAATTATGAACTTAATAAAATGGTATTTTTGTCCTAAATAAAAATGTGTGCTATTTGTGGAACAAAAACTTGTTTTGGTGCTATTTGAGGGAATTTGTCTTATAATTATCATGCTTTATAAGTAACCTATTATTATATTTTAAACGACCAAATCTAAAATCAGTTGGATTTGGTTAAATTGATTTGAGTTTATTGGAGTTAGGTTAAATCGATTTGGGTTTAAATCTATTTGAATTTAATTGAGTTTAAATCAATTTGAATTTAATTAGGTTTAAATCGATTTGAGAATTTTTTTTTATCATCTAGATTTATTAATTTATTGTGAATTATGAGAACTGTTACATAGACGATTATACCACGGACAATTCCTTCCGACCCTTATTAGATCCACGAGAGACGACACTACCTTCTCCATGCTCTTGATGGACACACTGACGACACTTCCCTCTCTACGTAGAATCACGGCGAACGGCGCTAATTGTACATCGCTGGAGACCTCTTGTAAACTTGCCTCCATTAATCTGCAAATTTTGTTAATAAATCGGAGTACCTGAGACTCGAACCTCAGACCTCTTGGTGTAGAAGCATTAATGAACCCTTGGCCAAACCATTGGGCCAAGGGGGCTTCCACAAATCGATTTGAGAATTTTAATTGGTTAATTTGATTTAATTGGGTTTATTAATATTTAATTAGAGTTGGGTTAACTTGATTTATTGGGAAATCGCTATTTTCTAAACGCGATTTCGTAAATTTGATCGCAATTAAATTTTCAGGTGGAATTGGACAGAGAAAAATAGTACGGGGATAAATATGAAGCAATGTAATAGTATAGGGGAAAAATCAAGAATCTGAGAGTTTTGGTGGATCAACGCAGAAGCAGCATTATATAGGGGGTTTTAAGCAGTCGTTACTTGAAAATAAGACATCATCAGAGAACAGAAAACCAAGTTTTGATTTCATTAAAAGGAGAATAGGAAATTTGGAGGAACCTAGAGCAGGAATCAAATCGCAAGTAGTTTCCAAACAAAACTGTGTTCCTTATAACATAGTTTGATCTTCTGATATTTATTTTTGTTTTGTCTAATTTAGTTACTGCACTGATTAATACCTTTGATTTCTTGTAATGTACATAGAGCTGTCAATCATGTCCGCCGCCCGCGGGCCTCGCCCGTGTAGTACCTTGGCGGGATGGGCTTGGACATGCATAACTGTGCCCATAAAAGGGCGGGCGTTGCGGGTGATGTCCAAACGGACGGCGGGTTTTGCGGTCTTACCCGTTGCGGGGTTGCGGGCTGGCGGGCGGTCCGCATAAGTTGAAAGCTTATGTTTCATTTTTTGTTTGTGTTTAGTTGACAGCTTTGTATTTTATTTTTGAATCAGTTTCTAAATTAGAGAAACACACAATCATGTTCTAAACTATAAGCTTAAACACACAAACATGTTCTAAACCAGAGCTAAACACAAACATGTTATGTCGACACTAAATTTAAACTACTAGAGCTAAATTTAAACTTCACAATGATTGAACTGTCTAGTGCAGTGTTACCTCTCGGCTCTTGTTTATGACAAAAAGCATTAATCCCAATACGATGATAAGCATTTGCAGGTATAGTATGTTAACCTTTCCTTAAGAATCACCAGATAGAATACAATAAACACAAAGCTGAACAAAAACTCAAATCAACACAACATAACAACCTTACCTTTATTGCAATGTCAACAAGATTTGAAGGCTTGATACGCAGCTTTATCAAAATTCCTTTCTTTCCCTACAAAACATACATAATCTCATTGGAGATAAAATAAGAGATTTAAAGAAGACTACATTAAAGAAACATTGAAACTTAGAATCTTATATCAGATTGTCTAGAAACACAAACATGGCTATGCTTCTTTAGCTTTTTCAGTTTTTTTTTTCAACTTTCCTTAGTTTTTTCAGTCTCTTCAAATTAGCAGACAATAAAGTTGACTAATTGTGGTTACTTTACCGAGTATGCTGAAACATTCCAAAAGAATGAGCATAAGAAAATTATAAGCATTTCAAAAGAATCGAGATGTGTTTATTGAGAGTATGCTATAGATAGGTCTTTGAAAATAATGCATTTGTTTAAGAGTTCAAACTTTTCATAATACAATAAACACAAAGATGAAAGTTGTAAATAACAAGAGCTTCTAGCATATTAAACTCAAAATACAATAAACACAGACAGAGCCTAGCAGACCTGCAACTCAACATTGTAAACAGCAAGAGCTTCAAGCATACTAAACTCAAAAACTAGCCATATAATCTTATAAACTTAAAACAGCATAATCCAATATTATAAATCATAAAAGCTCCAGGAAAAATCAGAACATAGGTCAAACTGTAGCATAATGCATTAACAATTCAATTGTCAATGGTAACAATTTCATGGACAATAAGGAAAGTTAGCATTAAGATCAGATGAGACTAGAGTCTTTACTCTGATTCAAGCGCACAAAAAAGTCTCAAAACAAGAACATTAAGTAAATGCTATCAATATACACATCAAAAAGAAGTAGAAAACCTGAGTAAACTCTACTTGTCAACTCCATAGACTGTTGAGGTGTTCTTGGAGGTCTCTACATCTATCTTCAAACAAAAGTACAGTGACTAAAATTAGATCGACTCTACACTCTACATACAGAGATAACTTGAAGAACACTAAATTCAGAGAGAAATTTCAAGCCATTTTTGCCTTTAATCGAAACAATTAGCATCCAATGAACACAAATGAAATGAAGTGGAAGTAGATCCAAGATGAAGATGAAGATTCATCATTCAGTTCTTAGCAATCTACAATTCCTAAGCGATCACGAGAATTCAATTCTTAGCAATCGAAGATGAAGATTCAGTTCTTAACAATATACAGATTGATACAAACTAAATCAGAGAATCAATTGCAAAACCAAAATCAATCCGTAACACAGTCCAAATTAAAAGTCAATGTTCATCAAACAAGAAATTCTCTAATTCTTCATTTCACTGAGAAATTCTCAGATTAAACAAACCTGGGAGATGATCCAAGCTTGATTCACCGCAAATCCACCGTGAAGCCACCGCGAATCCACCGGAAATGACATGCAATTCAGCAATTTTTTCTATTCGTCATGTTCGTGGGCCGACCCGTCTACCCCCTAAGTTTTGCGGGGCGGGTATGGACATAGGATTTGTTGTCCACGGTCTGAAGCGGGCGACCCGCGGCGGTCGGAGAGCATGGCGGTCATCGGCGGACACGGACCAGGCGGGTGCTGGTATGTCCGTTTGACAGCTCTAAATGTACATTTCACGCAAGTGTTTTTGGTACATTCCACTAAACTGCTCAAATACAACCAAAATCAGAGTTGTTTTCTACTCAATGAGAATCTGATTTTAGTTTCAGGAGCAAAATTTGTTGAGAATACATTTCTTTTTTCTTTTTTTTGGTTTTGGGAAGTATATAATAATCTATAGTTTTGAATAAAGTTAGAGTAGTTTGTATAGATGGTGAGGTACAACTCTCTTTGATTTCATTAAAAGGAGATTAAGAAATTCTAAGGAAAGTAAAAGAGGAATCAATCACAAGTAGTTTCTAAATTCTTCCAAACAAAACAACAATAAAAACTGACTGCTTCTTATAAGAAGCTTGAGCAAGTCGGGCTTTGAGCCCATAAATTCCGCAAGTTTAAGAGAGATTTAGCCAATGTGGTACACCGAATCTTTTGGTAAAATATGAACTTATATTGGATATATACATCAAATTAATTTCTTATTAAAGAGAAACTAAAATATTTCTCGATGTCGGGCGTTGAACCCATATTTTCCTCAAGTGTGAGAGTAAGTTTAGCCATTGTGCTACAACGGATCTTTTTTGCAAAATATGAATTTATATATATGATATATATACATCAATTAATTTCTTATTCGAAAATAAATTGAAAAAAAAACAAATTCAAACTAAAAGATTATCGGCTGTTGGGCTTTGAACCCGGAAATTTCATATGTTTGAGAGAAAGTTTAGTCATTGTGCTATAGGGGATATTTTCGTTAAATATAGATTTATATTAGATATATACAACGGTAAAAATATATAATTACAGATTTAAGGTCTAAATTCAAAATTTGTGTTGTGGTTAACTTATGAGATGGTTAAAAGTACTACTTGAACAATCTGGGCAAGGAACGTGATCGAACCATGTTATCAAACAAACCAATCTCCTCATCTAGCCAACATTTTTGTTTCACCTGACTTTGTTCCTTCTCAGTCTCTAAACTCTGACAATGGAGCTTAACGAGCTGATCATGTGTTAGCCTAGATTCGTCGGTTCAATTGGTTTGGCTCAATACTGAAACAATGTTGTTCCTTAAATTCACCACTTGGGAAAAGGAAATACCGAAATAAGGACTAAATCGTAATTATAACGAAAAGTTAACTTGTTCCCAACGGCTATAATTAGTTACTAATCACTGTACTTAAACTACTAAACTCATAAGGAAGTAAAAAGGAAAAGATGAAAAAGCCCTAAATCCTATTGTACTTATTTAAGGCAAGATAGTCGTTATTCTCGTTTTCATTCAGTTTCTCTCAATCTCTCTTTATCAAATTCCTTGCTCCTCAAGTTTGCGTTCTCAGAACTTTTGATTTTTCTTCAATTCGATCATGATCATCTCTAGAAACCTACCAAGAGCCAAGAAACCAAAAAATAAAACAATATACTCAGATAAGTAAGTTTTAATTTCATTAAAAAGAGAAATCAAATAATTTCCAAACAAAAACAAAAACATCTCTCACTCATATTATCACCATGAAGTTTCTACCTTTTTTTTTTTATAAACTGACTTTTTCAACAACTTCACAATCAGCAGAGCATCTCCTTAATCGCAAGAGTTCCATTAAGATGATAGCATCTGGTTTCATAGTGTTATAACCCAAATGCAGCTTAAACTTCTTGAGCACCGACGAATTCTCGAGCAAGTACTTTACTAGACTCATTTCCGATTCAGTACCAATTATCGGTCTTTTCATCTCAATGTACTCTAGAGACGATCTTAAACATTCCGGAACTGATGGTGAGCACATAACAAGTTCATACTTGTTCGGTTTCCTCGTTTCCTGCATATAGGTCATTAAAGAAGTAGATGAATAAGATCCATTAATCTTTATCATAATGATGTGAGTAAGCAATAAGGTAAACTCACCAAGACAAGTGATTTGAGATTTGGACAGCTTTTAAGAAAGTTTGGTAACATCTCCAAGTCATAATCCATCAAGTCAGGGTGAGAGGATTTCACATGAAGTCGGGTCATGTAAGGAAACTGGAGCAGTGGTTCGTGCTTCAAGTGTTGACAGATGATCTTAAGCCACAAAGAAAAGAAAAAACTTTAATCCAAAGAGACGTTCAAATGGTTATTTACTCCATTGATAATATGTATACATACCTTCAAAGTTTTCCGACTTATAGTCATGTCCCTTACGCTCAGGAGCCCTGTGAAGAATTTGCTCACTTCACTTTTCTTTGAAGAGACACTTGCAGCTGAAATAATCTCCATATCAAAGGTTACATCAATATCTACCTTGGCAGATGAACTCAAATTATTTCTTATCAAAAAACTTGTCGACAGATTATCTGTAAGACGCAAATAGTTGAGCCCAGGAGCATCAATCAAAACCTCCCAATAACCAGCATCCCCGCGATCCTTAAAGTCGCCCGAATCCTCAAGATAAAGTGTAAGCCTTTTTAATGACTGAGAACGGACTCGTACAACCATAGCGATGTTCTCGAAATCTATCACTAGACCTGTACTTCTATTAACTTGTAAATCTTCAAGAACTGGACAAGATGAGATAAGCTTATCCAAAAGAGCATCACTAGCGTATGTGTTGAATAGTAAAACCATAGTTTTGAGACGAGGTAGAGAAATATGCTCACAATCTGCCAATACCACAGAAACGAGTTGCAAGTATACCAGAGTCTCACAAGTGTAAAGGCTTAGAGGCGAAACAACAAAACTTGAATAAGAACCAATATCCAAATGTTGAACTCTACGTATAACTGCATTGTGAATCCACTGCGTAATGTAAGACGTATCATCCTCATCTCTCACAAAAGAAAGTTTGAGCTTGTCTATGCATGGTTCCTCCATAGAGATATCTAGAAAGCGATTGACAAAACTCTTAACGGCATTGACATTTTCATGATTGAACTCGGCCCCGTCCAAATACAATACAGGAACTGAAAGCCACATACTTTTCCATCTCTTGGACAAAACACTAGTCCTAACAGCATACTTTGTAGGAAGTTCAGAGAGTATCTTACAAAGTAAATGATCCGGTAACAAACTTATCCCATCTTCCCCAATTCTATCATCGCTTGTTACTCTTTCCTTACTCATTGTTTGCTTCATTTTCAAATAAACACACAAATCTGCATCCACAGTTCGAAATTTGACAAATTTAAACATAAATTGAAACCTAATATACAGAACATCGTAACAGAGTAGCTTAAAGGTCAAACTTTTATACGAAAGAAATATAACAGAATCACTTAGTCGAATTAGGGTTTCGAATTTAAAACCCAATATGCAGAACAAATCAATGCGTATGTGAAATCGTAACAGAGTAGCTTAAAGGTCAAATTTTTCATATCCAATTTGGAAACCCAAAATGCAGAACATCGTAACAGAGTAGCTTAAAGGTCACATTTTTTATACGAGTGAATATAACAGAATCGCTTCGTCGAATTAGGGTTTTTAGGTTTATTGAAATTAACTAGAGTAGTGAATGAATAGAAGAAAGAGCTTACCGGAGATTCTCCGTTGAAGAAATTAGAGCTTCTCGAGACTTTAGGTTTCCAGTGATTCGTCTGCTTGCTGCTTAGCTTCGGATTTGGAAATACTTATTTGGTTTCGTTTTTTTTTCTTCTGGGCAATTCTCAAAAATAGCACAAATTATAGTTTTTGTGACATATTTAGCACACATTTTCATTTTGGACAAAAATAGCATTTTTATTAAGGGTTATTTTTAAACTCAGATTTTTAAGGTTTAGGATTTAGGGTTTAGGGTTTTCTAAACCCTAAACCCTAAGCCCTAAACCCTAAATCTTACCCCCTACCCCCTAAAAACTATACCCTAAATACTAATATAATCAACCTAAACAAAAAATATTAAATTATGAACTTTATAAAATGCTATTTTTGTCCTAAATAAAAATATGTGCTAATTATGGAACAAAAACATCATTTGATGCTATTTGAGGCAATTTCTCTTGATTTTTTTTTTTTTTTTTTTTGTATATTATTAATAAATTGATTTGAATTTGAGTTTAAAGAATAATTAATAATTACAATGTTATATTTGTATGAAGAATTTATTGAAGGCTGTTTTGGAAGAGGCTAACTTAGATGCTTGAGGGAGCCAGTTAAATTTCCAGGATTGACCAAATTTAAGCATGTTTTAAACAGATCATAATTATCATACTTCATAACTAACCTATTATTATATTCTTTTAAACTACCAAATATAGAACCAAGAAACTAAAAATAAGACATCATCAGAGAAAAGAAAACCAAGTTTTGAATTTCATTAAAAAGTGAATAGGAAATTTGGAGGAACCTAGAGCAGGAATCAAATCGCAAGTAGTTTCCAAACAAAACAAACAACAATAATAAAAAAAACTGTGTTCCTTATAAGAATCCTGAGCTTTTATTATCCCTCACTCAGATTATCACCACATTGTGCTTTAAAACCTTCTAGGAAGTTGCTAACTTTATAAAATGACTTCCTCTTCTTGAGTTTTACTCGGCATTATCGGGCTTTGATGCCTCCTTTATCTCATCTCCTGCTTCGTCCTACCGACCAAAAAGAAACAATCATGTCAATTTCAGAACTAACAAGGTCAAAACTATGGCGAATCACTTCCATTATGTTGAAGTTGTTTGAAGTAATGTTTGGTTAATATAGCAAACAATGATCAATCTATATTGTGTTGATCACTTACTGTCATATCGGAAGTCCAGAGAGTGAGATTGTCTCTAAGAAGCTGCATAATCAGTGTACTGTCCTTGTAGGATTCCTCACCCAATGTATCCAATTCAGCAATAGCATCATCGAAAGCCTGTACAACGCAAAAGACCTCATTCAGTGAGATGAAGTTCTTAAAAAGTTAACAATTTCGCATGAAGCAAATAAACAAACCTGCTTTGCGAGGCTGCAAGCGCGATCAGGCGAGTTAAGGATTTCATAGTAAAACACAGAGAAGTTGAGTGCAAGACCAAGCCTTATCGGGTGAGTGGGAGCTAACTCAGCAGTGGCAATGTCCTGCATTAATAACAAAACCAATCATAACCACAGAAACACGATAACATCGAAAAATGTTTTAATGATTATTCAGTAAAGCATCACTAACCGAAGCAGATTTGTAAGCAACCAAAGTGCTTTCAGCAGCTTCTTTCCTCTCAGCACCAGCCTTAAACTCAGCAAGATACCTATGGTAATCTCCCTTCATTTTAAGGTAAAACACCTTAGATTCAGCTGGCGAAGCAGACGGAATCAGATGAGCTTCAAGAACATTCAAAATCCCATCACAGATCTTGCTAAGCTCGGTTTCGATCTTCCCCCTGTAATCCTTGATAATAGCAACGTGTTCTTCGTTCCCTTTGCTTTCTTCTTTCTGCTCAATCGAAGAAATGATTCTCCACGAAGCTCTTCTCGCTCCAATCACATTCTTGTAAGCAACAGAGAGAAGATTCCTCTCTTCAACAGTGAGTTCTTCAACATCAACAGTTTTAGCAACTTTCTCCATAAATTCAACCATTTCTTCGTAACGCTCGGCTTGTTCAGCTAATTTCGCCATGTAAACATTCTCTTCTCGTGATGATTCTGTCGACATCTTCGGTTTCAACAATATAAGATCAAATCCTACAAAAGCACCACAAAAAAAAAAAAAAAAAAAAATCAAACTATATCTTAAATTAACATCTACACACTCATTGAAACAATATAGAGCAAATCCTACAAATTCATAAACGCTTATAACCTAAATATACTCACATTGAAACAATATATATCTAAATCCTAAGAAACAATTTGAATCAAAACCATAACCTAAAATTAACATCTACACACTCATATTCTTCACAGATTCAGAACATACTCTCATTGAAACAATCCAGAACTACAAAAAACTCTAACATCGTGCAAAAATTGAATCAAATCTAAGCCAAATCAATCATATTCTTCACGGATTAAGAACACATTCATACTTATTTTTCACAGAAATTAACGATAAGAACAGCGAATCGATCTCCAGAATAACACAATGAAGCAATCAGATCTATACGAACGAGAACGATGGAGAGATTTGAGGCTTTACCTTTTTTTTGCGTTTGAAGATCTGATTGGAAATTCGCAGATGGCTTTGAAGAAATGGGAATACGAAAGAACTGAATCTGATACAAATACAATGGAATAATTAAATTAAATAAATGTTTTCGAGGCGTAGAGTTATGAGCTCCAATGGAAGCTTGACAAGTGTTAGATGCTGAAGATTACTGATGCTTTGAAGCTGACACGTGTCTAGCCATGCTACTGCTAAGATCTGTTATATATAGAAAGAAAGAAAAAAACTCTGAGCTGATAAATGAGCCTATGGGCCCAACGGGTTACAATTTGAATCATTTTGCGACTCTCTCTTCACATCTTTAATTCTGATTCTGACCCAGGATCGATTTCCGGCACAGACCCGGGATTGATTTCCTGATTCTGATTATATCTACTAAAAACTATAAAAAAATACTCAATCTTATAGGGTGTTTCCAAACACTCTATAAGTATAAAATTAAAAAGTTTATAGCTAATCCTATATCCAAACACCCATAAAAAGAAATATTAATTCCACCAAAATTAAATTAAACACTTTATTTGCATCTTTTTCTTTCTCCTCTTTATCATTTATTTCCTTATCTAATGTTGCAATATTAATACTATAAATTATAATTCCCCTATCACATTTGTTAGATCTTATTTTCAAATTATTTAAAATTATTATATCATACATATAATTAATAAAAAATTAAATTTTTTTCTCTATATATTATGATTCAAAATTTTAAAAACGGACATATATTACACAATTAAAGAAAGAAAATATGTTCAACATCTCACATTGATTAAAATCTTCGTGAATGGTTCAGAATAATATTATAAAACACACAAAAATGATTTTAAATGCGAATGAGCAAGAAACTTGATTTATCGTGCGTCCAAATTTTTTTAAAAAACTTATTCAGTTTTATCCAGTTCATTAGTTGAAATAATTTAAGAGGGGTATATTGGAGTGAGTATTTGGTGAGAATTGAGTTTTAATGGCAAATCATGTGTTATTGAAACATGAATTTCAAAATATCTTTTAAATTCCACTGTTATTGGATTAATGATTTTAAAATATACAATCAAATCCACTGTTATTGAAAACGTTATTAGGATTTCATTTAAAAGTTTCAGCTGAGATTTGAGAGGAATTCTTAGTTAAAAATACAAAGACTCAATTCTCATGGTTTTAGCTGAGATTTCAGAGAATTTAATAACAAAATTCCTAATTCACCAAAATTTAATCAAATCCTCTCAGAATTCATTAAAAGTCAATTCTCACCAAATATTCACTCCAATATACCCCTCTAAAAGTCTCACATCGATTAATTTTTTTGTGCAACAGTTCAAAGTCATATTATAAAAAAAAGACCAAAATTATTTTAAATACAAATATTTTTAAAAATATCCGGTTTAATTTAGTACTTATTGAAATAATTTAAAATAATATTTAAAATTTAAAATATTTATTCGGTTTAACTCTATAAAAATATTAAGTTTAAAATACTATTAATACTAAAATTATATAATATCGACTAATCAATAATATATGTATAACTACTTATTTATAATAATAATAAATTATTTAGTAAAAGTTATTTTAAATATAAATAGACTAAAAATTCTAAAATAATTAATTCGAAATAGAATGAAAAGTTTCTGACAACTATGGGACAATACGGGTTTTTGTCCCAAAATGAGAAGGTTTAAGACAAAGAGAACTGATCATAAAATATATAATAAGTATAATTAATATTTTTAATATTAGAACTAATTACCAAATATTAAAATGGGATTAGATATACCTGACAATTACATATGATTAACAATTGTATTGTTTTTTTTTAGTTCAGATTAATTTAATATTTAATTCGGTACGATTTGGTCTAAATTGTTTGAATGAGAGTATAGAACATCATTCATTTGGCGTATGTTTGATTCAAATAACAGAAATTTACAGAAAAATAAAATAATTTGATGTTGAAAGCACGTTAGATATATTATAAAAAATAAATAAATGAAAACTACAAATATTAACAGAAATAAAAATATTTATAAACATTATAAAAAATCAAACTAAAATTATACAAACAAAATAAAAATATTTATTAAAAATAAAAATAAAAATAAATATAATTTATATTCAAATAATTGACCCGCGGTATACCGCGGGTACAAATCTAGTACATCTTTAATTCTGATTATTACTTCATCGTATACACTAATTGGGTTTTATATACATCCTCTTACGCCCATGACTGGTTGGGAGATTTTTAGTTTTTGAATTTTGGTTTTTGAGCTTTTTGGTGTAGATTTTAGTTTTTCAAAAACTTGAATGGTAACTTTTTTAGTTTTTGGTTTTTATATGATAAAAATATATATATAATAAAAAGTTTTTTTTTTTTTTTTTCTCTTTCTTAAAAAATTTTACAGACAAGTCATATGGAAATTTCCCATAGAATAGGATTTTAGTTTTAACAAAATTATTAAAACCCATAAAAATGACGATAAATATAATAATTTTAGAAAATAAAAAAGAAAAATAAAAAAATTAACCCAATAAAATTTCTTAAAATCTACTAAAATGAGGATTTTGGATTTTCTTTGTAAATGTATAAAAACCACCAAAATCCAGATTCCCTACTTTTTAGGGAATCTATTTTTAAAAAAATCATGAAAGGATACAAAATAGATTATGGGAAAATCCAAAACCAAAAACTACTGCAAAATCTACTGTCATTCAAGACCTTAGTATTCTTCCCCATGTATGATACTCCAACTTTTTATGATGTGTTGAATACAAAAAATATTTTTGGAGGGAACCAAAATTTTCACTTAGACATTCACAAGCAAATGACAAAATTAGTGGAGGCAGATAAGTAAAATTCAAAATTTTTGACATTATTATGGCAATGAATGGTAATGGTTTTTAGAGTGTTTTTTGGTTTTAGATTTTTCTAAAATGTACTTTATAACCATTCATGATTTTGAAAAAGTGGATTCCCTATAAAATAGGAAATCTAGATTTTGATGGTTTTTTGCACATTTACAAAGACAATCGATAATCTTCATTTTAATAGTCAGAGATTTTGTTGTGCTAAAAATCAAAAACCAAAAATTTCAAAAACTAAAAACAAAAAACAAAAAACCAAAAGCTAACAACCACTAAAAAACTTGCAACCATTCATGACCTATATAACATGGAATTTCAATGATAGATCATCTATGGCTAATTTTTATCTAAACATTTCACCTTCAAACAATAAAAGTCATTCATTTGATTTAAACATCATTCCAACAAGTAGTCTGTAGTGACAATCATGATTCTCAAATCAAAGGTTTTGGAGACTAATGTGATTATGTTCATGCAATTGAGGAAGCAAATATGGAACGTGGAACACCGATACCTGTAAGGTTTATTTCGTCTTCTGAAATCACCATTTTAATTGAGATTTAAAAAAACAAAAACAAAATATTAAACATGAATTCAGATAGGGTATAAATATCACCTTTTGAATCTCTTTGTTAGGATAAAACTCTTCTTCTTCGTAACAATTTTTATTGAGATCAAAATCATGCACTAGCTTCTCTTTCTTTTTCCTTTCAGTTTTCAAAATTTCTTTTCTTTTTCACGTATTTTTTTCCCAAAGAGATTACTCATTTTTGTGATCAAAAGAAGTAAACTTAAATATAAATAGATTTCTTTTTCTTTTGCTTTAGGAATGTAGATAACTAAATAGTAGATTGATAACATGTGCTGCGCCCATGTGCAATATTTTATAATTTGTAATTTTATGAATTAATTAAATTATGACTATTTTGTGGTGTTAAAGTATAATGCAAGTGTATTGTTAGTAAGAGTTTATTGAATTAACTGATGTATGTTAATTGATAACATGTGTTGGCGCCCGGGGACAAAGTTTTTAACATAATTTTTTTTTTGTTAATTATACTGTAAAGTTTTATTGGGGTTATCATTTGTCTTCTCGTATTAGGAACTATGGTTTAGAAGTTAGGCGAGTTTGAACATTGGTTTTAAACCGTGGTGTTCACCAAATAAATTTTTTTTAACCCATACTAATGTGTGGAGATAAACATATATATATGAACATTTATGAACCTATTTAAACATATAAAAGTAAGATTTTTCAAACAATTTCAAGCTTTTGGCCGATTACTAAAAATCGAGAAATATACACAAACGAGCTCACTTTATCTGCCATAATGGTTAATGATTTTTAAAAATTCTCCATTTTCTCCGATGACGACACTTGCAAGAAGTCGACACATCTCCGGCAAGAAGCGAATGTTTTCTTCATTTAACAAGAGGGGTAGAAGAGTCATGTACAATGAAAAAGTGATGCTCTGTTGATGTTTACTGTAGCAAATGACGTTTTTAGAATCTCTCTCATATAAAGTGGCAGTTTCCTTAAATCTCTCTAAATAAAAAGTGGTAGCAACTTCCGAGTTTACCATATAGAGCATCTCCTTTATCAGAGTCCAAACTCTAACAGAGGCATCACAATGGATTGTAACTTGACATTCCCACCACTTTTGTTCTGCCATTTACGGAAAACCAAAACATGTTAGCACTTATTAAGCTTCAATTATGGCTTATGAATTAGAGAAAAAATAGACATAGTTTTATCTAGGACCTGATACTCTCCATTAACTTCTCAGCATGCTCCCTTTCTTCCACTTGATTCCTTAAAAAAAACTGATACCAAGAAACCAACAATTGACATAGAACATGAAACTGTGCTTACAGAAATCTATCCACAAGAACACGAACTATCCAATGAAGATAGAATGAGACTAATCATTTCATTACCATAAGTTGTGATAGATACAGTTTTGTTTGCTCAGTTTGCTCGTTATAGCATCACTTTGAAATCAACTTAGTAGGATCGAGAATACCTTGAAGCTCCCTCCTAAACTGATATTTCAAAATGGAGTAAAGCACATTTGCCCTAAGACCATCTAGTATGATGTCGATGAGATCTTCAACATCAACAACACTTCCAAGTAACTCAAGGCATTTGCCTTAGTGCGAATGAGTTGCATGTATTCATCGATTGCTTTGGTACCTTTGATGCATTGTTTGAGTTGGTTCTTGAGTTGCTTAATGTGACCACGGGATGGTGTTCCATAAGTCGAGGCTAGAGACTTCCAGGCCTCAAGAGAGGAGTTTGCGGTGGCTATTAGCGGTTGATGTGCCATCTCAATTGATCCGATGATGGCGCTGTAGAGAAGGCTGTCCTGGTGATTACAGAGAACAAACTCAGGATTCGTTTGTTCTTTGTTTTCAATCTTGATCGTCGCTTGTGGTGGTGAAGAGACTTAACTTGGATACTCCATGTGATGTAGTTCGTCGAGGAGAACTTTGTAACGTTGGTCATATTCAACATGACAAGAGACGAGTTGGCGGAGGAGATGACAACTTCGTCGGAAGATGCAAAGGACACAGCAGAATTTGGTGTGGATGACGCCATTGAAGAGAATTTTCTTTAGGGTTTTATTTTTAGGAAAGAAAAAGCTCTGATAGCATATAAAGGTTTTAATAATGTGTTGTATTAGATTCAAGAATTACATCGTAATATATAGGCTATACAATGCTAGAGATAAGGAAAACTAGGATATACAAAAAGATATGTAACTTGAGCCTAAGATATTCTATAATGTGCTATCATATATTTACATATACGATATCACTCTAATACTTTTTGCATCGATTCTTCCTCTTTATGTGTTTGGTTTCTTTTCGGCAACGGTGATGCAGAAAGTAAGACTGTTGATGTTAGATGGAGAAGTTCATCGATCAACTCCTTTGTCAGAAGCACTTGCTGTCGCTTCAAAGTCTATGGAAGGCATTGTGCAAAACATTGGACATTTTGTGCCAGGTTAGCAACATACTTACAGTCAATGTGCTTCACATTACACTTGAACATAAAGTTATTTCCTTTTACTACAAAAGCAAATATTGAAACTGAAACAACTGTCTTGATGCATTTTGAAGACACAAGAGATTGAGACTTTGATGTCGGAACTAGCAAGAGTAAGCAGAGAAAAGACATTAGTAGAAGATTGTGGAGTTTCAAAGGTTAAGACACATTCATCACATGTATGAACCTGTACAAACATAACATTTTGATATAACATTTGTTCAGTTTCTTTTCACTATTTTCCGTAATAATTGAGCTGCTTTTAATCTTTATGTAGGTGTTGTTCACTAAGTTTTCCTAATGTTTAAAAGCAAAAATATTTGATTTGTAGATAGCATGTAAAGTACTCATTCAAATATTCAACATCACATGAGTAGTATTGTGACATGGTAACCATCTTAAGTTTCACTTTTCTCTACAAAGCTTTATTAGATTATTTTCCTTGGCTAATCCTATTTCCGTTTGCTTCACTTTCAAGTGTCATTGTTATATGTCAGAAGAAAGAAGTAAATTATGCTTCTCCATTAACTTTTTTTCTATGTTTGTACATAAGATATGCATATATTTGATGAGTTTATTTATGAGAGTGGAAGATGCAGAAAACATCCATGTTCCCGTTCCTCTAGAACTAGAGAATCGAAAGAAAAAAGGACAACAAGGATTGCTGCAAATCATAACAAATTCAGCATCTCCTCTACGCCTCTCACAGAACCGGCAAAACCAATGAGAGAATGAAAAAAAGACCATAAAACAAATTTGGATGGGTTTTTTGGATGTACATACAGGAAGTGGTGAAGAAAAAGGAAGGATAAAACAGAAGCAGATAAGAGTAGAAAGAGCGAAGAAGACAAAGAAGGAAGGGGACTAAACGTTCTCTGGTTCTTATAGCCTTGCACTCTAGTTCTTCTATACATACAGTTGAATATGTTTCATACATTCATAATTAAATAGACGATGTAAACATAGGAAAAATAAGAAAGAATATAGAAAACTACTTGAAGATATTAGTGTCGAATAATTGTAGCAATAATAACAATAAACATAGAAGACGTGAGAACATGGATGACTCCACCGTATTGGCGTCATCAAGACTCAAACAAAAAAATGGAATTCGGAACAGTGAGGGTCGTTGGATTCAAGCCGAGCATCTCCGTTCTCCCTTCTTAATCACCCACACCACATACGTATCTATAATACCCATTTTCCTAATTTGTAAATTCTACATCCATCTTTTAAAATAAAAATATTAAAATCATCCATTTTTCTTAATAATCAAATGCATGCAAACACAAGTGTCTTAATAATTAGAACTATACATATATACTATATAAAAGTGTTTTTTTGTACACAACACTTTATTAGTATTAGATTTTCATAATCACCTTTATCAACAATCACCCTTTAATATTTATTAGTATTAGATTTTCATAATCACCTTTATCAACAATCACCCTTTATTATTTATTTTTAACAGATAAAACTACAAATGATAATTAGGAAAAAAAAAAACGGAACAAAATAAGTTTTTCTAAAATGCGAACCTTAGCAGTAAGCAGACGAAGCTCCGGTGAATCTGAGAGGCAGAGAGAAGCTCCGGTGCTAATTTCTTCGACGGAGAATCTCCGGTGAGCTCTTTCTTCTTCTATTTTTTCTTCTATAATCACTCACTCCTCTAGTTAAATTCAAAACCCTAACTCGACGAAGCGATTCTGTTATTTTCACTCATATAAAAATTTGACCTTTAAGCTACTCTGTTATATTGGGTTTCCAAATTGGATATGAAAAATCTGACCTTTAAGCTACTTTGTTACGATGGTCTGCATATTGGGTTTTTGAATTTATGTTAAATTTGTCAAATTTTCGAACTGGGAATGCAGATCTTGTGAAACAATGAGCAAGAAAAGAGTAACAAGAGATGATAGAGTTGGGGAAGATAGAATAAGTTTGTTACCGGATCATTTACTTTGTAAGATACTCTCTGAACTTCCTACAAAGTATGCTGTTAGGACTAGTGTTTTGTCCAAGAGATGGAAAAGTATGTGGCTTTCAGTTCCTGTATTGGATTTGGACGGGGCTGACTTCAAGCAGGAATATGTCAATGCCTTTGAGAGTTTTGTCAACGCTTTCTAGATATCTCTAAGGAGGAATCATGCATACACAAGCTCAAACTTTCTTTTGTGAGAGATGAGGATGATACGTCTTACATTACCCGGTGGATTCACAATGCGGTTATGCGTAAAGTTCAACATTTGGATATAATTTACTATTGGAGTTCTGTTGTTTCGCCTCTAAGCCTTTACACTTGTGAGACTCTAGTATACTTGAGACTCTATTTAGTGTCATTGGCAGATTGTGAGCATGTTTCTCTTCCTCGTCTCAAAACTATGGTTTTAGTGTGCAACACATTCGCTAATGATGCTCCTTTGGAGAAGCTTATCTCATCTTGTCCAGTTCTTGAAGATTTACAAGTTGAAAGAAGTACAAATGGAGTGATCGATTTCGAGAACATCGCTATGGTTGAACATTTAAAAGTTAAAAGAGATGAAGAGTGTGTGCAAAAGAACACCGTTAGGGTTTTACGAGTGCGTTCTCAGTCATTAAAAAGTCTCATACTTTCTCTTTATGGTTATGACATTGCGATTCACGAGGATGCTGGTGATTGGGAGGTTGCGATTGATGCTCCTAGGCTCAACTATTTGTGTCTTACAGACGACAAGTCGACAAGTTTTCTAATAAGCAATTTGAGTTCATCTGCCAAGGTAGATATTGATGTCACCTTTGATGTAGAGATCATTTCAGCTGCAAATGTCTCTTCAAAGGAAAGTGAAGTGAGAAAATTCTTCACAGTGCTCCTGAGCGTAAGTGACATGACTATAAGTCGGAGAACTTTGAAGGTATGTATACATGTCAATGGAGTTAATGAACTTTTGAACGTCTCTTTGGATGAAAAATTTTCTTTTCTTTGTGGCTTCAGATCATCTGTCAACACTTGAAACACGAACCACTGCCCCAGTTTTCTTACATGACCCGACTTCATGTGAAGTCCTCTGACTATGACTTGGAGATGTTACCAAACTTTCTTAAGAGCTGTCCAAATCTCAAATCCCTTGTCTTGGTGAGTTTACCTTATTGCTTACTCACATCATTATGAGAAAGATTAATCGATCTTATTCATCTACTACTTTAATGACTTATATGCAGGAGTTGGAGGACCTCGAGAAGAATGAACTTATCATGTCCTCATCATCTGTTCCAGATTGTTTAAGTTTGTCTCTAGAGTACATTGAGATGAAAAGACCGATAAGCGGTACTGAAGCGGAAATGAGTCTAGTAAAGTACTTCCTCGAGAACTCGTCGGTGCTCAAGAAGTTAACGCTGTGTTTGGGTCGTAAGAGAGTGAAGAAAGGCACTATCATCTTAACTGAAATCTTGAGATTAAGGAGATGCTCTGCTTATTGTGAAGTTGATGTTGAACTTGAAGGCCAAGGAGAGTAATTTATTTTACAAAGGTAGAAACTTCATGTGATAATCTGAGTAGATAAGCTCAGGATTCTTACAAGGACACAGCTTTATTGTTGTTCCCGTTTGTTTTGTTTGGAAACAATTTGTAAAACTAGTTGTGATTAACAAAACAAGAGTTATATATCTCTCCATCTATGGATGCATTTACCAAAAAAGTATGTATTCTTCTTAACAAATTTTGTTTCTGATTTTATCATATTTTTGATTGTATTGAGCATTTCTGGAATGTACCAAAATAGTTGCAGGAATAGATATTTTCCATTACACACACAGGTTCGGACTTAAAAGTATATTACAAGAATTCAAAGGTATTGATCAAATGCATCCACCAAAAAAGTAGACAAAACAGGAAACAAACAATAGTAAATATCTGAAACAAAACAAAAGTGACAAGTTTACTAATAATAGATGAGAGTTTTGTTAATTAACACTTCCAAGAAGTTAGTTGCTAGACCAAATCAAGTTAAAATGTTTCAATAGACAAAAGTGAAACATATCAGAGAGCTACTCAACTCCAAGGGCAAAGCAGAGTACTCCTTGGCACCTGAAACTCCTTAGACTGATCTTGCTATTCACTTTTAAGTTGTTACCTTTGACGACGTCGTTCCAACCCCTATTCAAAATGTAGTTCAATGTTCCTTTTCCAGAGTCCTTCTTCTCCATTAACCATATCTTAAAACGCAACTCCCATTTTTCAGATCTTTGGTTCACAAGAATCGTTCTCATTCCATTGTTCTCCATAGCTCGAGACTCTGCATTTGTCAAGAAGTCGTTTCTGATTAGCTTCTTGAAAGGGATTAATAGACGGCTCAGACTTGGCTTGACATCACTTGCAGACAGAGATCTCTCAAAGAACAGCCTCGGTTCTTCTTCAGCATCACCGATCATGTCTCTTATCACCTGAAATACCCACTCCGGTGTTTCTCTTACCTCACGTGGGAAAGAAGCAATCTTTGCTTTCTTGAATCCATCAGAAGTACCCTTTCTCTGCGAAACAGCACGCCTCTTGCGACTTGTGTTCTCTGTTAGGCACGAAGACGGAGATGTTTGGTAATTAGGGTTTTGTGGGTCAGCTGTGTTGTAATCGAAGAGTTCTAAAGAAGACTCAAAACAACGAAGGCTTAGAAGCGATGAAGAAGTAGAAGCTCCATTGAGATTTGTTACACAGTTTTGTTGTAAGTTTTTTCTACTAACAAATCTCTTCAGGGTCTTCTCGCTCTCTTCCTCGTTGTCAATTTCAGAGACAATCTTGGATTTTCCTTTCTTTGCACGTTGTTCTTCATCACACACCACAGGCTCAGATTGAGAACTAGGGTTTTGTTGGTATTGTGTCTCGGAATCAATAGGCATCTTGTTAAGATCGAGAAGTAATATTGAAGAAGAAGTAGAAACACCATTAGGGTTTTGTTGTGTGTATCGTCTCTTCACTAAAGAAGATCTTGTTTTTCTCGGGAAAAGATAGAAGATTCTCTTATGGCCTTCTTCTTCTTTAAGACGACGTTGATCATCTTCTTCTTCAGCTACCATAACCGCCACATCCACAAGCATACAAAATCTTGACCACATCTCCTTCCCCGAATCCATGAGATGATGATCATCGTAACTCATTGTGATCGAACTGAAGAAAAATCAAAATCTTAGAAAGAAGCTTGAGGCACAAGGAATTTAGATACAGAGATATTGAGAGAAGAAACTGAATGAAAATGTGAAGAAGAGTGACGCTATTGCCTTAAATAAGTAAACTCGGGTTTATGGCTTTTTGATTTTTTCCTTTTTTTCACTGTTTTTTCCATTTTTCCTTTGAGTTTAGTGGTTTTAAGTACTGTGATTAGTAACTAATTATAGCCGTTGTGGTCAAGTTAACTTTTCGTTAATATGGATTGATATCTAACGTTATAATTGCGATTTTGTCCCTGTTTCGGTATTTCCTTTTTTCCTAGAGTGCAAAGCTGTAAATTTTTGGAAACTTTCTTTGCCCTTTCATTTCAGTTTGATTGGTTAATTAACATTTTTTTTTATTATATATAACAACTTTCTTTCTTTAAAATAAATAAATCTAGAGTTTATTTTCAAAACATTCTATGATCGAACTGAAAGTAGTTTAAATTTTGTTGAATGCACATAAGGAGTTTACACAGAAGCTTGAGATTTCAAAATAACATGAAATCAAGTGATCAAGAGTGGTTAATGTGGTAGCAAAATGAGGTAACTAAAGCAATACAATACTTATGATACTCATTTTGCTCTTTATAACTGAATTAAAATCGAATTTTTATTGAGTAGAAAATAACCCTTATTTCGATTGTATCAGAATTCAGAAGTAGAGATTACATACTTTCCAAAACAAAATCTCTCTAGTTGCAACAAATCCTGTTCCTGATTTTATCATTTTGCATTTTACACTAAAATTCGATTCTCATTGATTAGACAAAAGCTGTAGAAATAAAAAACACTTGCAGAAATTAATCATAGATTTTTAGGCTTTCAGGTACATTACAAGTAATTAAAGGTACTGATTAATGCAGTTACTAAAGTAGACTAAACAAAATAAGAAACCTGAATTATGACAAAAATGTTCAGTTTAAAATATTTATACAGCTGAAACAACAGAATCTACTAATAATAAATGAGAGAAACTAGCAGAGATTACACTCCTAGTAAAACCCTAATTTTGTTAATTAACAAAATAAAATTGCTTTGTTTGATGACATGGTCCCTTGCGGCCTTGCATTGATTTATGTCATAAACTTCTATGCTTCATCTACATAATCTAATAACGAGTTCCAGCCCAAGTTGATTATCTTTAATATTGGACTCTGCATCTAACCATCTCAAATGTTAATCACAGCCTAAATTTTGGATTTAGACCTTAAATCTGAAATAAGATAGATTTTAGTTAATCTTTTACCAAAAGATCTGCCATAGTGCATTGGCTAAGCTTTCTTTGGAATTTCCAAAAATCTTCTGTGTCGACAAGAAATTAAGTTGATGTATGTATATAATATCAATTCATATTTTAACAACAGTTATGTCTTACATTACGCGGTGGATTCATAATGCAGTTATAGGTAAAGTTCAACATTTGGATATAATTTACTATTCGAGTTCTGTTGTTACGCCTCTAAGCCTTTACACATGTGAGACTCTGGTATACTTAAAAGTTGAAACCCTATTTTGTGTCATTGGCAGATGGTGATTGATTCTCCTAGCCTCAACTATTTGTGTCTTAAATACGACTAGTCGACAACTTCTCTAATAAGCACTTTGAGTTCATCTGCCAAGGTAGATAGATATTGATGTCACTTTTGATGTGGAGATCATTTCAGCTGCAAATGTCGATTCAAACAAAAGTGAAGTGAAAAAATTCTTCACCTATAAATGTGTGTAACAAATAGATTACAAGTTTTGTTACTTTGTTTTGGGTTTTAGTTACATTTATATTGTTACTTTTCATTCCGCAATTTTGCGAGTTTGACGTAAAAACATCATTTCACAAATTTCCCACCAATATAGTGATTTCATGGTTATTTCCCACCAAAAATAATTTTGTTTTGCATAAGCTCATTTACGAACTCCCCCGCAACGAAATTTGATTCAAATAATCTTTTTTCTCGAGAGATTAAAATATACTAAGGTATGGTGATTAATCATAACAATGTTTTATGTTCAAATTTTTTTCTCTTATTTTTGTAGAAACATATGTTACTTAACATATCTTTTTTCTCTTATGTTGTGATCTATTGTTCGTGAATGTCATTATGCGAAATCAATAGCTATTGTAGTTATTAGAACATTAAACTAGTTTGCATGTGTAGTCATGCCATAACCTATAGTTCGCATAGATGAGAATCAATTTTTCTTGATAAAATTCAATATTGATGATGCTATATCAATTTTGGAAATAATAGGTATCGTTTTCAAAATTCAGAATTTAACAATGTAATAATAGAATTGATTACCCTGCCAAAACTTACTTCAAAAAAATATGAATAACTCGCCAAAAGTTGAACTTTTTGTTGACCATAAATGTGTTTCAATAAAGGGCCAAAATTATACACCATTTGTTAAGAAATTTATGTTTTGACTAGAAATCAAGTTTCAATAATATCTTCCTTAGCTTTTCATAAGCTCATTTACGACACAACGAGATAAATTTTATTCAAACAATCATTTTCTCGAGAGATTAAAACATACTAAGGTACGATGATGATTAATCATTACAACATTTTTGCTGTTCAATTTTTTCTCTTATGTTTGAAGAAACATAGGTTAGATCTCATTACAATTGTAATAGATATATGAGACAACAAAAATAATAATCAGTTAATCACGATAATTAATCATAACAATGTTTTCTGTTCATTTTTTTTTAGATTTTCCTGCTTCCTGGAGTTTAGTCGGAGAGACAAGACCAACAATGATCAGTGAACACAAAATCGATCTCAGCTCGATTAAATCAGTCAGTGTTATATGTAAACGGAAGGAAGTAGACTTAACCAAACCATCTTCCAATGGCGAAAAGGTAAGTACGAGAATTGCTTTGGAGAAAACATTCGGTTTAGATTTTGGTTGTGATTATGAAGATGAAGAGGGAATGATTGGTAGATTGTTAGAAGATCCGTTAATGACATTTTCGATTTCGGATATTTTAGGAGATTCAGTTGTTGAACCAAATGATATATGGTTGGAGTATGAAAGAAAAGAATTTAATTCGTTTTTAGATGAATTGAAGTTCGAATCTGCGGAGAAGAGTAACTACAAGTATAATTGGAATGAGGATAACAGTAAAGTTATTCAACATGAGGAGGCAATTATTTCAGAGATGGCTACAATTTTCGACGATAAGCTAGTTGAATCGACTGATAATGCTTTCGATTCTGATTTTTATCTGATTACAGATGATACTCAGTTGGAAGATTTTCAGTTAGAAGATTTTCCGATCGATGATTTTGAAAGTTTTGATGGTCCAAGGAGATGCTCTGCTTGTTGTTAAACTTCATGGTGATAATATGATTGAGAGATGTTTTTTTTGTTTTTGTTTGTTTGTTTGGAAAATTTTGAAAACAACTTATTCGTTTTCTCCTTTTAATGAAATTAAAACTTACTTATCTGAGTGTATTGTTTTATTTTCGGTTTCTAGAAATTTAAGATCATTATTTATTGTCATATTTATTATTTTTCATTATATGAAAATTACAACGATAAATCTTGTTCCTGGTTATATCATTTTGCTTTTAATACTGATATTAAAATATTGATTCACAACCCTGATTTTGATTGTATTTGAGCAGTTTAATGGAATGTGCCCATAGCTTTAGACTTTGAGATACATTATAATTAAGAAACCAAAGTTATTGATCAATGCAGTAACTAAAATAGACAAAACAAGAAGAAACCAAAGTTATTGATCAAATTGTTTAGTTGAAACTATGTTAAAGATCTGAAACAACACAAGGGCCATAGTTTAAAAATAATAGAGTAGAGAAACCAAAACAAAGTGTAACATCACAATCCTAGTAAAACCTTAATGCTGTTATTTAACACTTTCAATACTAGATCAAAAAAAAAAACATCAAGATTCACCTGAAATTAGAATCAATCAAGTTAAAATGTTTCAATAGACAAAACATAACAGAGAGCTACTCAACTCCAAGGGCAAAACAGAGTACTCCACAGCACCTGAAACTCCAAAGACTGATCTTGCTCTTCACTTTCAAGTTGTTACACTTCACGACGTCGTTCTAACCCACTCCGGTGTTTCTCTTACCTCACGTGGGAAAGAAGCAATCTTTGCTTTCTTTGGAAATTTGTTTTTTTTTTCCTGTTTTAGTAAGAAATTAATTTGATGTATATATCCAATATAAGTTCATAATTTTCCAAAAGATCCGCTGTAGCACAAAGGCTAAATTTCTTCTTAGACTTGCAGACTTTCCGGGTTCAAAGCCCGGCAGCGGAATATAATTTTATTTGGATTTTTTTTTCTGTTTTAATAAGAAATTAATTTGGTGTATATATCTAATATAAATTCATATTTTTTCAAAAGATTTGTTGTAGCACAGTGGTTAAATCTCCTCTCAAACTTGTGGAATTTTTGGGCTCAAAACCTTGCAGCAGAATGTATTTTTTTTTTGAAAATTTGAGAAATGAATTTGATGTATATGTCCAATATAAATTCATATTTGTCCAAAAGATCCGCTGTAACACAATGGCTAAATCTCCTCTCAAACTTGCGGAATTTCTGGGTTCAAAGCCGGGCTGCGGAATAATTTTTTTATTTTTTATTTGTTTTAATAAGAAATTAATTTGATGCATATATCCAATATAGATTCATATTTTACCAAAAAATCCGCTGTAGCACAATTGCTAAATCTCCTCTCAAACTTGTGGAATTTTCTGGTTCGAAGCCCGGCAGAGGAATATATTTTGTCCGCTGTTACACTAGTTGATGGAAAACAAACAAAACTTGCTTTATATAAACAAAAATCTGGGAGAGATTCATTATTCAAAATAGATTTCTAAATTTGCTATACCAGAAACCAAAGAACTCTCCTCGTTTACCAATACTCACTTTCAGCTTTCCAATATATAAACACACACACAAGTCTACTTAATATAGTTTGATGATACACACAATGAGAGAATATAAAACATCACAAACTGTAGCTTAGAGTTGCTGCAGGAAATTGTAGCTTTGCCAGCTCACTAGCTCAACATTCAGACCTTACTTAGAGACTCCTTAATCAAGTCTATTTTATGAGTTTTACCAGTTCCAAGCCCATCAATCCTGTTTATGATCGAAACTATTATAAAGATCTTGCTAATGAACCAAACTAGATCAGGTGTTTGATAATAAAGAATGCCAAAGAGCTTTACATATTGAGAAAAGACAATTAATGGGCAGAAGAAAATATTGAAATCAAGTCATCAAGACTTATGATTCTCATTTTGCTCTTTATAACTGAATTAAAATTAGATTCTTATTGAGTAGACAAAATCTGTAGAAAACAACATTGCTTTTTGTTTGTATTGAGCATTTTGGAGGAATTTACCAAAACACACAAGTTTAGACATTGAGATTTATTGCAAGAAAATCAAAGGTAGTATTGATTAATGCAAGTTACTAAAGAAGACCAATACAACATAAGAAACCATAATCATGACAAAATGTTCTGTTCAAACGATAACAAACAACAGAAGTTACTTAATAATAGATGAGATTAAACCCAACAAAACTGTAAAGATTACACAATCCTAGTAAAACCTTAATTTTGTTAACTAATTAACTTTTCCAACAAGTTACTTGACCTAATAATGGCTGTGCAATAGTAGACATGGATCAATCAAGTTAAAAATGACAAAGTGAAACATTATGAGAGAGCTACGCTATCTCAAGGACAAAGCAGAGTACTCGACGGCACCTGAAAGTCCAAAGACTGATACTGCTATTCACTTTCAAGTCATTACCTTTGACGACGTCGTTCCAACCCCAATTCAATGCGTAGTTCAATGTTCCTTTTCCAGATTCCTTCTTCTCCATTAACCATATCTTAAAACGCAAACCCCACTTTTCAGATCTTTCATTCACAAGAATCGTTCCCACACCAATATTGTCGTCTTCTTCTTCTTCATTGTTTATGGCTAAAGACTCTTCATTTGTCAAGAAGTCGTTTCTGATTAGCTGGTTGAAAGGGATTAAGAGACGGCTCAGACCTAAGTTGACATCACTCGCTGTCAGATCTCTCTCAAAGAACAGCCTCGGTTCTTCTTCGACATCACCTTTCATGTCTCTTATCACCTGATAAACCCACTCTGGTGTCTCTCTTGCCACACGTGGAAAAGAAGCAATCTTTGCTTTCTTGATTCCAATTTTACTCTTTCTCTGTTTCACGGCACGCCTCTTGCGGTTTCTCTTCTCTGTTAGACACGAAGACGGAGATGTTTGGTAATTAGGGTCTTTGGTCTCCGTCTTCTCATACTTAGCCGTGTTGTAATCGAAGAGTTCTAAAGAAGACTCAAAATAACGAAGGCTTAGAAGCGATGAAGAAGTAGAAGCACCATTAGGGGTTTGTTGTGTGTATCGTCTACTAACATATTTCTTCTCGAAGAATCTCTTCTCATTCTCCTCTTCGTATTTTTCAGAGAGAATCTTGGATTTGCCTTTCTTTGCACGTTGTTCTTCATCATACACCATAGACTCATCAGAACTAGGGTTTCGTAGGTTCTCTGTCTCGGAAAGAGTGGGGATCTTGTTAAGATCGAGAAGCAATGAAGAAGAAGTAGATGCACCATTAGGGTTTTGTTGTGTGTATCTTCTCTTCACCAAAGAAGATCTTGTTTTTCTCGGGAAAAGATAAAAGATTCTCTTATGGCTTTCATCTACAGAGACAGTCTTGTTGAATTTGGATTCTTCTGCTTTCTCTGAAAGATGACGACGTTGATCTTCTTCTTTTTCAGCTACCATAACCGCCACATCCACAAGCATACAAAATCTTGACCACATCTCCTTTCTCGAATTTGTGAGATGATGATCATCGTAACTCATTGTGATCGAATTGAAAAAAAAAAATCAAAAGTTCTGAGAACGCAAACTTGAGGAGCAAGGAATTTAGATACAGAGATATTGCGAGAAACTAAACGAAAATGTGAAGAAGAGTGACTCTCTTGCCTTAAATAAGTACACTAGGTTTATTTTTTTCCTTTTTTTTTTTCCTTATTTCCATTTTTGCCGTTTTGAGTTTAGTTGTTTTAAGTACTGTGATTAGTAAACTAATTATAGCCGTTGTGGTGAAGTTAACATTTTGTTAATCGTAAACTAACGATTCATGTCCCTTGCCTTCCGTGATTGATTTATGTCATAAACTTCTATGCTTCGTCTACATTAGGAAAGATCACGAAACTAATATCGAGTTCAAGCCCAAGTTGAATTAACTTTATTGGACTCTAGCTAGTCCTTTTAAGTTTTAACCATCTCGTCAATTAATCTTAGGCCTGGGCATATGGGTAACGGGTCCGGGTTCGGGTAGGACCCTATCAGGTTCGGATCTATCGGGTTTCTATATTTACTACCCAATAGGGTATTTATAAAAAATCGGTTCGGTTTCGGTTCGGGTCTTGTCGGGTTCGGGTCGGTTCGGGTTTCAGATTGAAGAACCTATAAATACCCGAAACAAATGGGTATACCATCGGTTCGGGTATTTTATACCCGAAAACTTGAAATATAACCGATAGTATACCCATTTACCCTTAAATACTTGCAATATAACATACACAAATGACAACACTCACAAAAAATAGAAAATATCCAAAACCAAATTTAAATAGAAGTCGATGTGAAACTAAAACATAGAGGTAAAAGTTAAAACTGGAAATACACAGATGAATATGGACTTTGTTTTGACTATTGATCACTCCCGAAATACAATTAAAAAAGATAAAACAAATGTCAACTCCATGGATTAAACTTTAAATTTGGAATCCCTAGTAAAAACCCTAAAAAATCATAGACATTAGTGTTAGTTTCGGGTTGAGCGGGTACCCGTATGGGTATCGGGTCGGATCGGATATTATCCGATACCCACGGGTAAGACAATCCACTACGCAATAGGGTAATTTGATAATACCTATACCCTACCCGAACCGGTTTTTTCGGGTCGGTTCCGGTTCGGGTTTTCGGGTTCGGTTTTTTTGCCCAGGCCTAATTAATCTGAACACAAAATTTGGATTTAGACCTTAAATCTGTAATAAGATAGCTTTTAGTAAATCCTTTACATTAATATTTATATCTATCTAGTATAAATCAATATTTAATCAAAAGATTCGTTGTATCACAGGTTTAAAAGCTCAAGAACTTCTGAAATATCCGGGTTTTAAAACCCGACAATGGAAAATCTAATATACTTAAACTCATACTTTATCAAAATCTCCGCTACACATACTCAGAAGATTATGAATACTCCGGGTTCAAACCCCGGCAGCCGAAAATCCTTTTTATTTAAATTTAGGTTTTTCTGTTTCAATAAGAAATTATGTTGACGTATAAATTCATACTTTTATCAAAATATCTGCTGTAGCACATTGGCTAAACATGCTCAGAAGATTATGAATACTAAATGACAGCAGAAAATCTTTTTATTTCAATTTATATTGTATCACATTGGCCAAACTTTCTCTAGTTCAATAAGATTGCAAAGTTCTAAACCTGGATAGCTTGAATGTGCAGTCACTACCGCATAGTGTTGTAGAGCTCCTCCTTGAGATTCTTCCGCACCTTTTCAACAGGCTTCTTCTTGTCTTCTTTTCAACATATCTACTTTAAATTCAGAGACTTGGATCTGAATTGCGATTTAGTTATTGGGCCATATTAGTTTAAAACAGAGCATTTATGACCATACTCGAGATGAATCACCTAATGGTACAACTGAGACTAAAAGAGAGGATTCAAACCCCAAAACAGAAAAGAAAAGGAGGAACATCTTCAAACCAGATAAAACTATGATAGTTTTAAATGTAACATAAACACATCAACTCCCATGAACATAAACATGAAACTGTCAAATGGCATTGGAGAAGAGAGATTATCATAAAAGTAAATTTAAAAAAAAAAAGAAAAGAAAAAAAAAAGGAAGATGGGTCTCTGAGTTTAAGGAGGGAGGAGGAATGGATTTGGTCTGTTTCTTCATCCATTATTGATCCTCAAACTCGTGCATGTGATCTAGAAGATAGTTTGCTGCAAGTTCTTCATTCTTATTACACGCAAAGAACACCTCCAAGACCATCGCCCGATCAAATCCCATCGCTTCAAGCTGAAGCATCCCAACCAACAATATCAAAAAATTTGAACCCAAATGACTAAAAGCAATATTGTCATTTCTCTACTCTAGAATTCACGAATGCAGCTAAAATTGTATCTTATTCAAGTAAGTTAATGCAAAGGTAAAAAAGGTACAAACCCTTTCAATGGCTTCACGCTCTTCAGGTGTGACGGTAACAGCTTGTGGCATTGCTGCTTCCAACTGCTCAATAACATTCCTGGTGGCATTGGTAAGGAAATGAGCATATCAGCTTGCAGGCATTCTTGGACAAAAGAATAAATGAGAATTCTGATAAAACTCACTCTTCTCCCTCGACGGGTTCGTTTATCAAGCGTAGGAAGTCAGCCTGGTGCTCTTGAATTAGTCGCACAAGCTGTGGGTTTTGTTTACCGAGCTCCTGAAGCATAGGCTGCAGAACAAAAAAAAACAGTATAAGTTGAGAAATCAATGTCATTTATTTAACCAATACCAAGAAAAGGATATGAGGTTAAGAATCTTACCTGTAGAATTTGTGGGTTTGCTTGTACCATAGCTCGCAAGGCTTGGAACTAAGGAAAGAAAAAAGAATTGTAAGTATCCTAAGAGGAAACAATTGATGAAGATTGTATTTTCTTTAATGGATAAGAATCTTAAGATAACCTGTTGACTGTTACGCAGGAAATCAAGATTGCCAGCTCCACCACCAGCACCAGCATCTGCAGCAGGCATGCCCTGGGTGGTGCAGACAGATAAGAGTAGATGTCAATAAAACAAATTCATAAGAAAGAGAGAAATAAACAAAATAGATATGTGAATTGTATGCTAATTTTGTGGATGAAAAACCCTACCTGGGGGAACAGGTTTAATGGATTAGCGTTTGGACCACCCGTTGCAGCCGGTGGAGCTGCTTGTTGGGGCTGCGCTTGAGGATTTGCTGCCTGTTCTCCGGTAGCTGGGGCTTGAGCAACTGGTGGGATTTCAGCTTGAGCAGGGATACCCTGAAATGTATCAAATAAAATTCAACAAACTAGACAGAGCAGATGTTACTAGAGTTTATGGCAAGCCATCGAGAAAATAGTAGAATCAAGAAGTGGAACAAATCATACTGAGTATAGATATTCAACGGCTCTTTCAGGGTTGTTGAAGGCAGCTCTCAAAGCACGAACAACAGTGTCACGGTCCCAACTACCTCCACCCATGTCAAGAATTTGCTGAACAGTGGACTCTAAAGTAGTTCCAGCAACAAGGTTTGATGCTGCTTGGCCATACACATCTGTTTGAACTCTGTTTCAACCAAGAAAGAGAACAAAATTTAATTGATCAATCAATGAAATACAGAAATTCGAAAACAAACATATTCCAGTTCTTATAAGTGCTTACGAAGCAGCAGCAGCTGGAGCTGCATCAGTTGCAGTTCCACTAGTAGGCTCTGGACTGCAAAATGCAAGTAAAAAGTACAGCAAATTAGAAAGGCGGCAAATACAGAAGAAACTAACAATTTCTCTTCCAAATTTGAGGTAAATAAATGTGAGAGTAAGGCCTGGAACTCACACTGTGACAGTTGGAGCAGAAACCTGCGGTGCAGGGACTGTCTGTAGAGGCTGAGCCTAAGAATACAATCAATTCTATTAGATAAACTAAAAGTATGATCTAGATAATGCTATTTTGTTTCATTTCACTAGCAAATAAAAACCCTCAAACACCAGATTTAACCATAGAAAAATACATTAAAAAAAAACTCTATTCACCTGAGTAGGTGCAGGTGCAGGTGCAGGTGCTGGTGCAGGTGCAGGTGCAGGTGCAGGTGCAGGTGCAGAAGCAGTTGATGCACCACTTGAAGAAACCTTGGCCTATATTTTCATCAAGATAAAACAAGTAAGCATCCAATACTAATACAAAAAACGAAACTAAGGACCCAAAAACATACATACAAATGAAACATTACCTTAGACAACATAATAACAATGAAACTGTTCTCAACAACGTTGTTCTGTTCCAATGTACTCTCATCCTTAAGAACCTTTCCTTGATGGATCAGCATCTGTTGAGCAGCCGGGTAAAGCGCGCCATGAACAGTTTCTATAGCTTTTTTAGTATCAGCGACCTGAGATTAAATCACCAAAACATTAATACACATCTCAATATAATAAAATGAAACCATTCATTCACATATTACATAAAACTTAAACCAACAAAACCATATAGTACTGGCGTTTCAATGTAACACATCTACAGATCCTAAGTATGATTAGCACTAAAATAATCTTAAATTAGCAAAATCAAAGCACGAAACCAAGATCATATACACTAAGAACAGTCCATAAAGTTAATTCCCAAACGATACAATCACTATTAACTTAGAAGACTCAAACAAAAACCCTAATTCGAATTTCCCAAATTCCGTTCACATAAACGAAAAAAAAAAACACGAATCGTCACATAGAATCCTCAACAAGCGAAAGCAAAACGAAACCTAGAATTTCGAAATCGGAGACTAACAAGATTCACACTGATTCATCTGAATTTATTTTTTTCCCCAAAAAACAAAATTACGAAACGAAATCAAAACAGTTTAACGAAAATAGAAGAGAAGATTTCGAAAATAGAAGAAATCAGTTTTGATACCGTATCGGCGGGATTAACTTCGATCTCGAAGTTCGTCCCCTTGAGAGTCTTCACGAAAATCTTCATCGTTTTAGGAAAAAAAAAAACTTGAGAAAAAAAAAAGAGAAGTTTAGAGAGAGAAGTAAAGTATAGAGAGAGACCACCTTTTGGGGTATTGAGTCACTTTATATATCAGTAACAATTAATGACATAATATTCGTGTACATGCACGTGTATACAAACTATGGTGTATTGAGATGATCACGTGGTAGATTAGGAGAGTATTGTGATTTTAAGCCGTTGGATTGAAACGGGAGTATGGGATGTGGTGGAGATGTGTACAGGGAATTATAGACTCCTCCAGAGATCAACAGAAATTACTGCTTTGTTAATGGATATTGCTTGTATTAATTTTGGGTTTATCTTTGTATAATCTTTTTGGCAAATGCGATATTTACTCAATGACTAGTCATCGTTAAGTAACATAACATACGTGTTTCTAAGTATTAAGAAAAAAACTAGAATCGGACCAAAACTAGAATCAGACCGCACATACAAACTTTATTTGTGAACAAAGTTTATTTGATTTTTAATTTAAAATATAATTTAGTTATAAATGTTATGTGATGTTACATGTATATTGTTTAAACTAATCAAAACATATTTTACACTTTGATTATGGGCATTAAATCGGATTTTGATTCTGTTTTTTTTTTTTGGATTTTTCTACTATATAACCTAGATATATCTATTTTGGTACGGAAAACCGTCTCGATCATAATCTATAAAAAATATTATATCCCACAACCGTTTCTTTTTAAATAATTATCCGCTAGACAGTTTTAACAAAACAAAATTACCCGCTCAAAATATTAATTATAATAAATTGGGTATGATGTTTAGATGGGATACATGTATTTCCGTTCAAATATTTAATTTTTATAAAATTAATGGAAATTATCCAAAAAAATGATAATCTCTTATTTCTCTAAATGTTTTCAAAAATTACCCGAAATTCCTAAGATGTCCGTCTCTATGTGGATTCTACCCGTATCGTAGTCAATTCTTACCAAAATTTGTGATATTATTAATTTATTATTAAATTAATGGAAATTATCCAAAAAAGTTTATAAAGTTATTAAAATTCTCTAAATGTTTTCAAAAATTACCCAGAATTCTTAAAATGTCCATCTCGATATGGATCCTTACCAGCCTCGAAGTTGATCCTTACCTATCTCGAAGTTGATCATTACCCGTCTCGTAATCAACTCTTACGAAAATTAGTGATATGATTAAATTTATTATTAAATTAATGGAAATTATCCAATATTTTTTTATAAAATTCTCTAAGGGAGGTGTATTGGATTGAGTATTTGGAAAGATTTGAGTTAAAACGACAAATCATGTGTTATTGAAACATGAATTTTAAAATATCTTTTAAAATCTAGTTTTATTGCACTAATGATTTTTAAATGTACAATCAAATCCACTTTTATTGAAAACCTTATTAGAATTTGATTTAAAAGTTGCAGCTGAGATTTGAAGGGATGTTTTAGTTAAAAATTGGAGGGGATGTTTTGGTTAAAAATACAAAGACAACAATCTCATGATTTTATTTGAGAATTCAGAGAATTTGATAACAAAATTCTTAATTCAACCAAATGTAACCAAATCATCCTAAAACTCAAATTTCTCATAATATTTACTCCAATACACCCCCTAAATAATTTCAGAAGTTACCCAAAATTCTTAAAATGTTTGTTTCGATGTGGATCATTAACAACAGTCTCAAAGTGGATTCTTACTCGTTCTGTAGTCAACTCTTACAAAAATCAGTGATAATTTGAGAGTTGAATATGCCAACCCAAATTTTTTCCAATCTTATACGGTTATCCAAAATTCGTATCCCGTTATTTATCAAAATCCGTTCGAGTAATGTCTATTGTTAATCCGAATTATCTTTTCCCGACTCATACCCACTATTTTTTGTTCCAATATAAAAAATAGGCTGACCTTTAAAATAGTAAATTGATTTCGTTGGATAAAGATATCAGAGTAATCAAAATTTAATTTTTTTTTTTAAAGTAGATGTATATACTAAAATGAATTACTTAAAAACTGGTATAGTTTAATAAAATTAAATTATATATATATATATATATATATATGAAAATATATTTAAGGTAATTTTTCATGGGCCATTTATGTTTTTTTTATTTGTTTGTCAAAATAGACAATTATGTTTATTTGCCAAACTTATGACATGATTCAAAACATTGTCAAACTCAAAAAGATTGATGATTCCACGAAAATTGGTTAGATCTTTTTTACTTTATATTTAGAACATCTTAACTTTTTATGATTTTAAAATATAATCCTTGATAATTAAACTTTTTATAAAGAATAAATATGAAGTTTCAATATATTCAAAATATCTCAAACTTTTTTAATGTTTAAATATATAATTTATAAACGCTTGAAATTAATTTTGATTATATCTAATATGATTAAACCATTTAACTAAGAAACCGGATTAAACCGAATACAAAATTTAAAATTTTGATATTTATTAAGTCAATATTCTTGATTATTCGGACTTGGATTCATTTTTCTCATCTTTCTAATATGTATTGAATCACATTCAAAAAAATTTTACTGATACATGACGCTCAAAAGCACACATTTTATTTTTCATTGATTAAGTAATTTATGTTTTTAAAAAGATCAGATAATCATATGTTATGAAAATCTTGTATAATAAATCTTATATTTTTAACTATATCAATATCTTCATAAATTTGCTAGTAGAGAAAGTCATAAACCCCTTGATTCTATAATTGTTAGTTTGTCTAGGCAATTAGTTCAAATTGATATGAAAATCAGATTTAAATAATATAGATCCATAAATCTGTTAACCTTTTCTTTTAACTTTTTTATTTGTTTTTATCTGTTCCAATTAATATTATAAGTCTTTTTTTGACAGCCAATTAATATTATAAATTATCCTCATTTAACAGTATAGATTAATAATAGTTAAATTTTAAAATATTTCTAATATTTTAAAATTTTCATAGGTTAATATTAATAATATGATAAAAATTTATAGATTTTAAATATTATTAGTATTTAAATTTTTTATAAAGTTTAAATAATTATAATATTTGAAACTTAGTATTTAAAATATTTTTTATTTATTTTATTTGGTAAAATTATTTATTTAACTAAAAAAAATTAAACGAATAAGGTATTTTAAATTTGGACACCTAATAAGTTAAAGCTTTTTCTCATTTAGAATTTGAATCATTTTTGTCATTTTTATAATAAGACTCAAAAATCGTGTTTTAATTTTTTAACTGTTGTGTGATGTTAAACACACACTTTTTCTCATCAATTGAGTATTATATCTTCGTTTCTAAAAATTTGATTTACCATATATGCAGAAAACAAAATCTACATTTTTATTAGCTATATATATATATATTATGATAATTTGAAATAATTTGAAAATAAGATTAAACAAAGATGATAAATGAATCATAATTTTAAATCTTAACAAAAAGTTTCATATGTAATAAATTAAAATAAATAATACGGTGATGTATATATTAGCTAGAAAGTAACTCGTGCTGTGCATCGCGGGAAAATATTTGCTTCATATTTTGTTAGTTCATATAATTATAAATTATTAGTAGTTTTTAGATTAGATTTATTTTAAGTTTTTAACTTCTTATTAATTATTATTATATGTGTTTTATGTTGTGTTAATTAAAATTACTTATATATAATTATCTATGTGCAGTATTATGTTTGTAAACATATTTATTAGATCATTTAGATTATAACATAATTTGGTTGTCAAAGTTAAGTGGTTTTTTCACGGTTGTGGGTACCGCCACCTGGGTTCGATTCCTGCCCACTGCGGAATTCACATGGCGGCTGCAGGCTCCCAGGACCACGTCAGCTCCGCTTGGACACGACGCTAGTCGGACCCGCCTAAGGTGGGACCAGACACCTGGGTTATCAAAAAAAAAAAAAAAAAAGTTAAGTGGTTTTATGTATATATTTCCACATCATTCAAAACATTTATAACAATTTGATTTAACCTAATATTAATTATTATCAATGATTAGAAATTTGATCAGAGATTCGTCATCACCCATCTTTATCTGCTATGACCCGTCTTGATCTATTGACTCGTCTTGATTCGTCATGATCCATTGTAAAATATATTGTGTAGCGCGAATAAATGTATGCTTTATATTTTTATATAGTCATAGATTATTATTAGTGTTTTAAATTATATTTATTTTATGTTTTTACCATCTCATTAGAAATATCAAACTGATAGAATTAATGAGTTAAATACAAACAATATCTAATATATGTAGTGAAATAAAATTATAATATTTTAAATGTTAAACTATTATTAGTAAACCAAAAATATTATTTCAATGATATAATAATATATAAAACAATTCATATCCGTTTTTAAAAAAATCAAATCATAACATATATAGAAAAATGTATATATATTTATTATAAAAATTATATGATTATTTAATTATTTATTAAAAATATAATCAAATAAAAATAAAAAAGGAAAGAATATTAACAAATAATTAGTATGAATTAATTGGAGAAAAAAATAAGAAGTGAGAAATTAATTAGTTAAATTAAATTTAAATCTAAATCTAAATTAATTAATTGGAGAGAAAATAGGAAAAAAGATATTAATTAGTTAAATTAAATTTAAATTTAAATCTAAATTAATTATATAATATGACTAATAATGTAAGTCCAATGGCAAATGATATAATATAACACATAAAAAAAGGTTAGTCTTGTTTTAACATTGCTTAAATAATAGTGTAGAGATTTAGTCACCAAGTTAAACCATATCGGAAACATTAATAAAAAGGAATTTTAATGAAAAAAAACTCCTCAAGTATCGCTGTATCGGTCAATACATTTTAAAACGCTTAACTAAATTATTAATGAAAAATAAATTGTTTATAATCTTATTTATTAGTGAAAATATAAGATGGCGAGTCCCATTTGATAAAACTACTGATAACTTAAGATTAGGCCGTACACACTTACTTCTTCATATTGGTGTCTTATAAACACATTCGTTCCCAAGTAATGTTTCATCACCATCTAGTTACAGAAACATCACTCGGACAAACAAAGAATGCTTGCTATTTGTAATGTTGGAATTGAGATTGATAGAACAGACAATGATCTTGGTTTTATTGGAATCAATATTTTGCAAACGCTTCACTTCGCTGTTGCTGTAGAGAGCCAAACAGTTGATCTTAACCCCCTTACCAAGCTTTTGAATAGTATTATTATAAACGTTTTGCATCATCAGTTTCATATTAGGTACAAGGACGAGCCCCAATGGACCATCACTTGCAGCAAGTGTCTTCTAGTTGACGAATCATGGATAAAACATACGATAATCTTATTTCTTGAACCGGATTTGGCATACACAATAGTGTGTCGGCCATACATAAGTACAAAGAAATAAACTATGTTGTTTTTAGAAGTTTAAAATGGATAGGCAGATACTTTTGGAGTTTTATCATTTTTTTTTTTTTTTTGTTAACCGTGGGGATCCGGCGACCGAAGTCAACCGACTAGTCCCACGAGGCCTACGGCAGTCCACGTATTCTTGCGATTTAACGCTAGCCCGGGTGGCCAAGGCGACTCGAACCCAGGAATCTCCCACTTGGGAGTTACCACTGGACCAAGGCGACTTGGTTGAGTTTTATCATTTTACTCTCATTTTACTAAATAATTAATGAAAAAGTCTTTTAGAGTAAAATAAAAACCCTCATTGAAATTAAGTTAGATTCTATTACCCTTACTGAGATGGCTAAATTTTTTTTAATGTTTTTTTTAACAGTGACATTTGATGTAATTTTTATTAGATTTTAGGTTATACTTTAAAGTATATTTCCATAAATATTAGGATTACCAAAAAACATCAGTTTTAAAATAATTTTAGATACGATTTTACAAATTATGATTGTTTTTTTTTTGTAAAATATTTAAAGAACATTGGATGTTGCGTAAACTACTTAAAATTCGAGATCATGTCTCTTGTTTTCTCTCTCGAGAACTAAAGGAGGACATAACAACTTTTTTTTAAAACTTGATAATTGGCTTAACATTGATAGATTATTGGATGTAACATGTGACGCGGAAACTTGCTATTTTGGCGTACCACATATTGTCGTAGTTGTATATGTGGTAACTACAATAGAGTGAACTATTTAGAGGCACCACAAGTTTGATCATTAAATTTAATTTTTTTTTAAAATAGTTTCGGTGAAGTTTTATAACGCTTAAGAGAAAAAAAGATCATAACAATCAATGTTCATAAAGAGTGCATGATTTAGTTTGACGATTTTGTTCCAATTTGAGAAGGGAAAACCAAATCAACCAAATAAAACCGATTTTCTACGGATTTACCCACTCCTCAACCCAAACAACTTCAATTATTACAAATAATAAAAAATCTACAAGGGTGTTACTAGCATTGCCTTCTCTAAGCCCAAACAATACAAGCTTGGGCTTGCGGCCCTAATTATAATATGTATTAATTCGGCCACAAAATATATATCTCTTTGTAGTCTAGTGGTCAATTCTCCTAAAATTATAGAGGAGGAGGTTGAGTGTTTGATTTCATATTGCACATCAAATTTGACCTTTTTTATTTTATTTTTTAACTTCCGGCCTACTATTTCTCAGGGCCGACCCTGGTTAGTAGTCCCATCAAGCAACAACTCAGAGAAGAAACCTTAGTCTTAGGTCAGATTGGATTGGCCATGGGGCTTGAGAAAACACACATTTTGCCAATCTATTTTGAATTGTCGTCATTGAGGTGTTGGAAGACCAAATCACCTTCAAAACAATCACTAGTCATATTAGCCGTTTTTCAGGACTACTCAGTTTTCTTCATTGGATTGATTTTTGAAGCATTTGCCTTAGGTATTTTCGCATCTTAGATGTTGATGTTTGTGTGTTATAGTTGCAAAATTTGGGGGACTAACCCAACTCCCCAAACGAAACAGGATGAAGGAGAAATCGGTGAAGATGAAAAATATCTTCTTCTATTGTCACCATGAAGAGTGAGGTGATATTCTCTCGTAACAATGAAGAATTCTTTAATTTTTTATTTTATTTTTGAAGTTCCACCAAATGCCACCTCTGAAGGTGAAAAATTTTCATCTTTATTTTTCAATTAAAAAGTTATCAAAAGTCTCATCAAATCTTATTCATTAAATTTTCAAAAAATAATTGTGTTTGAATAATACTATATTTGATATAAGTTTTACAAATGATTGATTGAATATAATAAGATTTTAAACGAAAAAATTGATTTTACACAAATTCTTAATTCAATAACATAAGATTTGAGAAGATATTTATAAATCACTAATTGAATAACATGTGATTTTAAGAGTATCAAAATCGCACCAAATCTTTATTCCAATACACCCCTAAAGTATGTTTGGGCATTCGGGTTTTAGATTGAATTTTTTCTGATTCAGGTAATTCAGGTAAGAGAGTTTAGTATCCGTTCGAGTTTTATGACTATTCGACTCGATTTTGGTTCGGTTAGGTGCGGTTTCAGATTGGGTTTTGGGTTTTAAAAAATCCAAAACTTTGTTCAATTTTAATAAATATAATTAAAGATTTTTGGATATTTAGATTATTTAGGATATTTTTGTTATTTAGTATTTTTGGTATAAATTATAACTAAAAATAGCTAATATTTTGGATATATAATTTTGTTTTGGAATTTTGGCTATATTTTTCTGTTTTCGGTTTGGTTTAGCTACGGTTTGGATAATTCGGATATAATCATTTAATATCCATTCGGTTTTCATGACTATTCGATTCGATTTTGGAACCAGATTTTTTGGTTTAATTTTGATTCTTTTTTTTTATTATCGGGTTCTATGCCGAGGCCTACACGAAAAGGTCAATTTTTGCATGAAGTTTGATCAATAAGTTTAGTTTATATAAAAAAAAATCAGTTTATGCGTTTTTTATCGCTTAAGAAAAAAAAAATCATAACACTCAGTGTCATAAGAATTAAGAAGTACTCCTTGACGATTTTGTTCAAACTTCCAATTTCAGAAGGGAAAACCAAATGAACAAAAAAAAGAAAAAAAATCGATCCTTAACCGGATCTGCCCACTCCTCATCCCAAACAGCAAAGTGTCGATTTTTGCATAAAGGTCAAAAAAAAAAAAAACTTTAATCGGCGAAAAAAAAAACAAAAAAAAAATGCCAAAGAAGAAGCCGGCGAAACATTCCGGCGAAAATGACGTCACCGCTCCGGTTTCAACACAAACCGGATCTTCGATTGATACTTGGTGGTGGCTAACACACAAAGGAACCACCACTTCATTTATCTGTATCTCCCTCTTCGCATTACTGATCCGATCTGCTGTATCAATGTATCCATACTCCGGCGCCGGAACTCCTCCCAAATTCGGCGATTTCGAAGCTCAAAGACATTGGATGGAGATAACAACAAATCTTCCAGTTATCGATTGGTATAGAAATGGAACTCACAACGATCTCACTTACTGGGGACTCGATTATCCTCCTTTAACTGCTTATCAGAGTTACATCCATGGAATCATACTCAGAATCTTCAATCCTGAGTCTGTATCTCTTCTAAGCTCTCATGGTCACGAGTCTTATCTTGGGTATATCAATGATTGATTTTGATGATCTTTATTGAGTTTATGATCAATGTGTTAGGTTTAACTAATTGAGTTTTTTTTTTGTTGTTATGCAGAAAATTATTGATGAGATTGACAGTTTTATCATCTGATGCTTTCATATTCTTCCCAGCTGCTCTGTTTTTCGTGTTGGTGTACCATAAGAATCGAGATAGGAGTGGTAAGAGTGAAGTGGCATGGCATATTGCTATGATTCTCTTAAACCCTTGTTTAATTCTCATTGATCATGGTCATTTTCAGGTTTGTTTGTATTCACTGTTTAGCTTTATCGGTATTGCGATTATGTGATATGTATGATTCTTTATTAGAATCTGTTTTGTTTTAGTATAACTGTATCAGCTTGGGACTTACTGTGGGTGCCATTGCTGCGGTACTATGTGAAAGCGAGGTTCTTACTTGTGTTTTGTACAGTCTAGCTCTCAGCCATAAACAGGTTTGTATTCCTGTATTCTGTAAAATAGAGTAATGTAAAGTTTACGTTGCTCTATTTTACAGAAAGTTTTAAGCTAGCGTTGATCTGTTTTTGTTATTCGTTGATGATTCTGATATGCGTAATGGCTTTTACGAATCTCACAGAGTGAAAACTAGATGGTTTCATTTCCCTTGGAAAATGAGTAGTTACAACCAAAATGTCTAATTTGTTAAGGTTGTAATGTAGTGTTTATGGGGCTATACATATCTCGGCTCATTGCATTTTTGTATTATGTTCTGTTCATACGATATTGTTAATCTTACATTGCTCTATTTTACAGAAAGTTTTAAGCTAGCGCTGATCCGTTTTTTGTTATTTATTGATGATTCTGATATGCGTAATGGCTTTTACGAATCTCACAGAGTGAAAACTAGATGGTTTCAGTTCCTTGGAAAATGAGTAGTTACAACCAAAATGTCTAATTTGTTAAGGTTGTAATGTAGTGTTTATGGGGCTATACATATCTCCCTTCATTGCGTTTTTGTACTATGTTCTGTACATACGATATTGTTAATCTTAAGCGGTTCTTTATTTGTCTCTTCGTTTATGTATAAACCTTGTGATAGTTTCATATTTTGTTCATGTTTTTGATACTATTTTAACGTGTCTATGTCGCAGATGAGTGCATATTTTGCTCCTGCCTTTTTCAGCCATCTACTGGGTAAATGCCTCAGACGGAAAAACCCAATTCTTGCTGTGTTAAAGCTTGGACTTGCAGTCATTGTGACATTTGTTATTGTTTGGTGGCCATATTTGCATTCTCTGGATGACTTCTTGATGGTAAATACATATTTGATAACTTCTCGAGAAACAAAAAAAAAAAAACCAATCATTTATCTATGGTTGAACTAAGAAAATTTGCTTGTTGCTTTTCCTTTGATGTAACTGATACAAACAAGAGGATTAGAGGCTCCAAGGGGTTATTAATAATTGCGAAGTAGTATAAGTTAACTATGGTTTGGTGTGGGTATTGTCAATTAACTATGGTGAAGTTAGGTTATCTCTTGAGTCTAGCCTATATATATATTATGGAAGAGAGGAAGAGAGTTTTATCGAGTATCTTGTGGAGTCTTAAGGGGGAGTGGGAGGAGCTTCATTAACAAAATTCTCAGGTCCTTTGTATTTCCAGTTCTATTATCAATATAAACTCATTTCTATATCCTACACGTATCAGTAACTTGAACATAGGTTGGTCTCATTTGTTTTCTTTCTCATTAATGTGAAGCAAATTGCTGATGACGCAGGTTCTCTCCCGTCTTGCTCCGTTTGAGAGGGGAATATACGAGGATTACGTGGCAAATTTCTGGTGCACCACTTCCATACTCATAAAATGGAAAAAACTGTTCACAACACAATCCCTCAAGTCTATTAGCTTAGCTGCAACTGTATTGGCTTCTCTCCCGTCAATGGTTCAGCAAATCTTGTCACCAAGTAATGAAGGTTTCCTATATGGCTTGCTCAACAGTTCAATGGCTTTCTACTTGTTTTCCTTCCAAGGTATTATATATATATTTCAATTTGATCTTGAATCTCCACACTCAGTTTCACCATCGATTAGTATCTAACAGTCCCTTTTTTTTTTCCATTGTGTTTGAATCTGCAGTACATGAGAAATCAATCCTGATGCCTTTTCTCTCCGGAACACTATTAGCTCTCAAAATCCCTAACCATCTCAATCATTTAACCTATTACGCTCTCTTCTCAATGTTCCCTCTTCTTTGCCGTGACAAACTCTTACTCCCTTACTTAACACTATCTTTCCTCTTTACCATCATCTACCATTCGCTCGGAAATCACCATTCGATGCAGAAAAATACAGCTTCGGTTTCCTCTGTTACAAACTTCCCGGGTTATGTTATCCTACTGAGAACCCATTTCTTCATTTCCTTACTTCTTCATGTCCTTTACCTCACCATTGAGCCTCCTCCAAAGTACCCTTTCATATTCGAAGCACTGATCATGATTCTCTGTTTCTCATACTTTATAATGTTTGCCTTTTACACCAACTATACGCAGTGGACTTTGTTGAGTCATGCTGATAAAAAAAAGAAACACATCTGAAGACAAAAGATAGACCTCTTGAGAGCAAGGTTGTTAAACTCGTTTACTTTGTATTTTTGGCTAAATTGAATGTAGTCTAGGGTCTGTTTACCGAACCTTGAGTCAAGATCATCACAGTAGAATCGAGCTAGACAGAACCGGATTACACAAACCGGTGGTTTATCATCAGACTTGTTGTATTGATCCAGGACTATTAAATGTTGGTATATATGTATTCCAACGCCTATAGATCGTATTGTGTTACTAAAAAATAGGATACTTTTGAGGTAGAGTTTGAAATAGGATACTCTAATCGTATTATGTTACTAAAAAGTAGGATACTTTTATTTATTTATATATATATATATATATAAATATATATATATATAGATTAGAGTGTCACAAGCATGTTAGGGATGACGTTAAAAGAAAAATTAGAAAAGTAGAAGCAGTTCTGAATTTTGGGTATGTAAGTTGGCTCGGTTTAATTGAATACACACTCTTCAAACCGTCAAAATAAAAAATAAAAAAGGTTTAGAAGATCGGGTTGAGTTGGTAACTTGGTTAACTCTTATAAAGAAGATGGAGATGATGATATTAGTGGATTGAGATCTGAACTCAGTTAAACTTCCATGTCTTTTTAATTACCACAAGCTTGATCATATTACAAAAGAGAATGAGATCATTCACGAGTAAACAGACCATAGAGACGAGTTATATTTTATAATATAATATTATGCTTCGGGTTAAAAATTGTTCTGTATCTGCTCCTAATTATAATGGCTGGCGGGTATAAAGGACTTACCAAAATTTGTCTGATTATATTAACTTAATGTGATGAGATTGCAGCAACATATCGTTATTTTCGGAGTTTGGCTGTAGAGCTCGTTAACCAAAAAGTTTATGTTTGAAAAGGTTAACCAAAAAGTTTGTGTTTCTGTAATTATGTTAGTGCCTTGGTGTAAGAGTGTGATTAATCTCACACTTATTAGTAGTATAATGTATCTTTTAGATTCTAGTTTTAACTCTTTATGCGGGGTATATTATGTATATCTGTGCTTCCTTAACATAATTTTGTTTGGTAAAGAAGATTATTGAGTTTTCTGGTAAAATTATTAAACAAAGTTTAATGCAGAAAAAAAAAAGAAAAGTTTAATGCGGAGAATTGAAAAGAACGAAATCCGCATATTTGAAAAAGAAGTGACAATGATTGATGGTTGGTCAAACATGTTATGAAATGAGTTTATAGTAGATTTTTTTTTAATTAGTATATTATAAAAAATTCATTTTCTATTTAGTTTGATTATTTAATTAGTTATTTTATTTTAATATTATACATATATTTAAGTTGATTTTATTTTTTAATTAACACACATAATTCTGTCGCAAAAATGTTATATATATATGAGTTAGTCATTTAAAAAATACTAATAGATTATTTTCTTACAACAAAGTTACTTCATAGATTTACAGTTTTTAGCAAAATATATTGCGAGCTATATTTTATTTTGGATATTATTATCCATAAACTAAAAATCTTAAAATCCCAAAAAAATTAAACTCAGACTGAACTGGATATCCGGATTGAAAACCAATAGCAAATCTTCAACCACTAAATGATTTTTTCTATTTATAATTTTAATTATCATCCAACAAATTAATATATATGATTAAATGTAAATATCCATAAGTATTATCAACCTTTGTTAGAATGAAATATTATATTTAAAAATGAAAGTAATAAAATTTTACAAATAAACTTTAATATTTTGATATTATACTACATTAACCTTACATATCCATATACAGTAGAACCTCTATAAATTAATACTCTATAAATTAATAATCTTTCTAAATTAATAAATTATTCTGGTCCCGAGTTGGGCCGATGTAATAATTGACATATTTCGATAAGATAATAATTTTTTTGAAATCTCTATGTAAATATATAGTCTCATTAATAACATAAATTAATAATCATATAAATTTATTGTATATATATAAAATATTTTAGTGGAATACGATTCTAATGTTGTTTATTTATTAGTAAATTTATAATTTTGTTGAACTTTATCTCTATTTTTCTTAAAATATCAAAAATATATTATATTATCTTCATTTTTATACTTTTTATATAATATTTTTTAAAATTCGGAAAAACTCTCTACAAATTAATAATTATTTATTTGTCGATAAATTAATAACTTCTATAAATTAATAAAAAATTTCGGTCCCAACATTATTAATCTATAGAGATTTTACTGTAAGTTTTTACTTCTCGCACTAGTAAATTTTTGTGTTTAATTAGCTACATTAACTTTACAGTTTCTTCTGTTAACTAGAAATTATATTAGATTTACTGGCTAACTCAATTTGAGGTACACGTATATATAAAAGAGAAATTAATTTTGATGTAGGTATATATGATCGATTGGTAATGATTTATAATATGATAATGTAGTATTAGGTTTTATCGATGTCAACATCCAAATTCATAATTTACTATATCATTTCATTTGTCTAGTCGAAATAGTGTCATGCTTTATCTCCATTAGAAAATCTTGTAAGTGGGATATTCGATGGTTAGTCGGGTGGTAAAAGTTTGGATCATCCCTAGTTATCAGGAACAAAAAAAAATCCATCCAAATTCATATGTTGTTAAATTTGTGTGAATTGCTCATAAAAAATTTAAGATTAGAAAGATGATATTTAGTTCTATCTTGTCACTAGGAAATATTTTACGTTATTTAAAATGTAACCAATTAGTGTTAATTTTGATATGTATTATAATTTCATGATTAATGATCTTAAATAGGTTATGACCATCTATAATTACATTTTCATTGACACTTTTCCTTTGCTTATAAAATATGTTCATATTTTTTATCCTCCAAAAGTTAGTTTCTAACTTTATTGCCACAATCCAAAATTTCTGAAAATACAAAAATTTTAAGCTTATGAAATGTTAATAAAGTTTTTTTTACCAAAAAGAAAAAGAAAAATAAATGTTAATAAAGTTTAGGAAATAATACGTAAATGATTAAGGAACATTTCATTGATTTTTAGGAGATACCACTAATTTTAATTTTTAGAAGACTGGTTAAAACTTTATGATATTATACTTAATAATTTAAGAACAATATCTAAACTTTTAAAACCCCTCCTTAAACATAAAATTTGGGGTACTTTTGAAAACTTCCGACAGTTGTGTTATTTGCGAAATATTAAAACTCGTTTTTGTAAATATAATTTAGAGCATCTCTCTCTTTTAAAAGTAAGTGATTTAAATGGCAATCTGTAGTAAAATATATAAGGTAAAGAATAACGAGATTTACTTATTTATTCTCCCATATCTTCCATTTCTATAAACTAATATGTAACAAAGTACTATAATTAGTTCTCCAAGATTTTGTTTACAACACTATAAATACACCACTTCTCTTCCTCTGTCTCTCTTAATATACTTTTTTCTCTTCAAATCTTTTGTTGCTGAAAAAAAAAAAAAAAAAACCAAAAATGTTGCTTATACTATTAAAATCTCTCCTCGTGATATTCGTGACCATAATATTGAGAGTTTTATACGACACCATATCGTGCTACTGGCTAACACCTAGGCGAATCAAGAAGATCATGGAACGGCAAGGCGTAACCGGTCCTAAACCGCGTCCGTTAACCGGAAACATCCTTGAAATCTTGGCCATGGTTTCACAATCCGCTTCAAAGGATTGTGACTCTATTCACCATGACATCGTCGGCCGTCTTCTCCCACATTACGTCGCTTGGTCCAAACAATATGGTATGGTCTTGAATTGTAACAAATTTTTGTTAATTTTTCTTTTGGTGTTTATGCTAAACATAGATTTGGTTATAAACGTTGGTTCGTTAATGAAAATGACGGAAATACCCTCATATAGTTTTTTTTTTTTTTTTTCATTGTGTCACAAAAGATTAAGAGGAAGATTAAATGAAACAAAAAAAGAGTAAACATCAAAAAACTTTATATATTTTGTTTTGATGAAACAGGGAAGAGATTTATTGTGTGGAATGGGACAGATCCTCGACTTTGCTTAACAGAAACAGAATTGATAAAAGAATTGCTGATGAAACATAACGGTGTAAGTGGAAGATCATGGCTACAACAACAAGGGACTAAGAACTTTATTGGTCGTGGTCTCCTCATGGCTAATGGTCAAGATTGGCACCACCAACGCCACCTTGCTGCACCGGCATTTACCGGAGAAAGACTTAAGGCAAGCCAAAGAACTAACCTCATGCAATAAAATGTGAATATTGAATGACCCGAAACACTTTTTATGATGTAGGGCTACTCAAGGCACATGGTGGAGTGTACGAGCAGGCTAGTGGAGAGGCTGATGAAAGAAGTTGGGAAAGGAGGAGTTGAAGTGGAGATAGGGGAAGAGATGCATAAGCTCACCGCGGATATTATATCGAGGACCGAGTTTGGAAGTAACTTTGAGAAAGGAAAAGAGCTTTTTAACCACCTCACTATCCTCCAGCGCCGCTGCGCCCAAGCCACTCGCCACCTTTGCTTTCCCGGCAGCCGGTTTGTTTTTTAATTACCTCATGGTTGAATAAAAAGTTATAGATTGACCTTAACCATGTACGGTCAAACGTTGACTTCATGTTAAATTTTTTTTTTTGTGTTTCTAGGTTTCTTCCAAGCAAATACAATAGAGAGATAAAGTCACTGAAAAAAGAAGTGGAACGTTTGTTGATTGAGATCATACAAAGCCGTAGAGACTGTGCTGAGATGGGTCGGAGCAGCACTCATGGTGACGATCTTCTTGGACTTCTCTTGAACGAAATGGATAGTGACAAGAACAACAACAACATTAGCAATAACAATAACAATCTTCAGTTGATAATGGATGAATGTAAGACATTCTTCTTTGCTGGCCATGAGACAACTGCATTGCTCCTCACATGGACAATGATGCTACTCGCCGATAATCCTACATGGCAGGAAAAAGTCCGCGACGAGGTTAAGGAGGTCTTTGGTCCTGATGGCCTTCCCTCGGTCGATCAACTATCTAAGCTTACCGCGGTATGTATGTTCGTTAACTCTTAGACACATGACATACAAACTATAACTTCTATAGTCTAACTTTTAGGATATTCATATATTCAACGTAGGAACCTTAAGTTATACTTGAATTCTAAATGGTAGTAGCAAAATTAACTGTTTTTAGCTAACTATTTACGAGTTTTGGTAAGTAGTGGTGTTGATATATTAAATGTGTGCATAGGAAACCAAAATATTTGCTCTAGATTGTTATCCTTTAAAATAAAAAGTGTGGTCTAGTACATTTTTCAGATTTTGAGTAGGACTTGAAGTCCACTAACTCATACATATTAAAAAGATGATATTTGTTGTTTGCTCCATATAATAATCATATAACTATATATTTAGTGTAACTAATTATTTTGTTTGGGATCGTCTTTATGATAAATGGGTGCGTGTGGGGTATTAACATTTAACACAGTATAGGCAATGCCACTAGCATCGTAGTGCTTCTTCCATAACTAAGTTCATAAACATAGTCATCGAGTCGGCACATAAGAACCCTAATGAGTAGATATAATTTAGTTTTGTCTTCAAGCTTTATCATCAATCCTAGCCAAAATTAACCCAAATAAAAATAACAATAGAATATAGCTAGGTTTGTTGATTTTGGGATCAGTCGTTACATGTTTATAACTAATTTTAATAGATTAGTACTTTTCTTATTAGAAATAGGTATAACTATTAGATATGATTAACATTGGTTAAGCTAGCATTGAAATTCGATATGATAGAGAGGAGATTGATAAGTAGATCTTTCAGGCATATAAATTAATGAGTAAATAATATATATTTGATTATATTCCATTTGTTTGGTGATTAGCACTAAGACATGCTTTGCATAAAATATTATCTATAAAATCTAAACCTGTATTAACTAATGATGATTAGATTTTGACAGCTTCATTGATATTTTTTTTCCTAAAGGAAAAGTCAATTCTCAAACTAAAAGATGTTTGAGAAAGAGTCAAGAAGCACTTCTCATGATCGATCACAAGATATGATTCTAATATAAATTAATAGAATATTTCTGCTAACACTTCTTTGTCTTTTTTTTTTCTTAACAGTTAAACAAAGTGATTAACGAGTCATTAAGACTTTACCCTCCGGCTACTCTTCTACCAAGGATGGCATTTGAAGATCTAAAACTAGGTGATCTAACAATCCCCAAAGGTTTATCAATATGGATACCGGTCCTCGCCATCCATCACAGTGAAGAACTATGGGGTAAAGATGCAAACCAATTCAATCCTGAACGCTTTGGAGGCAAACCATTCGCACCCGGTCGCCATTTCATCCCATTTGCAGCCGGTCCGCGGAACTGCATTGGACAATCATTTGCGTTGATGGAAGCCAAAATAATATTAGCAACGCTAATTTACAAGTTTAACTTCACAATATCAAAGAGTTATAGACATGCCCCAATCGTTGTGCTTACTATAAAACCTAAGTATGGAGTCCAAGTGATATTAAAGCCATTGGATTCATGAACATTTTGGGGGTTACAAGAGTGAATTTAACATGCCTTGGTTAAACACTGGGAGAGGAAAGATTTTGGAGTTGGTGAATTTGGAGTAACTTGAGGGATTTTAATTGGAATAAATGTTGTACTCATGAGAGCAAAATATGTTATTCTTTTCTTCAAAAAAGACTTTTTTTTTGTTTTTATTTATTTATATAAAAGTGTGAAACAACCAATTCAAAACCTGTATAATTGTTTTCACATGTGTTAAATATATATTTGTCAAAACATGTTTAATTAGTCTAAGCTTTTAAAATTGTAGGAGTATTTGGTAAAAAAATGTATATTGATGACATAAATTTTCGACATGGTTCTCCTAAACTTCTTTCATCTTTGTAAACATACTTTTTTTTTTGATAACCCGGGTGATCCGGTTCAACGGACACCATAGCTCCGAGTCAGGTCGCGGAGACATTTACTCCCTAGCTGATTCTCGGGTCAACGAGCCATGAGATCCGACTAATCCTGGGGTCCGAAGAGGCCATGTGAATGCTCCGGTGGCCAAGTGGAAATAAATAGAGAGTTTCGCGTTTGAGGGGAATCGATCCATGGCCTACACCAACATGACAACTCCTCCTCAAATTGAACCACTAGACCACCACTACTTGATTGTAAACATACTTTCAACACCCAAGCACTAGAGGATTATTGCTATGTTAGAAATATAATAGTAGACGACTAAGTACGGATTCGAAGTAAGATGGCAGAAAAGGAGATTTAGAACTAATTATATTTATTAGATATATATCACTACCGCATCTTCCAAATGATTGTGTTTGTTTTAGGCCAAAGCTTATGTACTAATATGTTATATATAAAGACTAGTTGTAAAGAATATAAATAATCTTCTTAGTAATACATTATAATTAGGAAGATATGAAAGGTTACGACTGTTGTCTTTGTGTAAGGTCATATTATGTTCTTTGAGACTGCAAATGGTATCAATAACTTTCTGGCATATGGCCAAAAGCAATTGTCCATCGATCACTTTTATTGGCTAAGAAAGTGAAGCCCAAATTCAATATTAATAAAAGTCATAATGTTATATTTACATGGGTTCAATCTAGATAAGCCTTAAAATAATAAACAAACATAAAACGAGAAATATAATAATCAAAGAAACAAAAAGAATGATTAGTGATGGGGGAAAAGGAGTTGATCTTTTATTTTTGTTGGTTAAGTTTGGTGGCAGCCTTTGCACTTACAGTGACTAAGATTGCTTCTTGCTTCTTTATCTTAATTATTTTAAGGAATATAATGTGGTAGAAGTCCCTTCATATTGATTTCGGAAGTAAAGAAAAATGCCAACTTGTAGGTATGTCTTTCAATTATTAATTAGGTCTTAATCGGAGTACATGAAAGACAACAAAAATCTTGGTATGCCTATGTATATGGTGTGTCATATATTTAGAAAAAAACTACTTAGCTAGCAGAAAGGTAAAACAAGTTTAGAAAAAAAACTCTTGCTGATTACCAAAAAAAAAAAAAATTGAATACCGGATATTAATATTTGATGAAACGATATTTGGATTTCATCGAAGTGTTGGATTAATCCTATGAATGAACAAGTTATTTTTTCTAATGATTTTCTTGGAAACCCCACCATGATTAAAATACTCAAACCTCATATGAGAAATGGTCAATATGCATAGGTTTTTTTATTTTTTTTTAATAACTTCGAAGTTCGGACCGAAATCTTAATTTTTGTGGATTCGGAAGTAATTTTTAGATTTACCTTTGAAAATATCTTTCTTTCCAAGTAGATTCGAACTCGTACTTGTCACTAGACCAAGAGCTGAATCTGAGAGCTGAGGCTAGAACAAGTTAGCGCATTTAACCCCTATAGACTCGATACAACTGTACTACTACATGCTGTTTGTATTGGTACATTTGTGTTTACCTTCTGTGTTTTCATTCAAATCTAATTTATAAATGATGATTATAATATTATAACGTATAAATACATATATGAAAAGTAATCGTTGGAACTTATATATGTTCCATTGCACATCTCATATATATATATAGGTTGTTTATTCCAGTTGATGTACGAAATTATGTATTCTTAATAACATCGAGAAACTTATTATTGACATAGGTCCTAGTTACATTTTGACAGTCAATGGCATACTCGAATGGGTCTTAAGAAAATTCAATAATATATTATTTTCTTGAACTTACAAGTCAAACATAATGTCATAATTTTAGATACACACTAAATGATGAAAATAATATTAAAAGACAAAATCTTTCGATCAAATTTTCCGTAACGCAAATCAATCCGATGCAAATCAGATATTTGATAAAAGTGATCCCATTTAGATCTTTGTGGCCTGTAATCGATTCAAATTAATTGTTTCGAGTGAGAATGCACATTTATACGAGAGTATTTTATCTTGTATTTATAAAATACACTACAAAATCTAAAATAATATATAAACATTTACTATATATATAACATGCACACGTGTGTATGTAAACTAAATAGTGATACTGTATCTTGTTTGACGAAGATAAACAATGATACCTCCACTATCAAAAGATAAAATCTTCGGGATCATAGAAGATTTGGTGGAATGAGAAAATACTATTGTTTGTTCTATATAATATACTATATAACATCAATGTTTTTTTCCTAGATCTCATATGAGAAATTTCCAAAAATAATATCTTTCACAGATGTATTCTGGCTATAAGTAATAAGTCTATAACTTATAAAATTTTCATATATGCTGGAGTTTATATATATATATACTGTATAGTGTCGTAGTACTAGTCGTTTCTCCGTTGAAATTTTGTTTTTGATTTTTTTCCTTTGTTTTGTAATCGACTAATCGTAGTGTAAAATTTAAAAACAAACTAGACGATACGTCCAGCTTTGTAAGGGATATATTTTACAAACTATAAACATTGTAAATGAAATTTTGAGTAGTTAATGATATCGAGATATAAAATAATTACTTACAATATATCCATGGGCGGATGTAAGAAGGAAAAGGGTAGGTCAATTGACCTACCCAAAATCTAAATATATAATTTTTTTTATGTATTATCCAAAAATATTTGTTAGTACAACTTGTAATTTCTGACTATTAAACCACTTTTTTCTCGAGTTCGACTCTTCCTCTCTCCCTTTATTAATTTTTGTTTTTAAAAATATTATTTTGCACTTGGCAAATTTTTATCATGGATCCGCCCCTGAATATATCCACTTTCATAAGTTATTTTTAGTATATTAATTTGTGTTAACAAAGTTCTGAACACCCTAATTAATCGCAATTATAGCATTTTCGATATCATAAACGTCTTATTTTATTAAAACTTATAAATATAATATGAATATTCAAATTTTTTTTGTAAAGACACGTTTTAAACAATACATTAAAAACACTTGCATGAACTAATCTTAGGAAAAGAGAAATGCGCTCAAAATTTCTAAATCTCCACCACCACGACGCTACACCGTTTTTAGTTTCCAGTTGTGTTATGAGCAACAAGCTGCCTACTTAAGCAAATATTACGTAATCATAGCCTAGCCAAGCAATATGTTATCTTTACATCATGAACTCATAACATACATCTTTCTCAATACATGCATCAAACAATTGTTTGTATCTTTTTTCGTCCAACCACAGTCTGTTCCTGAGCTCATCAGTGGTGATTAACCCATGACATAGCTCATTTCTATGTTTCAGATCCGCCAAACAAATTGCATAGTACCTAAACTGGCTATATCTACAGCCTACTAACATTGTACTATAACATCTAAGCAAAGGCGTGCCTATGAAGGGAATTAAAAAGACATTCGTCTTGGGTGTTGGAGGCGGATAGAGCACAAACATCTGCTCGGCCCAAATTCGTCAGACCCGTCCAGGAAAGATGAAGAAGCCCACGAAGCCCATCAAAAAAGAAGAGTGAAGTCGGTGAAAGTTACTATAAATAGAAGGAAAATGATTCTCAGCTACACGACCTATTGGCCACAGCGTAGGTATGCCGTGTGACCAATAAGTTCATGTAGCTAAGAATCAATTTTTCCTAAATAGAAAGGAGCAATGTTCATAGAGGAGATTCATTCAGAAATCGGGAGAGAAATTGAGAACTGATAATTATTACATTCAGCTCGGTTTGTCTCAAAACGGTCTGAGCTATAAGAGTCTATATTCTAAGCATTCTTCTCATTTGTAATCAGTTCGGTTCGATCATTTATATAATCTAAAGAAATCGATCTACACTTTTGTTCTTCATAGTTCATACCCAACATACTTTAAAAACGGATATCTAAGGATTTCCTAAAATTACCGAACTACCCATGTGTTGATTTATATTAACAACAATTACCCCCTTAAATATTAAGCAAGTTTTAGGGCCCCAAATTTTTAAAATTGTATTTTTTATATTGGTAAAATATGTATTATTTTTATTTCATATATTAAAAATACTGTTAATATTTATAATATTGTACAAAATTTATTTTAAAAATTTAGTACTTTTATAGATTAAAAATAGTTTTAACTAAAATATAAATTACAAAATAGTATAAACTTATTTTATAGCTTAAATATCTAATTTATTACAAAACAAATATGTTAAATTCTACGTACAACACATATTTTACCAATAAAACATATAAAACAAAAATTTTAGTTCGTCTCTAAATTATCTCGGGACGGTTCTTCATCTAAGTAACAACACATCAACATATCATCTTAACATTCTAGATTTGTCAACATAGCATTATTAGCATCATCATAACATTATAACATTATCATACCTATAGATTTGCAACCTAGTATCATCATCACATCATCATCATCATCACGTCAACATCATCGTTATTATATCATCCCTTAAACACATCAAACATAGACTATAATCATGAAATATCAGAAAGAAAACCAAGATGAGACTAAGGATCCAAAGTTCACATCCTCACCTTAGCGATTACGGATCCGGGGAGATCTTTCTTCCCCTTTTCTTCTCCTTGATGGTGGCGGCTTTCACTCTCTCTCTATCCCTCTTAGTGGTGGATCCTCCTCCCCCCCAGAGCATCTTTTTCTCTTCTCTCCTTCTCGGCTCAAGTGAGCCTTCCTCTTCTTCTTCTTCGAGTTGCATGGTTGTAGGATCTTTGACAGCAAGAGCAGTTTCGGGGGTGCACAACCATATGAGCTTACTTCCTAGCTCTCTTGGCGGAGGCACAACTCTCTCTCTTTCCCTCTCAAAATCAGTGACAAGGGGAGGAGTTTCTAAACCATATGCCTTTCTCCTCAAGATTTTTATATGATGATATGTTAACTAGAATTTCCGGGAGAATTGCCGATTGTCATCTATCCTTAGACGGAGCGAGCAATTGAACATCGTTTACTAAACAAAACAAATTTTAAATTCAAGGTGATGACTTTTATCGTCCAGTCACGAACCAGATCCTACTTTAGGATAAAAATAAAAACTTTATTTTAGCCACCTTTATTAGGATAAAAATAGTGTGCTTTAGTTAATCCCGTGTTAAGTTTCATGGAATTATAACTTCAAACGAATTGGTTATAATTAAATTGACATACATCCTTTATTTATACATTTCTATTTTCTACTGTGAGATTTTAACATAATTTATATATATCAGCTAAAACTTATTTAACCCGACCCATTATAATCAAAATTTTCAACTTATTTCAGAGGTCGATCGGGTTTTATTTATACAAACATTAAAGTAGTTTAGGTACGTTTTGAAAGTCATTATTTTTCAACGTACGTTTTTAAAGTCATTATTGAAAAAAATCACATACGTAGAATTTTTTTCTTTACATATTGTATACGTTTGAAAATTATTACAGGCTTTTCATCCACAATACACAAGAAAATAGTTTCAAAAAAAAAGAAAAAAGAAAAAAAAAAAAATTTAAAATCAAGATGAGCTTAACTCCACCTTTCTTTGAGGGGTTGATTGTTGTTATTTCCATCTATACTGTAACTTGGGCATGTTTTTGCCATGCGTTAAGTAAATACCATCTTCTCTAGCTTCCCAAAAGTTCCTCCTACCATAATGAACAATGAAACCACCACCTTCATATGCCATAAATGATGCGTGAAACTTGAAACTAGGACCATGCCATAAGTCACAATAGAACTCTGATTTCAAAATACTCTCGTAGAAACTAAAACTGTAGGTTTTTCCAGGACGCAAATAGTGGAAGCCTAGATCGTCGTCGTTTGATCTGCAATGAACCTTCAAGCCATTGTTCCCACCAAGAGAATTTTTAAAAACCACAGAGTTTTTGTCATTCCATTTTGCGTTACTCAACCCTACGCACAATCCAAAAATGAATAAAACACACGAAAGGCGATTCATGGTTTCGATTGTTTCGAGTTGGCCTTCTTCTATATTTCTTTTACATATAGAAGTAATATAATCAAGAGGAACAATGCCTTTTTATACAAGTATAGTAGGGGGCTATTAATTTTGGGTCTATCCTATTTTAAAACATCTTTTTTTCTTTTTTGACTAATACGAATCCGTTAATAGAATTTTCTTTTTTATTATCCTTATCGTGACTGCTGTTTTGCATCTAATTAAAGGAGTGCCGCTTTTGATAAATTTATCTCAACGTTTATTTTTGACATTTGTGATATATATTTTGACTATGTTCATGTCAAATAAATTAGAAAAAAAACATTAATTTTTACATGTTATCTTTACATCAAGAATACTGCAGCATACATGAATCGGTATTCCACAGCCTACAAACATTCTTTTATAACATCTCACTAACAACACATCAAAATATCATCTTAACATTCTACATCTATCAACATATATTACATCATCACAATATCAAAGCTATAGATCTATCAACCTAGTATCATCATCACGTAAATCACCGCCATTATATCATCACTTAAACACATAAAATTAACATCTACTATAACCACGAAATATTAGAAAGTGAACCTAGATGAGACTAAGGATCCACAATTCACACTCTCGGCTTAGCGATAATGGAGTTGCACTACAAGGAAAATCACTATTCCGACCAACGACGACCAAATTCCGACAAAAACTAATTTGGTTGGAAAATGGTCAGAAAATTCTGACCATTGACAAGTGGTCAAAAATTGGTCGGAAAAACAGTCAAATGTTGGTCGGAAAAAATCAACAAAAATTTTAGTCGAAAATTAGTAGGAAAGTTGGTCTGAAATTGATCGGAACAATATAATTAAATATAGTCGGCAATTTTTCAAAACTATAATTTCAATTTCCGACAAATTTCCGACTATATTTGTCGGAATATGATCAGAAATTTTCTGACGACCATCATTGGTCGGAATAGTGATTTTTTCTTGTAGTTACGTTCTTGTTTACATTTTTTTGTATATATATGCATCGGTTTTGTATCTTTTAATTAGATGAATTTCTAGGTGATAGAAATTAACCGAAAAATACACGAATTTGATATATTTCTATAATTTATTTTTTACTAAATTTGTTTACTATGATAATTTATCTTTAATTAGTTTCAAATACAAATTACCGGTATCACCTAGTTATGTTATGTCTATGCTACATACATCTCTAATTCATATATGTAATTTGTCTTATAATAACTATTAATTTTGAACTTATACAACCCGAATCAGATTATGCCAAACCAAATCTCATACATAATAAATATATAAGGTCCACAAACGTAAAAAAGACGGTGTCATGCGTCTCATTTTTTTTCTTCCAAAAAGGAAGGAGCCAAAAGCAACCGATCAAGTTGAGAGACCAATACACCATACACATTCACTCGTTTCCTTACAATACAAAGATAAGATAATGTAGTTTCCTGCCACGTGGCCTTATCATAGTGGTCCGTACCGATAAGGGTGTCAACACCTTTCCTTAATCCTGTGGCAGTTAACGGACGTTATCATCAATCCTGGACCCTTTGATCATTAGGGCTTTTTTGCCTCTTGCAGGTTCTCACTATATATAGATGACCAAACCAATACACAAGCAATAAAGTAAGAGAAAAAAGCAAAAGAAGAAGAAGTAGTAGTACCAATGGCTTCCTCTATGCTCTCCTCCGCTGCTGTGGTTACCTCACCGGCTCAAGCCACTATGGTTGCTCCATTCACCGGCTTGAAGTCATCCGCTGCATTCCCCGTCACCCGCAAGGCCAACAATGACATTACTTCCATCGCAAGCAATGGAGGAAGAGTTAACTGCATGCAGGTAATAATGTCACATGACATGACTCATGAAACTGTCTTTATAAGTGCTATTCAACAGAACTCGGATTCATTGGAATTGGAAAATGTGAATTTTATAGGTGTGGCCACCAATTGGAAAGAAGAAGTTTGAGACTCTCTCTTACCTTCCTGACCTAACCGATGTTGAGTTGGGGAAAGAAGTTGACTACCTTCTCCGTAACAAGTGGATTCCTTGTGTTGAATTCGAGTTGGAGGTAATTAAAACATACAAAGATTTTCATTTTGTCATTTGAAAACCTTTCAAGACTAAGGGTTTTGGTTTGGCGTGTGTAGCACGGATTTGTGTACCGTGAGCACGGAAACACTCCAGGATACTACGATGGAAGATACTGGACAATGTGGAAGCTACCATTGTTCGGATGCACTGACTCAGCACAAGTGTTGAAGGAAGTGCAAGAGTGCAAGAAGGAGTACCCTAATGCCTTCATTAGGATCATTGGATTCGACAACAACCGTCAAGTCCAGTGCATCAGTTTCATTGCCTACAAGCCACCAAGCTTCACCGGTGCTTAATTGCCATTTAAAAAAAAAAAACAAAATCATTCTTCATATAAATTATCTCTGCTCATTTCATTTCCTATTATTGTCTGTGTTTTGGTTCTGTTTCTGAGACATTCTCTATCGCATTGTCAAAATGTCTGATTTATGAATATGTAATTTCTATATCCCGTCTTCTTTATTGTTTTTTTTTCCGATGGTTATTGGGTTTTGAAGTTTAACTGGGATAAGAAAACTCACAAAAAGAAAAAAGAAAAAAAAAAAAAATTAGGGTAGCTTTAGTGATATATGAAAACACTATAAGAACTTAAATTATGAAATTTAGAACAAACATGGTTTTATGTAGAATTTCGAAAAATAGTCATCATTTGATTTTCACACTTTTCTTATGTGGAGTTTATGAGACACTATACATTGACTTAAATATTATTGGTAGTTTATCATTTGAATAGAAGATACATTATAAATATATCAACCATTAGACAATAATGATATATGGATCTATATTTTTATTTGACCATTGTGTAGAGGGAAATGTTAGCTCATTTTTGTTTGCTGTTTTAGTGATATTAGAGTATTATTTTCTATATGAAGACAGTAAAACATATATGGTTGTAAATCTCAATCACACACAGAATTAATACATAAAAGAAAAGGATGGTCCACTTGAAATCTTTGATAGACACATTTGTGGACAGTGCTATACATAAGATTGGCTTGTGGATAAGAGCCAAAATTTCCTTCTATATATAATTTTCTTAGTTATCTCTATATATCCATGTGAATCTTGTGTGTCAACATTTAAGTTTATCCACTTTAAGAAAACCCTTATACTTTAAGTATTAACATTCTTTGTAATTAAAAAATTATTTAAATATAAACTTTTGGTTGCTAGCTAATTAATGCATAGAAATGCACAATCTACCCAAAAGACTGGAGATAAACCAAAAACATCAAACTGACTCATTGAGACAAAAAAAAAAAGTATATGTATTTATGTATATATACATGATATGTGTGTGTGTGGATATATAAACAGAAAATGGTAAAATACTTCTGATTCGTATATTAAAATTATGCAGGCCGATACTTCCATTAAAATAAACCTTTGTTACCTAAAAGTGGCCCTAGATGAAAAATATTGCAAATGGTTTAGCTGTTGAGGGTGGCAATACAATTGTGATACGTAGACTAGTTAAGTTTGCCGGAAATACACTAGTGCAAGTCGGCAAAATGTTCGGTCTTCTAGAAAGATCATGATGCGGCGAACTCCCATACCACATTATAGAGTTGCCAAGAATTGTCTTTCAATCACTTCATGGACTTTCTTGCGAACCACTATCCGGAGCCACAGCCAGCAAAGTATTTAATGTGCAAATACATAGATGACATTGTGTTGCAACAACATAAGACCGGCTAAAGAATATTCGTTGCATAAAGCAAGAACATATCAAATAGACAAATACCAACAAAAAAAAAAAGAAAAAAAATGTAGATAATAATGTACCTTTTGATGCTCGAACTCAGGTTGAACTCGGCCCATGAACCTATTTTATAATACTTGTTGCCCCATTTTGATGCATAAAGCTGGTGTTTCATTGGTTTTAGCTAGCCTAGTGTCGGCCCTGCAAGACGTGATCACATCATCGACATCCAAATATTTGATTTTTAAAAATCTTATGCCCAAACAGACCCAACCCAACTACGAGAAGCCTGGTCTCCAAAACCATATAAATTAAAATACATTCTCTTTATGAATATCCTTCTTATTACTCCCAATGAGAGGGGATGATTCTCGGAAGTTAAAGGAGCCGGATGAGGGTTGGGAAGTTCGGTTTAGAACACTTTGATCGAGTGTTACACTATGGACTTCCAACTCAAAACTAATTGAAAATAAGTGAAGAAATCCATATCCTTTATATATTATTTAAGATCCTTGTACAATTTCCGATGTGGACTAGTATGCAAGGAGTCGTCAAAGAACAACCCATTTTTGTCCTTTCGGAAATTAATATGACCATGTTTGTGATAGGAAAAACGGCATTTGGAATGCAATCGATGGAGCAAGTCCTTTTCCCCACACATCATTAGGAGTTCCCTAATCAGCTAGGAGCTAGTCTAGCTTAATTCGTCCTCTAATCACTAAATTTGTGTTCCTACATACAATTAGTGTATTTGGATTGAACATGTTATTATTATACGTGTCAACATTTAGTGACTTCGTTAAGTACTTTGTGTGACCCTTGTTTTTAAAACTTGAATCACAACAGGAACTCATTCTATTGAAAAAAATCAAACAAAAATGAGAGATAAAATAAAATGTTGTTTTAAAAATTAGCATTTCTATTAAGATAACTGAAAATTTTAATATTTTACAAATTAAAGTAAATGTTGTTTTACTTAATATTTCTGTGAAACATCAGCAAATTTTGAAAATTCACTTCTCAAATAACATATTGAGCATTATTTTTTTTTGCAGAATATGAAATATTGTACCAGACTATATAACCAAAAGTTATAGTACAATAAATATGTATTTAACGAATTAGAAAACTTTGAGCAGAAAAAAAAAAAAAAACAAATTAAAATCTATTACGAGAACCGGAATATATGTATAAAGTAAGATTGAAACTCTAAAGAAATATTATAATCTTGGCCGATATCTCCATTGATTTCTCAATATCTTCGTCCTTCTTCAGAATTTCCCAACAACTCCTTTCAACTGTAAATCTATAAATAGTTGCATCACTCCATCGTAACAAAACCCTTAATTAACATATTTAGAATTTAGTGAAACAAACTTTCACCGCTCATCACTGCATCATAACGCCGCCACCATTCCCATCCGAACGCAAACGCAAACCAAGTCCATTCCTCTTCATAACTTAACATCTGCGGCCACTCCTCGACCCACCCTGATAACACCATTTCTGTCTTTTTCTCCATATTTTTCATTTCCACTGCGCCTTTATGATCCTTCTTCTCCTCCTTTTCCTTTTCAACAACATTTCTTTGATCTTTTGGGGTCTCTTTGTTCTTTCTTATCGGCTTCATGATCATCATCGGTTTCTTATGTTTAGGCCGAGATTTGTGAACGTTCATTCGAGCTTTCGCGGTTACTCTCGCATGTTTAGATTGATCCCTACGAGTTTCCTCGCCTTTTCTTGATTTATTTCTCTCTTTACCTTCATACACTGAGCTTACACGAGCTCTCTTCATAGATTACAAAGTGCATTCACGCGTTTTGACATTAACAATATAGTGTTTTATAATAACTCTTGAGTAATTGGATAAGACTTAATATCTTTTTGTATATTAAACTCGTATTCAAATGTGTACACATACACGAATGAGTATCCAACGGCTTTGATTTATTTTCTCCCTTTTTTTTGCCAAAAGAGCTTCAAAAACTATAATGGTGACTAAGAGCAATGAATCGAACACAAAAATATAAGGAAACAATAAATAAGAGCAAAAGAATCGAATATAATTTTGAAAAGAACAAAAGAAAAAATACAATGGGAAATGATAAAAGCTATATAGATGAAAAGGGAATAAACGTGAACTTTTTTGTTATGTACTAATGAAAGTTGTTAAGAGAAAATTCAGCATTAATTAATGGGCTACTCGACCGTTTCTATTTGTGTAATCTATTTTGGGTTACGTGGACATCTATGCATTCCAAAAAGTGGGACCCACATAGCTACATTTACCAACGTTAGATTTGTTTTTCAAAGTTTTTTTTTTTTTTTTTTCATTTTTTTCTTGATAATTGACTTTGCTTCAAAGTTTATAGAAAGAAAATTTGCTATTTTCTCCGATTCTTCGTGGAAAATGATTCGAGCTAAAACCAAAGCTTAAAATTTGAAATTGAATTAAATTTTGAGAAATTTTTTACAAGGAATAAAATAAAACTGAATCCAAGCCTGTAGATCCAAGCCACGTTAAATAACAAAATATTTAACTAGATATAATCTTCTTCCTAACGATAGTCAAATTCCAAGGGGGACTTTGGCAAAACTTTGAGTAAGTTTTTTTCGTTTGAGACTTCATTGTGCAGTCCACTTCTTATACAAGTGACCACTTACATGAAGCTGGACATTGAAACTTGATAACTTTTCGCAGAGTTCCATCTCCGCATAACTTGACAATTTGAGGTTGTTGAACAATGGCATCGTTTCACAACATAGAGAAAGCACCTGAAAAAAACAAAACAAAACATTCGTATACCATTTACAAGCTTCCCCACATTTTCAAATCGGAGAACAACATCATCCTCATCATCATCTAACAAGTCATTAGTTAGCGCTCTTGCTCTCTCGATTTCATCTTCATTTAAAAAAAGGTTGATTCGAGCCTCAAACAAGCTATCCATTTTAGCTACGGAATAATCTTCCGCGGTAATCAGAAGTAAACAAGACTAGGTGTATGAAATGAAAAAGTCACTACACCAATGGTTTCTATTGTTAAGGTCTCGAGGCTTGGACTTGGCAAGGTCACATACCAACCTTTCCAGATTATATCAACAAGGACCAATTCCTCAAGAGCAGGCAAAGCATAGGGAAGTAACTCAAAATTGTCAACATAAACCGACTTAAGAATGAGAGTTTAAAGCATTGGTAAGAAAATGCTCTTATCAAACCAACCAATATCAACCCCATAACATATTTCTAGCTTAACTAGATCAACCTCGGAAAATTGGTTGGCAATAGTTGAAAAATTTCCGACCAATCGTGGAAATTGGTCGGAAATTATTTAAAATTTTTAAATTCCGCTTAAAAGCGGTTTTTAAATCCTGGGATTGGCCCAAAAAAAATTTCTTCCAGAAACCACTTTTACGCATGATTTGAAAAATTAAAATAATTTCTGACTAATTTTGGTCGAAAATTGATATTATAGTTGTGATAAATTTTCGATTATATTTGACTATATTATTCCGACCAATTCCATACCAACTTTCCGACCACTTGTCAATGGTCAAAAATTTCTGACCATTTTTCGACCAAATTAATTTTCGTCCGAATTTGGTCAGAAATTTTCCGACGACCATCGTTGGTCGGAATACTGTTTTTAGTGATCTTCTCTGTCCTAAATAAGAAATAAGTGGTTTTTAAGAACACATATTTCAAAGCTTTTATCAGAACATCATCTATACATATTTACCAACGGAGAAAGAGTGGATTTTTAAATTCATGGAAATATTTAATAGAGAGAAACCCTAAGTTAACAACACAAATAGGAATCTACCAAAAAGTAAACTTGTGAACTAAAAGCATCTACATCCATCTTATGTGAGTCTCTTAAGAATAATTTAATATTATTTTTAATTTAATTTTGTTATTTAATTAAAGTTTTATTGTTATAAAAAGTCTGAACCAATTACAAGAGGACAAATGTACAAAAAGTTAATTTTGAGTCTCTCATGTGTCTCTCAAACATCTACTTTCTTCCATACTTTTTTAATTTTTTCTATTATTTTAATAAGAATATATGGGTGAGATACCTCTGTTGAATATGCTCTAAGAAACCTCAAAAAAAAAAAAAAATTGGTAAGCTTCGATACCTACCTTGTTAAAAAAGTTTAATCCAAAACCTAATTTATAGAGATCTCAGTGAGAAGAGCAGAGAGAACTAGGAGTTGCTTAATCACTTGTTTAGCACCTCCATCAATACTCTTTTATTGGCTATCTCAATGTAAAAAAAATACTCCATCTGTTCTAAATTAATAGATGTTTTGGCTAAAAGCACACATATTAAGAAATCTATTTTTCTTTACAAAATTATCATTTAATGTTTTATTTAAAATTTATTTAACCAATCAAAACTTAAAGTTTACATAAAAACTAACAAAACATCTAATAAAATGGAACAAGAAAAAATGCCCAAAACTTCTATTAATTTGGAACAGAGAGAATATTAGAAAGAGAGAAAAGTTGGAGAGAGAATAAGATACATTTCTCAAACGAGAGACTTTCTCAACCGTATGAAAAACTCTAGAGATATCTCTCGACAGTATGAGAAACTCTAGAGACTCTCTTACGTATCTAACCAATAATGTTGCTCTACGTTATGAAGTCAAGACCGAAGCTTTTAGGTTCTTAAAGATATGCAAAGGTATCAGAGAAGCCGGCCCGAAACATCCAATTTTAACAAGGAAGCGAGAACTGAGGGTTTTAAATTAAAGTCTGGTATGAATGTTAGTTCAATTTTATCCGGTTCTTTAAAGTAACCAGTTTAATTGCAGTAAACCAGGAAAGCCTTAATTTTAGGCTGTTAAAATATGCTTAAACAGATCCACTGCCAACATTAGAAGAAACAAACTATGAGTAAGTTTTGTTCTTCAGAGACTTCATTGTGCAGTCCACTTCTCATACAAGGAATCACACACCATGAACTGCACATCACAACTCGATAACTCGTTGTAGCCTACCAGTAGCTCCATGACAAGATTTAATATTCCAGGGACTTCAAAGCTTGTTGGACCATTCTCTTCAGCATGTATCTCCATCTTTTCCAAACAAGGAAATGAGTATAGGAAATGCTTTATCATCTTTAACTCTCTAATTTTTCCTCGAAACGCTTTGATATGTAACTTCTTTACTGGACAAGATATGAGCGAACGACCTTTGTCCTCTCGAGAAATGCAGTCACAAGCATCCCCGCATTGATCTGTCACACAGTGTACGAGACCCTGAAACCAAAAACGAGACTATTGTAAATATTCGCGACATGTGTTGTTTTAAGTACTTTCGTCTTCTTACCCAAAGGGCTAGAGTTTCCAAGTGTGGGCAGTTCTTTAAGAGAACTGGCATTGCTTGCCATCCGAGATTTACGTGACTCAAAATAGCTAAGAACTTGAGGTTGTTGAACACTGGCATCGCCTCACAGCTTAGAGAAAGCACCTGAAACAAGACATCACCCAATTGCACTAACCGTTTCCAAAGACCAATTTGTGGTTTTGTCTCTGAAATCAAAATAGCATACTGACCTCAAGAGTAGTAGGAGACAAGAAAAGTTTCTTAACATTTCGTATGCCACTCATGAGCTTCTTCACATTACCAAATCGAAGAACAACATCTTCTTCGTCAACATCCTCCTCTAACAAATCATTAACTGGTTCCCTTGCTCGCTTGATTTGATCTTCAGTTACTAAAAGGTTGATTCTAGCATCAACTAAGTTTTCCATATTAACTAACGGATAGTCCTCAGCAACAAACTCAGAGTAATCTAAGAAACTAAGACTCGGTGTATCAAATGAAAATCTTTCAAAACAACTCTCTGAATAAATTTTAAGCGACTTAAGACTTGCACTCGACACAGTCTCTTCCCAATTTTCCCACTCTACACGAACAATCTTCAATTTCTCAAGCACAGGACAACCAGAAAGAAGCATCTGAAACTTATCAAAACCAAACTCAACCGAGTCAAGAACGAGAGTTCTAAGCAACGGTAAAGAAACTTCACCATCCCACCCAACAAGTTTAACTCCACTTCCTAATTTCAACTCAACTAGTGTCATACTAACAAAAACTTCTGAAGACAACAAATAATCATCTCCCAAACCGACGAAAAGATCAAGCTTTTTAACACCGCGCTGCAACACATTACATATCCAATGATTCACACGGCCTGGATCAACACCAGTTTTACACTTCAAAGAAACTTTCTTAATGGGACAAGTACTCTGCAATGTCAATACTCTATCCACAAAATCCATGAAGCTTTGTAGAATTCCATCTCTTTCTCGCTTACCCTCTTCAGGATGGAGAAAGATAGAGTCATCAATGTCAAGATTAGGGACAAAACCAAACAGATTACGCCATCTTTTGGAGAGAATTGAAGTTAAAGCAGCTTCCTTTGTTGTACAGAAGGATAAGATATGACAAAGAACCTCGTCTGGTAGATTGCTAAGACGATCCATTAGAGAGTGTATATTAACTACACAAAGCTCCTACACAATTTGAATATCAACAATTACTAAACACTAAACAGTTCCACACAAAGCATTACTAAGCAATTGAATCAAACAATGAACTTTAAAATCGAAAATTAGCTAAATTAAATTGATTTTGAAACTCTGAGGGCTCAAAGGAGTTAACTTTAGCGCTTACCTTGTTAGACAAAGACGAAACCCAAAGATTGATACTTTCGTGAAAAATGTGAAATTTGCAGCAGTGACACTTTAAATTAGGGCAAAACTCGAAGGGGTTCAATGAAAACGTCTAGCTAGGCTAAGTAAGCTGAATTGGTAGGTGAAGTTTCGATATTTCAGTTCAAGTAGACATTGCTAATGCATCGGAGAAGAAGCTGAAAGATAAATGAAACGAAACGTCTCCCAAGAACCAAAATTGCAAAAGCCGATTCACGCTTGGGTCTTCACTACACGTGGCACAGTTTGGATTGGTTTTGGTTTTAATTTTCTTGGCCTGAATCGGTTTAGTTTCAGGTTTATTAAATGGTTGGTTTACTCTAAAAGTAGAATAAGGAACATTTTGGCGCTTCTGGTGAACTAAAAAAATCTCACAAAATATATGTATATTTTGGTGCGAAAGACTTTGACGAAAAAATAGAGAACCATCTAATTAATTTTACTTACTTTTATATAAGTATATAACTGGTTTTGAATCTACAATTTTTGGTCTACTAATGTCATACTTGCACCTTCCGAGCTTTGTTCCAACGACCACTCGAGGAATCTGATCCCCTCTTACGCCCAAATCTCCCTCTTCCCTAATAGATTCAATACGAAAACATGTACTCACCTTCCTCCACAGCCACCCTTGCTATACATATCTTTGATGTGAAGGAGAGTTTGATACTCCTTCAGCTTCGCCCAACACCGCAATACAAAGAAGTAATCATCTAAACTCTAGAAGAAAAAAAATGTAGTTAAAAGATAAGATGGAAGCTGAAGTGATTTTTCTTGTACAGGTTGTAGGACGGCAATAAAATTCTTCACAGCTAGGTCATCATATATCATAGGTCAAGGTCTCACGAAGACCATATCCATTAAGACACAGAGCAAGTAAGGTCTCCACTCCCTCAGGACGACTACATCCCCATGGAGTCTAACAAGAAAACTATCCAAACAACTCCTAAGGTGAAACATGTTGTATTGCAGCGATAACGTCATGGTTAGTGTGTGAATAAAGGTTGGACCCAGACGCAAACACATAATCTATAAATATTTCCATCTGTAAGATAATCTTTCTCTACTAATTGCTTTTGTGATTTAAAAGTGAACAAGTATTGTTGTTGCAAATTTCAAATGCTTGCATCAGAGTGAAAACAAACAAGTCTTATTCTTGGGAGACATAATAAGCCAAAGCCTTTGCTAATCTAAGATGCTCAACTAAAGAAATATGTGTACTTCACCTGAGTGAGTCCATGTACAAATGAAAAGATCCGCAATATAGCCACTTTCTTAACCAAGTCCTGTAGTTGACACTGTACACAATCTATAAACAAATCCCAGAGGACAACCAAGTTTCAGTAGAAAATGACATTTCAGTTAATCCAACATTAGTTGTACCACAAGAAACCGCAAACAAAAGCTGGTGGAGCTTGAGCATTCTTCTATCAACCCAAACCGCAAAGCAAACTAATATTTCCCAGACAGTCACAATACCAAGGGTAATATAATAATCAATATTCTGATTTTAGTTCACAACAGTTCACACAATTTTATTACAAACCACCATATATTAACTTTGTACACCAACATCCAATACTTGGAAGTGAGTCCATCTCACATCTGATTAATCATGAGAACCCAAAACGCCAAAATACTACTATTTTGTGTCCAAGTTACACAACTTCCTAGTGTCTTTTGATAACTTTTCGTATCAGCAGAGAGTCAAGTTTTATAAAGCCTGATGACTTTACCTTATGAGATAGAAGGTTTCATTCAACCACTGTTTCCCTTCATCCAACTCCTGTTAAGAAAATAGGAGAAACATACACACCACTTTCAAGAAAGAACAAAGCTACTTACAAGCTCAGACATTACATTAGCAACAGTTCTTGGCTTCAATCAGATATATGTGGATATTTTCAAAGTAAAGAGACTTACTTTGCATCAAATAATGGTTTCTGTACATGTTTTTCCAAAAGTTTCCTGCCATGATCTCGTACCTAAAAGCAGCAAAAACAAGAACAATCAGGTATTAAGCGGATTTTTATTCCAGGACTAAGTCATAAACACACCTTATTCTCCATAGTGCAGAGTGCAAATTTCCAGCCAACACTATGGTTGTGATTGCATAATAGAGCTTCAATCTATTCACTCTTTCTGGAGTTAGGAACCCATGTAATAACTTTCAAATCCCCTGGCACAACGTGGTTAGAAACAAATTGAAATATTACATCAGTTGATGAGCCTACAACTAACAACTGTATTAAAAACCCCCGACTAAAATGCTTACACTATAGAAGTTGTCCAAAGTTTTCCAGCCGGTTGAAACACCATACTCATGTCGTGTCCATGTATCCAATGATAGTAGGCATCAATTTCCATCAAATAAATCTTTTTATGCGAACACATATCGTAAGAAACCACAAAAAAAATTAAGATCAATCAGTAAAATTATTCGTAAACATAACCAACATAATCGCGATCATTCATAAGAAATACACAATTTAAGCAAGATTAATCCAAACTTAGTTACCAGTAAATTAGATAGCAAAAATATCCAACGAAAGACAAACCAGATTCACTATGACCTTGGCATCGAGACTGCAATTGATTTCCAATCTACTTTGATATTGAGCAAAATCTGAAAGTGCGAAAACACTGATTGGTGTAACAGAAAAATCGAAGAAGCTAATATTTAGAATGGGAGAAGCTTAAAAAAAGCTGAGTTGGGTTTTGTATTGGTTGATTTAAGAACGTATTTGGGAAGAGAGAGAGAGACATGGAGAAGATGAAGCGGCTTTGTTTGGTTTTTCAGAAAAGAGTAATTATAGTTTTTTTTTTTTTTTTTTTTTTTTTTAGAAAAAGGGGGACAGGTGTCGCACTCTGGAGTGCTGACGTGGCAGCAGATGGAGAGCAAACCCAACTATTATATGTATGATTTAGGGAGATTGATACAAAAGATTGAGTGCATTATTTTGAGTATCAAATTACATAGGGATTCAAATGGTGGTTGTGGTGATGGTGGTTTTCGGAAGTTTGCAAGAAAAGTATGTCCAATGGAAATCCATTTTTGATATTGTCATTTATGTACCAAGAGTTATATAATTAAAACCTCTATAAATTAATAAATACGATAAAATAATAAAATTCTTCAGTTCCGAGTTGGACCAGTATAAAAATTAATAAAATTCGATAAGATAAAAATATAATAACTTTTCTGAAATCTCTATGTAAATATATAGTTCTATTAGTATCATAAATTAATAATCATATATATATATATATATATATATATAGAGAAGATAATATACTAATTTATGTTTTAGTGTATTTTTTTTACTGAATATTATTAGTAAACTATTATATCAAACAATTATTGTGTTATATTTGAGACTATCGCATTGTAGCATCGTCTATTATTTCGTCATAAAAGTAGCCAACATTTTTGTAAGTTTTTATCTTCTAAATATGCATCATTTTATTTTAATAGTTTCATATATTTTTAAAATGGAAAAATTGAAGTCATTAATCATAATTTTGAATTTATGTATAATATTTGCTACTGAATTCATCAGTAGGTTTTTGTTATTTATCATCAAAAAATCTTTCTCTTAAATAATAAATGTTCAAGTCAAAATTATACATTTATAGCATTCAAAACATTATTTTTATGTAGATCATATAATTTCAACTCATATTTTTTTAGAATTTTAAGAAGAAATTTAAAATGATAAAAATATCGAACATAATCTCTCTCTAAATTAATATCATGAAAATTAATAAAATAATAAAGTCTCAACATTATTAATATATAGAGGTTTTACTGTACTTTCTTACTTTTATCATAAATTTTGCTATTATTTAAATTTTTTAAAAATGTATGCAGCTTTTGACCAAGTTTTTGATGTGCAAATATGAGATGCTAGTTGACTATATTTGTCTTCCATGCAAAGGCATCTTATTTATGCACCAAGAATTTGTCTTCCATGTAAAGCATCACGATTCTACCATATTAATTGTTCGATTCTACCATAGTTTAAATTACGAGGATTGATACAAAAGACAAAGTGCATTAGTATCAATTCAAAGGATTAAAAGATTGCAACTTTCACATTGAAAAATCGAAAACATTTCAGAGCAAGTATCACATGATATTCTATATCTCTTTCTCTTCTCATAATATAAGAGCTTTTTGGTCGGAGGGGTGGTTTAGGGTTTTTATGGTCGAAAAGGTTTTAGGGGTATTATAGGTTAGCTTGTAAGTACTTCTTGAATATCAAAATACATGGGGAATCAAATGGGGTGGTGATAGTGGTTTTGGAAAGTTTGCAAGAAAATAAATATGCCCAAAATGATGTCTTCTTTGATATTGTCATATAGGTAACCAGAGGTATGTAACTACTTTATGTATATGAGCTCTACAGTTTAGTTTGTTGTGTGATGTCGTCGCCGTGTGACTTGAAATGATTGCCAATATGTTTCAATTATAAATAATCATATATATATATAACTCATAATAAAAATATATTTTAGAGTTTTTAAATAAGATTTAAAAAGTGTCTTAATACTACGATAGTTATCTCAATTATAAATAATTATATAAAATTAGAATAAAACATATTTTTTTGAGTTTTGAGAGATCAAATGTTTTCTTATATTATCATTCCATATAGGCTTCTTAATTAAGGTTGTGTTTTTAGGAGATATGAAAATTATGACCAAAAAAAGATTAACTATTAGATATATAACTTTCTTGATTCTAAGGTTGTGGTCTCAATTATAAATAATCATATATAACTTAGAATTAAACATATATTTTTGAGTTTTGAAAGATCAAACTATTTTTCTTTAGTTGTGATAAACCATTGTTATTATATTATATTTCTTATGATGGTTTGTATTTGGTTAATGATGAATATGATAATTTTTTTATTGAGAAGTGAATTGAGAAACAAACAAAAGGGATTATGTGTTATCTGATTAATGGAAATAAAATTAGGTACGATGCACAAGATTTGTAACGCGAAGTGCAAAAGATAAAGTGGAATAAAATGCAGTGAGTATATAGATTGATACTAGATTACAAAAATTGTTGACATACTTTCTTTATTATTTTTTGTTATATCATCTTTTCTAAACCGGCCTTTACCAAGAAAACTAATTTTTATATGTTACTGCTCTTTTTATTTAGATTGTTATATTGCTAGCTGTAACTAAAAATCTTTAAATTCTTTTCAAAAATTTAAAAGTAAACAAAAATAAATTATAGAATTGAACTCGACATCTGGCTTGACGGTTACAATGCAAGAGACGGTGAGCATCATCGCGAGGAGGAGGAGTCATTTCCAGTGATTTCTTAGATCTGCGACGTTAGTTTCATCAGTCGGAAAAAACGTTTTATAGCTTTTTATTAACGTTAAATGATGTTTTTGCCCTTTCTTTCATAAAATTCCAAAATCTTTAAATTAGGAGAGTCAAGGATTCAAGAATTTGACAAGCTTTTTTTTGCCAATTTCCACCTGAGTAAAAAAGTATTACATTTTATTTTCCTCTGCATTCAATAGATTAGGAGAGCCACCATAGAGTGTGATGAGAAAAAAACTTCTTAGGATTTGTTTTCTTCCATTTTCTGAAATCTCCTTGTATAATTTGACAAAAAAAATTATTATGGATAGGCATTTAAGTATATTTTTGCAGTGTTTGGCCCATCAAATGGTCTTGATAAAGTGTCATTTTTTTCATAAGAAATGCATATATGGGAATTCGTTGATTCTTGTTTAGCTTCAATTTGTGTAACTATATTACATTAAGGAGTGTAGTAGTTTTGTAAAATTGAATCAGAAACATCTTTTGAATAAGCCTTGTGAAGTTGTACTAAAAAGTGTTCCATGTATGCCTATTATGATTGTGGTAACTTAGAAGGGCAAGAAACATTGTTCACATTCACCATTATATATCCTTTACGCCATTATATATTTTTGCCATATATAGACTTGTAGAATACGACTGACAGTTTAACTTTGTCTTTTCTTTTTGTCAATGCTTTAAGGTGATAAACCGGAGGAAGGTAGTGAAGAAGTAAATGAATCAAGGTGAATTATCACACTTAATTATATCTCTGCACCAATCATATCTTAATGTTAAATCTTCTTTACATTCTATTTTTTCCAGATGCAAACCCAGCATCTGTCACAAGAACATTATAACAAAATGCTCTCACATTGCTTTTGTAGGGTCAAGGAACATGAACCCGAGATGGTTACTGAAGAACCACCTGAAATAAAGTAAGTAGAGCAAGTTTTACCTATTGATCTTAAACAACATGTCAAGAAACCTAAGCGTGTGTAAAAGGTTTTCTTGAGTTTATTAAGCGGCTGAAGCCGAGATATATATACAATTGATAGACCTAGTTTCCCACAGATTTGGAAGTTTTACAAGCTAAATAAATGTACACAATCATATAAGGAAAGTGTCCCGTAATACCCCCCCTCAAGTTGGAACGTGAAGGTCACAAACGCCCAACTTGCAAAGAAAATCATCGAACTCTTTACGTCCCAAAGCTTTTGTGAAAATGTCTGCAAGCTGATCCTTTGTAGAGACGTAACGAGTTGCAATATTTCCCCGAATAATCTCATCTCGTATAAAATGACAATCATTCTCAATGTGTTTCGTACGCTCATGAAACACCGGATTTGCCGCTAAGTGGATTGATGCTTTATTATCACAATGAAGTGGAATAGGAGCGGTAAGAATAATACCAAATGAGTGTAATAGTCGTCTGATCCAAATGAGTTCTTGAACTGTCTCGGACATAGCTCGATATTCTGCTTCAGCCGAGGAACGAGAAACCACATCTTGTTTCCGTGTTTTCCAAGAAATCGGAGAGCCTCCCAATTGTACAATCCAGCCTGTAAGAGAGCGACGCGAGAGAGGACAACCATTCCAGTCCGAATCACACCAAGCAACCAGAGATAAATCAGTATTCGCTTTTAAAAGAATGCCCTGACCTGGATTACTTTTCAAATAGCGCACCACCCGTAGAGCTGCGTCCCAATGTGCCACTTGTGGCTGGTGCATAAACTGTGATAGAACTTGCACTGAATAGGAAAGATCGGGACGAGTCACGGCCAGATATATAAGTCGTCCAACAAGGCGACGATAAGCGGTAACATCCTTGAAATCATCATCTTTAGCTAAAGCTAAGCGATGATTTTGTTCTAAGGGAAAAGCAACCGGCCTGGCTGCTAGCATGCCAGAGTCTTTAATAATGTCAAGAGCGTACTTACGTTGACATAAGTAAATGCCACTCGGACTACGAGCCACCTCAATACCCAAAAAATACTTAGAGATGCCGAGATCTTTCATGTGGAAGCACTTACTTAAATAGGCTTTGAACGTGTTGATGATGGTGGTTGTACTACCCGAGATAATTAAATCATCAACGTAAACAAGGACTTGAAGATGATCTGGTCCACGATCCAGATTAAACAAAGAGTAGTCAGGGATTGATTGTGTAAAACCATAATCACGTAATGCGGAAGCAAGTTTTTCAAACCAACAGCGAGGAGCTTGTTTCAAACCATATAAGGACTTGCGTAGCTTACAGACCTTATTTTTGTCACCACACTGAAACCCCGGGGGAAGACGCATATAAACTTCTTCTTTTAAGTCTCCATGAAGAAATGCATTGTGGACATCCATTTGATTAACTTCCCAGTTGTTAGATGCCGCAATTTGAAGAAACGTGCGAACCGTTGTCATCTTAGCTACCGGAGCGAATGTTTCATCATAATCATCACCAGCAACTTGATTATTACCAAGAACAACAAGACGAGCTTTGTGGCGTTCTAACGTGCCATCAGCTCGGAATTTCAAACGAAAAACCCACATACATCCAATGGCGTGTTTCCCCGGAGGAAGATCTTCAATGGTCCAAGTCTCATTCACTTCAAGAGCATCGATTTCATCACGTAAGGCAAAACGCCAGTTTTCATCCTTAACCGCCTCTTTGTAAGACTTTGGTTCATAACACTCTGTGATGGCCGCAAGAAACTGACAATGACTAGCCGAAAAATTTGAGCAATCCACAAAATTTGCAATCTCATATAGAGCGGTTGAAGGGGTAGAGTTTTCGTCGGCTGCTGGAGGCACTTTTGTGAGGATATAATCATTCAGCTTAGTTGGTAATTTCTTCGACCGAAGCCAGCGGCCTAACTGCTCTTCAACTGGCGGAGCAGATTCAGAAGATAGCACTTGTGCATCAGGTAACGTTTCAGTGATAACAGCCTGTGGAGAAGCATCAACAATTATGTCCATAATCTGTGGTGCCGGAACTGGAGTAGAAGAAGATGCTATGTCAGTTTCAGAAATAATTGCGCCAGTGGGTACAACAGTTTCAGGAACAACTTCATTAACAACGTTTTCGGAAACCACTGCATCAACAAGTGGAACATCAAGAGATAATGGTGAAATATCGTCACAAATTTGTGTTATATCAGGCACCGGCAGAGACGATGATGGAGCTAAAGATGGAGCAGGCGACAAAGGTTGTGAAAAAGGAAAATTTGACTCACAAAAAACAACATCACGTGTGGAGAAAATTTTCCCTGTGTCAAGATCAAGTACCCTCCATCCTTTCTTTCCATAAGGATAGCCAAGAAAAACCCCTTTAATGCTTCGAGTGGCAAACTTGTCGCCTTTGTGGTTTTGATTGTGAGCGTAACATAAACAACCAAAAATGCGTAGATGGTGTAGAGGCGGAGGTCGCTTGTAAAGAAGCTCAAAAGGTGTTTTCCCATCAAGAAGTGGAGTTGGTGTACGATTAATGAGATATGCTGCGGTTAAGATACACTCGCCCCAAAAATCAATCGGGAGAGAAGCTTGAAACCGCAAGGCTCTAGCAACATTAAGAATGTGCCTGTGTTTACGCTCAGCCCGACCATTTTGCTGAGGTGTCCCGACACATGACGTCTCATGTAAAATTCCCTTTTCTTGGAAAAAATTACGCATACACATAAATTCAGTCCCATTATCGCTACGAATCGTTTTTACGTGTGTAGAAAACTGTCGTTCAACAAACGCGATAAAGTCATGAAGAGTTCTTGATACTGCCTGTTTATCCGGTAACAAATAAAGCCACACACTTCGAGAAAAGTCATCGACCAAAGTGAGAAAGTAACGGGCACCACAATGAGCCGGAGTACGATAAGGCCCCCACAAATCACAGTGCACCAATTCAAATAAATTCGTAGTTTTATTAGAACTTGTAGGAAAAGAACTACGAGTTTGTTTGGCACGGACACAAGTCTCACATGCTTTATTCTGCAAATCATTATCTCTAGATAAAGCCGAAATAGGTAGTAAATCTAATATCCTAGACGAGGGGTGTCCTAGACGATGATGCCAAACATCCGAAGAAACTCTTTCGACTTGTTGCATCGCTCCAGCAAATTCCATCCCTCGTAGGAAGTAAAGACCATCCGACTGCTCAGCCACACCAATCAGGGTCTTCGTAATGCGGTCCTGAATTAAGCAAATCTTATCAGTAATCTGGAAAACACAAGTTTTCTGTCTAGTTAACTGTGAAACAGAGATCAAATGGCATTGTAAACCCTCCACAAACAACACATTCTGAACTGTAAGCGAAGAACTCAACACAACTTTTCCTTGTTGTGTAGCAAGTGTAATCTTTCCATCCGGTAATTTCACAGGCAATGGAACCATATCCCGAACATCAGAAATAAAACTAAGGGAACCTGTCATATGGTTAGTAGCTCCTGAGTCAATGATCCAAGAAGATAAGAAATACGTACCACTTAGTTTTTCAGTGGAAGATGTTGGTTTTCGTTCATTTATCATTGCCACCAAAGTACGCCACTGTTCGTCATTAAGACCGGTGACTCCAATGTGATCCGAAGATGTAATGGCGTTGACGGTTGGCGAAGGCTGAACAGAGATTTGGTGAGCACGAGCAGTTTCAAGAATAGGAGGACGAACAGCTCCAGAAGATCCACGGCCACGACCTGAGTTTATACGACCTCTCGGACGCTCTCCCCACCAATCTGGGTATCCAAGTGTTCGAAAACAGTTGGAGGAGAGATGTCCGTTTCGACCACAACTAGAACAATGCAGCTTCATACGTTCTTCACGAGAGAGAAATTGACCGCTAGAAGCTGCAGATGGCGTGGAGCTTTGACTTGTACGAACCGCATGAGCCATTGTTTCAACCTTCTCATCGAGGACTCGAGACGTGTATTTGGAGTCCTCATCTTGCAAAAGCACGCTGTAAGCCTCGTCAAGTGAAGGTAAGGGATCACGTGATAACAAATTCGATTTAACTGACCCATAAATCGATTCATCAAGTCCTTTGAGAAATTCGTGAAGTTTGTCTTCTTCACGCTCTCGCTCAAGAGTAGCACCAACAGGACAATTACAACTTTTGGACTGTCTGAAATCGGCCAAGGATGTCCAAAGCTGCATCAATTTTCCGTAATAACTCTCAATAGAAAGTCCATGTTGACGACAGGTTGCGAGTTCAGCTTTGATGCGTTGAACTCTCTGTCCATTCTTCACTGAATAACGACGACGAATGTGCTCCCAAAAATCACTCGCAATCTCAAGATTAGAGAGATTAGATCGCACAGTCTCTGAAATCGTCAACTTAATCCATGACGTAACCAATGCGTTATTAGTTAGCCAATCCTCCAAGTCTTCAGAATCAGCGTTTGGTTGTGGGATTGATCCGTCCACAAAACCAAACTTTTTCCTTGCCTTAAGGGCCATACGCAGATTAGTAGACCATTCATTATAGTTTGGTCCTTTGAGAAGAGGCTGAGAAATCAAGGAACCGGGATTGTCACTAGACGACAAGTCATACGGCGAGATTGTTCGACGTTGGACCTCAACTCGTGTTTTCGAGCCATCATTCGTAACCAAAGGTTTTTCTTTGTCTCTGTTTTCGTCCTCCATGACAACGACTCTTCTTGCTCTGTTTTAGAGGTTGAAAAACAGAGTATTGAAAAAACAGAAAGAGGAGAGGTCAAGGAAGGAGAAGAAACGGAACCAGAAATCAAAAAGGAAGATAAGAGATCAAGCGTAGTTTTGAGCTATTGGCTCTGATACCATGTCAAGAAACCTAAGCGTGTGTAAAAGGTTTTCTTGAGTTTATTAAGCGGCTGAAGCCGAGATATATATACAATTGATAGACCTAGTTTCCCACAGATTTGGAAGTTTTACAAGCTAAATAAATGTACACAATCATATAAGGAAAGTGTCCCGTAATACAACACATTCATACTCACGGGTATGAATCATTCTTTCTAATTGTTACAAACCAGACTGTGTATTTGAATTTCGGCGAAAAAAAAACACAATGTCAATTTGAAAGATGACAAGTGACGATCTTCTCGCTAAAAGAAAACAAAAGTTGTGATTCTTTTGCGATTATAACTCTCTATAAATTAATAATGTTGGGACCGAAGTATTTTATTAATTTATCGAATATAAAAAAATTTCGAATTTTTTAAAAATATCATTTAATCTAAAAAATAGAAACAATATATTAATATACATATACATATTAGAAAACAATTATCGCATATAAAATTCTTAAGAATTTTTTGATGTAATTTTAGAAGATAATACAATATTTTTTTGATGTAGTAAAGAAATTTTTTATATATGAGCTCCAACAAAAATACAAATTTACTAATAAATAAACATCACTAGAATCATATTTCACTACATTATCTTAGTTATATTTTATAATTTTATATGATTATTAATTTATGATATTGATGGGACTATATTTTTATATAGGGTTTTTTAAAAAAATATATTATCTTATTAAATTATTTAAGTATGTTAATTATTACACTGGCCCAACTCAGAATGAAAAAAGTTTATTAATTTATAAAAATTATTAATTTATCGAGTATTAATTTACAGAGGTTCTACTATACTCAAAAAAATGACTAAATTTGGATACCTACCTTGAGTTAGTTAATCACTTGGTTCGGTTTTGGTTTTAATTATCTTGGTCTGAATCGGTTTGATTTTAGACCGAGAGCTCGGTTTTACTCAAAGTAAAAACGGCACGTTGTTAAACAAAAACGAAGAATGTGTGAAACAGAAGAATGAAAATGTCAAATATCCAATTAGCTCACTCGGTTATTTGCTCATTCCATAATTCAAAACAAAAGTCTATTAATTTTCTTTTTATGCTACGGAATGCTATTATTCATTCTACTGGATCAGCTCTTGCTTTCAAAATATTCGATGAAGCCACTTTATTTGAAGACCAAAGTGAATTGAGCTCTCCAAGATTTTGTTATAAATCCATTATTTATAACGAATAACTAACTATATTAAAACAATGATCGTCATAGGTTGTCTTTGTCTACGTTAGAACAAAAAAATTGTATATGCTTCACACAAAAAAAAGGGCCCAAAAATGAAGGTATAAAGACTGCGAACGAACAAATAAAAACAGATAAAGATTTACATAGTCAAGGACAAGCACATTCAACAGTGCATCGTCGTTAGTGAGGGGAGATATTGGTAAAGCTATATGGGAAGAATTGGAGAAGTATCAAAGTCATTACCAAGGATTCCATTTGATGGATCTTCTGATTTCACCGAAGAGTCTTTCTTGCTACGTTCAAGAGATGTCGCCTCGAATATTCCAAACCCTAATACTAAGCAACAGACGATGAAACCAGGAAGAGAAAAATCCATCTCGTAAGCTAACTCCATGACTATTATGCATACTCCTGCTGCCATTAAATGCCTTGGGGAAGAAAACACCATATGCAATCTGCAACAAACAAAACGTATTTATATACAACACATATGTTTGTGTGTATGAATGCAATTTATAGATAACTAAAAGACAAAGCTTTAGGAAACCTCTCTTCTGCAATATTGTCAACATAGAATATCAGGATGATCCCAAAAACAATGGTGCTAAAGAAAGCCCATGCAGAAAATGGCAACTCAGACGTTTTCCCTGAAGATGATCCCTGAAGTAAAATTTGATATTAGCAAACCAAACGAGAAAAAAAAACCCCATCTTTGATACATTGTTCCATCTCATTGCAAAGGAGTTGCATCGCTTACCATGATAAGGTCCCACATGGCCACAGGAAACAAGAAACAGGTTGCAGAAGTTATGGTTATCGCATGCAATCGTTTCTTCTGCTGGTTCTGTAAAAGAAGAAAATTGGTTTGTTCACAGAGGAAGTAGAAAATGAGAGGAGATACAACTGGCAGAATAGAAGGAAACTTAGAGCAGTACCTTTAGAGAAACTCGGCGCGCGATAACCCGCCTTAACGCTGATAAGATTCCAGCACAAACTGGTACCATCATTCCCATCATACCCAGTGCTTGTGCTGTTTGTATCTCTTCCTCTTTGATGTCAGTACTATTTTTTGATGGTAGTTTGTTGTTAAGATAAACAAATAAAAGCATAAACTATACATAGACAAGTCAATGAACCAAGATAGAAGAGAGCAAGAAAACTTTATGTAGACAAAAGAGAAGGAACTGGCGTAAAAGGATATAAAAAGGGGAGAGAGATGATGTCGCCCATCCTTCAGACAAGAAAAAAAGAGCTACCAGCATTGCAATAAGGCCACCTACCTGACATGATTTGGAAATATCAGACCAATTTTGTCCTAGTCTTCGGATAATTTTCATGGTTTATATACAAACATTAACTTGATCTTTCACATTGAACTACATATCGTTCATTATAATGCAAGCGCTATAAGTAAATGGATTAGCCAGAATAAACATCATAAAATGCTAAAGACTATTGCATAAGTTAAACTCTACAGTTTTCCTGTGAGACAAGTGAGTTGATGCATGTCGAGGGTATAAACAACATAGCACTATGAGTAAATCCTATGTAAACCGTGCTAGTTAACTGGTTACGTCGATATGTAAGTGACAACTGTTAACATTTAAAACATTCAGATGAATACCTTTTTCCACACATGGCCTCTCCGCCCATATAATACGCCAGAAAGTACTCCAAGAACAGCACCAGAGTACTCAGACAAGATAGCTCTGCCAATAATGTACAAAGAAAATTAGCAAGGAGAACCAAACTTTCACCGAAGAATGAAACATTTTGAAAAAATGACAAAAAAATGGAGCTTAAAATGGCGGATTGCAGAAAGAAAGGATAAGGAGAGGATTGTAAGTCCAGAGTTTCATAAGTATTGCAGAAAACTGCTAAAACTGGGACTATCTTGCTCAGAGGTAAAATTTCAACTTCCCTACCTTCCACAACCCAAAATCTACGATATATCCTAAGACAATAACACAGATAAGAACAGAGGGAAATCTATGGTAGTATAAATGCTTAGTAAACTAACAAATGTTTACCTAAGCGGTCCACAAGACTTAAGACCTTTTCCCCACAAGATGAAGTATAGAGCTGTGATGAGTCCATTGATAAGAGAAGGTACAATCTGAAAAAAAACAAAACACTCTCCACAAAATTAGTAGCTAAAACAGAAAAAGGAATAATATTAGTCCAAACTCTCCCAGTTATATGTATATATCAAACCTGTTGATTGGAAAGTGCTCTTCCTTTCCATGGTTTCTGAACTATCAAGAAGATGATTGACGAAGGAACGAGACAACAGAAGAGAAAGAGAACAACAGGTGCTCCTGTCTGATTCAAGTACCGGTACATCGAATAAACTGACCATATCCTAAAAAAGTTCCCAATTAGGTGAAGTATCTGAAATGGTGTATGCCTGCAATTAAAGAAAAGTGATTAGATCAATATTGAGTGGCAAAAAATTCACAACTTTAAGCCTAGAATTGAATCAAAACACAGTGAGTGAAAATAAAAGATTAAGCTAAGAAAATATGAGGACTCAAAATTAGTGATTCAACCTATTTATATTTCTGCATTAACTTCAGCAAAATCAAGAAAATGCAATTTCCAATTTCTACTGTATACAATTCATCTCAATTTGAATCAGTTTTTTTTTTTTTTTTTTTTTTTTTTTTTTTTTTTTTTTTTTTGTTGGTCTCATTTCATTTCTACGCAATCAAATTAGCAAAAGAAGAAACCAAACTCAATAACAGAGGAATTGAATCGAGACTTTAGGTATGAAGATACCTAAAATGTGGAGATCCTCGATCGTCGGAGATTTGCTTCGGCGACATCATTTAGCCTAACTCCGGAAATAACGTGGTGCTCAAAATCAAGTACAAATTGAAATTACTGTTAAATCCAAAATTATTTCACTAAGCACTCGAACTCAGAATCTAGAAAAAAGCTGTAACTGAAGACGAATTCGCGAGTAGCTATGATGGAAGATGAAGTATCGTCTTCTTCATCAAGGAACCGAAGGTCCCGAAGCTCTTAAGTCGAGCGATCTATTGAGATCGAGGGACGGAGAGAGAGAGAGAGGCGACGTAATTTTTGGTATTGGGCCTTCGTAAAGCCCATTTTAAAGTGGCCTGAATCTAAAGAAAAGTAAGGCCTTGAAGTTTTATTTTATTTTATTTAAGGCTTAGGTGTAAATGTGTAATTTCTGGATTAGTTTTTGTATTTTTTTTTCTCAAAATTTTATTTTTAGTTACTCAATTAAATTTTTAGAATTTTTTTTTAAATCAAATCATTTTTTTTTACATTTTAATTATCTAAAACTATATTTTTTTACTATGAAACCCAAAAACTTTATTATTTAGGTTTATAAAAATAAGATACTACAAGAAAAAAAAAATCAAAAAAGAAAACACGATATGAGTTTTTGTATCTCATTTTCTATGAAAGGAAGGTGATGATCTTAAAGAATTTCAAATGTGTCTGTCCACCTCGATCATACTGAAGTCTTTTGAGTTACCAATAAAAATGGAAGAATCCATAGGAAATAAGGGAACGGTTCATGAGACCCATGCGAATGTTCATGTATTGTATTTTGCGACTGTAAACACTAAAATTCAAAACTATTAACTTAAAACCAACTCATTTTGTTCAATGGACAAGAAATCTCATTGTTAACTTTTTTTTTTGTTTTTGTTTTTTACAATTTTAATGTTTTGGTAATTCGAAATTTTTCTTTTAACCTTATAATCAACTGTTCATTTTACTTTATCTAATGTTTTCAGCCCTTTATTTTTGTAAATGTTCAAATTTTTATTTTTGATTACCAAGATCATTATTTTGGTCTATTTGGACCCGTACATTTTTTCCCCTAGTCGGAGTCAGCAGTTGAATTTTTTAATAGCTTTCTCTAAAGTAAATTTTTAGAAGTTTTGGGAAGCAGTTTACTTATATATTGATTCAAGCAACATTTAATCACATATACAAAACTAGCATTGGATGGTCTAGACATATCAAATAATATCTAAAGGAAAATCATTAAGGAGATTGTTAATAATATTTTTAACCCTCTTATTTTTGTAAATGTTCAAATTTTTCTTTTTGGTTAACACGATAGTTCCAGATACTGTTTTAGGTGAATATGAACAATATTGCATGTTTTTATATTTCAAGTATTATTTGCTGATATCAATTATCATTTCTTTGTAGGTTTGTAAATAATGAATATCAACTTCATCGATTGGTTTAAACAAGTATAGAAACTATTATTCTCAAAAACAAATGGCAAGTCAAAGCAGAATCAAGCACCATGCCAACTTTTAGTTTGAAGTTGAAAAACTAAGCATATATATATATATATATATATATCATTTTGGATTAATTTCTCCAAAAAGAGCGGATTTTGCACATTTTAGATTGTTGCTTGTGAGGTAGTTGATCACTTTTTTCCCTACCATGTTGTCGATATAGTCATCTAAGCTCATCAATTCCTTTACATTATTGGAACCGTAAATTCTAAGCAGCTTTATGATTACCATTTTCTTTAATGTAGCCTCCATTTAAAAGAATTTAAAAGTTTTCCAAAAAATTCATGATATCATTTATACCCACATTAATATACGTGACTTCGAATAAGTTTAATAGAACATAATTGGTTAATGAGATACATACCTCCTTGTTTTCACTTTAAATAATTTTTTATCTTATCGAGCTTTCATTTGTAGAGTGGAAGAGGAATCTCGTCATGCAGTACGAAATGCATTTCGGGCACAACTATGATAAATACTATAATCAAGTTGCTTGTATGAACACACAAACTTTGCGGAACCGTTTCACCTAATCTATCGTGGGGAAGTCAGCAATGGATTCATCGGATCATGTCAATAGTTTTTTTAGTGACATCTTTTTGTGATGCTTACCTCAATATTATTTATAAAAAAAGTATTGTTATAGTATAAAATATATAATGATTAAAAATATATTTAAAATAACTAAATTAAAAGTCATAAAATATATTTAATATAACCAAATTAAAAATCATAAAATATATTAAAAATAATTATTAGTTTCCAAAAAATTAAACTCATTTTCTCTCTCTTATTAATTATGGACGAAATTTGAAATTTATTTTTAAAAAATTGTTAACCAGTCAAAATTAAAAACCAAGATTTGATATCAACCTTACTTATTTAAGTTTTCATTTCAAAAAAAAATTTAAAATTTGAAATTATGATTCCTCTACCAGTTTGATCTATTTTCAAATTATTTTGAATTATCATATAATATATATAGTTAATAAAAATATAGATTTTTTATGCATATGTTGTAAATCAAATTTTTACAAACGATGGAAAAAATTTGTACAACGTCCCACCTCGGTAAAATATTTTGAATACGGTTCAATATATATTATAAATATAAAAAAATGAATCCAAATCCAAATAATCGAGAATATTGACAAGCATCCAAATTTTAAATTTTTATATTCGATTTAGTTTGGTTATTTGGTTAAACTTTTTAATCGTACCAAATATAACCAAAATTAATTATAATTTTTTTTTATAATTTTTAAATTTTATAAATATACATATTTAAATATTAAAAATTTTAAAATATTACGAATATTTAAATTTTCTGAAAATTTAAAATATTACGAATATTTAAATTTTCTTAAAAGTTTATGATATTACAAATATAATGAGATTTCATATTTAATCTTTATAAAATATTTAAATTATCAAAGATTATATTTTAACTTCATAAAAATTTAAGATGTTATAAATTTTAAAGTAAAAAAGATCTAATCGAGTATGGTGGAATCATCAATTTTATTGAGTTTGACAATGTAAATATATTGAACCACGTCATAAGTTTGACAAATAAATTTAAATTCCTCTCTTGATACACAAAAAAAAAAACATAAATGCCTAATGAAAAGTCAAATTAAATATATTTCATATGTATATAACTTGATTTTTTAAAAGTATACCAATTTTTTTATGTAATTCATTTTACTAACTACATATACTTTCAATAACGATAATTAAATTTTGATTACTCTAATACCATTATTCAATTAAATCAATATTCTATTTTAAATGTCAAGCTAGTTTTGGTATTGGAAGAGAAAATTATGGGTATGAGATGGAAACGGATAATTCGGATAACAACAACAAAATTACTCGAATGATTTTCAATAAAAAAAATGGGATAAAAATTTTGGATAACGGTATGGGATCAGAAAATTTGGGTAGATAAATTCAATTATCAAATTATCACTAATTTTGGTAAGAGTTGACATTGAGACGGATAAGGATCCACATCGAGACATGTATCTTAGAAATTTTAGGTAAATTTTGAAAACATTTAGAGAACTTTTGAGATTTCTACACATTTTTGGATAATTTCCACTAATTTTATAAAAATATAAATATTTAAACAGGAATACATGTGCCCTATATAACTGATAAACATTGGCGAATGGGTATTTTTTTTTTTTTTGTTAAAATTGATGTACTTGTAATTATTTAAAAGGAAATGGTTATGAGACGTAAGATTTTTAATATACACTATTCTGGTCGAGATGGTTTTCCGTTCCAAAATGAATATACATAGGTTATATAGTCAAATAACCCATAACAAAAATCGAATCCAAATCCGATTTAACACCCCTAATCAAACTGTAAGAAATGTTTTGATTAGTTTAGAAAATATACATGTAACATCACTTTAAATCGAATCCAAGTCCGACTCAATGAATTATGCCTTAAAGCGATTTAAATCTAACTTTGTGAGTCTCCCACCTCCTTTCTCCTCAAATTTTAAGAAAACATGCTTTGAATCATCCTCCTTAATGGAGAATCTATTGTTTTACACTTCCTCCTATATGGAGAGAACCCTTGTTACACTTTTCGGTCATCGGCTTCCGGCTTTTAAGCCGGGTAAGTCCCCGACCCTCCTTGTCGTGGTGCTACTTTGTGTAGAGCGACTCGTATCAACGAGAACAAAAGGTTTGGAAATTGTAATCCTTTCCAACATCAATAGGTCAATCGACCGGGACTATCTTCTCATCTCATGTGGATGAACTATCGACTAACCATGAAATCGCTTGCGTCAAGATGCTTTCTAGCTATTGTCTCCAAGCCCTTATGGATCAAGGGTCGACTTATCGTTGTTTTTGAGTTGTAGCATTTGAAAAATCCCTTTCTTTATTATGTACTAAATTTTGGAATCTTTGATTCTCTCCTATCATTGTACTTTGATTTATCTTGAATGAATCAATCAACTATTTGCACCCAAAAAAAAAACATCACTTTAATACTTACAGTTAAACCATATCTTAAATTTAAATATCAAATAAGTTTGTCTCACAAATATAACAACATATTTATGTACGTACAAGTCCGATTCTAATTGTCTTATTATTTGCTTGACTAGATATTTATCTTTGTTGAGATTATATGAACTAATATATATGTGTGTTAGTTCATCGGTTCCCAAGTGGATGAGAACCGCTCAATCGATAACTTAATATATAGTATAGGGTTATACGATCCCAAAGAAAAAAGCTTTCCTTATCTCTTACTAATAAAAATAAGCTTTTGAAGCTTCTGGATGTGTCTATCTAAGCATAAAAAAAACTTCCTAAAAACTTGCCACATCATACGCAAAAACAAAAAGCTAAACATAATGCCACATCAGCTAAAACAAAGAAAAGAAAAAATACGTTTCTCTTTTGTGCAAGGAAAACCAAATCGTTTTCACTTCCAGATCCTCTTTCACAATAGCTGTCCAATTTATTAAATTTTCTTTGATTAATTTGACGTCTCGCTTCTCCTGCAATCCCCTTCCAAATTGCTACGCCGATCCTTACCTCATGACATCTATAAATCTGAGCGAAATCCAGTGGTAATGAATCGAAAGAAATTGGTGTAACAAACAATCAATAAACAATTCATAGGAAACGAAATCACTCCTAGACGTACTAGAGAGAAGCGGAGACGAGACCCTGGAAAATATATTATTCTCTACAAATCTAGATTCCCATCAATTAAGATTGTCTTCATATTTTTTTATGTTGCTATTGTAATTATATTGTTATACTCTTCATCAAAATATAATGTTCTCTGTTTCTTTTTGGATAATCGTGTGGTGGGGCAGAAACGGCTTAGGTTTTTGGAAGATAACTGACATGAGGCATGGAAAATGACACTTAGAAGATGTACAAGCGTTGCTTCAGGAAACTAAAAATGCATAAGATGAGGTGAGTTTTTTTATAGCATGTAATGAGTAAGTTTTTCTAGAACGTCATTTCAAGTCTTTATATATGACAGGTTCAATTCAACTAAATCACAAAATATAGTATGTCTCTTTGTAGATTTTTGTTCACAATGAGGGCAATGATCATGTAATGGGGATGCACAAATGCCTTTTTTAATCAACTTCTAAAATCAAAGACTAAATTTGGGTAAGAGATCATTTTCCATGGTTTTTATGACTATAGTATACATAGATGATTGAGATTTCCACTATACAAATTGTTTTCTTCTTTGTCCCTGATTTCTCTTTAAGTTATCAACCAAAGAGGAAAAAAAGTTCTCAGAAAAATTCTTTGAGGTTGACTCCGCTAGAGAATTCAGATCTATATCTTCTAACTTCTCTATTTGCTTAGAATCAGGAATTACAGAGAGATAAATTTGGGATTTTATTAGGTAAAAGTGTTTACTTTATTGTGTTCATGGAAAATTAAAGGTATTGGGGACATTCATCACAGAATCAAGACATGCTGCATTGAATAACCAGCATTTTGGGTTCTTCAGCCAATGGAATCAGACCGCATGATCAAGATCCATGTTAATATAAAGTTTTCAAAAGTTTTACGATCATCATTGTAGATTCAGTTTGTCCATCCTATGATTCTCATTGTTTGATCTTTTGGTTCATTATTCATAAGTACTCTCTCATATTCCTTGCCCATCGGCTTTAATTTAGCTCTCAAAAGTTGTTTTTTGGTTTCTTTGTTTTTGTTTTTTTTTTTTTTTTTTTTTGAGATAAGAATGTGAATATATATTTACCAAAATGGAACAATTTTAACTATATACTCCCTCCGATCTCATATAAGTGTCGTTTTAGGAAAAATTGACTAGATTAAGAAAGTGGATAATTTGACTCTTTTAACCTCAGGTTTAATTAACAATTTTATTTTTTGGTCCTTTAAATAAATAAATAAAAGAAGCTTTTTCTCTTACACCAATAATGGAGTCACGAACTCAACTTTTGTCTCTACGCCGATGTACCCAAATCAAAAAAGATCCAAATATGCAAAACCAAAATCTTAATTACTTCAATTCTCTTCGTTCTTCTTTCTCTCAGTTACTTGATCGGAAAATCAAGCGGAAACCAAGTTTCCCTCCAAGTCCGGCATGGTCGTTACCGGTGATTGGCTACCTCCGTCTCCTCACACCACCGATTCATCGCACTTTTGGCTTCACATCAGTAATCTCCTTGCTCAAATGAAAGTCTTCTTCTTCCTCAGGGACTTTGTTGAGATCAAAGGCATGCACCACCTTGACATTAGTTTGCTTATCTCCATTTTCTTCTACTTGCACTAGATTTGCCATTTTGTTGCTTTTCAGGTTTGTGACTAACCCAATATATATATTCTTAAGTGACTCTTCATATTGTGTCTATTGATATCCATCGTTAATGCAGTATGTTGATTTAATATTTTCAATATTTGTTTTTTTCAGTTTTACAGTAATTTGTGTTAGTTTAATTAAGGGTATATTAGTAATTTAGGGAGTGTTATTACACTTTCCAAAGGCAACGACACTTATTTAAAAAAAAAAAATCTGACCCAGAACGACACTTATATGAGATCGGAGGGAGTATACTTTAAGAGCAAAGAGCTTCTTAGGCCAAACAAATTTAAAAAGCCTCAATGAAACTAGAAATACAACTTTGCTTAGAGTAGTCAGCAATGAGTGAACCATTGTGAGAAAAGTCTTCTACATCCTTACCATACTTCCGAGCAAGTAGCGTATACCGGGTACTTCTATCAATAGCCCGAAAAATAGAGATCAGAGAAGAGGTGGTGGAGTTGTGAAGGCGGAGATTTCTCTTTCGCCATAAGTGGTAGATAGCAGATTGAATGACGATCTTCTTAAGAGTATTTGAGATCTCCTTCTCTCTTCCATTTATTGTTTTGCGTTTTTCTTTTACTCTCACATGCTCCTACTAATTCAAAAAAAAAAACTTGAGAAGTGAGAACATATTGGTTTCTCCCACTAAACTATGGGTACAAGCCAATTTGGGATAGTTCATGTTAATGTGGCAAAGTATATTGAAAATTAACGACTACATTCTTTTACAAATTGAATGACGATCTTCTTAAGAGTATTTGAGATCTCCTTCTCTCTTCCATTTATTGTTTTGCGTTTTTCTTTTACTCTCACATGCTCCTACTAATTCAAAAAAAAACTTGAGAAGTGAGAACATATTGGTTTCTCCCATTAAACTATGGGTACAAGCCAATTTGGGATAGTTCATGTTAATGTGGCAAAGTATATTGAAAATTAACGACTACATTCTTTTACAAATGTATTTGCTTGCATTTTTGGAAAGTCGAAGATGGTGTTCTTGCGTTTTAGAATCTATTTAAATGGCCAAAATGTTTCCTTTACAATCTTTTTACATATGATCTGAACATCCCTACCATAAACGTGGATGAACAAGACAATAGAATGAATGTCCTTTAGTAACTCAAATATTGATCTCAGACTTTTCTTACCATATCAACCTAACATACATAGAACTCCTGTTGGTTCTCCCCAGCAAATTTAACCAAATTCACAATCAGTCAAAGCACAATCTACTATTGCAAAAGTTTGGTAAGATGCATAATCGCCTAATTGCGTTTTCTAATGTGTTTATGCAATTTTTTTACCATTCACAAAAAATTGCTTAATGATAGACAATTAGGCAAAAACGCAAGATTTATTTTTTGCCTAAAAAAATACAAGTAAAAATCCATTATGCAAATATGCATGCTTAGTGGTTTATTCCAATATGTCATTCTGCAAGTTTTATCCAATCATACAAAAATTTTATTATGCAATTTTTCATTCTGCAATTTTTTATTCTGCAATTATGCTATTAAGCAATTATGCATTGTTACCAATCAGAGCCAATAACTCGCATAAAATCTGCGTTTCTATTACCTCTACTATGAATAGGTTTAAAATTGTAGTTTAGTTGTGGTAGTGTTTTCAAATATTTCACACCGTCTATCAAATGTTGATGATATAAATGCATTTTTTTTTTTTGAATATTCATTTGAGAATCCAATGGATTATAAATACTAACATTTAATTCTTTTTTTATGGATTTAAGCCAGATTTTAAAATTCAAATAACTAATTCTACACTATCTTTGTTTGTTGTTAGTTTCCTTCCGTCAAACTCTCAAGTCAAAGGCACACTACAAATATACTTTTAACAACACTAGACATTTTACAATATTCAAAATTTATCATTTTATCGAAATTTATCAAATCGCATTTTATATAATCAAACTCAAATGACTTTTGTATTTACTAAAACAATATAAGACAACCCGCGCCTAACGCGGGGTAAGCCCTAGTATGACTAAAAGTATAAACATTTCGGTCGCAAAGTGTGTGTGAGCAAGTAAAGAACTCACAATGAAAGCTTTGTTATAAAACTCATTGTATTCTTTTTTTTTTTTTTTTTTTTTCGTTAAAATCCTTCGTGGTCACAAATGTAGACTTTAACGAACTTTTTAAGATAATCAAAATTAAAATCTTTTGAATTTCCGTACCGTATGTCCCCAAAAAAAAACTGTTGAGGGTAAAAAGGTAAAATAATAGAAAAAAAAAAAGTTGATAGCTCTTCACTCTTGAGACCTCTCTCCCGAGCAGCTTGGACGCTATGGCTTCATCTTCTTCACTTCTCTCGTTCCCATGCCTTTCCTCATTCAAATTAACGATCAAGCCCATGGCGACTCTCAGCAATTCCACAACAACAACAATTCCATATGAGCTGAAAAAGGGGCAAAACCGTCTCTTCCACAAGCTTCCCTCTGGTCTAAAAATGGAGGTAATCGAACAGAGAACAAATAACGCCGATAAAGAAGAAAAGCCACCATTGTTATTTGTACATGGAAGCTATCACGCAGCTTGGTGTTGGGCTGAACATTGGTTACCATTCTTCTCTTCTTCTGGGTTTGATTCTTATGCTCTTAGCTTATTAGGTCAGGTAAAATTCTCAAATCATTAAAAGTTCTAATTTTTTAATGCTGACTATTTTGGAACATAAAGTTTCAAACTTTGGATTAAAATAGAGTGATTTGTGTGTGAAAGTGATGTTTTCATCTTTGAAATTTTTAGGGTGAAAGTGATGAACCTTTAGGAACAGTTGCTGGAACACTTCAGGTACATGAATTACTTACAAATGTGCTTTGTATTTATTGGATAATTACTTGATTAATCAAGATTGTTAAAAGTGTGTTACTTGTTTTTTTTTGTAGTAGACACACGCAAGTGATATTGCAGATTTTATTAAATCAAATCTTAGCTCTTCTTCACCACCTGTTCTTATTGGTCATTCTTTTGGAGGACTCATTGTTCAATATTACTTGGCTAATATTGCAAAGAAACAGTCTTTAGGTAAGGCTAGTTCATAGAATGAGTGTACTTTTTTTCGGATCAGCCGTAATAATGCCTATACAATGATCATTGAGTTTGTTCTTTTGAGTGTAGGAGCGGAAAATGCATTTCCAGAACTTTCAGGGGCTGTATTGGTTTGCTCGGTTCCACCTTCGGGTAATAGGTAACTTAGTCAAAACTCAAACCATATTGGCTCTTGCTTATATCTGAGAACTTCTTGTTGTTTTAGCTCATATACAACTTTTGGTACTCTCTTTGTTGTTCAGTGGGTTAGTGTTACGATATCTCTTCTCAAAACCTGTAGCAGCTTTTAAGGTAACAACCCCTTATCCTGTCGATGATCTTGCAAGGATGATCTTAGTGTCGTGTTCTATTTGTTCAACAACGTTTGTTCTTGAGTAGGTCACTCTCAGTTTAGCTGCTAAGGGTTTTCAAAAATCTATTCCTCTTTGCCGGGAAACATTTTTCTCTTCAGCCATGGATGATCAACTTGTGCAACGGTATACGCTCAATTTTCACCTTGGATCTAAATCAAGTTTCAATAATCTAAATGAATTGTTTGTTCTTGATTTAGTTACCAGGATCTGATGAGAGAGAGTTCAAGGATGCCGCTGTTTGATCTGAGAAAGCTAAATGCATCACTTCCGGTACCAAAACAAATGGAGAATTCTACAACAGTTCTTGTTGTAGGTGCCAAAGATGATTTCATAGTGGTAAGAACTAAGTAATCCCCTTCCCTGCTAACTGAACCAAAAGTTTCAATCTTGGTACATGTATTAATGGTTCTGTAGGACAATGAAGGGCTGATGGAAACCGGGCGGTTTTATGAGGTTGAACCAGTTTGTATAGAAGGTGTTGCTCATGACATGATGCTAGATTGTTCATGGGAGAAAGGTGCTGAGGTTCTTTTGAATTGGCTGTGTGGTTTGTCTAAACTGGGAAATCTATCCGCTTAGTGGACTATTTGTAAGTCCATTTTTAACTCTAAATCTCTTAGTTAGATGAGAAAAATGTGAAGGTTGATTTAGTTTGTGGATAGTAAAGATGGTTTCTGGAAATTTTTTAATTTTTTTCCATAAGCTTATACTGTATGACAAATGACAAATGAAGTTTACAATTAGAATATAAGTTCTAAAAATATACATTATTCAGAAAATCAAATATAAACCAAACTTTAACCGAACAATTGAAAATAACCAATCCTTCTCCTTCTCCGTCTTTAAACGGTGGTAGTTTCAACAAAAACCCCATTGAAGATATCAAGATAACAAGAACAAGAACAAGAGGAGCTCAATGGTTTTTTTTTTCGTGGAGATCAGTGAATCAGTGTTTAGTTCTTCTCTGTTTCTTCTCTGAAGCTCTCAAGTGTTAGGACATGGTGACTTTGTGTGTCCCAAACCAAGTCTTGAGTTGTTTTTCTTCATAACATGAGAAGGACTTAGAGTTTGAGTACTCCACAACCTTTTATCACCCCGTTTCCACTGGGGGATAGAAACTCAAAGAAAAGCTTGTTGGACGTTACATCCGCTTCAATTTCAAAGGTGAACAGATGCTCTGTTGAAACAGAAGGCACAGCAAGGCTGTGTCCAGGTCTGCTTCTAACAGGGACGCCTTTTTTATGTGTGTCCCTGATGCGATGCAATACATCAATATGCCTAACATTGGCCTCTGCCTCGTCCTTGTCATCTTTATTAACCAACAAGACGCAAGCCTTAAATCTCAAAGTTGTAGGAAGAGGACTTTGATTCAAATTCACCATCACAGAACTTCCAGTATTAGTTCGGTAAGTGAAGTTTGCAGGCACTTCTCTACCAGGGAAGACCGCATTAGTACTATTAGTCTGGATGAGTGCTCTTGCTTCTTTATTCAGCTTCAAGCAGTTAACAAACCTGAGACATGTGTGTGGATGATTGTGAAAGGAAAAATCAAGTCTCTCCAGGGACTCGCAATTTTCTGCATATATGAGTGATAAGGAATCTGAAAATTGTGGGAGTGTTACCAGCTTCTTGCATCCCATTAGTGTAAGACGCTGAAGACGAGAGATTTTCTTGACCCACAGAGGGATTTCTTGCATTTCTGTATCGTCAAAGTACAGGTCAGTGATGGTATCAAGAGCATGTGGGAATTCCTTGAGGTTTTCATTGTATGACATATCCAATTTACGAAGACGAGACCATGACTTGATCGCCAAAGGAACTTCTTTTATTGCTGTTTCTATGAGATTGAGATCTTCAATGTTTGTGGAGATCTCAGGAAAACTTTTAATCAGTAAGCAATGAGCGAGACTAAGATCACTAAGAGATTCTAAGTTGATGTTGATAGGAAGACCCTCTAGCTTTGAGCATCCATCTAATGACAACTTTTGCAATTTATGAAGGCTCCCTATAGAGGATGGCAACTCAACCAAGCTAGTGCACATATCAAGACACAACTTCTGGAGATTAGTGGCTTTTCCAATTGAAGAAGTGAGCTCCACCAAACTTGAACATTCAGTAAGAGACAGTTCTTGAAGATTAGTAGCACTTGAGAGATCAGGTAGCTCCTTTAGGTGTTTCGAATGATCCAAACACAACCACTTGAGCTTTCCGATTGGCTGTACGAACAAAGAAAGACAACATAAGGAAACACATTTCCAAACCACTAAGATTAAGTTTATATATAATAATGGAATGTTACGATCAGTTTTTTTAAAATTGGTGAGAAACATAACAATTTGGTACCTTGTTTCCTTCCCACAACTTTTGAAGTTTGCTGTATCGCACCTCTAATTTGACAAGGTACCCCGTACAAAGATTGGAAGGCAAACATGTCATCGGAAAACAGTCCCATTCTAGTAATCTCAGTTTTCGAGGTAGATAATTCAAACCTTGCGGTAAGTACAATTTATCGCGTTGGTCACCAAATGGCCCCCTGAATCTTAAGAATTTAAGGTTAGTCATTCCTTCAAAAGCTCTCTCACTTATATTTAATTCGCTTGACAACTCATATGCGTATAAACATATGCCTATAACACTTCTACTACCCTGTAGAAACAACGGGAAAAGGTAGAGAACAAGAGATGGTTAGTAAATAAAATGAATTTAACTTACACGGAGCAAGGAAACATAAGACTAATAATGGAACTAACCGTGTTATCAGTCAGTACTTCACAAATATCTTTGGCATCAACCAAAAATTGACGCTTCCCAGGCTCACGAATTGATTGGTGCCCATGCTTATGACGAACAATTTCTGTACCCAGTAGTACCAGCAAATTATGCATCTTTATTTGTCTATCATCAATAGCTAAGAAATCTTTCTTTTCAAGAGATATGAGAGATTTTTCAGCTAAGAGGTGAAGCCCTTGCCTCACATCCGAGAACTTATGCGCAATATATGCTTCCACTTTCTCAATTGATTGATAGTTAAAAAAGCAAGCTATATGAAGGAATAAAACTTTATCTTCATCAGATAAGGCGTCGTAACTGAACTTCAAAATGCTTTGAATATTGGAATCAAGACAAGTCTTTAATCTTGGTAGAACATTTATCCACTCTGGCTTAGACATTCCTCGGAAATGGGAGCCCATAACTCTTAATCCCAATGGTAGATTACCTAAAAGTTGTGTCACTTGCCATGAAAGCTCCTCAAAACCATCTTTAGGGAACTTTTGACCAAAAGCATACATACAAAAGATTTGACAAGCTTCATATGTTGATGGAAACTTCACTTTGTAAATATGGTTGATGCCATGTGCCTTCAAAAGTTTTTGGTCTTGCGTTGTGATGATAATCCGACTTCCATGACCGAACCACCGAGTGTCTTTTGCCATAGCATCAAGTTGTATTGACTGATCAATGCTATCAAGAACAACAAGCACTTTCTTATCGTACAGCCTATGTTGTGCAACTCCTAGATGAGGAATTTCAATATCCTTGTGGTTGATTATCTGAGACATAAATTGTTTCTGTAAGTACAACTTGTCACTATAGTCATCAGAACACAGTGGTCTTGTATACATTGACTCTTTGATATTCTCCATGAAGACACTCAATTCAAAATTTCCGGAAAATCGGCTATATAAGACTCTAGCAATGGTAGTCTTTCCAATGCCAGACGGACCCCAAATTCCAATCATCCTTACTTCATCAGAGTCCATGCATAACAACCGTTCCATTTCTATCATATGAGCTCCCATTCCAACGAACTCATCAAAATCTCTTGACGGTGTGAAACTATTCAGCATATTTGAAACATCAGTGGCAATTTTTTCAGTCATGGCTACTTCATTATCCCTAAAATTTTAAACAATATTCATTAAAAATCTCACAAACATCAAGTAATATGTGTTATTTATATTGATTTTCTTTAATAGCTACAAATCATACATATAAAAGGATAATTAGCTCTCCTAAGGCTGCTGATATATCATGGATTTTACCGGTTTTAAGCCATGATAAGTGCTTTATCGAGTCTTAACCGTGTCTTTCGAGTCTTTATCGAGTCTTTTACAGGTTTTTATGTGTTGGGGACTTTTTGGATGATTATGGAACATTATGGAGCATTTGTTGCTGAGAAGATGAAGTCGATGCTTTCAGTAATCAATGGTGTCGATCGACACTCATCACTGGTGTCGGTTGACACCCATCGTCAGGCGTCGATGCGGAATTTACCAAGTTCTGAATATTTGCAATTCTACCCCAGAAGTTCCAAAAGTTTACAAAAGAGACCCACCTCGTGTATTAGTATATATATTAGGTTTTTAGGTTAAGTTTGATGCATCCAGCATCTGCCGTCTTTTATCTATCTATTCTTTTGCTTAGGGGATGATCTTGCTACTTGTACTTCTGAGAGAAGATCTTGAACCCCTGTTCTTTATTCTACTTTTGATTCAGTTTTATGATATCTATTTCAGCTATGTCTTGTGTTTCATTTTATATGTCTGAGTAGATCCCTAGTTAGGTTTAGGGATTCTCATAAGGATTTCATGACTTGTTAGGTTTAACACTGGTTAAGATTCAAACTTGTTAGTTCTTCATTTAGGATTGTACTTAATGCTTCTTTTATCTTGATCACCTAGAAGTATGATATTAGATTGTTAAATTGGCGCGACGGCGTGATTTATAATCTGAACTAATCCTAGTGAGCATGTTAGATATTCGCAACGACAGTTGGTTTAGATAACTTGTGAACATATCGAACTTGTACTTAAAGCTTGTCAGAACTTTAGGATTCACAACGACAGTTGATCTCTTAGGTTTATGTCATACATAGTTTTCGCAACGACAGTTTGTTAGCTATGCATTAGTGATTTGAGTTCTAGAACGGTTTTTAATTAGATCTTGACCAGTTGTTTTATCTGCTTTGATTGATTTCCTGAGAAGTTCCCTAGACTTGACGCTTTCCTCCTATTGATTATATTTTCTATTTACTTTTCTGCATTGTCATTTCAATAGTACTTTACTGATTAGCTGGATTTGAAACGAACACGTCTATTGTGAAACCACAGAGTTTTTGTGGATTCGATCCCTAAGTACTACCGTGATCTTTTAATTTGAGAGAGTACCTCTGAAGGATAATTTGAGCATATCAGCTGACACATGTCCCTTTTTTTTTTAAATAAGCCATCTAATATTAATTTAATTTAAAACTTCAACCTTATTAATGTTACCTCTTCTTCTTCCTCAACCAGAAAGTTACGAAAATATTAAAACAAATATATTTAGAGTAAAACCAACTTAACAAAATAAACAAGGATATATATATTTAGACTTTAAAAATTAAACTTTAAAATTTAATGTTTTTTAAAAAATTATCATATTTTGATTTTAAGTTTCTTTTTTTATATTATGTAAGTTCGAGTAATATAAATTTAACATGATTTTAATTATTAGATTACGACATGTGTTGGTTGATCGATAAGATTCTGGTATAAAAAATTGTATTATTTTAGTTTTCCTTAATCGAAAAAGAAAACCGACAAAACAAATTAAATAATAAAATATACATACTTTTCAATTTTTATTTTTATAAAATATGTTAAATTTTATTACTTCAATAAAATTTAAACTTTTCATTTCAAATTAAGATTTTAGATTATATATTTAATCCCCAAAAATTTTGTTTTACATGATTCTAATTATTTGAACGAACAAAATTGATTTTTTTTTGTAATCCTACCTAATTTACTATTCAAATTGGTTAAATGTTAAATCAATTTCAGAATAATTTTTGTATAATTTGTCAACCGAAGTTACATATAATTAGTACAAGATAATAAATTGGTTAGAAAATGGATAATAGTTTTGGTTTACGAAACGAAAAAACAACATCTCTATTGAACTTGCAAATTGCATAAACTATTTTCTCCATAAAGAAGAAAAAGTGTGTAAATGATCTCTCAGAGAGGAAAATAAGTTAGAATTGTTACCTCCTAAAGAGAATAAGTAAAAAAAAAAAGAGGCAAAAATCCATTAAAAGAGAGTTGCTTATGCGGAACAAAGTCTCATAGACTAATCTGGATCTAAAGGAGGGAGCAAGGCTGTGGGGCATCCGCTAGAGATTGAAGATGGTGGTGGATGAGAATTCGATGACCGAGAAGAAAAGAAGCCGCGAAAACAAAATATCTTCATGTATATAGCTCGAGATAGGAATAAAATCGAGAGATTGTGAAAGAAGAGTTAAGCTAGAGGATGTTGTTGGAAAATGTCAGGAGCCAAGATTTAAACAAAAGGACATCAGAGAGACAACAAAGATTTTGCCAAAAGAACGTTTTGCCTAGATATGAGTGAGAGCATAGATGCCGGTCATTGGATCCACTGCTCCAGATCTCACAGGGATGGGCGTTTGGGTTTGGTTCAGGTCTATCAGGTTTAGAAGCATGTGATCCATTCGGGTATTTATAATTTTTGGTTCGGTTTGATTCCATTTGGGTTTGAGTCAGTTTCAGGTACACGTAATATCATGAAAAAAGAAATTAAAAATTAGTTAAATTTGAATTTGAATAAAATTTGATTGTGAACTTAATTTGAAAGCCATATTTCGATCCGAACGTTTTCGGGATGCCCCCGTCACCCCAGAATGAAAGGGGTGATCTCGTAGTTCTTGGTCTGTGAAGAGACGCAAATTCTTCAAAGAAAGCCATAGAAGTTGTATCATCTATTATTTTCAAAAATATAACTATAAAATTTCAAATATTTTAGTTATTTTGGTTATTTTTGTCTTAAAATAATTGATATTTTTGGGTTTATAATTATATGGTGATTGGGTTACATCAAATCTATATATTATTAATATTTTGGGTATATAGTTGTATTTCGAGTATTTCGGGTATCCATTCGATTTTCGGTTCAGTTTTTCGGATATAAGAGTTTAGGATTTATTTAGATTTTTATCGGTTTGGATTTATGTTTGGTACCCCTTTTTGGATCGGATTCAGTTTGGTTTTTGGGTTCTTAGTAGTTTCTCAAGACCTAACTCACGCGATGATCGAAAAAATAAACAACAAGATGAAACAAAAAGCTATTTGACGGAGTATAGATATTTGATTTGTTAATAATAAAAATAATAATATAAAAATATAAACTTATGTAATTATCTCTTTTTCTAAGTAAACATGCTTTTTACTTCTTCCTATAAAATTTAGGATATTTTATTAACACTAAATATTTAATTTATTAATTTTATATAAGTTTAATTTAGTTTTAAAATTTTGAAACCCGTCCGATAGTAAACATAATATGAGGGGTTGGTAAAATCATTAAGTAGGGTAAGTAGAAATCAAAAGGGCAAAGTAGAAATCAAGAGGGCCAACCAGTTGCGTGAATGCTCTCCAGCTATTGTGGCCACTCCCTCCAAAACTTTTCTCCATCTCTTAATCTCCTCCATTGTTTTACCTTTACAAGTTTTTTTTAAGACCTTTCCAAAATCTCCGGTTTGCTTCTTTATGTCTGTTGGATCAACATCATAGAAAATGGTCATCACTGTTTTCCCCAACTCTTCTCTGCACTTCATGATCTCCACCAACTCGTTTAAGCACCATGACGAAGAAGCATAGTTCTTCGAGAGCAAAACAATCGCGATCTTTGATCCTTTAATAGCTTCTATGAGCTCAGGACCAATAGACTTGCTCCTCTCGATATCATTATCAATGAATGGATCGATTCCCTTTCCTTTGAACTCTTTTATGATATGAGCAAGAAAGGTTTTTCGAACATCTGCCCCGTGGAAGCTCGGGAAGACGTGGTATTTCCGATTACGAGACAAAGAAGATGGAGTAGATAAAAGAGATAAAGAAGAAGAGGAAGAGGAAGAGGAAGAAGAAGCTATTGTTTTGTTTTCTTGATGGAATTTGAATTTTCTATAAAACATGAAAAATATAGTACCCAAAAGAACAAAGAAGGTTATTGAAGAAACACAAAATGTAAAGAAAAAAGAAGATTCCATAGAGTACGATGGAGAGAAGATCATTATATCTCAGAGCTTTTAAGAAAGCAATCTGCAGAAAGAAATGAAAATGGCTAGTTTGTTTATGTTTATTGAATATGGAAAATGCTTCTATTGACAAAGTCATAAAGAAACCTTCAAAGAATCCCTCTACTTTTGATTTATTAATAATTGTTTGATAGAAATAAACCGAGCACAAATATTCAATAATGTGAAGTATAATGGGCGTAAATTGATAATAACGTAAAGATGTTTAAGAGATTTTGAAATTATGGATATTTTCTTGGAAAAAAAATAATGAACGACGAAGATGGAGAGAAACCTCCTAATGATGCAGGGTTTATAATTTTTAATCTTGTATATTTTCTTGGAAAAGGAAAAAAATGGTGAAATAATCAATGTCCCACCAAAATTGCAGTTAGACAATGAAATACGAACGTAAGACCAATAATATTTAGCCACAAGTCAAACAAAAATAAATAAATTAAAGTCAAATAAAAAATTACAACTTGTCCAAATAAGAACAAATGCTAAATATCGATTAGGTGTAAAACTTATCTGCTTTATGTAAAGTAGGTGTGAAATTTCGAGAGTATTTTTTATATAATTTTTTGGCACCTCTATTATTATGAATATGGAACATATATATAGTCAAGATGAAGACCGAAGATATTGAGAGATACAGATAGAGAGATTAAGGGGAACAAGTAGCATGAATTATCCAATTTGTAACTGTCAAGTCGATTTACTTTCTCTTTATATACTCTGGAACTCAATTTTGCTGGTCCAAAATTAATTACAAACACAATTGTGGAGCATGTTCTAAATTCTCGCATTTGTTTAGTTGAGTTTCACATGAACATTGTGCATGTTCGTCCGCAAGTCACTGCGACAGCGACAGAGACCAAGAACGAAGACAAAATTATAACGGTGAAAATAATAAATGTCGCTGAAACTGATCGCCGGTGACATTGTTAGTTAGTTGTTATCGTCGCTGTTTTTTCTAGCGACAAAAAGTTAAGCCTTCCCTGTCGCCGTAATCAATACCCAGCGACTCCTCCTCTAAATACTTGAGTCTTAAGCAATGTTAATTTATAGCTTTTTTGGTCGATACCCTGTGTCGCAGTGACTTGCGGACGAACAGGGCTATTATTTTTCTTCTTGTAAATTTGATGATTTTTAAAAAGTTAGTAACAATCCGAGTCACGTGCATGTGAGATTCACTCGGCCAAGTGGTATCTCTCAAAACACAGACTGGGGTGGGCTCGTGCCAGAGGAGCTACGATGGTTGATGGCGGTTTCTGCAATGGTATTGCCTTGCCGACCCCGATCGGGTTAGAAAAAGGTCTGGTGAAGTGTCCTCAAGCGGCGCTGTTTGACTCCCGCTCTTGACCCACGTTCGGGCTTGTTGTTGACCTTCCGGCATCTTGGAGGCGGTGACAAAACAAGGTGGTTGTGCGAGACGGTGAAGAGGAGGTTGCGGAGAAGAGGCGCTGGGGGATGTCTATTTGTTTCTTGCATGCTCGAGGACGGCAACGGCGGCGGATCTATAGGGTTATTCCGGTGATGGTCAAAGTCCGACGATCGAGGTGAGGCGTGGTAGAACTCTCCTCCAACCGGACCGCGCGTCATATTTGCTTACGCACGATGGCACGTACGTGTTTGGCCTTGCATCTTTGGTCGCAGTTCTTGCAAAGGTCTCGTCACATGTACCAGCTCTTGTCTGATCAGCTGCAAACTTTGGCCTTGCATCTTTGGGTGTATGCACTGCAAACTTTGCTGCAGCTTTGGCGAGCATACCAAATCCACCTAGTGCTCAGGTGAATGTTAATTTTATTTGATTTCAATATATCAAAAATTTAGTTAAGAGTCTAATTTATGTGTGTGTGTTTTCCAGGAAATCGGTGATGGAAGCAATGGAAATCACAACGTCGAAGACCATGTTAGTGATCAACCGTAGTTGTTAAACTTTATTTGTTATGTTCCAAAAGATTTTAGTACCTGGTTATAGACTTTGACTTTATTTGGTTTTTATTTATGTTTTATGTACGTTTGACGAATGAATTATGTGGTTTGGTTTCAATTTTATATATGGTTTTTTCTCATTTAATTAATTAAAACCGATTTTTCTAAGTGACACAAATATTAGAATCAGTTAATTAAAATGATACTAACTTTAACATCAATTGTTTTAACCGTTGCAAATATTAACAACATTTATATTAAGTGATACAAAACTGGTATCATTTATATTAATTGATACAAACTAGCATCGTTTGTTTGTAACTGATGTAATTTAACATCGATTGCAAAAATTGATGCAAACATTAATCTCAAGTGATGCAAAATATTTGCATCATTGATGCTAGAATCATTTACATAAGTGATGCAAAATCAGTTTGCATCAATTATAAGTGATGTAATTAGATTAAATAAGTGATGCAATCATGCCTTTTTTTTGTAGTGTGATTCACAACTATAGAATTGTATACCTTATTAAGCTTAACATAAAATAAAGAGCATTTTCACTCTGTAGAAATAAAGTACAAGTAAATCATGAAAATAGGAATATGAAGGCTTAAAAAAAATTGAATGATCATAAATTGGTATGAAATACGTAATGTTAATTTTTATCTGGGCATCTAATTTATTAAACAAAGGTTTTTTTTTTTTGACGTATTAAACAAAGGTTAGAGAATAGGATTTCGGGTTTAGTTTTGTTAGAGTGTCATTTTGATAATTTAGAATTTTATTTTGTTCAAAAAACTATTTAGTAATTGATTAAAAAAAAAATCAACCAATCACAAAGAAGACTGATAATACAAATGGTCACAAAATATCAAATCAAATACATTTAAAATTTGCTTAAACCTTACAAAATATCTTACAAAGTAAAAAAAAAAAAAAAAATCTCTATTGTCTTTTTATAAAATGGGACAAAGGGAATATCATAATAATGTTTTTATTTTATTTTCATCGAAAAGCCACGTGACATATGTTAGCTAAATGTCAAGTCGAATAGTCAACATACGAGACAAATGAAGTAGATTTTAAAATTATCTCAATCACGAAGAAACAAGTCATTAGATTATTAGAAAATGGATCGACATTAATCCAAAAAATAAGTTCTACAAAATTTAAATTATACAAGAATTCAGAAAATCAAATACTATAAACCAAACTTTACCGAACATTTGAAAATAACCACTCCTTCATTTAATTCCCCTATATACATAAACATAAATCTCACATATAAAATTAAGTTTTTCTATCCCATTTTTCTTCAATCCTCTCCAATAATTTCTCTAGAAAATTAATTACAATGCAAGAAAATGCTAATGACAGTCCAAGAATCTCATTTTCTCAAGATTTTTGCCACTACGATTCCATACCTATCGAGCAACGTCCTCCGTTGGAACCTTCAAACTTTTATTGGGGCTTCCCTTTCAATTTCTCAGTTCCCGGCGACGTAATCTCCGGCGAGAGCTCTTGGTCCGCCGAAGAATTCTTCAACGACGGCAAAATCCTCCCTACAGAAATGAAAAAGATCCCCGAACCCATAATAAATCATAATAAAACCGAGAAATATAAAACCGGTTTACCAAAACCGGAGATAAATCCAATCGAAGATTTTGAACCGGTTCTTGAAATAGAAGAAATCGGAGACAAAGAAGATGAGGTAACGTTGCCATTACTTCGGTATAACTCGACAGGTTCAATACAGAAAGATACTATGAAGCTTGAGGTTTCGTCTTCTTCTTCTTCTTCTTCTTCAAATGGTAGTTTTCAGAAACTTCCATTGAAGAAGAAAAATGGAGGTTATAGTTATAGAGGAAATGGAGGTGTGATTAGGGTTAGTTCGTTTCTTGATATGGTTCCTTCGGGGAATATATTTGGGTTAGGCTCGATAAATTTTAATGGTGGAAGAAACAAGAACAAGATTAGGTCAATTTTTTTTTATTGGTAAGAATGATTTTTCATGGAGTTCAGTATCAGTGTTCTTTGAAGCTTTGAAGTTTCAGAACATAGTGGCTTTATGGGTCCCAACCAAATCTTAGTAATTAGTATTTTTTTCATGGAGTTCAGTATCAATGTTTTTTTTTTTTTTCAGATATTTTTCACTAATAGTAATTGGTAATTTCTTTTTAATGTGCAATTATTAGTATATGACAGTCGTTTTATTTCATATCTTGTTTTATAATTTGAGAAGATATAATAAATTCCTTTGATCTAATGCTTGTTTTTTTTTGGCATTCCACATTTTTCTGTGGTGCCTTCAATTTTTGTATTTCGGAATAAGTTTACAATATAACATTTCTCTTAATAAAATTTAACTAAAAGGCTGAACTAAAAATTTAAAATTTTATCGAGTATGTTTTGTCACTGCTGGTTCGATGGTAGATCATTAATTCAAAATTTTAGAATCTTTTATTGTTTTTGGTTGAAACATATCGCTAAATGAAGTTGATCATTCGTTGCTAACAACAACAAAATAAATTATTAAAATGTGTCGTCCAACGTTTTTTTTGTCACTACCATCTATTGTTAACGCTAATAACAACGACACAAACACGATCTTAGACCCTATTCTTTAACAAAACGTCTAAATAAATCATTTTCTTGATTAATAATCCCAATAGCTCGAGTTAGAGCAGAACTTATCTTCATTGACTATATTAAGAAATTCGGTTGCAATGTTGTTACAAATAATGATAAAAAAAAAAAAACACAATTAGAAAGTTCGACAAGTCAAGTGACAAGTAAACAAATTCTCCATTTCAAGCTTGTCCTATTCTATTATTCATTAAATTACTCCTACCCATCTTTTGTAGATGTCTTTTTTTTCTTAAATCTTACATGGTGTGTCTAGATATTTGATGCTAAAAAGAAAAGACATTGAAATGAATTTTTTTTTTTTTTTGTCGATCTTATCATGTTATGTAAATTGTATCAAATCAAACTCCGCAATATCTTATGGTTTGACTACCGAGTGAATAATCAACACATATGGACGTATAAATGTTTATTGCATTCGGTAAGGAAATACATAAACATGGATAATGAACATTTATGGACATCTAATTTTAATGTATTTAAACAGAGGTAAGGGTTTATATGATTTTGGGTTTAGAATTTAGTTTTAATATTATGTTATTTTCATTAATTAGACGTTCACTGTTCACATGCTATACCAACATTTCATAGAAGAAGAAAAAATCACTTATTGCAGAACAACTAAATGAATGATTAAATAAGAAAGATAAAATAAAAATATTTGATGGAGATATAAAAATCACATCATTATGATAAAATATTTATCTAGTTAGGATTAAATTTGAATGTGTTAGAATATATATTATGATGAAAATAAATTACAATACAAGAGTTAAACAAAAATATATTCTAAAACATAATTTTATTGAAACAGAACGGTTACTAAAATTTTTATATTTTCATATATACATGATTCGTATTGAGAAAACTTGAGCCATTAAATCCCTGCGTTGTTCATAGAAACTACATATACACAAACCAAAAATAGTAGTAACAATATAAATTTATAATCATATTATTGAAATAACAAAAGAAAGCCAATTGGTTTTACAAAATGTGTCAACTTATTTTAGCAAGGGTACTCGCATTGACACAGATTAATATTACCAAGGGAATTACAAAATCCCCTTCCACCATTAAATTTTTTTGCGCAATTTGTATTACAACAACTCTCAGGACAATTTTCACTGCACAAACCAGTCCCACCGTTGCAAGTTTTAGGTGGTGAACAATCGTAGGTGCACGTGCACATCAAATTCCCAACCTCACCGTCACATTTGCTTATGCACGATGGTCCGTGTTTGGTCTTACATCTTTGGTCGCAGCCTTTGCAAATGCCTAGACTCTCGTCACATGTTTGTGCTCTTATCTGATCAACAACTAGAGCATTGTATTGTATATCTTATTAAACTTAATATAGAATAAGAGAATATTTTCACTTATATAGACTATAAAGTACGAGTAAATTATCAAGAAAATAGCAATGAGAAGGCTTACAAAAATTAAACGATCATTAATTGTTATCTGTTGTTACATTTGTTTTTTATTGTCTTATTTTTGTTCTCATTATAAGAACTAATCATTTTTTCTTATATTAAATATCACAATAATGTTTTTTTTTTCTTTTCATCGAATTAAAAGCCATGTGGCATATGTTATATTCATCTACGGTGTACTAGAAATGTCAAGCACATGTAAGTTTTAGAACATTTGAAATGGTAAGAAAAATAAATGAAATGGATAAAAGAAACATAGCAATTGAAAGGTATATAAAATATATAATACCTGAGGCAAATATGATAAGTAAGCTAACAAGGAATACCAGTGAAGTTATCCTCTCCATTCTTTCACGTTTTCTAGTTTTCTTCTAAACTTCTCTTTAAAACAAATTGTTTGTGTTTAGTTCATCTATTTAAATTCTGAAGACCTTGATCAAATATATATATATATATATATATATATATATATATATATGAAGATGAGGAGGTCATTAGTTTCTGGTACATGAATACTTTTATCAGGATATTTTCATATACATAACTTTTTTGGCTATAATTGTTATGGCCAATAAAGTTACAAAATCTTATGTTCTATAAAAGAGATGTAATGTATAAGAATTAGATGATATTCTTTCTAAACTAAAAAAACAGCTTAATATCACTCCATGAGATCCATATTATTTCAAAATAATTAGAAAACAAAAAATCCCATTCTACCATTTTTGCAAGATTTTTATGCAAGATCAAAATATTATTTTCCATTTTTTTATTCGATTTTAAACAGACGAATAAAAACTGTTATTATGGAAGTAAATATAAGAAAACTAAATGTGTTTCAGATTTTACAAGAAATGTCATTGCCAGAATATCATTTCAAATAGGGGGAATTGGGAAATAAATAATGTTTTTCATCCAATTTGACCATTTATACATTTTTTAAAAAAGTTTGGTAAAATAACCTTTTGTAATAACAGAACCTCCATTATACCCTAAATTCCAAAAAATTAACATATTTCAAAATTTCTATCCCAAAAAGAGGTTTTCCTTTTTTTATTAATACAAATCATTTATCCTTCATATTATAAAGCAGCATTCATCTGATCAATAAGAATCTGCCACATAGATATTATATAAAATTAAATTTTTAAAAAATCTTTTTTTTGTTCTCTGTAACTTCTCCTAAATTCTCTCACAACATCATGTCGAAATGGAAAGAAACGGTCATGGAAAATTGATTTAAAAAAATAAATCATTTGGTTTCGTAATTTTAAGGATTAATCGATTAAAAAAGTAAAGAAAAAATCTAAAATTTCATTAAATTTTTAAAAACAAAAACCAGATACGAACTGAAAATAAGAAATAAAATTTTCTTTTTCTTCTTCTCTCTAACTCCTTTTTCAGATTCTTCTAACTAATTTCAAAAATATACAATCCCTAAATTTTCTCCCACTACATCATGTTGAAGTAAAAAAAAATTCTAATTCAATTCAGTTTTCTATTTATTTATTTTTTCTCATGTATTCTTCTTCATTGTTATTACAAATTTTTTCTCTCTTTTTTTAATCTCTATTTTATCACACTTTCTTAGATACATGTATATGACAAACCTTTATTTATTCATATTCAGTTTTTCTTTACCTCATACTAATTTTTGTAACTCATTCATGTTTTTCAACGATTTTTTTTAAGGAAAGATTAGAGTTTTAAGATCTTGGAATTGGAAAACCCATCCCAAAGATAAACATGGATCAATTTTTTTCATGCAATGAAAAAGTACTAAACTAAGCAAATATTTTTTATTTAATTTTATTCTTATTAAGTTAATTTTCAACATCTAATGCTAAATTCATAGTAACAGTTATTCGTTTGATTTTGTTTAATTAATTTGTATTTGAATTTTCTATTAATCAAAAAAGAAAACCATGTGTCATATGATTGGCCAAGTGACTTATAATTTATAAGATAAAGGAAATTAATATATTTTTAGACATACATTTTTTTGTTTATTACTTTTTGGTTTTTTTTTTCTATATTCTTTTAAAAAATCTATTCTTAAAATCTCTAAATTCTCTCACAATAGACCAAGATTTCAAGATCTTTATAATAAAATTTTAAACCAAAATGTATGTAATTTTAATTTTTTTTATATTCACCAATAATAACCATCGGATTAACATTTTTAATATAGTAGATATATCTTTATCAAAAGAAATATAGTAAAAATAAAATGCATTTGTAATATTATTTTAATTTAAACAAAAATTTTTTTAGTAAATTTTAAAATACACTATACCCGTGCGTAGCACGGAAGATATACTAGTATCTTATAAAGCACAAGTCACTTGGCCAATAAAATAGTGACATGTCATAAAATAAAATTAATTTAAAAATATTTTAACAAATTATTTGACCAGTTATAGGTTCAGCAAAAAAATTAAATTTAAAATTAATAATTATTTTAGGGATTTTGTTTAACTGTCTCCCCCACTATTCCACCACAAATCCACTATTCCACTATCACGGAAAAAAAACTCTACCTACACATTAATTATTTCAGTTTTGACTCACTTTTTATCTGGGCCAGAAACCCTGGTAATCTCTTTACATTCAAATAATTATTGCAGTTCTTCCTCTCCATCATTTTTTCTATTTTTCATATTCATCATTCATCTTTTCTATTTTTCATATACATCATTTGTTTAGTTTCTCACATTCATTATGTACACTCTTCATATGAACTCATATTTAATTTGTTATATTGTAACTCATTTGAAGATAAAAAAAATAACACTTGAAGTCAGAGATTGAGACTATCGTCATCATTTCAATTTTATCAATTCTATGAAACACAACTGCCTCCAATCTTTAAATAAATCTTATCTGAAAACTGAAGTCTAGATAAATCTTATCCAATCGTTATATTTTCTCTTTTTTCCTTTCATCACCTCAGCAACCACATATGTATTCAGAAAATCATAATATTATTAATTAATATTATGATCTATTAATTTTGACTAATCAAATACACAAATAAAAAGACAAAAAAACAAATTAAAATAAACCACTGGAACAGAAAAGATAAAATTAAAAAATAACACATAATCATAAATGAATCCTCATTTATTAAACACAAAATAAGAAAACCAACAAATAAATATATTTTTTAAAAACTAGTAAAAAAGAGAAATATAAAAGATAAACTAAAAAGATAATATTCTATATATATAGATGAATCCTAGACATCCACTTAAGCACTTAGAAATAATCATAATAAAAATTATAACTAGTTTATCAAAAATATATTAAAAGAGAAATAATAAACTAAAAAAAAAGAACCACAAATCTAAAATATTTAAAAAAACATAGGAAAACAAATAAATAAATAAATAAACTTAAAAAGATAATACTTATTATATATATAGATGAATCATGGACATCCACTTAAGCACATAAAAATAATCATGATATAAAGAGAAATTCTCTCAAATAGCATCAAATGATGTTTTTATTCCACAATTAGCACACATTTTTATTTAGGACAAAAATAGCATTTTATAAAGTTCATAATTTAATTTTTTTGTTTGGGTTAACTATATTAGTATTTAGGGTTTAGTTTTAGGGGGTAGGGGTAAGATTTAGGATTTAGGGAAAACTCTAAACCCTAAATTCTAAACCATAAAAATAACAATCCTCTAATAAAAATGCTATTTGTGTCCTAAATGAAAATGAGTGCTAAATATGTCACAAAACTATATTTTGTGCTATTTTTGAGAATTGCCATAGCTAATTTATTAAAAAATTATTAAAAGAGAAAAAAATAAACTAAAACAAATCTAAGAAAAATGAAAGATAAACTAAAAAATAAAGCAAAGAACGATAAAAGAGAAACTAATAAATAAATAAATTAAAAAAATACATAAGAACAACAAAATATAAAAATATAAAGATAAACTTAAAAACGCTTAATCATATATAAATATAAATCCTCATTATAAACACCAAAAACAAGAAAGCTAACAAATAAACAAATTAGAGAAATTTCCTCAAATAGCACCAAATGATGTTTTTGTTCCATAATTAGCACATATTTTTATTTAGGACAAAAATAGCATTTTATAAAGTTCATAATTTGATATTTTTTGTTTGGGTTGATTATATTAGTATTTAGGGTATAGATTTTAGGGGTAGGTGGTAAGATTTAGGGTTTAGGGCTTAGAGTTTAGGGTTTTCTAAACCCTAAACCCTAAATCCTAAACCCTAAAAATATGACTTTAAAAATATCCTTTAATAAAAATGCTATTTTTGTCCAAAATAAAAATATGTGCTAAATATGTCACAAAAATTATAATTTGTGCTATTTTTGAGAATTGCCCAACAAATTAAGAGAAACCATGAGAACACCAAAAAAAAATGAACTAAAAATAACACTTACTAAATATATCAATCATAACCATCTATCTAACTACCTAAGCACTCAAAAATAATCATAAATACAAAATAAGAAAATTAACAAATAAATAAATTTAAAAAAAACATGAGAAGGACAAAATAAATAAATAAATGAAGAAAACAATAACACTTAATCATATCTGAACTTTTACTAGCCACCTAACCACTCAAAATAATCATAATATTATATATATTGTGATTTACAACAATAACCTATTTTATTTTTGAAATAGCCAAAATAACTCATCAAAAATTTTAAAGGTTTAAATGCAATAAATTTTCAAAAATATCCTTAATAACAAATTTGACAGACTCTGCGAGCATTTCACAAGATCCTGCGAACATTTAGTAGATTTTTCGAATATTTGGTAAATTATGCGAGCATTTAGCATACCCATTTAAAGTTATCATGTCTTATGTTAACCAAATTATTTCCTTAATGTTCGTTAATACCATACTGATATTTTAATGTACATCTAAGTATATACGATACAACTTAGGACTTTTATGCTAAGAAAATCAACTTAATGGGTTTGTTGAACCATATACATATATACCAGTAAATAATTTAACAGCTAAACGAAAATACAGTTAGTATTTTGATTTCTTGAATTTGGTAAGACCAATTCTCCATGAAAATAAAAAATGATATAAATTGGTATTTGGTGTTTTCTAGGTGTCCATTCATATTCTACTCTGACATTAATCTGTGTGTATAAAGGTCTTCTGTTTGGAAATTGATGTGTCAGTATTCATTTGACCTGACTGGATTCGAACTACATGTACATATAAAACCAATTACCTAAATATATTGTCATAAATACACAAATACCCACAATGTATGTCTTAAATTCTGATCATCGACTTAAAAATTCTACTAAAGCAATATGAACCCAAATATTCAAACAATGTACTGCGATAATAGTGTCAGTAGTGATTAATAGAATTATAATTATTACTACGTACTACTGAAAGAATGATATATGATACAAATAAATACTAATGAGATGTTAGTATAATTTATAATTAGGTGACTAATATATGTGTTCAACAAACTGAGATCTGGAGTCTACTTCTAAAGGCTACAACTTTTCAAAGTCGTCCAAAAATCAAGTCTACAAAATATCAGTGCTGAAGTCAAAGTCTCCTACACCCAATAAAGCAAAAAACTTAAATTCCAAGTTAGATTTTACTTTTCTACCTTGTTCGGTTGTACACTTTTTTTCTTCTCGGTTTTACAAAGTTTTATTTTTTTTTTAATTATCATTAGGTATCCGATCATCGAATTACTGACTAATCACTATAATCCTAGAGGTAAAAATACTTCTTCATCAAAAGTTTCCCCCAAGCGAAAGTCCAAACAACCAAATGTATATGCAAGTTTTCGCCCTAGCCCAAATCCAACTACTTCACCACTATGCATGGGTTTGCAAAATTACGTTAGTGTTTCATGTTTTTATCATGTAAACACACAATATTGTAAAATGGGTATTATGATTAAGAGCAGACCTGCACATTCAGATTTCGGATCTGATTCTGTTTGGATTTTTTCGGATTTAGATAATTCGGGTAGGAGAGTTCATTATCCATTCAGATTTTATGACTATTCGGTTCGGATCGATTCCGGATCGTTTTTTAAGAAAAAAAAACTAAAAATTTGTTCAATTTTAATAAAAATAGTTTAATTTTGATAAAAATTGGTTACATTTTACAAAAATTGTATAACTTTAATACATACTCCGGAGATTTAGGTTATTTTGTATATTTTTTGTTATTTGGTATTTTTTGGGGTATAAAATTATGACTAAATATAACTAATATTTTGGATATCTAATTTTATTTCGGATTTTTTGGATATACTATTCGGTTTTTGGTTCGGATCGGGTTCAGTTCGTTGGGTAGGAGAATTTATTATCTGTTCGAATATTAAAACTATTCAGTTCAGTTTCAGATTCAGATTTTTTCGGATCAGTTTTCAGATTTTCAGTTTTATTCTCAGGTCTAGTTAATAGATAATTCGTTTTAATTTTATCTAATATTAAATAAAATCATGCGTGACAAAAGGTTTTCATGTTGCCGATTTTATTTTAATAATAATAAAATAAGAAAACAATTACCAAAAGAATGTAAAGAAAAAAAGAACAAAAATTTGCTTTTTGCATTAGTCAATAATGGTAGCTGAACTGTTGTCTAGACTCTAGACATTCCTTGTAATAGTCGTATATATATCTTATTGCTCTTCTTTCTATTGTAACCACACACTTTGTTTATTAAAACATTCGTCAATATAACTATTTTCGATCTAAATCCTCACAATGAGCAACAAAAACAGAGTAACTTCTAACAATCTTCTTTATTCAGAAGAGAGAGTCCCTCTTCGATCTGATTCAGACCAATCCTGTCTGAATTCAAGCCCAGAGTTCGATTTTTGCCTCCGTCAAAACTCAAAACAACGGTTTTCTCACGCCGACGAGCTTTTCTCAGACTGGAAAAGCCTGTCTCACACAACCACCACCACCACCACCACTTCCAAGAAGATCGAGATTACTTCTCCAAGAAGCAATCTCCAAACCCTAGCTGCGAATTCCGACACAAGAGATTCTGACTCAGATGATCCAAGTTTTGGATGTGGGTTTTGGCTTGTGAGAAGCAAATCTGTTGGGTACTCAATGAGAAACAAGAAAACAAGTTCTTCTTCCGAGTATCAAAGGAGCAATAGTGATCCACATAAAAAGAAGAAGAAGAAGAGTTTACAGAAGATGAATTCTACAGAGATCAGAGCTTCAAGATCCATGAATAGTTCGGCGTTGAATGTTCCATTAGCTGATTTATTTTGCTTAGGGCCTGTTTTTTCCGGCGGCCGTGATCGGAGAAAATGAAGTATGTTTTTATAAACCAGGATTAATTTCTGGAACATGTGAAGAGTTAGTTATATGATTAGTTTAAGCTATAAATTTGTAGCAAGACGAAATAATCATAAATAGCTAAGAATCTAATTTGAGTTTTTTTTTTTTGTTCATGTTATTGATTTGTTTGTACATTAGTTTTTGAGAGTAATTAAGATAGAGATTGATGTAAAATGGATATATAAGCTGGGTGTAATGAAGATAATCTATTTTGTTATGAAGAAGACAATTTAGAAATTTAACTTTTCACATTTCATTGGAGGAAATATATTGTTTTGTGAAACGGTTAAATTTATACCGGCAAAAACCATTTTACCGACAGTTGATCAAATAGTAGAAATACTAGTCAAACTGTACACATTGATTGATTAAACGTGTGAATTTAAAACCTTTGAATAAAAAGTTTGACCAAAGTTGTCTGATAGATGATTAAAGAATAAAGTTGACTATTCACTTGTGTAGCCGACCCGTATAGGAGTTCCAATTTTTTTTTTTTTTTATTCATCTAAATATTATTGATTGATAGAAAGATATAAACACCGGTGTTTAACCGATGAGTAACCAAACAAAGCAAACTCTCTAATACAAGATAGATCTAATAGAAAAAGAGCCTAGACAATGAGCGTACAAAAGAAATTGTTCTCGTCTGTTGTTATGACACGAGGAGAGACATGTAGAGCTTAAAATAATACTACAACAAGATTTGTTGAAACACAAGCAACCAAACCCGACAACTCAAATCTTCTTTTCTTCTTCAGAACCAAATTGTGGATCTATCAAGGAGATACAACTGTAATTCTGCAGCTAGACAAACGAATCCAGAGAAAAACCTTGCCAAGAACAGAAAGCTAGCGGGGATACCACAAAAGAGGCGGTGAAGCTTGGATTCTCGAAAGGCTGAAAGAAGGAGGTTGCAGATCTGCAAACCCGGAGAAAGAGGCACATAAAACTCCATTAACCCAAACCAACCGTCGATCTGCTAACACCAACCTCGGCAAAGCCTTGGATCTGCGAGAACACCAATTCCAACCTCAAAACTAAACAACCTCTAAAAGCCAAAGCAGAAAAAAACTGAACCAAAAAGAGGCCAAGGAACACCTCAGACTGTGAGAAGAAATAAGGAAAATGCAGATCTAGAACTTTCACTAGATCTATAGATCTAAAATTCTAGAAACGTTTCCAAAATCCAGCCAAAACGATAAAAAAAGAAAACAAACAACAAAAGAGGAAGACAGAGACATAGCTCCGACGCTTAGGGAGCCGCCGGAGCTAAGAAGGCGAAACAGCGACGAAAGATTTTCTAGAAAGAAGGCAGAGCTTTTTCTTCTAGAGAGAGAGGACAACGACCAAACTTTTTATTTTATAATTGGTTATATGCTACATTGTTAATATCTATATTCTAAAAATCGGCCGCGATAGTCTTTTACTGTGATTTTTTTTCTAATCGAATCTATTAATCGTTGGTCTGATTTTTTGCCGATTAATGTCCGCATAAACCGATTCATCCCTGTCTAGCCGATTTTTTTTCCCAATTTTCAAAAAAAAAAAAAATTATCATTACAGATTTTAATACAAATCCAACTACAAAAAACACATTTATCTTTATTTGTTCTATGCCCAATCCCTGATTTTGAACCGTAACTGAGACGAAAATACAAAACAAGATAAAGTACAGATGAAATCTATAGCAAATCAACTATATTATCAATTTTTATATTTGTAATATACGTGTGTAACATTAGTTTTTTTTTAAACACTAAAAGTGATAAAAAAACTAATCTCCGATTAAACCCCATATAATTCTCAACTTTTTTTGGTCCAGCTCAAGCGCCTACCGATATTTTGAACATGGATTAATATTGTTTTATGTAATATAAAAAGACGTTTGTGTTAAGAAAATTACAGCATTTTCTATTTTCTATACATTATATGAGTAGAAAAAGAGAGAGTTAAAGACAAATAATAGATATCATGTCAAAGAGTTAACTAATGTTTCTTATTCAAGCTCACTAGAGATACCAAATTTCAATTTTATTTCTTTGTCCTGTAGAGTTAACTAATGTTTTACACAAAAAAAATTTGTATGCTTTGAGCCTTTGATTATGATCAATGAAATATTTGAAGATATTAAAAAACAAAGACAAATAGTGACGCGTAACTTTTAGACAGTTTTAAGAAGGGTTAATTTTGTCAATAACATAAAAATACAAATTAAAATTAAAATTAAAATATAGCTAACTAATATTTCAATCCAGTTAACATTGATTTGGTTACTACAAACCGCTTAAAACCAAAGTCTATGTACTCTGAGGTTTTGATGTTTCAATTTGGGTGGAAATAGGTTTGAAATTTTATTTTTGTGGGAAAATAGTATTGAAGCATCCATAAAAGCCCAACTAAAACCAATTTTATGACCCAATAGAAATGTGTAAACCCATGTAAATTAGGATTTTCTAACAAGTTTAGATTGTCACCAAGAACAAATAGATTTGGATAGACTTATAAGAGATTAGGAGAAAGAGAGTTGCTTTATGGCAACCTTCAAAGTTAGAATTCAATGTTTCATATATATATGAAACTATTGTGATAAAACCCTAAACATATGGGCTAACATTAGGCTTCTCAATATTGGTTTGGGCTTGGTTTTGAGTCTCTCTAATAATGAAGAGATTTAAGAACTAACAAGCTTCAAGCTTTATCAATATTAGATAGATTATTTAGAAAATGAAATAGCTCATGAAGAGCTTTAATGTGCAAATGAACTAAAAAGAAAGCTTAATGTGAAACCACCAAGATCAAATTGATTTTTGAATTGATATCATAAAATGGGAAGTTGGAGAGTTGCTCCAAATGGCAACTCTCTAGATTGACTTCATTGTTCTTACAAAATGCATATTTATACTAATGATCTAAGCTTGTTAGAAAACCCTAATCTACATGGGTTTACACATTTCTATTGGGTCATAAGATTGGTTTTGGTTGGGCTTTTATAGATGCTTCAATACTCCCCCGCAAACTTAGCGTGGATGGAACATATACGCGAAGTTTGAAACCGCAAACTTGTTGACTTGATAGGTGCTTGAATCTTGCAATGATCACTTGAAGATGTAGACAGATCCCTATTCTCCTTAGAGATAGTAAAGTGAACTTCAGAACCAAATGAAAACTCTTGGTCTATACTTGGAGATCTAACATTGCTCACTCAGAGGTATTCTTTTGATACTTGGAGAGCTTAGAAGTAGTCCCTCAAAGGTATTTTTGACCATTCTTTCTCACAAAATTCTTGGTTTTTCTGTACCCATCACTTAATCAAACAAGGAATTGCGCACAATCAGCTGAAACCCGTCCAACTCTCAAGATTCCTATCCATTATTAGAGAGACTCAAAACCAAGCCCAAACCAATATTGAGAAGCCTAATGTTAGCCCATATGTTCAATGTTTACACAAGAGACATATTTATATGAAACTATTGTGATAAAACCATAAACATGTGGGCTAACATTAGGCTTCTCAATATTGGCTTGGGCTTGGTTTTGAGTCTCTCTAATACTCCCCCGCAAACTTGGTGTGGGGTGAAAGCAACACGACAAGTTTGAACCTCAAATGAAGATGGATTTGGCATGAGCATGCATCGTCGAAGCAAGATCATTGTGATGTAGGTGGATGGCTCTATTCACGACGGAGAACAAAACTTGTGTGAGATCTAATCAGGCCTATACTTGGAGAGTATCACATGGCTCCCTCAGAGGTAATCTTGTACTTGGAGAGCTTAGTCGACCTCACTCAGAGGTATTTCTGACCTCTTTGTCTCACTAAGAGTCCGGGTTTCCTTCCCCGTTTAACTTTCCTAATGTGTCTCATGATGAAAAGAATTATCTTCCCACAACTACTCAAACCATACTAACTATCTGCTTCTCATCCATTAGCCACCAAAAATCTGCATTTTAATAGTCTGTTTTTCTCTTTGACATTTCAGCGAACACCTTGTGTGTGCTCAGCAAAACCAGATAATAGCAGCCACAGACCCATCCTTAACAAACCCAAGACAATCCAATTGCATTCTAGCTTCATGAGTTCAATACTATAATCTAAACCAGCCAGCAAAAGCACCAAAAAAAAACCACCATAATAAACGACAACCAACAAGATTCCAAGCCTATGACTCTAAACCATCGATGTCTTTCTCAAGCTATCACAAGGTTCTGTCTTACCGACGAAAGTAAAAACATTACCGATGCATCAGATGGAGATTAATCGGGCAGTCTCTTCCATCTCCTTCATCTGCTTCTTCTCCGGTGGAGGTCTTCATCAATGGCGACGAGGTTAAACAATTCAGTTCAGAATGCCTTGTCACTTTGGTAAATCGGTTTATGATGACAAGCAAAGAAGACGAGTCCAATAAGAATCAGAGATGAAGGTGGTAAATCACGCCATTGTTAAAATCGCAGCAAGCGTATGGTCCCTTCTTCAGCATCTATTGATTTTGAAAGATTTTCTCTTTGAGACACCGCCTAACCTTCCTCTCAAACTCTGACTCTGGTTCTCTATTTTTGTTTTTCTTTAAACTCCAAAAAATCGCCTCTTTCTTCATATAAGCTAAGGCTGGTGAGATTAAACCCCATAAATGACATAGATCGAAGCTCTGATACCATGTAGAGATTTCTAAACTAAGAAGCTTCAAGCTTTATTAAGATATATAGAAGTATAGAAAATGAGATTGATATGAATTAATAGCTTATTAAAGCTTTATTTAGATGCATGAAACTAAAGGAAAGGGAAGAGATTTTATATTGTCACCAAGAACAAATAGATTTGGATAGATTCATAAGAGAGTTGCTTTGTGCCAACCCTCAAAGTTAGGATTCAATGTTTACAGACTATTTGTATATGAAACTATTGTGATAAAACTCTAAACATATGAGCTAACATTAGGCTTCTCAATATTAGTTTGGGCTTTGTTTTGAGTCTCTGTAATAAATAGATCGAGGCTTTAAGTTTAGAACTTATGTTCTTCTTAACAAAATATATTATCTTTACTACACCTAGTTGTAAATGAACTAAACATCTAAATTACTACTTAGCTAATTATCTTTTTCACACAAGTATATATTTTAATCAGTCTCTTTTAAATAATTTTAATGAATCTATTCTATGACAGCAACTCGGCCATATACATCGCAACAAACCCGGTCTTTCATGAATGAACAAAGCATATTGAAATCGATTGTCATTTTGTTCGCGATGAGATCAAGTCATGTAACATTGTCACTCACCATGTTGCTTCTCGTTCTCAACTCGTTGATATATTCACAAAGCGGTTAGGCTGTCAAGCTTTTCTTGATTTTTGCAGCAAACTAGGCATTCGAAATCTGCACACACTAGTTTGAGGGAGAGTTTAAGCGTATCATATCAGAGTCAATTAAATCTCATGAGTTTAGGGACTACGTTTTCAAGTTTCTTTAGAATCTGCATAGTATATTCTTCTTAATCTTTTGTATTTATTACAGCTGGAGATATGTTATCTCTTCTATATGTATGTAATCGACATCCTTGATGAAACATACAGAAATGCTGTGTTTTTTACACAGTCGCAGTGACACAAATAAAATGACAGAAACTCATTAAATTGAAGTTAAAAGGCTGTTCAGGTTAGATTGCAACTCCAGCTACAGTTGCTATCTCATAAAAGAGCTTGGAGTGATGTCGCTGTTATTTGCAGCGTCTCCGAAATTAACCAATTTGACTCGCAGCGACTGCATGTGATGAAAATAAAGGAGAGATTAAGTTTTTTTTATCATCGGCGGTTGCTGTTGCTGCGACCTTGCGCCGAACAGGGCTAAACTCTTCATTATTTCAGATTCTTTCTCTGCTTTCTTAAAGTACTAAACGGTCTACTCAAAGTCTTAGAACTTATGGAAAAAAAGGATAAGATTTTTCAGAAGCTTGAAGCTGAAATCGATCGTGTCGAAAAAGCATTAAGAGTAACTGAAGAGCATGCGGAGTTATATATCTGTTCATCTTAATACGTACAACAATTATATATCATTGGTTTACAAAATGCTAATTAGATTTTTTTATTAATTTTAGGGTTTAAGGAAACACTAAACAGTATGATCAAAGTGTCAAAAAATCCTACTACGGAATATATTAGATTTTTCAAGAGCTTATAGCTGAAATTGATCGAGTAAAAAAAGCATCAAGAACAACTATGTTGCATGGAATCGCACAAGGAGCTACGTTTCTCGCACCGGAATTGGAAACGGAATTGCTCGGTATGGCGTTTCCAAAAAAGTGGTGTTTGGAAGCAGCGAGAAAGCAAACGATTTCGAGTTGTAACTGTAATCAGGGTTGATCGGAAGTGTCGCTAAAAGAAAAGAAAAAATTTAATGTGTTACATTTTTTTTATAACACGTTTAAACTTTATTAATTCATCCAAGAAGCAACATAGTCAAAATACATAGAATTTGTAATACATTGAGGTACATAGTTATGAGTTTTAATAAGAACATCCTCATCAAAGTTATATTTGGCAAGAATATCCTCTGGGATATTTGTCTTCCGCGAACTCCAATGAAACTCCACATCTTCAAAGAATGGGATCCAACTTTGGATTTCTTTTATCCAATTGAACATAGCAAAATTTTCCCTGTTACCGGAAAGGATTTCAAAAATAGAAAGCGTTTAGTACCGAGATTTCGGTTCGACTTTTATCTGCTTATTTAACAATGTAAACCAATTTCGAAATACGAACCGGTCATAAACCGGTTTTAAACCTATATAATGAGTTCAATTCCTAAATTGTTCGCAGCAAGTATAAGAAGTTGATCAACTGCGATTTCGTCTTCTTAATTCCGCCAATGGAAAAGCTGTTACAGACGCCGCAACCGAATCCAAATCGGTCACTTCCCAATGATTTGCTCTTAAGCATCTTCGCACGCCTCTCAAGATTATACTATCCGACTCTCTCACTCGTCTCCAAGAGGTTTCGATCTCTCTTAGCTTCACCGGAGCTTTACAAGGCCCTGTCACTCTTGAACCACACTGAGAATTGTCTCTATGTGTGCTTATGGTTCTCTTCTCATCATCGTTGGTTCACCCTAAGCAGAAAACCTAATCAAACCCTAACCAATGACACAAGTAAAATGAAGAAGTCAATGGTTATGTTTTGGCTAGAGTCCCAATTCCTCACTCTCCTTCTATGGAATTTTCGAGTCTCGTGGTGGTTGGTTCTAATATCTACAACATTGGTGGATCCATATCGCCCTCTTCTAGTGTCTCGATTCTTGATTGTCAGTCTCACACATGGCGCGTGGCTCCAAGCTTGCGGGTGAAGCTAATATCAGGTCCTGCTAGCATCGTTGATAAAAAGATATATGTAATGGGAAGCTGCGAAGATGGCGATTCTGGTTACTTGAAGAACACGATTAAGGTGTGTTTTGGATCCTGTGCCCATTCCTTGGCCCGAGAAAATATACAACTATTACTCCAAAACTGCATGTATTGACGGAAAGTTGCACCTCATGACTGGCGGAGAAGTGATTGCTTACAATGCCAACGAAGGTAGATGGGACCTTGTTGCACCAATGATGAGTAATGCTATGTTTTCTTCAGATGCTTATTGCATGATAGAGAACGTTTTGTAGGATGCATTTTTAGAAGGAATGTTCATAATCTTGAGATGGTATGACACGACAAAATGTGGAGATATTTGAAGGGTTTGGTAGAGTTACCTAAGATCCCTTATAATGCTTGTGTTAGATTGGCTAATTATGGTGGAAAGATAGCGGTTTTGTGGGACGAGAAGAGTGGCTGCAATATGAAGATTTGGTGTGCGGTAATCGCGCTTGAAAGGTTCAACAGATGGGGAATTTGGGGAAATGTTGAGTGATTTGATCATGTTCTTACAGTCCCTATATTTTATGCTTTCAAGAAGATTCTCTCTGTTACTGTTTGATGAAACTATGCTGAATCACTTTTGTCTATTCTTTTTTTCACTTCTAATCATTTGATGTCACTTTTTATATTGTTAAGCTGGAAAAAAGTCTGACATTACAAATTTGGAAATACAAAGATCATAGTAAGAAATATATATTCTGTTCACTTTTCATACACTTTTTAAAATAGTTCAAACAATTTCCAACTATAACAAGATTGTCCCATACTTAAAGAAAGTTTGAATGAACATTAGCATACAAATCGAGCATTTTGGTTGTTCATAAATGTAATTATCAATAAATCAATACTCAGAATCGCATCTCAAGAGTTTTGAGTCAGCCTTTTACCTCTCTGTATATCCACTATGTTCTTATATGCTAGCAGCCAAGGAGAAGATCATTACTAAGAACTAATAATGGTTTTTGCATTCTTTTTTGCTCGACGACGTTTCATCCTACAAAACATAGAATTGAAAAGAAGAAATTAGATGCAAAGAAAGTCATGCTTTAGTTGCACGTTTTGTATATATAAAAGTTGTGATTTGAGATCAATGGAGCAATTTTAACAGCTTCATGAAACTCTTAGTAAATTTATTGAGCTTAAAAGCTTTAAGAGAGAGATCAAATGATTCACCTTATGGAAGAGATGTACTTTTCTAGCTCAGGGTTTTGCTCAGAGCTAAAGGAAACCCATTTTTCCTGAGGACATACTTCACCATTTTGCTCAGAGATTCCTAAATCTGCATATAAACAAAGGAAAGAGATTAACACTACTTCACTCACATGAGGACAGACGAAGAGTTGGTAAATTCTTTCGTACCTTGAAGCAAAATGCTTTGTTCATCATTGTAAGACTTCAATTTCCAGAAGATACGGCCATTGTCATCCACTTCGACCGGTTTGATTCTAAGAGCATCATCACTTCCTTGATTCTCTGCAAACAGGACAAAATACTTAAGTCTCTCTAAGGATATGATCAAGAAACTATAAAAGAATGAAAAGAGTTTAAATTTGTACTTTTAGCCTCTATTGCGATCTGCATTTCCGAATGAACTTGTTCAATTTCAGCATTCATTGGCGATACGATTGCATCATGTTCTGTGATCGTCAAAGGAATCCCGTTTTTCTCTTTTACAGCTTTGGCCACCTCTTCTTGCAGTTTCTGCTTCAGTTGTTTGTCCTGAAACAGAAAGGTTTTAGAATGAATTAAATGTTGTCTAATTTATATTGTAAAGAATTGACTGTTACCTTTTCTTTTGCTGCATTGATCTTTTCTTTGGCTTCCTTTTTCTTTTTAATAAATTCATTATGTTGGCTATCAATGCAGTTTCTCACCAACCTGGAAATTTTATCAAAATATGTAAGTAAATCCTCAAGCACATTAAATCAAAAGAGAATAGTTCATTTAATAGATGAATATACTTACGATGTGCCAAGCGTTTCATCGCATAAGAAGTTCAAAAGCCTAAGCCTTTTGGATGAGTCCAACTTCTCATACTCAGAAATGCCTTTTTCAAAGATTTCAAGAGGGAAATCCTTTAGCTTAACTTCGGACACCGAAAGACATTTTCCAACGGCAGTGAACCAACTATCATCAGTTGCACTAAGGAAAACAGATCTACAATATTTTAAAAAATGGAAATGAATTAGACCTCAGAAACGGAAGCTAATTGAAAACATATAGAACACAATTCTTACCTTTCTCATCTATCCTCAAATATCACAATAAGTAGTTGGATTATCATCTGGGTGAGTGTGGAATACTGTTGTCTCCCGGAAAACATTTCGCTTATAACAGACTCAGCTTCTCCTTTCCTCAAATCAAGTGCCTATCAGAAATGTCAAACGAAGCTCGTAAGGAGCCATTAGGAAACAATTTTCAAGTATTTGAAACTTCCATGTTATATCAAACTGTGGATAATTAAGGGATAGAGTATACCTTGCCAAAAGCTGAGCAAAACTCTAAAAACTGAAATACATTTCCAACATCTTCAGGGGCCAAGTCGATGCCAGCAACAGTAATTGTGCTGTTGCCCTGAGGTAGTTTAACCTCAACCTGATCCTCCCTTTTCCTTTTAAGAGAAGATATGTTGATATCTTCAGCAACAGTCTCTGCATCATAAACATTCATGTGTTAAGTCTCTTTTCAACAGTCTCTGCATTCTCAGGATTCAGAAACATTTAAGCCCAAGTCATCTTACTCTTACCTATTCCTTGTGCGGATACATTCTCATTGCTGCAGCCGCTGTCTATATCCATGAGCTCTCCACGTTCAATAGCATTTTCCTGGTCAAGAATTGGTGGTGAAGCTACAGCAGCACCTTCTTCCTGCCAAGATACCATATAATCACAAATTAAGACTCAAAGCTAACATATATATATATATATATAATACAAGAAGACAAACACTTACCGGTTTAACCTTCTTCTTGTAAAAGTATTTATCAGAACCCTCAGTTTTAAGAAATTCTGCGGCCGAAGAGCATCCATGCTCTTTAGCTATATGCACCAAATTCCCAGTAGGCTTTTTGCCTCGATTCAGCCTGAAACGGTAAAAGATAGTTTAAAGATTCACATCAAAATTTGCAGATTCAATGTAGTCACTTGATGTGTTTCTTCATATGTACGGTATGACCTAATAACCCATATATATATGGTCTAATTTATCATATTAACATTTAAAATGATAATTTTTTTTAAACCCTTACGTATATAAAGAACACCAAAAATTTGGAAATTCAATGTAGTTGACTTACATGCAACGGCTGCAGTTGCAATCTCCTCTGCATCTGGGACAAACCCAATCCGTCTTCAATGCGACCTCTTCTGGGACCTCCCCAGTCCTATAATTCAAACCAGAATCATAATAATTAAAATAGCACAATCATCAGCAAAGCTAATATCACATTTCTCTGTACGTAAAACATATCTCTAAATATTAGTAAATCAGTCATACCTGTTCTTTATGCACTGGGCACAGAACTTAAGGGGACAAGTCTTATGTTTCTTTTGGGCCACGCAAGATCCAACAAGATTTGTTTTTATTTTCCGACACTGTGATAACATTAAAAACCATACAAAAATCAGAGCAACAAGGTTAAGATTTTGTCAAAATTAAAAACTATTAAATAACTCTAATAATAATCATAAACATTAACAATCAAACACAACCATTAATACACAAAATCTGAGCAACAAGGTTAAGATTTTTTTCAAAACTAAAGAGAACCCATTATTCAATTTTCAACGTAATTTCAAAAGTGTTAACTCAAGTCCATAAAATTAAACTCTAATACATCTCTATGTATAAACAACAACAACGATGAATACACACCACACCTTAGTCAAATCATAATTTTGATTAAATTTAAAAAAAAAAAAAAAATACCTGGTGACATGTTTTGGGCTTGGATGAATCATCGATCCTTGCTTCAACAACTTGAGGAACCAGAGGGTTTGGTGGTTGCTCGATCTGATCCTGGTTCAACACAGCCATTTCAGGGACCAATGGGTTTGGTGGTTGCTGGATCTGATCCTGGTTCAACACAGCCATTTCAGGAACCAAAGAGTTTGGTGGTTGCTCGCTCTGATCATGGTTCAACACAGCCATTTCTAGAAAAAGCTCAACGACAAACTGAGGATGAGGATCAATTGATTAGAAAATTATGATTATGAGTGAGAGATTTCTTTTAAAAGGGGGAAGATCACAAAGCTTTTTTATTTGTGTTTCTCAAAATTATGGGCGGGCGAGATTTTGGTTTCCAAGTTTTAAAATTTTCAGTCAAGCCGTTACATTTCAGCTTTAATAACTGTACAAGCTCTTATATAGTATAAAATTATGACTATAAAGCAAAAAAATCTAAAAATTTTGACTAAAAAAATAGTGTAATAAATTATTTTGACTAAAAAAAAGTGTAATAATTTTGACCAAAAAAAAGAGTAATCGAAATAAAGAAAAAAGTTTAATAATTTTGACTAAAAATATAGGAGTGTATTAATTTTTTTTGACTGAAAATAAGAGTGTAATAATTTTGACTAAAAAAAACTAAGAGTAATAATTTTTTCTTTGTTCGAAAAACAAAATAATAATCTTCAAATCACAAAACTACACAGTATAACTTGAAAATTACAATATGTTAATTAATTAAATTAGCAACTATTACTAGATTATTTCCCGCGCAATTCAATAACCATTTTTTATTAATTTTAATAACGGTTAGGTCATATCCCGCGTAATTATAAATAACTTTTGTAATCTAATTAATTTAAATAATGGTTATGACACTTTTTACGTGATAACACTGTTTCTACTCCGCTTGCTCCCCCGAATAAATTCACAAAGAGCCAATTCATGAGGTAAATGATGCATAGCAGTCAGTCTCCATCTAAGCAATCTCCACCTGCGAAACTTGTAAAAGGTACTTTATAGGCTTGCTAACACGGTTTCAGGCCTTAGCCGGTATATATCCTTAGCTTGAGGAGGGTGATGAAAAGAAACTTGTGGTATGTGAAGTTGAGAATAGTGAGGACTTGAATCAACTTGTGGAGGGTGAGAAGCAACTCATGGATGGACGCACTCTTGATACCATAGATGATAAGGGACATGCTGGTTTTTCAAGTAGGTTCAAGCAAAAATGTGAGAGGAAAACAAATTATCTTTGCCAAAAGACTTTCTAAGTTTGCTTCTAGTCAGGCTGCATTGAAAAAGGCTTTCTTTGTTGACCTCAAAGAATTTCAGAAAAAATTACCTAGCACAAATAAAGACCAAATCAATTTATTTTTACCATAAATGGATAATATTTGTACTACTATCACATGAAATACAATACAAATAAATAAATAAAAGCTTATTATAATATATTATGTTCTCACCAAAAAAAATAGATATATAATGTGTATATGATCTTAAATTTTATTTTTCATTAATTAATTTTTAAAATTTACTACGAAAAATAAACTCAAAGAGAGGAGCAATTATGCAACCATAAAGTTGAGTTACAAACATGGATTTTGCAGATGATAATGTGAGCTAACCTTGTTTTAAAGTCTTGCATGAGATCAGCTGCGGTTGAGAAAATTTACATCATTACCTCGCATGCTGCTAAACCGGCAATGACACCACCGCTGTTTACACATGCTAAATAACCAGATAAAAATCAATCCAAACCGAAAGAGCCGATTGGTTTGACTGACTTAACCGGTTATCATAAACCGAAATCAGAATTTTGGCGGCTGATACTTGAACACTTACTTCAGCCTCATATTCCTCTCCCCAAGATACACAGAGAAAGAGTAAGATTTTAGCCCCTTAACTTAAGGTTTCGGTTGCAGGATCTCCATTAAAGAGATTCAGTCAGACACCGATGTACTAATATGGGAAAAATAAAAACCACGTGTTCTTGCACATTTTGCAAGCTGATCTGCACGGACATTCTCCCTGCGTGGAATAAGTCTAATCCTAAAGGAGATAAAACGATTCCCATACATCAAGAAGTCTCGCAGTTCCGACGCAAAATATGGCCAATCCTCTGGATGTGTAGTCATATTAATAAGGTCTGAGCAGTCAGTAGCAAAGAGTATATTTGTCATAGATAAGCCTGTCAAGCTCTGCATTGCCCAAACAAGGGCCTCCAGCTCTGTGTGAAGAGGAGAGAGACACCGCCGAGATCCTTTCAGCCCTACGTGGAGAATCTCCTCACCAGAGAAAACGATCCAGCCTTGTCCACTCCTAGCATCCTGACTTATCCACGAGCTATCTGTAAAACAGATCGGAAGTCCTTGGGGTAGCTGCTCTTCTCCTCCTAAGATGGTCGGAATCTCATCCGGTTCTTCCCTAGTATTAGCATTCCTCCACGCTCCCTCTTCTTGGATGGCAAGATCTAGAGTATCATGAGGGGAAACTCTAATGTTCTCATAGATATGGCTATTTCTTTCCTTCCAGATAAACCACATGACCCATTGAAATATCTTCAGGTCCTTCTCGTTTGCTCTGTACTCTTTCCCATGCCAATAAAGGTAATCCAGGTTACTGAATAGGGATTGGGAGGGAAACGTATCCGGAACATAGGGAATGTTAGATAGCGCCCAAACTTGTCTGGCTGAGGGACATTCGAAGAGAAGGTGATTAATCGTCTCTTCTTCTCCTCCGCATGACACTCCTTTTCTCTACCAATGTGTCGATAAAAAAGGCGTTGACATGTACCCAAACGCCCTGAAAGGTATTGCCACATGAAATGCTTGAGCTTTCGTGTAGTTTTTAATTTCCAAGCTTGCGTCTTGATTGTTGTAACACTGGGACCTTGAAGAGGAAGGTCGCATGCAGGACGAGAAAAGGCTCTCGCGGCTCTATAACCTGATTTGACAGAGTAATTACCTGACTTGGTCAGGTTCCAACGATATCCAACGCTCGAGACTTTACTGCTCGATTTTAACCCTAAAATCAGGGTAATATCTTCCGGTGGAAATAGCTCCCGGAGAACATCCAGCCGCCACTTCTTAGTATCAAAATCTATCAGGGTATTCCCAAAAAAGGAAATTTTGGAATTAGTCTCTTTTTGGAGACGTTTCTTTAGTTTTTGGGCTTCTTGTAGACTTGTAGTTGTGTTTTGTTTCTAGTTCTAGCTACTGTATCTCTAGCAAACTATGAAGCTTGTGATAACTATATAAGATTATTCTGAGTGATTTATTTTTTGTCTAGCCTTCTACTAAAAGTCTTCAGTTTGTCTTAAACACAAGAGAAACCAGTTCATTGTACAAGCAACAATTTAACAAAAATATTTTTCCATTATTTTCTAAAAAAAAAAAAAAACAACAATTTAACAAATCAGACCTTCAGGCATGGAAGCATTCCAACATTAAAAAAAAAGGGTCACTTTGGTTCTTGTTATATTCACATAACACAACATGGTTCACTGTAACCTGATACTGTTGGAATCAAGCTTTGATTAATGCCTAAACTTGAAGAACAACTTTGGATTGAGTCTGCAGAAGGAGAAAACAGAGAAGAGAATGAAGAAAAGAAAGCTACAAGGATGAGGGAGAAGAGTGTGTGTTTAACGTTTAAGCGTAGAAGTTATTGGGCCCTTAAGAATAATTAGCCCAATACTAAATGGTGTACGAAGACTCTTAAACTTTAGGTTATGACCTAAATGAGTCATATATATATGTTGTAAGTCAGATAATGTCAATATCAAGAAAGAAGGGAGATTAAGAAAGATAAGGTTCTTAAGCGGCTGGCAAAAACCAAACAAACGAACATGGTATCAGAGCTCCGTCAATCTTGATGTCTCGAACCCGAAAAGATTATACATACAAGAGCATGGATTTAGGGGTTAGATCAACAACTGAAGAGAGAAACTGGTGCAAAGTCTGCAAAAAGAAAAACCAAGAACCAGGTCAAGAAAAAGAAGATGCATTGTTCAATGTTTCACATATAGGAGGACACACAAACAATGAGGATACATGGCTGATTGACAGTGGTGCAACCAGTCATATGACCAGAGAAGAAAGATTATTCTCAAGCATTGACAGGTCAGTTCAAGTTCCTATAAAAATTGGAAATGGTGCGAGGATAATGACAACTGGCAAAGGAACTATTGAAGTGATGACCAAGAAGGGAATTAGGGCTATTAAAGATGTTTTCTTAGTACCAGGGATAGATAAAAACCTTTTGAGTGTACCTCAGATGGTGAGAAACGGGTATCAAGTCTTGTTTGTGGGAAACAAGTGCATAATACATAATAGCAAGGGAGACAAGATAGTAGAAGTTGAAATGGAGAATAATGCTTATCTTCTAAGGATGCAATTGGCACAGGAAAGTGTGAGGATTGCCAAGGAGGAGAATTTATCAGAACTTTGGCATAAACGTCTAGGTCACTCCGGATATCACAACCTACACAACCTGCAAACCAGTCAAATGGTCAAAGGATTGCCCAAATTCAAAGTAACTCAAGAGGTTTGTGAGGCGTGTGTCAAGGGAAAGCAATGCAGAGAAGAATTCCCAAGAATGTCAGAAACTAAAAGCAAAGGTGTCCTAGACCTAATTCATACGGATGTTTGTGGACCAATGCAGACACCATCATGTAATGGAAGTGTGTACATTCTCACCTTTACTGATGATTATTCTCACATGGTGTGGGTGTACTTTCTGAAACTCAAGTTTGATACTTTCTCAACCTTCAAGAAATTCAAGAATATGGTGGAGACACAAACTGGTACAAGAATAAAAAAAATCAGGTCGGACAGAGGAGGTGAATTCAAATCAGACAGATTCACAAAATTTTTGGAAGAAAGTGGGATTAAGAGACAATTTACCGTAGCGTACTCACCTCAACAAAATGGTGTTGCAGAGCGTAGGAATAGAACCTTGATGGACATGGCCAGAAGCATGCTAAAGGACAAAGAGATGCCTGATGAATTTTGGGCTGAGGCAACATTTACTGCAGCTTATCTTCAGAACAGGTTACCCACCAAGGCATTAAATCACCAAACACCGCTTGAAGCTTGGTGTGGTCACACTCCCTCCGTAAACCACTTAAGAGTGTTTGGCTGTGTATGTCACGTCTGGGTCCCTGCAGCAAAAAGGAGAAAACTTGATGATAGATCAGAGAAAGGAGTGTTTCTGGGATACAGTAGTGTAAGTAAGGGGTACAGAGTTTATGTCTTACGCACAAAGAGAATAGAAGTGTCAAGAGATGTTATTTTCGAAGAAAATAAAAGCTGGAATTGGGAAAAACAAGAAGAGGTGAGAGACTCAACGGTAATCCCACACAGAACCAGTGACACAACAGAAAGGACCAGTGCAGAGCAGCAGAGAGGGAGTGATTCAAGTCCTGTAATCTTACCTCAAGAAAGGAATGAAAGACACACCATTAGCCCCATACCGTTTCAGTTGAGTGAGAGTGTGTCAGAACCTGGTAGCTCCTCCCGACTAGTTCACAAAGTCAAGAATCTGAGTGAGATATACAATAGAGAAGGAGAACAAGAGAATGAGGCAAATCACGTTGGGGAGGCTTGCTATCTTACATCGGAAGAGCCTACCACTGTGGAGGAAGCCCTGAACAGTAAGGAGTGGAAACCGGCAATGGCTGATGAGATTTACATAATCAACAAGAATGAGACATGGGAGCTGGTGAAAAGACCTGAAGACAGAAAGGTCATCTCAGTCAAGTGGATATACAAAATCAAAACTGATGAGTGTGGCAAGATAAATAAACTAAAGGCAAGACTTGTGGCTCGAGGTTTTACTCAAACGTATGGAGAGGACTATGGAGAGACCTTTGCACCAGTATCTAGACATGATACAAACTAAAAAAGGCTTTGTACGGCCTCAAACAAGCACCAAGGGCTTGGTACAGCAAGATTGATTCATACTTCATGTCACAAGGCTGCAAAAGGAGTGACTGTGATGCTGCGTTGTACACACTAGAGAGTGAAGGAGAAATCATGGTGATAAGTCTCTATGTTGATGACCTTATCATCACTGGAACTAATGAGAATATGATCAAGCAGTTCAAAGAAAATCTAAGCAAAACATTTGAGATGACCGATCTAGGAAGACTGAGATATTTTCTTGGTTTTGAAATAACTTATACCGAAAAGGGGGTGTTTCTCAGCCAAAGAAAGTATGCTCAACAATTGTTAGAAAAGTTTGGAATGGAAAACTGCAAGAGTGTGAGTACACCGCTGATGCCTAATGAAAAGAGGCAAGATGAAGGAGCAGACCTGAGTAATCCAAGATTATATCGAAGCATGGTAGGTGGTCTTTTGTATCTTGCCGCAACAAGACCCGATCTTGTTTTTGCTGCCTCCTACCTATCTAGAAGTCTGTCCCAGCCAAAGGAACAAAACCTGCAAGACGCAAAGAGAGTAATGGGATACATACAAGGGACTATTGACTATGGTCTAAACTTCGAAGCAACAAATCAAACAGAGCTTATCGGATTCTCAGATTCCGACTGGGCTGGATGCAAGGAAGACATGCGTAGTACCACGGGGATGTGCTTCACTCTGGGAAGTGGAATGTTCACATGGCAAACCCAGAAACAAGACACCATTGCCCAGTCCACTGCAGAAGCAGAGTACATGGCGTTGTGTTCAGCCACAAACCATGCTGTGTGGTTGAAACGGTTGCTGGGAGAACTGAGAGTTGACACAGATAAAAGTGTTCCAATTTACTGTGATAACACCTCTGCAATTGCCATTGGGAAAAATCCTGTGCAACACAGGAGAACCAAGCACATTCAAATTCGTTACCACGTTGTTCGGAAAGCAGAAAAGGAGGGAGTAATCAGCTTACGCTATTGTAGTGGTGAGGAACAAATTGCTGACATACTCACAAAACCTCTAGGAACTAGACGGTTTGAGGAGCTTCGATTCAAGCTAGGAGTGGTACATAATCCAAACAAGAAAATCAATGTAGTAAGAGAATCCGCTCAAGTATCTGGTTTGGAAATAGAACTGGACAAGAGAGAACCAAATCAGATCATGGAGATTGAAGAAAAACAGAGAAAGAGAAGAACTGGAATTAAATCAGAGAGAACAATGGTGGTAAGAGACATGCAACCACATATAGGAAAAGAGATGAAGAGAGAGGAGACAAACTCACTTATAAGTTATGTTGATGCTTTGAAAGGAGTCGCACATCAGAGAAAAGGAAGTGACAGCCCCAGCCATGAGAAAATGAAGATCAAATCCCTAACCTCGATTTTGGGAATTAATCAAAGGCTTGAGAGGGAGTGTTGGAATCAAGCTTTGATTAATGCCTAAACTTGAAGAACAACTTTGGATTGAGTCTGCAGAAGGAGAAAACAGAGAAGAGAATGAAGAAAAGAAAGCTACAAGGATGAGGGAGAAGAGTGTGTGTTTAACGTTTAAGCGTAGAAGTTATTGGGCCCTTAAGAATAATTAGCCCAATACTAAATGGTGTACGAAGACTCTTAAACTTTAGGTTATGACCTAAATGAGTCATATATATATGTTGTAAGTCAGATAATGTCAATATCAAGAAAGAAGGGAGATTAAGAAATATAAGGTTCTTAAGCGGCTGGCAAAAACCAAACAAACGAACAGATACTTTATGCCGCAAACAGAACAATGCAAGACCGGAATAATATTCTAAACCAGTAGCAAAATTAGAGAGGGTATTAAAGTCCACATCACTTCTAATAAAAAAAATCAATAAAAAAAAATTATTTATATAAGCAGTAGAGCCTTTATAAACCGTCTTTGTAAAATATTCATTCCACTAATTACGTATCGTAAAGAAAATGGAAAAGTTAAATCTATGGAGAGTTTGATACTTTCCAATATATAGCGAGAGAAAAATATGGAAGTCTATGATTCGACATGTAAATGAATATATGCATTTTAGAAAGATGATGCAATGTATGATAACGACATTTGTAATAATGTTCTCGAAGAAGTTTTGTAGTTAGATTACCAAAAAAATTAAAACCTCTAGTTACCATATTACCATAATTGGGTGTAATCGGATGAAAAATCGAAGAAAGCTCCAAAAACTAGTTTTCAGATTGTTTTATAAAAATAGGTTCCTAGCGAATGATGAGTTGTTCACAACAAGCTTAAGAGAGCTCATCGTAGATAACAAGTCTTTAGTAGAGAAAGTTAGAGGAAAGGCCTCACGAGAAAAGTAAACACATATTAATGTTACCATATTTTCTCACTTTTTAGAGCCGAAATTGTATTTAGAAAATTACAAAACAAAACAACTCTAACTTTATATCTCTCTCTTTTCAATTGCAAGTAAGTATTCTGAAAATTATAGATGCCTTTGAGTAGTAGTACCGATCGAGACTTTCTCAAAGATAATTATTATTGGAAAAAACAAACAAATAAATAAAGCTACACCATTAAGGAAGTGGTGTAGTTAAAAACAACAAAATTTTTGGTAACGTACTAAAGATCTAATGACTAATCTAAAAAGCAAGAAGAAAAGAAATTGCCATAAGGAAAACAGAAACGATTGATAGCCCTAATTCTTTGCTTGCTCCGTTTGTCTTTCGGACCGGGATTAATGGAGGGTAAAGCTTACTGCATTCACTTTCACATTCAACTTTGTCGGCGTAACAGTCGGTGGATTTTTCGATGCAGCAAAAACAGTGGTGGAGATCGGTGCATATTGATCGAGCACACGTTATGTTACTTATATTTATCTTGTTATCTTCGAAAGCTTCCACGTTTTCACCTAATAAGATAACAGTAATTAGTCACACATGATGATTTATAATATATGGTGGTTATGAACAAAAGCCAAAACCTATAGTTTATAAATATATACTTACATTTATGCAGACCAAAGAGAGAAACGAAGATGATGCAAAGTATAGCAAAGCGTGTTAACGACATTGTGATCGATTCTTTTGTTAAACTAGTTTTTTTTTTTTTGCTGTGAGATTGTCAAAAACTTTAGCTACGATAATTCTGTATCCATGTATGAGTATAGATATACATAAGGTAATCTCATTAACAACGTAAAATATTCATTCCACTTAGGTATCATAAATAAGAAAATGGAAAGTTCAAATCGATGGAGAGTTTGATAATTTTCCAATATTTAGAGAGAGAAAAAAATGGAAGTCTTTGATTCAACAAGTAAATGAACATATGCAGCATTAAAAAAAAATAAAGGAAGTCCAAAAAATTCAAGAGGGTATATTTACTTATTTAGTACACACTAGATTTGTACCCGCGCGGGTCAATTATTTGGATATAAATTATTTTTATTTTTATTTTTTATTGTTAATAAATATTTTTATTTTGTTTGTATAATTTTAACTTGATTTTTATAATTTTATAAATATTTTTATTTGTGTTAATATATATTTGTAGTTTTTGTTTATTTATTTTTTATAATATATCTAACGTGCTTTCAATATCAAATTATTTTATTTCTCTGTAACAATAACAAATTTCTATTATTTGAATCAAAGATACGCCAGATGAATGATGTTCTATACTCTCATTCAAACTATTTAGACCAAATCGTACCGAATTAAATATTAAACTAATCTGAACTAAAAAAAAAAAACCAATACAATTGTCAATCATATGTAATTGTCAGTCATATCTAAACTCATTTTAATATTTGGTAAGTAGTTCTAATATTAAAAATATTAATTATATTTCTTATTATATATTTTATTATCAGTTCTCCTTATCTTAAACCTGCCCATTTTGGGACAAAAATCCATATTGTCCCGTACTTATCGGAAACTTTCCATCATATAATCTATCATTGTTATATAATTATCTATTTCGGATTGATTATTTTAGAATTTATAATCTATTTGTATTTAAAATAATTTGTACTAAATAATTTATTATTATTATAAATAAGTAGTTATATATATATTATTGATTAGTCGATATTATATAGTTTTAGTATTAATAGTATTTTGAACTTAATATTTTAATAGAGTTAAACCAAATAAATATTTTAAATTATAAATATTATTTTAAATTATTTCAAATAAGTAGCGGATTAAACCGGATATTTTTAAAAACATTTGTATTTAAAATCATTTTGGTCTTTTTTATAATATGACTTTGAGCTGTTGCACAAAAAATTTAATCGATGTGGGACTTTTAAATCATTAAAACTAATGAACTGGATAAAACTGAATAAGTTTTTTAAAAAATTTGGATGCATGATAAGTCAAGTTTCTTGATTATTCGTATTTAAAATCATTTTTGTGTGTTTTATAATATTACTCTGAACCATTGTCCAAAATTTTAGTCAATGTGAGATGTTGAACACATTTTTTTTTCTTTAATTGAGTAATATATGTCCGTTTTTTAAATTTTGAATCACAATATATGGAGAAAAAAAATTAATTTTCTATTAATTATATGTATTATATAATAATATTAAATAATTTGAAAATAAGATCTAACAAATGTGATAGGAGAATCATAATTCATAGTGTTAATATTGCAACATTAGATAAGGAAATAAATGATAAAGAGGAGAAAGAAAAAAATGCAAATAAAGTGTTTAATTTAATTTTGCTGGAATTAATATTTCCTTTTATGGGTGTTTGGATATAGGATTAGCCATAAATTTTTTAGTTTTATACTTTTAGAGTGTTTGGAAACACCCTCTAAAATTGGGTCTTTTTTAATAGTTTAGTAGATGTGTTCGAAATTGATGGTAAATTTAACATCTAATTAATATGTTAACTATATATAACACGGAAAATATTTGTTTTAAATTTTGTTAGATTAAATTATATCATTAGTGCTTTAGATTAGATTTATTTTATGCTTTATCATCTTATTTATTATTATTATATGTAGTTTGTGTTGTGTTAATTAAAATTACTAAAATATAATTACTTACGTGCGGTGTTATATTTGTATACAAATTAATTTGATCATTTAGATTATAATATAATTTAGTTGTAAAAGTTAAGTGGTATTATATATATATTTTCACATTATTGAAAAAATTTATAACAGTTTGATTTAGTCCGATATCAATTATTAATGATTAGATATTTGAACCGAGATCTGTTATGACACATCTTTATCTGCTTTGACCCGCTTTGATCCGTCATGATCCATTGATCTGTGTTGACTCGTTCTGACCCATTGTAAAGTATATTCTACAGCGCGAAAAAATGTCTGCTTCATATTTTGTTAGTTTATATAGTTATATATTATTATTAGTGTTTTACATTATATATATTTTATATTTTTAGCATCTTATTTATTATTATATACGGTTTGTGTTGTGTTAACTAAAATTATTAATATATTATATTATATATATATATAATATGATTAAAATTACTAATATACCAAATTGTATACCAGAAATAAAAATTAATATGTATGAAAGATTTCTACATTGTTAATTTCATAAAGTACATATCAAAGTAATTGAATTTTACCAAATTTAAATGTTTATTGAAGTTTCCTAAATTACATCAACATAAGATAGTGAATTTTGTTCGGATTACGTTTCATAATATCAATCTTTTTAGTGAACATATTAGATTTTTATCAACTAAATTCAAGCAGATATATTATATGATTTAGAAAAATCCGACTGATAGAGTTAATGAGTTAATGAGTTAAATAAAAATTGCATCTAATATATATTGTGAATTAAAACTGTCATATGTAAATGTTAAACTACCATTGGTAAAGCAAAACTATTATTTAAACGATATCATAATATATAAAATAATTCAGGTCCGCTGAAAAAAAATATCTGTTTTAAGAAATTTAAATCATATATGTGGAAAAAATGTAAATAATTATATTATTAAATTTATGTGATTATTTAATTACTTACAAAACATATGATCAAATAAAAATGAGAAGAGGAAATAATAATAACAAATAATTAGTATGATTTAACTGGAAATAAAATAGGAAGATATAGAATAGTTGCTGAATTTAAATTTAAATTTAAATTTAATGATTTACCATTAAATAAATATATGTATGATAATATTTATTTAAACTGATTAGCTATCCAAAAACATTTATTGTAATATCCCATGTAAATGCAAGGTTATTTTACTTTTAACATTGCTCAAATAATAGTATAGAGATTTGTGTAATTAATCGAAGAAACTTTCCTAGTTCTTTGATTCTAAAAAGTAAAAACTAGTTTTCAGTTTGTTTTATAAAACTAGGTTCACAAGCTTAAGAGAGCTCATCGTTGATGATAACAAGACTTTAATTAGTAGAGAAAGTTAGAGGAAAGGCCTGACGAGAAAAGTAAACACATCCGCGACAGATAACTTGTGGTATTACTTGGCCAGAGAGAAATATAAAGTTCTCAGTATCTTTTGTTTATGGAGCCAACCTTAGACACGAAAGAGTAGAACTGTGGAACCAGCTCAAAGATATGGCCTCAAATTCACCTCTAAGAAGCACTCCTTGGCTTGTCATTGGTGATTTCAATCAGACTCTACTTTCTTCGGAACACTCAAATAGAGATGAATTTGATGTTTTTTCAGGAGGAAGCAGGGAAATGGGTGATTGTTTTTCATCTTGTGAGCTCTTAGATCTGCCTGGCCAAGGACCAATCTATACTTGGTGGAATCATCAAGCTAATAACCCTATAGCAGAGAAGCTGGATAGGATGCTTGGTAATGATCACTGGTTCATCACTTTCCCAAGAATCATTGTCACCTATGAGGAACCCATTTTTTCAGATCATGCTTCATGCTGCATAAGATTTCCGTTGGAGGGCCCTCGCCTGATGAAACCTTTCAGGTTTAATCATCACTTAATGCAGCACAGCAGTTTCCTAGATGTTGTTTGTGAAGCCTGGACTGACCCTACTTCGCAGGCAGCCACCATGCTTCAAGTTTCTCACAAGCTGAAAAGTTTAAAAAGGAACTTGAGAGAATTAAATCGCTCAGCCTACTCAGGGATTCAGAATAGAGTAAGAGAGGCCCTGGAAAACCTGCAGGCTGCTCAGAACGCTATCTTAGACTGTCCTTCCCGCGATTTGGTTTTAAGAGAAGCGGCATCATACAAAAATTGGAAGGAGCTTTCTAGAGCAGAAGAAACATTTCTCAGGCAAAAATCTCGACTGCAATGGGCAGAGGATGGTGACCAAAACACCGCCTTCTTCCACAGGACAGTAGCAGTACGAAACTCTATAAATGGAATCAAGAGAATTCGACTAGATGATGGGTCTGTGGTGACAGGGCACCAGAATGTAAAAAAGGCTTGTGTGGAATACTATACTGCCTTGTTTGGTACTTCCTCTCACACTCCTTGTCTGATTGCTGGAATAGAATCTATTCACCCTTTCAGGTGCTCTGAGTTCCAGCGAGCAGCTTTAGACAAACCTGTTACGGCCCAAGATATAAAGCGAGAGTTCTTCGCTCTTCCAGCTGACAAAGCCCCTGGTCCTGACGGATACACAGGCGAGTTTTTTAGGCATTGTTGGGACATTGTAGGAGAAGAGGTAACATCTGCTGTTCTAGGTTTCTTCTCTTCAGGCATTCTAGAGCCAAGTTGGAACTCAACCGCGATTACAATGATCCCAAAGGATACAAATGCGGAAAGAGTATCACAGTACCGTCCAATATCTTGATGTAATGCTATGTACAAGGTAATAACAAAACTCCTAGCAAGACGGATTCAAAGCCTTCTTCCTGAGATGATTCAACAGAACCAAACTGCTTTTATTAAGGAAAGACAGATCGTGGAGAATGTATTGCTAGCTTCAGAACTGGTCCAAGGCTACAATAAGAATGGAATCTCTAAGAGAGGTATGCTCAAAATAGACCTCCAAAAGGCATTTGACTCGATTGAATGGAACTTCATCATTGATATACTCAGGGCGACTAATTTCCCCCCTACTTATATCAAGTGGATCAGTCAGTGTATAACCTCCACAAGATTTTCGATTTCAGTAAATGGGGAGCTTTGTGGTTACTTTAAAGGTAAGAAAGGTCTAAGGCAGGGGGACCCATTATCACCCTACCTGTTTGTGATTGGAATGGATATTTTCTCGAGACTTTTGGATGCTAGATTCCAGGCGGGTCTGATTGGCTATCACCCTAAGGCAACAAATCCGAATGTATCTCACCTAATATTTGATGACAATATTATGGTTTTCTATAATGGTGAGAACTCTTCCTTAAAGGCTATTGTGGATCTGCTTGATTATTTCTCGTCAATTTCAGGGCTTATCATGAATAAAAACAAGACAGAATTATTCCTTGTTGGCGCCTCAACTTCGGATCAGAACCAGCAAAGGGTTTCTTTTGGCTTCCCTCTAGGCAGCCTTCCTGTCAAGTATTTGGGACTCCCTTTGCTACCACACACTATGTCAAGAGCAGACTATGAGCCATTAGTCCAGCGGGTTAGGACTAAGCTCAAGGCATGGCACATCAAACATCTATCCTATGCTGGTCGATTACAGTTGCTACAATCAGTGATTCAAAGCATAATTGCTTTTTGGTGTGCGGCTTTCATCCTTCCATCAAAGTGCATCAAAGACATAGAAAAATTGTGCAGACGGTTTATGTAGTCCGGTGCACCAGAGGTCCCAAAGCAAGCTAAGGTAGCTTGGAAGAAAGTGTGCTCACCTAAGAGTGAAGGTGGCCTAGGCCTAAAGGACTTAAAGCAATGGAATAAGGTTTTCGGATTTAAGCTGATATGGCTTCTATTCTCCTCATCTGGTTCATTATGGGTTGCATGGTGTAGGAAATTCAAGCTGGGGAGGAAGAGTTTTTGGGCGATCTCCCCCAATAGCAAAGGATCTTCAAAATGGAAACAGATTCTGAGACTAAGGGATCTCGCTAAGGAACACCTCTCTTGCGTTGTTGGAAATGGCGAAAGCTGCTCTTTTTGGTTTGATACTTGGACACCGTTTGGGCCTTTGTACTCGTTCCTAGGAGCAGAAGAGCATAGGCGACTTGGTATCCCTTTGGATGCTAAAGTAGCGCAAGTTAGGACACCGGATGGCTGGTCATTGAGAGGTGCTCGAACCAACAATTCTGAGCTACTACAATGCCATTTAACAACAGTCGAACCATCTACAGAAGAAGATGATATGTATCTTTGGGCTACCACATCTGGTTCTCCAAAACATAGATTCATCTTCTCAGATGCTTGGAATCTGATCAGGCCATCTCAACAAACAGTTACATGGCACAATCAAGTGTGGTTTACAGGTTCTGTTCCTAAACACTCATTTATTATGTGGCTGGCCTGCCTGGATAGACTAGCAACACGTTCTAGGCTCTTCTCTTGGGGTATCACCGATGATGATACTTGCCTCCTTTGCGAAATATTCCGGGAATCAAGGGATCATCTTTTGCTGCGGTGTCCTTACAGTCATGATCTCTGGAGATGGTGCTTTGAACAATTGGGCTGCCATTTCATGGGCTTCTCTACATGGACTGAGCTATTAACATGGCTGAAGTCACCCTCTAGGGAAGAATCTATGGTTCCATTGAGACTTATTGTTGCCCAAGCAGTCATCTATACACTATGGCATGAACGGAATGCGAGGTTATTCACGGGAATTCGCACTCCAGTTCAGGCTCTCTTTCGGGGGTTTGATCGCGGGATTTGTAATATATACTTGCTCGACAAGAAGACATCATCCAAGCTTCAAGTACGCCCTACAATTATGGTTCCGAGGCTCCACTCGTTAAGTTACTCTTTCTTTTAGGCTCTTGTACCGGTATTGCTCATCCGGATTATCGATGTCGTTTTAAGACATTTTTTTTTTTTTCTTTTTCTTTTAAGCTCTTGTAACTCTTGTTTGATTGTCTCATCAATATAATACCAGAAATTATATCAAAAAAAAAAACACATCCGCGACTATTTTCTCACTTAGTTAGAGCAGAATTTGTATTTGGAATTTACAAAATAAAACAACGAAAACGTTATCTCTCTCGAGTCTCCCTTTTAAATTGCAAGTAAGTATTATGAAAATTAGTGATATGCCTTTTAGTTTGAGGTACTTATTATATCTCGGCCTAGACTTTCTCAAAGATAATTATTATTGAAAAAGCAAACAAATAAATAAAGATACACCATTAAGGAAGTGGTGTGGTTAAAAAACAACAAAAATTTTGGTAACGTACTAAAGATCTAATGACTAATCTTAAAAAGCAAGAAGAAAAGAGATTGCCGCCATAAGGAAAACAGAAAAGATTGGTAGCCCTAATTCTTTGGTTGCTCCGTTTGTCTTTCGGACCGGGTTTCTTGGCGGGTAAAGCTTCCTGCATTCACTTTCACATTCGACTACGTCGGCGTAACAGTCGGAGTATTTTTCGATGCAGCAAAAACAGTAGCGGAGATCGGAGCATATTGATCGAGCACACGTTATGTTACTTATATCAATCTTGTTCTCTTCGAAAGTCTCGACGTTTTCACCTAATAAGATAACAGTAATTAATCACACATGATGATGATTTATAATATATGGACATATGGTGGTTATGAACAAAAGCCAAAAACTATAGTTTATAAATATATACTTACATTTATGCAGACCAAAGAGAGAAACGAAGATGATGCAAAGTATAGCAAAGCGTGTTAACGACATTGTGATCGATTCTTTTGTTAAACTAGTTTTTGTTTTTTTGCTGTGAGATTGTCAAAAAGTTTAGCTACGATAATTCTCTATCACTGTATATGTATATATATACATACGGTAATCTCATTAAAAATGTAAAATATTCATCCCAATTAGGTGATCGTAAATAAAATGGAAAGTTCAAATCGATGGAGAGTTTGATAATTTTCCAATATTTAGAGGAAACAAAAAGATGGAAGTCTTTGATTCGACAAGTAAATGAACATATGCATTAAGAAGAAAAAAGTAAAGGAAGTCCATAAAAAGTCAAGAGAGTATATTTAGTACACGTGTGTTCGAAATTGATGGTAAAATTTAACATCTATTATGTTAATTATCAAAAATTTAATATTTGCTTGATATTTAAATCTTGCTAGAGATTTGATTATCAAAAAAGTAAATAGTACATATACTGGATGATCATTTATTACTTGTTGTATACGCTTAATATATACAATAAAACCTCTATAAACTAATAATGATGGGACCGAAGCAATTTATTAATTGATAGAAAAATTGCCTAATTTTAAAAAAAAATTCTATTTAAAGTAAAAAAGTTAAAGAATACTTCGATATTTTTAAAGACTGTTTACAATACTTTACATGTTAGGAAATAATTATCATATATAAAATGCTAAATAATTGGTTATGTAATTAAAAAGATAAATACCATATATTTTTGATGTAATAAGAAAAAATTATAGATGAGTTACAATAAAAATATAAATTTATAAATAATCAAACATCACTACAGGAATATTTTACCAAATAATCTAAATTATATTTTATAAGTTATATATAATTATTAATTTATGATTTTGATGGAACCATATATTTACATAGGATTTTAAAAAAAAATTAATATCTTATTATATTATCGAATTGTGTTAATTATTACATTGACCCAATTCGGGACCGAAATTTTTTATTAATTTATAAAGATTATTAGTTTATAAAGTATTAATTTATAGAGGTTATAATGTACTAGTTTAGGACCCGTCCGATGGACGGGTTTCTAAATTTTAAAAATAAATTAAATTTAGGTTAAACAAATAAATTAAATATTTATTATTAATGAAATATCTTAATTTTTTAATAGCAAAAAGTAGAAAGCATGTTTGCTTAAAGTAAATAGTTATTTACATTTTAATTTATACATGAATAAATTAATTTTACTTTTTGTACTACAATTTTATTATTCACATATAAAAAATTTATACCACGTCAATTAGTTTTTGTGAAAAATCAAAAATAGAAAGTTAAAAAAATATCTATTTTCTTACTTAATTATTTTGTTAGTTATCTTTAAAAAAAAACATAATATTTTTTATATGTGTCAAAATTTATCAATCAAGCAACATGTGTTATGAAAATGTTTTCGAATGCAGAATGACACTCTTATATGTGTTCTCTTTTTATCTTTTGTTTTTTCTCCAAAGAAAATCTATCCTTGATGTATAAAACATAAAAAAAAACATATAACAGCTAGACGAATGTTACCTCAACATGGATGCTTCTTCGTTGGATTTGAAAGGTATTCAAACTAATTTCCTCTTTTCTTATAAAATTTGTGTAAATCAAACTAAAAACGCCTATGACAATTATGCTTGTCATTGATCCTTCTCCTCCAAACTCAAAGCTTTAATTCAATCAACATCAAATCATCCATACAATCAAACACATATCTTGTGATTCATAAACCAATTTGGCTTGTAGTCGATCATGCTTCTTCGAACTCAACAACACTAAATTATCTATCCTAGATACAACTTCTTAGACGATGACAATAACTTTCTGGAAACCTAAAGCCACTATTTATAAGATTATAAGAGGTGGTTCTAAAATCTAGATTATCTTAATAAAATTTAACATATTTTAAAAGTTAAAGTTATCTATTTTATTATTTAATTTTTTTTATTGGTTTTTTTTTTCTATTAAGGAAGACAAAAATAACACAATTTTTACACGTGTCAGAATCTCAACGATTAATCGACACGTGTCGTGATCTCGTTAATTATAATTTTGACACGTGTCGCGTTCTCGTGAGTGTAACCCATTTTTATATATATAGATAGATATAATAAACTATAAGGGATGAAAAGGGAAGCATCCGTTGAAAAAGCACTAAAGCCTAGCAAGACGTTTCAAGAAATTACCATTCCTACTCTAACGCATCATCCATAAGACCATATATAATAGCAGTGTAACAAGTCAAGAAGAGGAGCTACCATTCAAATTGAAGTCGTGAAGTTGGTAACCATAACAGCGTTTATCATAAAATTATCAACAAGAAGAGAAAAAAAAAAAAAAAAAAAAAAAAAGACAAAGTGAACTCATTGGTGACCATGATGCTTCCCAAGGTGAGTCACTTGGAGAGGGTACATTTCTTTGTAGAGACCTCTGTAGGATTCAGTAATTAGATTTATTGTTTGATGAAACTATGATGAATGACTTCTTTTTCACTTTCTAGTCATTTGATGCCACTTTTTGATTGTTAAGCTAAAAAAAAAGTCCGATATTACAAATTTGGAAATACAAAGATCATAGTAAGAAATATATAATCAGTTCACTTTTCATACACTTTTAAATATTTCAAACAGTTTCCAACTATAACAAGATTGTCTCATACTTAAGAAAGTTTGAATGAACATTAGCAAAACAAACCGAGCATTTTGGTTTGTTCATAAATTTAATTATCAACAAATCAATACTCAGAATCGCACGTCAAAAGAGTTTTTGAGTCAGCCTTTTACCTCTCTGTATATCCACTATGTTCTTAAATGCTCGCAGCCCAAGGGAGAAGATCATCACTAAGAAGTCATAATGGTTTTTGAATTCTTTATTGCTCGACAACGTTTCATCCTACAAAACATAGGATTCAGAAGAAGAATTGAGATGCAAAGCAGAATATGCAAAAAACCATGAACAAATTAGCATCAATCCAATAAACAGTTCCACGTGAAGAAGTTGATTAACTGTAATACTGAAGATTCAAACATGTGTATTTTGTAGTGAAGCATCAATTACTCATACCGCATCATCGAGTACTTATACTGTTAATCTGTAACTAGATGCTTTAGTTGCAGGTTTTGTATAGTGTTGTGATTTGAGATAAATCGAGCAATTTTAACTCCTAAATAGGTTCATGGAACTCTTGATAAAATTTCTTGAGCTTATAAGCTTTAAGAGAAAGATAAAATGATTCACCTTATGGAAGAGATGTACTTTTCTATCTCAGGTTTTTGCTCAGAGCTAAAGGAAAACCATTTTTCCCGAGGACATACTTCACCATTTTGCTCAGAGCTTCCTAAATCTGCATATAAACAAAGGAAAGAGATTATAATTACTCTACTCTCGTGAAGACAAAATTTGTTAACAACAAATCATAACGTTCATGCCTTGAAGCAAAATGTTTTGTTCATCATTGTAAGACTTCAGTTTCCAGAAGATAAGACCGTTCTCATCCAATTCAACCGGGATAGTTCTAAGAGCATCACCACTTCCTTGACTCTCTGCAAACAGGATTCAACATTTAAGCCTCTTAGCATATGATCATGGAACCATAAAGAATCAAAGGAGTCTAGATTTGTACTTTTAGACTCTACTGCGCTTTGCATTTCGGAATGAACTTCTTCAATTTCAGCATTCATTGGCGACACAATTGCATCATATTCTGTGATCGTCAACGGAATCCCATTTTTCTCTGTTACAGCTTTGGCCACCTCATCCTGCAATTTCTGCTTCAGTTGTTTCTCCTGAAACAGAAAGGTTTTAGAATGAATTAAATGTTGTCCAAGTTATATTGTAAAGACGTGGTAGATTTTACAGTTACCTTTTCTCTTGCTGCATTGATCTTTTCTTTGGCTTCCTTTTCCTTTTTAACAGATCCATCATGTTGGCTATCAATGTAATTTCTCATCAACCTGGAAATTTTATCACAATATGTAAGTAAACCCTCAAGCATCATAAATCGAAGAGAATAGTTCATTTAATATATGAATATAAAAAATTACTTACGATGTGCCAAGCGTCTCATCACATAAGAAGTTCAAAAGCCTAAGCCTTTTTGATGAATCCAACTTCTCATATTGAGAAATGCCTTTTTCAAACATTTCAGGAGGGAAATCATCTAGCTTTACTTCAGACACCGAAAGACATTCTCCAACGGCAGTAAACCAACTAGCATCCGTTGCACTCAGGCAAACAGATCTATAATATTATTTAAAAATGGAAATGAATCAGACTTAAGACTTAATTCTTAATCAGACATAATCAGAAATGAAGCTAAAAGAAAACTTATACTTTCCAAGAACATAATTCTTACGTTTCTCCTCTCCCCTCGAATATCACAGTAAGTAGTTGAATTATCATCTGGGTGAGTGTGGAATACTGTTGTCTCGTTCTGCTTCTCCCAGAAAACATTTCGCGTAGAACACACTCAGCTTGTCCTTTCCTCAAATCAAGTGCCTGTCAGAAATGTCAAATGAAGACATTAGTAAGGAGCCATTAGTAAACACGTGTCAAGTATTTGAAACTTCTATGTTAAAGTACAGATCAATCATCAAAATGTGGACAGGGATAGAGAATACCTTCCCAAAAGCCGAGCAAAACTCTAAAAACTGCAATACATTTCCAACATCTTCAGGGGCAAAGTCAATGCCAGCAACAGTAATTACGCTGTTGCCCTGAGGTAGTTTAACCTCAACCCGATCCTCCTCTTTCCTTTTGAGAGCAGGTTTGGTTCTCTTGAGCATACCCGCTATGTTGTTTCCCTCGATATCTTCAGCAGTAGTCTCTGCATCACAGACATTCACGTGTTAGTCTCTTTTCAGCAGTACTTGCATTCTTAGGAACATTCGATCCCAAATCGTCTTGCTCTTATTTGAGCTATTGCCTTTTGAGAACAGGTTTGGTTCGCGTGAGCATACCCACTATGTTGTTTCCCTTGATGTCTTTGGCAGCAGCCTCTGCATCACAAACATTCACGTGTTAGTCTCTTTTCAACAGTACTTACATTCTCAGAAACATTCGATCCCAAAACGTCTTTCTCTTATTTGAGCAATTGCTTATCAACAGCAGGTTTGGTTCTAGTGATCTTACCAGCTATGTTTTTTCCCTTGATATTTTTAGCAGTAGTCTCTGCATCACAAACATTCATGTGTTAGCCTCTTTTATAAACAGGAACATTCAAGCCCAAGTCATCTTACTCTTACCTTTTCTTTGTGCGGAAACTTTCTTGGTAACTCCAGCCTCAGGAACAGAATCAGAAATCTTGATCTTTTTTGGAATACTTTTTTCCACAGCAGCATTCTCATCACTGCAGCCATTGCCATTGTCTATTTCTTTAAGCTCTCCACGTTTAGTTTTCTTCGATCTTTTAATGCTAACAGGTTTTTGTTCAATAGCATTCTCCAGGTCAAGAATCGGGGGTGAAGCTACAGCAGCACCTTCTTCCTGCAAGATAATCACAAAATAAAACTCAAAGCTAAGATATACACAATACAAGGATTCATGCTAGAACATAGCACTTACCGGTTTAGCCTTCTTCTTGTAAACATATCTATCAGAACCCTCAGTTCTAAGAAGTTCTGAGACGGAAGAGCATCCATTCTTTTTAGCTGTATGCACCAAAACCCCAGTAGGCTTTTTGCCTCGTTTAGTCCTGAAAAGTTAAAAGACAGTTCAAACATTAAAAGCTCTAAAGAGTAAAGAACACCAAAATTTGGGAATTTTCAATGTAGTTGAGTTACATGCAGAAGCTGCAGTTGCAATCTCCTCTGCATTTGGGACAAACCCAATCAGTCTTCAGTGCAACCTCTTCTGGCTCCTCCCCATACCTATAATTTCAAGCCAGGATCAAAATAAACACAATCATCAAAGCTAATATTACACTTCTCTGTAAAACAAATCTCAAAAATATTAAATCATACCTGTTCTTTATGCACTTGGTACAGAACTTAAGCGGACAAGTCGTGTGTTTCTTCTGGATCACGCAGGACCCAACAAGATCCGTTCTCTTTTGTCGACACTGTGAAACACACAACAACATTTACTAAACTCTAATAATAATCACAACATTCACTCAATTAAGTTTATTTCAGAACTAAAGAGAATCCAGAATTCAATTTTCAACGTAATTTCAATAAACCATACCAAAATTCAGTTTCACTTTGGTGACTCTAATCATAAGTGTTAACTCAATTCCATAAAACCAAACATTAAAACACCAAATCAGAGCAACAAGGTTAAGATTTTTTTCAAAACTAAAGAGAACAATTCCATAAAACCAAACATTAAAACACCAAATCAGAGCAACAAGGTTGAGATTTTTTCAAAACTAAAGAGAACCCATAATTCAATGAATTCAATTTTCAACGAAATTTCAAAAACCATACGAATATTCAATTTCATTTTGGTGACTCTAATCATAAGTGTTAACTCAATTCCATAAAACCAAACCCTAATAGATCTCTATGTATATACACAACAACAATGAATACACACTTTAATTTCCAAATCACAATTCAGAAATCAATACAATTAAAAAAAACAATAACTCTAATTAACAATTCAAGACAAACATTAATACATCAATCAGAGAAATAATTTCAAAATCAAAGAGAACCCAGAATTCAATTCAAAAACCATACGAAAATTCAATTTCACTTTGGTGACTCTAATCATAGATATTAACTCAATTCCATAAAATCAAACCCTAATAGATCTCTATGTATACACAACAACAATGAATACACACACCTTAATTTCAAATTCACAATCCAACAAAATCGATAAAATTGAAAAAAAAAAAAACCTGGTGACAAGTTTTGGGCTTTGATGAATCATCGATCCTTGCTTCAACAACGGCAGGACCAGCGTTTGGTGCTTGTTCGATCTGATCCCTTAACACAGCCATATCCAAAAGAAGAAGCTCAACGAACAAACTGAGAATCTATTTGATTCGCAAAAATTTAGCTTTACTGGCTCGCGATTACGATTACGATTGGGAAAAAGTGAGAGATTTGTTTCATAAGGGAAGAGGAGATCCCAAAGTTTTTTTATTTATTTGGGTATCTGAAAATTTTGGGCGGGGGAGATTTGGGTTTTCGAAGTTTTTCAAGTTTTTTTAAAGTTTTCGAAGTTTTTCAAGTTTTTTTAAAGTCCGCCGTACATTTTCAGCTTACTGATGTAGAACAGTAGTATATAGCTCTTGGTATAATAATTTTGACTAAAAATATGAGAGTGTAATAATTTTGACTAAAGTAAAAAGAGTCAAATAATAATAACTAGGTGAGGTATCCGCGCCTTGCGCGGACAGGATATACATTTTATTATTAATTTTACAGATTAATTTTGTTTAAATTATTTGAAATGGATCTTTTTAATAATTAGTTAGAATTCAAATTAACCAAAATAACTATTTATAAATTAAAAATCATAAGCATATCCTTTAAACACACTCGCTCATTCCATAGAAGAAAACTTAAAGCAACCACTTCAATCATCAATCCATACTTAAAAATCGTAAAGCATTTAGCATGCGAACACGAGTTCAAAAAAATAACTTAAAATTATCAAACCTAAAATGAGAAAATAATAATTGGTTGGACAATTATATGTCATGCACCTCAGTTACTTCACTCAGATAAAGATTAAACATGATACCATATACATTACCAAGACTCCGAATAATTGGTAGACTTATCAAAAACAAAAAATAACATTAGGCAACCAAATCAACACAAAAATAGGAAAGTAGATATAAAACCAAACATTCATAGCGTTTATAGACGCCCCACCATCTTAAAACAACAACCAATATAAAATTATCAGATTCTTCGATCTTATAAGAGATTTTAATAGTGACGTCAACCAGTGCCATACACCTTATAGTTTCTCCACTGTATCACCAAACTGTTAATAAGAATTTTAAGAAAATATAATACCAAGGTGATAGACTTACTGTTTATCTCGCAACACAAAAGCAATACGTTTTCTTAAATTATTTGGGCGATCATAATGAGGCAATTCCAAAGATCCATGTGAACAAATCTAAAAAAAAAAAATATTATGATTTTTAAAAAGGTTTATCTCTATTTACCACTCGTAGATACGTTTGAGACCAGCCTTAGAGTGTACGACACTTGCTGAAGAAATCTCCAATTTTGGTAACAAATTCATCACCATTGTTCGGACCAATGTGGAAATCAGAGACACCAACAACGATTATAAAGCTGTAATAGAAACTACCAAGATAATCGTGCCCATGACATTGCTCTTCCTTTTGGGTTCTAAGTACTCCATCCCTGAATTTGTCAAAATCAAGGAAAAAGATTGATAATCTAAACATCTAAATGTTGCAGAGATATCGTTATATTCAATAGGTCTTGTGTTTCTTCCTTGACTTCTAGCTCTAGAGAAAGTTAGCATTGGAGATTCAAAAGAATCTAAATTTAAAAGGCACCTCAAAGTCTTACTGAGACAAAGCTCCAGAAACGAACTCTCAATCTTCATCTACATAATAATTTTCTCCTTCAAGCACTGGAACATGAACCAGCCACCCATCCTTCCTCTTGAAGCCATCAGATGCAGCCACAGATCCGATTTGGTTAAGTAACTCGCTCTACAACCGAATAGAAACAAAAGGTTCATAAAATTCGTAAAAGTATTTGTCAAGCAACCAAACTTATAGTGAAAACACCTCACAATAACATTTCACAAGGCATTTAACAAACCAATCATCGTATAATGCCAAGTAATAGGAGGCACTGAACATACATTAATGAGCAAGAATAATTTATTACCTCTGTGAAGGCCAGTCTATCCGCGACCTCGTTTGTCCACTAGAAAAACCAAATTAACTGACGCGTGACTCTCAATACGGAAACTGGAACTGTTGTGACATTTGCATCTTGCCCAGCAAGTCTCTCACATAGTGTTATATAGTGTTATAACCTGACAAAAGGGTAGTGAAAAGGCTATGCTTCAGTTAACATTTCAAAAAAAAAAAACAGAAGGGGATTCTAAGAAAATCATGGCTTACTTCTTGGGTTGTCCATGCACGAGGGCCAGCGAACGTTAGAATTTTTCCGATGATTTTGCCATTGCGTAAAGCTGTAAGTGTCAGCCTACCAATTTCATGTTGTTATAGGTTGAGAAAAGTGTTAAAACGTTTTGTGTGCTTGACCGACATTTTACTCAAGGAAATGAATTATATCTATATTGGTTTACTAACATGTGTGTCCATGTAAGCAACACGAGTTGGTGCATCTATTCCCCAAACCGATTTTTCCTCCAGAATCCATCGGTCCAGCCAGGGCCTATCAGTTAGTCTTTCACTTAGATTTTTCATCTTAGCTTGTAGTTGTTCGATTTTCCTCTGATTCTGCTCGTATCTTGTCCTGTGATGAAGAGTAACTGGTACAGCATATTGACCAATAACACTCTATCGGGACCATATATACAACAATCAGCCATGACCACATTTCAACCTTTATATATATTCAATTTCCTCATAGCATTTAGATGCCTAAGTTTTAAGAGGCAAAAGAGATAAAGGGGATGAGGTTTACTTGCATGAAAACGCATAAGCAAGCGGATGGTGATGTGGTTTAAACCAGATTCCTAAAGAAACTTCTCAGTACAATATTTAATCTCCATGAGAGGAACCTCAGGATGCTTAGACCATATATTATTTAAAGTTAAGAATTAGTTTGGCATCAGATCTGTTTAGGGACTTGAGCTAGGCTTATGTCAAAAGGACCAGACCCTGATTGTATTTTGAAAAAACTCAACTTGTGCTGTGTAATGTTTGATTTCGCGGATCCAACGAAGAACGTTAAGGAAAAGGAGATTAAGCAGTAGAGATTGCTTGAGCTTGTGGATTTTGTGGCTTCTCCTAATGGAAATTTCAGTGAAACGGTTGTTCAAGAATCGGTTAGAATGGTTTTTGTTAACATATTCAGAACATTGAATCCTCAACCGCGCGAAAATAAAGTTATTGATGCCTTAGACTTGGAGGAAGAAGAGCCTTCTATGGATCCTGCTTGGCCTCACTTGCAACTTGTCTATGAGCTTTTCTTGCGGCTTATTGCTTCACCTGAGACCGATACCAAGCTGGCTAAGAGATACGTCGACCAATCTTTTGTCACACGGTTACTGGATTTATTTGATTCTGAGGATCCTAGAGAAAGAGATTGTCTTAAACCGTTCTACATCGCGTCTACGGTAAATTCATGGTTCATCGTCCTTTCATTAGGAAATCCATTAACAACATTTTCTACCGGTTTGTTTTCGAGACTGAGAAACACAATGGGATTGCTGAGTTTCTAGAGATTTTGGGAAGTATCATCAATGGATTTGCTCTGCCACTTAAAGAAGAGCACAAAGTGTTTCTGGTTCGAGCTTTGTTACCTCTCCACAAACCGAAATGCTTGCAAATGTATCATCAGCAGTTGTCTTATTCTATCACACAGTTTGTGGAAAAAGATTGCAAACTTGCTGATACGGTTATAAGAGGACTACTGAAGTCATGGCCCGTCACAAATAGTTCCAAAGAAGTCATGCATGTTTCTAAACGAGCTAGAGGAAGTATTAGAAGCAACTCAGCCACCTGAATTCCAAAGGTGTATGGTCCCATTGTTTCGCCAAGTTGCTCGGTGTTTGAACAGTCTCCATTTTCAGGTAATTGTTTGTAGCGTTTCATATATATTCCCGATTGCATTTACTGTTTGCTGATTCTGAGAATGATGAATGATGTGATCAATTCTTCACAAGATTGAAATGTGTGATATCTGTTAGAACAATTAGAACCTTGTCGAAGTTGTGATTAAAGCTCGAGTCTTTATACAAGAACAAAAGGTTCATGAGTCTTCTTTTGAATTTATTTGCAGGTTGCAGAAAGAGCTTTGTTCTTATGGAACAACGATCGTATCGAGAATCTAGTAATGCAGAACCGTAAAGTTATTCTTCCTATAATTTTCCCTGCATTGGAGAGAAACACTCAGAAGCATTGGAACCAAGCTGTTCATAGCTTGACGCTGAACGTGCAGAAGATATTTAATGACATTGATGCAGAGTTGTTCAAAGAGTGTCTTGCTAAGTTTAGAGAAGATGAATCAAAAGAAGCTGAAATAAAAGCAAAACGTGAGGCTACATGGAAACGGTTGGAAGAAATTGGGATGCAAAAGCAAAAGAGTTCATCCTAATTTTTTTCTTTTTCTTTTAGTTGTAGATTGAGAGGTTTTGTTTTGTATTTTCTAGTTTTTACAACATTGGAATATTGGGTTTCTTTTTTGTGTTTTTTTCTTTTCTCAGAAAACTTAGTGAGAAAAAAGTTTCAGATTCATTTTCGTTAAAGAGATGCAAATATGTAAGATCGTTTTCTTTCTTTTTGTTTGTTTAAAGCTTGTTAATGGGTTCTCAATCACAACATATAAAACTCACTATAGATGGCAAAAATTTGGTAACAAGAGAGTTTGATTCAATATTTTTTTTTTTTTTTTTTCACACAAATTTCTTCATTCATAATTAAATGGGTACACGATAGATGCGCATAAACGGACAAACCCGAATAACAAGCTTAAAGGATAAAATATTAGAACAAACATAAGCTAAAGATAGAGACACAAACTTAATAAAGTTTGATAAATCGTTAGGAGAGGTGTTGAAATTCTCTAACACTAACACATCCGTGAGAGAAACAATATTCAACTCAAACTCATCAACCAACCTTGGACTAGTCATCATAACAAATGACTTTGAGAAAATTACCATAACCTCGGTTAGCAAGCGAATGCTTCCCGTTGTCTCTACCGGTCCCGTGCGAACCATTACATTAGAGAACAAATCGGTTAAGGCGTTGAAATGTTTTCCCGGCTTTAGAACTGAAGACAACTCACCTCTATGAGAGAGGGAAAATGGTGAAAATTTTCTCTCCTCAAAAGAGGAGGAAGATGGAAGTGATCTCTCCTTAATGGAGGAAATTAGACAAGCATATCTCTCCTTAATGGAGGAAGTTCTCTCCTTTGAGAAAGAGAATGCAGAGGACGATCTCTCCTATTCACGACAAGAGGAAAATAGAAACAGTGGAAGCCAAAAACCCCGATGCACTACGCTTAATTGAGATGGAAGAAGAGGACCTGGTGGAGTACCTCGGCGTTGGCTGAAGTGAGATGAGGCGGTGGTAACTTGAAGCGGCGTATGAAGATCTAACATCTTAGGGCCAACCAAACAAATGGTTTTGCATAAACAAATGGGCTTGCAACCCATGAAATATAATAAGCCCATAAAACCCAATATTACCAAGATGTTGGGTCAGGCCCAATTAAAACTCAGCCTTTGTACGTCCATGTTGCAGCTTTGACCTAGCTCTCCTTGAGACGACAGAGCACGCCGGCGGCTGACAACTCTAAACGAATCTTCGGTCAAGGAGGCCGAGAAGGAGAAAGAGAGGATCACTAGAACCATACACCAACCTTGCAAGGCTTCTTGGATCAGATCGAGAAAACCACGAGCTTTTGGCACCATTGGGAAGGTTTGTAGCTGGTTCATGATGCACATCATCTTTAGATCTGTCGGATTCAAGGTCGGAGGAAGCAAGATCGACTTCGTGAACAAAGCAAAAGTGGATGAAAATGACCTATCTCCGGTAAACCCAACCATTGACGATAGTTGAGCAAATTTCTTCCCAAATAAGGAGAGAGTTCTTCGGGACTCGAAGTTGGATCCCGAGAAAAGTTCATCGGTTGAAATTTTGGTGAGACGTTTCCACCTTCTCTCTACAATGACGAAATTTTGAGATTGGAACCAAACTATGAAAACATGTGTAGATATGCAAGAGCAGTCACACTACAAGAAAACAAAGGTGTAACAACGAAAGAAATCGTTGTTAATTCGTCGTAAACCGACGTTTACAACTGTTTTACGACGAAGACGAATTCATCGTAAAGCTGGAGTCGTAAATCACAATTCGTCGTAAAAACATCGGAAGCTAACAACGAACACAAATTCGTCTTAAATCCGATGGAAAGAGATTCGTCGTATAATCGACGTAAATATCTACGTCGTTCATGAGCGTCGTAAATACCACGTCAAAAATTCGACGTAGTGTCAACAAATCGACGTTCATTCAACGTTAGTTCACATCGAATTAACGACGAATAGAGGAGTGGTTGTAAATCCGTCGTAAATTGCCGTCAACAAATCGACGTTCATTCAACGTTAGTTCACATCGAATTAACGACGAATAGAGGAGTGGTTGTAAATCCGTCGTAAATTGCCGTCGCGTTTACGACGACGCCGACGTTAATTCGTCGTAAAGGTTACGACCGATTAACGGCCAACTGTTTCGGCAGTCGTCGTTAAACGGTCGTAGATGTTTTGTGTATTAAAATTATAATTAAAATATAAATCATGAATTAGATGTCGTTAATTGATATGATTTAAATTTAAATTAAAATTAAAATTAAAAATAAAATTAAAATTGTACATAAAACATAATTTAAAACTTAAACAAAAAACATGAAAAAATCTAATTATTAAAATCTATATCCCTAAACAAATCCGCACTAGCGGCTTCAGCGGCTTGACGTTGAAATTCGGTTTCTTCTTCTTGAGGTTGTTGTGATGATTGCCCCATCTCTGGTTGTCGAGCTTCCGCCCGTCTACGTTCCAATGCTCTAGCTACTTCGGGATTGCTTGCCGCCAAAATGTCGAATATACTATCCATTCCCTGAAGTTGGCGGCTTTGTTGCTGTTGGAGAGTCTCTAGAGATGCGATCTTAGCTCGAAGATGTACGGGATCATCATCCGGGTTGCGTCTATAAGAAGAAGTGGCAACCGGAACATCCTGAATGGATCCCATACCTAGAATCCGTCCTTTTTTCTTTGGAGCGACCTACAATATAAAAATAAACAATTTTTAAAAATTTAACAAATCAAAATATTTATTAAATAAAAAAAAACATAAAAATATTAATTACCGTCGTACATTCGTCGTTAAAATGTCGTGTATGTCCGCTAAGTTTACGTTGTCAACTTTCGTCGTTAATGTACGACGAATTTACGACAATTTGTTTTTTCGTCGTAAACTAGTTGTAAATCCCTTTCAAATTTACGTCGAATATAATTCGACGTAAATATTCGTCGTTACACCATTGTTTTCTTGTAGTGTCAGGACAGAAAACTACCCGACGCCGGCAAGCCACGGCTTCACCGGCGTCGGAGAGACGAAACTTTGGAGGTGCCTCGATTGTTGAGCCTGAGAGAGAAAACGAAAACCACTCTTATTTGCAATCAGTTTGATTCAATATAAAATGTGGTTTTAAGCTTAGTCTTCGGAAATACATCAAACAGAAAAAAATGTTTTTAGATAAGAGATATTAAACTCTAGAAATAAGGAACAGCTTTTAAACGAAATTGAATAAAAACATTATCAACACACAAGAAAGCTTAAAACACAAGGTCTCATGATTCCCACTTGGTTCTCAACTTATCAACATGTCTAAACTCAAATGTCAAGACTAAACTCTCATCCATTCTCCTCAACACAAAGTTCTCCACCAACACATAACATCTATAGCTCTTCCAATTAGAACCACCTCCATCAAATCTCTCAGTTTTTTTAACCACTGCTCTTTGTGGTTGCCTCTTCCACCCGAATCTCTCCTCTTCCCATTTCATCCTCTCAGTAACCACAGATCTCAAACCTCTCTTCTTGTCTGCAACTTCAAACCAAACAACCCCATTTTCATCCACACTTGTTGTCTTTTCACCAATTTCTTGTCCATCAAGCTTCACACTTCTTGTTCCACTTATTACAAAGGATCAGCTTAAGAGCTCAACTTATTACAGCATGTTTCTTAGTCAAAGATGGGAAGAGGTTTATTCTTGCGAGAACGCTTACAACGAAAACCGTGAGGTTGTAGTTAATGTTTGTAAAACAGTTTTTTTTTTGTTTATTAAATTATTTACAACGTATTTGTTTATAAATATATTTAAAATATTACCCAAATTTATTATGTATTATGATATTAATATTTTAAAATTTCACTAACAATAAACCAGAAATTTTTACAATAAGATATTTATGATTAAATATTAGGTAAAACTACCAAAATTAGTTCCTTTTCAGATTGTAATTTCAAATGGGAGTCCTAGTGATCTCCATTTGGAAATAAAATTTTTAAGTGATCCAAAATAAAAATTGTCCCTAAATATTATGTTTTGGCTTAGAAGATAAGCTACTGAAAATATTTCAAGATCAATAAGAGAATTCAGTTAGAAAGTATTTTATGTTTAGTTACTTTATTTCAAAATCTAATATAAATGATACCTTATAACATTATGTGCGCCACTCATATGTAAAATTTCTTTAATTAATACATGTTAGAATAGTTAGAGTTATGTTGCTCGTTGACTCGTTGGTATTGTTAAGAAGTTAGTATGAGTTTCCTTGTAATTTAGTTACTTTCGTATGTGGAGTGGAAACATATGTTCTTGTCTCCAAGCTCGTTGCCTCGTTGGTATTGTTAAGAAGTTAGATGCAGACTATTTTGGTTATGAAATCAAGCCCAAAATTGTTAGATTTTTGAGCATTTACTCTTGAGCTTTCTGAGCTTTACCAACAAATATATTATTATCTATATTCAGAGAAGAATCTATCTTAGGCTAACTCAAACCATCTGTGTCTTGAAGAATCTCTGCAGAATGTGCCTCTTCATCAGAAGCTTTCACTTGCATTGGTCATTAGCTGCACTTGGGCAGTTTCTACGTTTGAATCAGATGCTTTCATTTACATTGGCTTCATGAGCTGGACTTCTGAACCAATATTGGTTTCAGTAGTACTGACCTCTTCTTGCGCTTGAATCTCCATCGAGTCTCTGAAAACTTAACTCAGAAAGCTTACCGCATCAGACATGAGACATAACTCCAAATCCTGTCAACAGCTTCGAATCTTATTTTTCATATAGCAGTAATAAAAATTTAAGTTACCCTCCGGGATCAGTTTCTCATCAAGATTGGACCTGAGGTCTTTTAATATGCCTTCAACTTTGTGGGGATTGGATGTTTTGTTGTAGGTGAACCAGAAGATGATATTAATCTTAACGGCAAGTATAATGTATTGGAAGCCTTCAGATACAATCAGCATCGTCAGAGAGTACGTGAGAGCTCGGATTCGTCATCCACCTATAGCACGACTACAACGTGCACGAGCACTGATGCTTCTCCAGCTCCATTTGTCAACGGAGAAGACGAAGTCTCGAGCTTAACGATAAGAAGACAACGACCCAGCCACTTTGTCTAATATCACCTCCGTCTCAGAGGAAGCAGCCATTAAATAGAGTGGCAACACTGAATGAACTATCTTGCCGGAACAGAGTTGCTTTGTAAAATTTTCACATTCAGTCTGTTCAACCAAAGGTGTGGACGACCCACAAAAAACATTAAAGCAATTTTCTTCTCTATACCTTATAGAAGAAAGTTGCAATGCACTGGTTAACCGAGAATTAATTAACAACCCGGTCTTTTAGCTTTAAAAACACTTCATAAGTTCACAAAGAAAACAAATCCATATCAGTACATATGATCCTGAATATAGAGCCTAATCGATAGATATCAGTGGGAAGAGTTGACCCATTTGTACATCACATGAAGCTAAAAGTGAAAGATGAAAGAGAGAGCATGACAGTCTTACCTGCTAGAAAGGCTGCACAAACATGCTTAAGGTCCATAGTTAAGCCTATTGTTGATGCCATAAATGGCTTCCCGGTACGTGCATAGGGAGCCAAAATTCCAAACAAAACAACATCAACCACAAGATCAACCAAAAGATTAGCTGCGTACAGCTCAAACTCTGACCGGAAATCTTCCCTACTCTTCCGTACTTCTGCAAAAGTTGCACGAGCAAGAATCTATAGCTAGCTGCATTAAATCCGTATAAATAAGATCTTCACATTTAATTCTAGATTAATGCCAAACAGAACGATAAATCTCATTATCAAACCTCGGTTCCAACTTTGAAGAGAAATGAAGGATCTGCTAGCATTCTGTTTCGTAGCATGGAGCATGTCCTCATCAGAGACCCCAAGCGACCAAACAAAACCCTGCATATATTTTCCCACTCAAATATTAACTCATCATACAAAAACAATAAAAATCATAATCATTCCCCCATTTTCTTCAGAGTAACAAAAGCAAAACCTTTATCGAGATAACCTGAATATGCTGGGATGAAAACCTATCAAAAGTATTATAACAACTAAAGAGTGGGTAAAAGTTAAAGGGTTTACATTTTTTGCATTGGTCAATATCTAATATTAATTTAATAGAATAATTCCTTTTATTTTAAAATACCATTGTTATCTACAAAAATTACACCATTAACCGTAAACATATATGTAATTTACGACAAAGCATAGAGAAAGAAGCAGTAATTTGTCATGCATGTGTCCTAAAAATGTAGCAAGAAATTAGGAAATGGATCAGAGATAACTTATCCATTTGTCGCTGCTTGGACCTCATCTGGTTCCCTTGAGCCTCTCCAAGTCAAGGACTGGGAGCTCAATACAGGAGAGTATGTCTTCTTTGACGTAGCAAGAACCTTCTCCAAATCCAACTGTGATAATGGCCTAGGGGACTGCAAATGTGAAAAACTCACAGCATCAGTACTCTTGAAATTTAGAGGATTCAAGATTGAACATTCCTTGGACCATGTTTTCCTTTAAAACTTACCGAAAATGGTGTCCCCTTTCTCTCTGCCTCTAGGATTTCTCTGATAGGGAAGTAAGCTGCTCTTTTGTAGAGCTCAAAAATGTCTGATCGAGTTGAGGAGCCTTCGCATAAGCGAGCTACATGATCAAAGTCAATATCAGGTTCCACCCTTTCTCCTTTTAGAGTCACTTTCATATCTCAGCTCTCTCCTGGCGATTAGGCATTCCAATCTCAAAGGCCTGAGGAAGATGCCTCAATATTGCTTCATCAAGCTCTGATGGTCTTTTAGTTGCAGCATGAACCATAACCCTCGCATTCGCTACAAAGCAACCATTATATGTATAAAATTCCATATATATGTAGAACATACTCTAGATTACACTTGTCTGCATGGTAAAGTAAGCCGAAAAGTGAAGAAAATCCATCGCATAACGCCATAAAGTCAGTCTTCATGTTCGCCCTTGCTTCATGATCTGTTGAACGGCGCTGACCAAGAAAGCTGTCAACTTCATCAATAAAAATGATAGCAGGTTGGAGTTTGTACGCCAAGATAAACACAGCAGCAACTGAAAGAAAGGAACAGAACAGAGCAGTTCATTAGATTAGAAACACCATCAATAGACCAAAAGGTAATAACTAAAACACCCGAAGAACAAGAACTCAAAGTGAGCTCATCACAAAAACAGAATCTGAACTTACCAAGCTTCTGCGCGCATCTCCAAACCACTTGGTCATCAGATTAGATACCTAACATTAATGAAAACAGCTCCTGATTCTTTGACAATAGCCTTAGCAAGCATAGTCTTTCCAGTACCAGGAGGTCCATAGAGCAAGACACCCTTTTGAGGTCCAAGAAGCTTCCCATAAGCAAAAAGCTCAGTTCTTTTCAATGGTAAAATCACAAGCTCATACAAAGCCTGCTTGATGGTCTCCAATCCTCCGATAGAAGCAAACTCCACATCAGTGTGGTCTGGATTTATCACATCACATGCTATTACACCCTGATTTACAAAATTAGAAACAAGTGAGAATTTTTTAGAGCTCCTTCATCGGCTTGAGAAAAAAACAATTAGAACTCAAAATATTCAAACTTTAATGTTGAACAGAGACCACAACTCAACATATTACAAAATTGTTGACCACGAACCATATATCCCATTCTACGATAACTAAGAATCAGTTGGGACTTCAAGTTTCTTAATTAGTATAAGATTGAATAAAAATTACCTCGTATGGATTGGTCTGAATAAGAGGACGACCAAACGCTTGGAGATTTCTTTCTTATGCTCAAGAGCTTTTTTAGATGCCTGACGATTACGATCATGATGACGAAGACCCGCAAACAGAACCAAGCAGCAGCGCTCGCCGTTCGGCATCAGAACATCTGACAGAGCCCAGACTTGTCTCACAATTATGCATCCGAAGAGAAACGTTCATAGGATGATATCAACGTACCCTAACGTTTTTATCCACTGAAATTTGATGACAATAAAGATACCCAAACAAAAAAACTAATTAGATGAGAGATTACCTGCTTGTCGTGAGGCTGAAATTAATCTTAGTGTAAGAGAAAATCAATACATAAAAGATATAATATCACTTGTTAATCAGTTGGAAAAAAATCCAGATTCTCATGTATCTCTTCACGTCACTGCTTAACCCACCCAACCTACAAACATACATGAAAAAACCATTAATATCTTTATGAAGCTATCGTGCCAAATTTATAATGCAGAAGGTCTAAATATGCTATAAGCGAAGATGACGTGAAAAACCTAGGCGCATAATATATACATGAATCCAAAGAAAATTCTAGGGTTTTTTAGTGGTTGCAAAATTTTACGGTGTGGGCTTTAGTTAAATGTAGGCTTAATTATAAAAAATGTCGATGGGCTATAAAAACCACGATTATTGATCAAAATCGTAAGAGAATATTTTTTTAAGTTATATTCCTTTTATATTCAAGGGTAAAACTATAATTGCAACCCCCAACTATAGCTTTAGAGACCTCCGTTGCCTCAAAACTACATGTCAAATAATATATATATAGATAGATTATATTTTGTTCTAAAAACAGTGTAATTATATATCTTCAAATTACAAAACTACAGATTATAATCTGAACAATTACAATCTGTTGATTAATATATTTTTATTTAATTAAATTAGTAACTATTAACTAGATTATTTCTCGCGCATTGTAATAATTTTTTTTATTTTATTAATTTTAATAACGGTTAGGTTATCCCGTGTAATTATAATAACTTTTTTCTAATGAATTTAAATCATGGTTTTGCGTGAATCGATGTTTTGTAAAGTTTCATTTAAATAATGGTTAAGGTTTTATAAGAAGTGTTATAAAACCATATATAAACATTCTTATAAGATTTATTAGGTTTTGTATATGTTTTAATTTTTCTAATTTAACATGTTGTGTTTATTTTCAGAATTCATACAAATTATAATTGTTGTCTCCCTCCCCACATAAGTATACATCATTGTTCGGAAATTAGATCATACAAGAGTAATATTTTAAAACTGAAATGAAAGAAAAAGTGGAGAATTTTCCTATCATTTTGTTACCGTGTCAATATATGATATGAATCAGGATAGGTAAACTAACCTTACCCAAAAAATAAAACAAAACCAAACCGTAATTAGGTGATTTGATTTAGTTTCGGTTTTACTCAAAACCCATTTGATTACTACTATTGAATTTTTTTTGCTTTCGGTTAGGTTATATGTTTTAAACCGTAAACCTGTTTGATTTTTTTGAGTTTCTAGTTTTTATAATACTTGTTTGGTTAAGTTTTGTTAGCATTTAATCATTTTTGCAATGTGTTTTTTTCTTTATGTTATACTCCCTCCATTCCTAATTGATTATATTTGTAGGAAAAAAATTCTTTCAAAAAGATGTTATTTTTCTATTTTCCATGCATATTTAGCTTCATATTTCTTATTATGCTTCTTATTTAATTACTCTATTTTTTTAATCAAAATAATTAGTAAATGAACACAAGGTTAAAATTGTTATTTCAACAAATTTCTTAATATTTATGCAAATCTTAGAAATACAATTAAAAATGGAGGGAGTATTATTTATGGGTACATGAATTAATTCTCTTAATCTAATGTTATTTTTGTTGGAATTATATTAACGTTGAGGGGTTAATATTATTGTGTGAAAAGAAATGCTATATTAAAATCACTTGAATGTGATGGCTTCTAGAAGAGCTAGTTGTGATGGTCTAATTAATGGCTTTGTGTGCATGTGAGGAGTGGGTAATAAAAGTCTTTGCCTATACTCTACATGTGGGACATGATTGAATAAACAAAATTCAGCTCCTCTTGATAAGATGGAGTGAATTGATCATGTCGGAGGGGGGTTTTTTGCTAAGAGAAAAAAAAAACATAAAACACACAAAACAAAAAGTTCTTTTCTTTTGATCTCTGAGGAGATATCAAACACACAAAGAAACCTCTGAAAAAATTTCCTTCAATCTCTCAAGAGTAAGTCTTGTTTTCTTCGAGAGTATCGTAGAGTTTTGTTCGTTTAGAACCGTGTGTTCGAGTGTTTGCGAAACCGGTTGTTTGGTTGTATCCTGGGACTCTTGAATCCGTGATTCCCGTCACACTGCGGGGGATTCAAAGAGTTAAGGAAAGAGATTGCGATCTCGCCTCCAAATCTCGTTTTTCCTTAACGTTTATGATTTCAATTTCAATTCCCCATTCGTAGTGTTGCATAAATCATGCTCCTACAATCTTAACTCTTTGAATCCGTTGGTGTTCTATAAACATCAAACGGATTGGAATTGAATCATAAACAAGAGAGCTTGAGTTGCGATTCAAGTCTATGTGTGGTTTACCGGTTGCGATCGGATAAACATCAAGATCAAAACTCAATAGTTTTGTGTCTAAAAATCACTTATATGGCATTTTCTTGAGAGAATTGAAGCCTAAAAAATCATTATAAAAAATGATTTTTGAATGTGTGGGTTAACAAACACGTCAAAATCAAGTTTGATTGATGATTGGGATGCATTTTCATGCAATTTGATGGACTTATGGGGTCAGATCGATCGATCCTAAGGTGGATCGATCGATCCCATTGTGTCGGCAGACCGATTTAGGCACAGATCGATCGATCCTCAGGTGGATCGATCGATCCTAAGTTGATGAAAAACCTGTTAAACTGACGGCAATGTCGAGATCGATCGATCCGACTTGTCGTAGTTAACCAGATCGATCGATCCTAGGCCAGATCGATCGATCTAGTGCCAGATCGATCGATCCAATTTGGTCTCGGCATTTTATGAGTGTCATAGATCGATCGATCCAAGAAAGATCGATCGATCCAAATTGGGTGCAAAACCAGTCAAACTGACGGCAATGTCGAGATCGATCGATCTGAATTGCCGTAGTTAACCAGATCGATCGATCCTAGGCTAGATCGATCGATCCAATGCAAGATCGATCGATCCAAGGGTGATCGATCGGTCGAATTATTCACGGCATTTTGATAAAACCATGGATTGATCGATCCAATGGTGGATCGATCGATCCTTATGCATTTCGTGTGGTTTCAACATTTTGATAATGTTCTGATCAAGCTTGCGTGTTTGTTTCAGGAAATGGCCAACGAAACGGTAGATGTCTCTGATGTAGCTGAGGTAGCCGAGACCACCATCAACGGGGCCGGGGCCACCGAGATTCAGTTTGGTACACTTCCACCGGTGAAAGTGACGGTCACAGAACCGATACCAACTGCGGTCGTTGACCAGTATCAAGCGGTGCCAATCCTAACGGCATCATCAGCGGGTCTTCTTCCGGACAAGTTTGACGGAAGTTCTTTTAAGATGTGGCAGAAGAAGATGTTCTTCTACCTTACAACGCTGAAGTTGAGCCAGTACACCCGTGAGGAGAAGCCTATTCTTCCCGCGGATAACACTGATCCCCGTGCACTTGCGAGTGTACATGCCTGGGAGCACGGTGATTTCCTGTGTAAAGGATATATTCAGAGCCGTCTCTCCGATCAGCTGTACAATGTGTACTGCAATGTCGAAACTTCTAAGGAGTTATGGAACTCTCTTGAAAAGAAGTATCGATCCGAGGATGCTGGGTCTCAGAAATACGCTGTGGCGAAATTTCAAGACTATAAAATGGTGGATTCAAAGCCACTAATGGAGCAAGTGGAGGAATTGACCAACCTCATCCATGAAATACATGCTGAAGGGATGGAGATATGTGAAACATATCAAGTTGCATGTGTTATAGAAAAGCTCCCTCCCGGCTGGACGAACTTCAAGAACTATCTTAAGCTGAAAAGAAAGTGGATGAGTCTTGAAGATTTGACCGTCAAGCTTCGTATTGAGTCTACGAACAGGAGACAATTGGGAATCGGTGTGCAAATTCGCGAACCCGACGCAAATGTTGTAGAGCACCAACCCAAGAAACAGGGGAAGTGGCAGAACAAAGGGAAAGGAAAAGTACCGCCCCAGAACCAGTAGAAGTTCAAAAAGAAAACCGGAGAGAACTCGCAGAAGTTCACCGGTAAATGCCACAACTGTGGTAAAATTGGCCACAAGTCCTTTGAGTGCTACAGCAAGAAAGCATCAAAGAAGAATGACGGCAAAAATGAGACTAATCTCACCGAGGCCGATATGTGTGCAGTCGTCACTGAGGCTAGTGTTGCCGAGAGCCATCCAAAGACTTGGTGGTTTGATACCGGTGCAACTCGGCACATTTGCTTGGACAGAACGATGTTCTCCACTTACAAGAAGAACAAGAGTGATGAGAAACTCTTTATGGGGAACTCCGCAATCTCGAATATTGAAGGTTACGGGGAAGTCGTTCTGAAGCTTACTTCTGGACAAGAACTCACGTTGAATAATGTGGTTCATGTGCCGGATATGCGTAAAAACCTAATCTCGGGTTCCCTCATGAGCAAGCATGGATTTACCGTTAAGCTGGAAGCGGATAAGCTTGTAATCTCCAAGTATGAGATGTATTTGGAAAAGGGATTTGTTTGTGATGGTCTTTTCAAAATGTGTGTTGAAGCGGTGATCCGCACTGATGTAACCGAGGCTTCCACCTCGAAGAATAATGAAAAGAAACCAGTTGCTTATGTTGCGGAGTCTTTTAATACATGGCACGAACGCCTAGGACATGTTAACTTCAAGTCTATGAGTAGATTGATGAACATGAACCTGATTCCGAAACACAAAATAAGTAAAGACAAATGTGAGATTTGTGTCCAAGCCAAACTCACTAAAAAGCCATCACCGACCGTAGAGAGAACTACGGAACCTCTAGCTTTAATTCACACGGATCTGTGTGATTTAAAATTTGTGCAAACTAGAGGAGGGAAGAAATATTTTGTGACATTCATAGATGATTGTACAAGATATTGCTACGTATATTTACTACGTAGTAAAGACGAAGCTTTGGAGAAATTCAAAGAATACAAACTGGAAGTAGAAAATCAACTTGATAAAAAGATCAAGATGATTCGAAGTGATAGAGGAGGCGAGTATGATGAACCATTCAATGCATTCTGTAGAGAAAACGACATTATTCATCAAACAACCGCTCCCTACTCACCGGAATCCAACGGAGTTGCGGAACGGAAAAACCGAACTCTAAAGGAAATGATGAATGCAATGTTGCAGGAATCTGGGTTAGCCCAGAACATGTGGGGGGAAGCTCTGCTTACTTCAAATTACATCCTGAACAAAATACCGCATAAAGTTACGGGAAAAACTCCGTATGAACTTTGGAAAGGGAATGTACCTTCGTACAAATACCTGAAAGTGTGGGGGTGTCTGGCAAAAGTTGCGGTTCCACCTTCGAAAAAGGTCACCATCGGACCTAAGACGGTAGATTGCATTTTCATCGGATATGCTCATAATAGTAGTGCTTATCGGTTTCTGGTATATAAGTCTGATATACCGGATATTCGTGAGAACACAATAATGGAGTCAAGAAACGCTTCATTCTTTGAAAACGTGTTCCCATGTAAAGATAAAGAAAGCATTAAAAGAACTCGTGAACAACGAGATGCTAACTCCCGCGGGAACGAAGCAAGCGGATCCGGTACTACTATTAATGATGAAGAAGAAGAAGAAGAACAAGGACTTAGACGGAGTAAAAGATCTCGTAAAGAGAAAAATTACGGATCTGAGTTCTTAGTTTCTTTTCTTGCTGAAAATGAACCTAAAACGTTCAAAGAAGCAATGTCTACACCAGACGGTCCTCTTTGGAAGGAAGCCGTTAACAGTGAGATAGACTCAATCGTGCAGAATAATACCTACGAGATAACGGATTTACCGCAAGGGTTTAAAGCCCTAGGTAGCAAATGGATTTTCAAAACGAAGTTGAAAACCGATGGGTCCATTGATAAGTACAAGGCTAGGCTTGTGGTGCAAGGTTTCCGGCAAAAAGAAGGCTTGGATTTCTTTGACACCTATTCTCCGGTAACGAGAATAACTTCGATAAGAATGCTGGTAGGCATCGCGGCTTTGAGAAACCTGGAAATACATCAGATGGATGTAAAGACAGCTTTTCTAAACGGAGATTTAGAAGAAGAAATCTATATGAAACAACCTGAAGGGTTTGTCATTCCAGGACAAGAAGACAAAGTCTGTAGACTGGTGAAATCATTGTATGGACTTAAACAAGCTCCTAAACAATGGCATGAGAAATTTGACAATGTCATGATGTCAAATGGATTCACCATCAATGAGTGTGATAAGTGCATATACAATAAAAGCACTTCACACGGGTACATCTTGCTCTGCTTGTATGTTGATGATATGCTTATTATTGGAAGTAATAAAGACATGATCAATCAGACGAAGAACATGCTAAGCAACAAGTTTGATATGAAAGACATGGGACTTGCAGATGTAATCTTGGGGATTAAAATCATTAGACACTCTGGTGGTCTAATATTATCACAAGAACATTATGCGGAGAAAATCCTTGAGCGGTTTAAGAACTGTTCCAACGGAACTGCAAAAACTCCCGCCGATCCTCAATTGCACTTGACGAAAAATTCAGGTGAAGCGGTTTTACAAGTGGAATACGCAAGAGTTATCAGAAGTCTTATGTACCTGACAAATTGTACAAGACCGGATCTAGCGCACTCGGTAAACGTGCTTAGTCGCTATACGAGTAATCCGGGTCATGCTCATTGGAAGGCAATAACTAGAGTGTTGAACTATTTGCGATACACTAAAAGTTATGGTCTGCACTACGGTAAAGAACCAGCTTTGTTAGAGGGCTATAGTGATGCCAATTGGATTTCAGATTCCAAAAACTCAAAGTCGACAAGTGGTTATGTCTTTACGTTGGGAGGTGCAGCGGTTTCATGGAAATCTTCCAAACAAACTCTCCTAGCTCGATCAACCATGGAATCAGAGTTCATAGCTTTGGATAAAGCAGCTGAAGAAGCAGAGTGGCTTCGGAATTTTTTGGAAGATATCCCGATGTGGGAGAAACCAGTGCCGGCGATACGCGTGAACTGCGATAGTCAGTCAGCGATCTCTCGGGCAATGAATAAACTATACAATGGTAAATCTCGTCATATTCGAAGGCGACACAAGACCATTAGACATTTGATCTCAACGGGTGTACTCTCGGTTGAATACATCAAGTCAGCTGACAACTTGGCAGATCCATTTACGAAAAATCTGTCAAGAGATCAAGTTGTAAACTTATCAAGAGGAATGGGTTTAAAGCCTACAAAGAAAGAGGATATTTGATGGATACCCCACCTATGAGATTGGAGATCCCAAAATCTAGGTTCAAAGGGAAAACAAAATCAAATTATCTAATTGTTGAGCATTGTAAAACTATGTATATACCCAATTCCTAATGATAAATAAACAATGCTATTTGCATTGGATGGCATATGAATGTGTTTAAGCAGTTGTCATCTAGATGATGTATAAGGATAAGCGTTAGCTTTTAATGATACCATAATCTTTAAGATATGGGTGATCACCTAATGAGTGTGAAATGGGGCCGTTTCTAGGAGAATGAAAGAGAGGCTATATTTTCCAAGTTCACTCATGAAACCGGGAATGTTCAAGGCCAAAATGAACACAATAGAGAACTTAAGTTCTACGAGAAAGTGTTGTTGTGCGATGTTTGTTGTCTCGATTTACATCAAAGTCTGGGTGGTTCAAGACATCATGTTCACCTCCTGGCCGAGTAAGTCCGACAGATATCAAAATGATTGGTTCAAAGCTGAAAAATGCTACCTATAAGATGCAATGACATTTTCGTATACTCTCGAACGTCTGTCTGGTCTAGTCAAGTTGGGTCTAGTCCAGTCGAGTCGTATTGCGTCTTTCAAAAGTCGTCGCGTCGTCATGTGTTTAGAGTCATTTCTATTCATGTGGGGGATTGTTGGAATTATATTAACCTTGAGGGGTTAATATTATTGTGTGAAAAGAAATGCTATATTAAAATCACTTGAATGTGATGGCTTCTAGAAGAGCTAGTTGTGATGGCCTAATTAATGGCTTTGTGTGCATGTGAGGAGTGGGTAATAAAAGTCTTTGCCTATACTCTACATGTGGGACATGATTGAATAAACAAAATTCAGCTCCTCTTGATAAGATGGAGTGAATTGATCATGTCGGAGGGGGTTTTTTGCTAAGAGAAAAAAAAAACATAAAACACACAAAACAAAAAGTTCTTTTCTTTTGATCTCTGAGGAGATATCAAACACACAAAGAAACCTCTGAAAAAATTTCCTTCAATATCTCAAGAGTAAGTCTTGTTTTCTTTGAGAGTATCGTAGAGTTTTGTTCGTTTAGAACCGTGTGTTCGAGTGTTTGCGAAACCGGTTGTTTGGTTGTATCATGGGACTCTTGAATCCGTGATTCCCGTCACACTGCAGGGGATTCAAAGAGTTAAGGAAAGAGATTGCGATCTCGCCTCCAAATCTCGTTTCTTTAACGTTTATGATTTCAATTTCAATTCCCCATTCGTAGTGTTGCATAAATCATGCTCCTACAATTTTTTGAGGAACTTTATTCGAATACAATCATACATGTTGGAAAGGAGGAAATAAAAATATATGAAAGATCATGTAAGTTCAGTATAGTATTATTTTGGAATACAATTCCTCTAGTAAATTAATTAATTTATTTTTGGGTGAAACCTTTAATTTAAAGAAAATAAACAGTTACTCCTCTGAAGCAGAGGTTACAAAGGCCGAGTCAAACGCAAACTTAGCTAAAGCATCAGCCACTTCACTTTTGAACAAGAAACATAGAAAAAGGAGATAGATTGAAATAGACGACTTTGCTCTTTGATGTCGGAGAGAATGTCATGTATTTTGATGTGATCTTCCCTTGTTTTTAGCAGAGTGATGAACACTGAAAGTAGGAACAGATTTGAAGGTTGGTAAATCATGTTGTAGATGAGGATATCATTGCTTCCTTCATAGCTAAAACTTTCGCTGCCAATGCCGAGCCTACAAAGCACCGGTTCATCGAATCCTGCAAACAGAGCCATTGCGGTTGTTCGATACCGTCCAACCGAGTCCCCATTTTCCGGTGGCAGAGTCCCAAGCTCCATCAACATAGCAGGATATATCTAGTTGATCCTTAGGCTGAGGTGTTGAACTTCGCGGAAGTTTCATCTCCACTTGAGATTTTTTTCTTGTTGTAATTTAAATTTTTCGCTTTTTTGAATTGAATGTTAAATTTATTCAACCCAATATTTTTTTTTACAATAATTGCTACTCTGTTTTAATGTTTTGAAAAAGAATCAGAAAAACATGAAAAATGATAGATGTGATAATTATATTCAACAAAAACTTGTGTTACAAAATATTTGCATCTTTTCTGAGAGTTTTGCACCTAGATAAAGGAGATTTAGAAGATGCGAATACAAAACCAGAACACTATCTAGAACGAGACTAATTTAGTGGAGATACGGGCACCAAACCACATGACGAGAGCGATATCGTACTTGTGATCTCCCAAAGAGCGAATTGAGCTGATTCTATTGCGAATGGATTTATCAGTCATTAGTTGAGCCTCTTGCCAATCTTTTGCGTCTGTAATCGCCTTGAGTACAACCTCAGCTTCCGTTATTCTTCTTTCTCCAAATACCAGTTGATTTCTTGCTTTCCATAAGTGTCACATGATCCAAGCATTGGAATCTAGTTTTGGCTTGTTAGAATTTAAATAGAAGATTATACATGCCTTATACAATGCAAGAAACAAAATCTAATGTTTGTTTTTAAAATACTTAGAAAATAATTTTATTTTCTAAGGGTCGATTGTGTTTATTTTAGAATAAACCGAAATAAATTAAAACCAAATATCAAATAGTAGTTTTAATAAAATTGATAAACTATAAACCAAAAAGAACCAAACCAACTTTTGAACTTTTCCATTAATTTAGGGTTATAGACTTTTCATACCAAAATTCAATCCTTCACAAAGCAAATTAGCTACTATTGGTCGGCGAATTACGAGAAAAAAAATTCTTATAAAAAAAAAAAGTTAAATGGGCTTTACTTGCGCCTTTTAAAGCCCATTGTTAATTTATTCGCAAAGACAGTTAATTTGGCGCGTTTATAAATCCTTCTTCGCCGAAAATTTCTAATTCATTCGTTTCCAACGTCAAGAAAAAAAAAAAAGATTCATTCGTTTCCGTTTTGCTTTCACCGGAATTTTCTTGTACGTGTATGTATAATCGTCGGTGATCAAAGTGTTTCAGGTCGAGTCTCAATTCTGAGAACTGAGCGATTAGTTTCATATCTTCTCTGCAATATCTCTGAAAAAATCAAGAGCACAAGAAAGTAACTAAGTCTCATCTCGATTCTTGGTTTATCTTCTTCATCTTGCAACATCTCTGTTTTCCCCTAATTGTTGAATCTTTTTGATATTTCCAGTAGCAAATGAAGTCGAGTGGAAATGATAACGACGCTTCCGGGTCTCAAGATAAACCTCCATTGGCATCCCCTGAAAACGAATCGTGAGTTCCCTTTTCCAATCTTCAAAACCCTAGAGATGAACAGAGACGCTTTCATAACTTTCCTTTTGCTAAGTCTTATATAAATTTCAAAAGAACTGATTTGGTTCTTGATATTGTTGGTAGGGTTTGTTTTCTTGTCTGTATTTGTGTTATGGATTGAATGAAATTGAAACAAAATGTAACTGGAGCTCTCTGTTTTGGTGGAGCAGTGAAAAAGCAATATTGATCGAAGCTATGGCTTTTGTATACGAAGTAAAAGATGCGTTTCATGATCAAGAACACAAATATAAATTGTTCCTAGCCGTTATGAATGCCTATGGGGATAAAAGGTAAATAAATTTTTTTTTACTTACGAGCCCTTGATAGAGTTTGCTTTATAGAAAACCTAATTCTACTAATTTTGTTGCATTTTTAAAGGATTGATGATTCCACTTTGATTGAACGAATAAAAGTGTTGTTTAAGGGGCGTAACAATTTGATTATCGGATTTAACAAGTTTCGGTCACCAGCATCTCAAATACCTCTTGATGATGAGGAAGATCATACAGTTCGTTAGCTAGCTCCACCAGTACTGGAGAGAGTGGAGACTACTGAAGACTACTCAACTATCATCATGGATATTACATTTTACACAATTGGTTTTTACTTATATGGTGACAATATACAATCATTATCTACAAGTTAGTCTGTATTCACTTCTTCTTGGTTTATCGAGCTTTCCATAAGTGTCACAAGAAATTATCAAATACCCTTATGACACATTTTGATGGTAAGGAGAAAATCTTATAGTTTGTTGTGTGATGATAATGGAAATGTGGAATTGAGCAAAAGATTGTGTTTGCTTCTATGGTGTAGATATATGATGATGATGATATGGGTTTGCCTAATGGTGTCTTGAGGCTACAAGCCTACAACCACAATACGTGTTCTTTTAGGGAATGAACAAAACTGTCTTTGCTTATTATATAAGAAGGATATCAGATATATATATTAATCTAATGTATAGAGTTTAGTAAATACACATTCTGTATAGACAACAAGTCAACTGTATAGTATAGTATAAATACAGAGTTGTAACAAACTTAATCATTAATGAAGAAAATGGTTAACAACAACTTTACTGTTAAAGGAAACATAGATGAAGTAAAAATCTTATTTCCGAGAATATTGTAACTGTAAATGATGATTTTGTTCAGTTTGTAATCATAATCCTCATTCTTGAGGAAAATAAAAATAAAAATGTCCATGATCCAAAATCCTTAACTCGGCGTTTTTATTGTTAGGTAGTAAAATCACATAATAGCAAAAGCATAATGCCAAAGACTTTGGGTTATCAAATCAAATCTAATGTACACAAAGGCATTATACACTCACTTACATAACAATTCGATTACTTATAGTTTGAAAGAATCACAAAAGTTTTATATCAAGAATATATGTTTTGTATCTTTTTTACAAACAAATCAATCACCAACACACCACAACACAAGACCAAATCAAAAACAAAAAAAACAAAAAAAAATCCAAGAATTTATTCTCATCAATCAAAACCAAAAAAAAAAAAAAAAATCGTGGAAAAAACTCAAAGCTTTGGAAAACCCAATAAACAAAAATCAGTAAATTTGTCTATAACCAAGAATAGTCCGACGACCACCACCACCATCACCAGCTTTTCTTCTTCCTCCTCCTCCACCACCACCACCACCACCACCACCGCCATTAATAGCAGAAGCAGCAGCAATCGAAATCTTCTTAAGATCCTCAACACTCGCGTAACTCTTACGCGCCATTCCCATCATCATCATCCCTTTACTCTTCTTCTCCCCTACACTCGCCGACTTACTCCCTCTCACGGCGGCGGAAGAAGAACCCGATCCAATCAAAACGCCGCCGTTTCTACTCTTCGAAGACGGCGGAGGCGGAGTAGTAGTGTTGAAGTTAACCGGACGACGATTCTCTTTACGTATCACAGCTGAGAAATCAGGAACAGACTGAGCTAACGAAGACGGAGTAACTTTTCTCATCGGAGAAATCCCAAACCGAGTTTGTTTCTTCTTCTCCGGTGAAATTACGGAATTACCCTCGAATCTAACTTGTTTTTTTATCCTTGGCTCTTCTTCTTCTTCTTCTTCTTCGAGGTATTTTTGGAAGTCTCGTTTCATACGAAGCTTTGATTCACGTAGTCGTGAGTATTCATCGTATCTTGGACCTCTTTCGAATCCGGAGAAACCGTCTAGCAAGAGTTTAAGCTGATGTGTGTCGGAGTTTTGTGAGAGTATAAGAGACATTGGATCTACAGAGAAGAACAGTGGTTCCATGCTTGGATTTGAGATCGTATCCGCCATTAATGGATTAGAGATCTCGATCAAAACTCTTTTTTTGTTGTTTAGTCGAGTTTTGTTTGTTGTTTGCGAATGCAAAGACTTTATTTAATGTGAAAAAATGGGTTTTATGGGTTTTTTTTGTTTGTTTTTCGTTTTACTTCGCAACGGTCTGATAGAAATTATTACTCTTGGGATTTTTGTTGTGTTGACGATTTTACCCTTTTTCCTTTTTTTTTTCTTACTACTAACGGTCTTATTTTTGGGAGTGTGGGACCCAGTGAATCTCGATCAAACGGTCATTAATTTCCTTAAACAACAATTATATACCCCTTTCTTTTGACGGCACATATAATATGATTAAATATCATTTCTGATTTCTTATTTGGTTTTAGTAATAATATCTGCTCTTTCTCATAAAACCAAGGCCAAAAAAATTCCATTAACCAAATTAAAACGAAACAAGATTACTAAGCTAATATTATTTCATAATTGGTCAAAAAAAAAAAAAAAAATTTTATTTCATAGTTAACTATATTGCTATAACTATGAGTCCAACTCGGTGATAATTTTGAGTTGTTAACGAACATATTCACATTACAGAGGCAAAGGCAAAACAGCACTTTCTTTAAAGTAATAATAATTAGGCATTTAAAAATTGATCTTTAAGAGTATAAAGCATACAATGTAATATAACCTATCAGTAAGACAAAGACTACTGATACTAACAATGTTGGACTATTGTGTTAATGTGATTGTGACAAGTATCACGATGAAGCAAATGTTAAGGAATCAAACTGTGTGAAACTTGTATTTCTGCGCCAAATTGAATCGAGATATTGAGTCACTGAATCCTTCTTCAGCAAGTGTCCTCACACCTTCAACACCTTGTTCAAGTCCCGCATCGATCTAAACATGATTCAGTTCAACACACCCACTTAAAATTTCAATGTAAATTCGATGAACAAATAATCGTATAATATCTTTAATCCAAAAAGTTTCAGACTTTCAGTGATCAATTTAACTGATGAGCTCAAGTTTTTACCTGTTTACGCTCCAATGGGCTAAATTTCTGGAGAAGAAACGCCTTCATGTCCATATTACCAGGTGGCTTCCCAATTCCTGTAATTTACCAGACAATTTTACTATGATAGTAAAAGCTTTTTTTTTTTGGTGAAAGAAGACTTCAATGATGAAACTGGATCACTAACCGATTGCTAAGCGGGGATAGGAGCGACAACCATTCAAATGTTCTGTCACATTCTTCAATCTGGCACATAGCAAAAAAGAAGTTATAGGCTTTTTCTCAAGAAAAGCAGAACAAAAGGTTATATTGTTCTAATTCTGATCAACCAATCGTAAATGAACTTTCGCCATAATGTGATTCACTTCCTAACAATAAAAACGCTTCAGAGTATCCAATTTACAATTAGATTCTTCATTATTCATGGATTTTGGATCATGAACTTTTGCTATAAGGATTATTATGTATAGAAATTGAACAAATTCAACTTTTCCAATTCAAATTACTCGTAATGAATAATTTTGACTTCATATATGTTTCCTTCTTATGTAATGAGCAAAGAGACAGTTCTTTTGTTCATTCCCTAAACCAAAAGAACCAATACTGATCACTTCACTATTCAAAGATGATACTTACCCATTGTGGAGACTATGACCTCCTTTTGGTTGAAGCCTCAAGACACCATTAGGCAAACCCATATCATCATATATCTAAACCATAGAGACAAACACAATCTTCTATTCAATTCCATTATCATCACACAACAAACAATAAGGTTTTAGATACTTTACCATCAAAATGTGGCGTAAAGGTATTTGATAATAAGCCGCTAACGGTCCAACCTTCAAAACACATACACGAAGGCGAAGAAACCAAAGATAAAAGCTAAAGCCTTTAAGGTTAACAAATTCTCAGTTAGAACAAGAGGTAACAATGGAACAAAGACTAACCGATTCACCACTAAAATTCATATAAGCTTGAGGTTTAACCAACAAAATTGGTACTTCTCCAACAGAACCTGTTCTGGTCACATAATGAAACCCCAAAATAAACGAACAAACAAGTGAAAATAAAATGAAATCAAAATCAAGAAACTAGTGAGTATAAGAACCTATCCCAACTAAAGCCTTGGACTGTATTGTGTTCATAGAAATATCCATTGTTTGTGCTATATGATCAATCATCTCAAAACCAATCTGCACATAACAAATAAAGAATCATAAAGAAGAGATCTTTGAGTAATAAACATTAAAATGAATGTTAAAAGGAGTGAAATTTTACATTATGTCTTGTTCCATAATACTTTAATCCAGGGTTACCAAGTCCAACGATAAGCCATGGTGTGTATTCAGCTTTGAGCTTGTTGTTATCAGAAACAGGTAACGAAGAAGCACGAAGAGAGAAGAATCTCTTTGAATTCGATTTTGTTTGGCCAAATTTATAAGCTTTTGGGTAGAGAAGAGATGTAATTGGAGAAGATGATGATGCAGTAAACATTGCTGTAACTGAAACAAAAACAAAATTGGGAAATTGCTTTGTTAAGAATTGATTTTGGTATGAAAAGTCTAAAACCCTAAATTAATGGGAAAAGTAACACTAACCCATCAATGGCGACGAGACTGTGATGAACTCTTAAGTGTAAAGAGAAAATTTTGCTGAGATTTTGAAGATTTTCGAAGGAAGATTTGGAGAATTGGAAACGTAATGTTAAAGAGGATAAGTATATGCGACGAAGACTTTCTCAGTCTCACTGATTTTGCTGTCGTTTTGGCAAAAAGCTGGAGACGGGGAATATTTGATGATGATGATTCCATTGCGAAAAACACACAGAATTAAAAAAAAAAAAAAAAAAAAAAAAAAAAAAAAAAAAAAAAAAACTGAAACCAATAATTCGGTTTGGTTCTTTTTGGTTTATGGTTTATTTATCAGTTAAACCATATAAAAACCATTTACTATTCAGTTTGGTTTGGTTTTAGTTATTTTTCAGTTTATTTGATGATTTTGCAAAAAAAAATGCTGAGTAACATTAACACATCAACCCTTGGAAAATAAAATTATTTTCCATGTATACTAAAAAAGAAACTTTAGATTTTCTTTTCTTGCATTGTATTAGCTAGGTTTGGGCAAAACTAGAACCGAAAGATCCGAATCGAATTGAACCAAAATATTGGTTCAGATAGTATTTGGGTAAGTAAACCGATAATTTTTGTTTGGATATTGGGTAATACTCGCGGGTAAATTTGGATAGTTTTCAAGTAAATGCAGGTATATTTGGATAACTTTTAGGTAATTTTAAGTAATTTTGGATTAAACGGATATCATAAATATAAAATATCCGATTCGAAACGGAACCGGATATTATCCAGTTCTAAACCAGTCCCGACAACAAATACCCAAACCCAAACTTAACCGAACTGATTTATATACTTAAATGGATCATAAATGCAATAACCAAACTACATGATACCCGAATAGTGAGACCCAAAACCTGAATGTGTACCCCGAATGTCCATACCTTATTAGACTTGTATCATCTTCTATTTAAATTCTCACAAGTGGTAACTAAATTTCAACATATTTTATCAGTTAAATATTAATGTACTAAAGGAATTGTATTTTTTTTTTAATACTATTGTGAAGCTACATGATCTTTCATAGAGTTTGATTTCCTCCTTTTCAACATGTATTAGAAAAAAGTTCCTCAAAAAATAACATTAGCTTAAGAGAATGTGTATCCATAAAAAATATAATTTAAATCACCTATAAAAGAAAAACACATTGCAAAACTGATTAAATGCTAACCAAACATAACAATTTTTTTTGTTTTTGTTAAATATAGAAACTCAAAAAATCCAAATACTTTTACGGTTTAAAACCAAAGCGAAACAAAAATATTTATCAAACGGGTTTAAAATCGAAACCAAATTGAATCACCTAATTACAGTTTGGTTCAGTTCTATTTTTGGATAAGATTACTTTACTCATCCCAATTCATATCATATATCGACATGATGACAAAATGATAGAAAATTCTCCATTGTTTCTTTCATTTCAGTTTAAAAGTATTACTTTTGTATGATCCGACTTTCGAATAATGATGTATACTTATATGTGGGGAGGGAGAAAACAATTATCTAAATCAGAATTTCAAAAGTCTCTAGTTTATAACAAATTTAGTATGATGGTGTATTGTTCAAATACTTTAAACAACATATACATATATATATATATATAATTTTTTTTGTTTCTGCATATAAAAGTAGTTACAGATTATAAAACGAATAAAATTTTTATGTGATAGTAAACATATATCTATAAATTTTTTGAAAAGTTGTAAAAGAATGAGTTATACTAATTAAGTACTAACATTATCAACCATAATATTTTGCTTTTTAGCCTATTATTCTCATGCACAAGGAGTACCTAATTTATCTTTTTTTATGGTTATGTAGGTTATATATATGTGGAAATGTCGCTAATGTGAAGAGGCCTGGACGTTCGGATATTCGGGTTGGGTTCGGATCGGATTTTTTGGGTTTGGGTTTTTCGGATTTACAAATTATTTACCCGTTCGGGTATTAGAAAATTTCGGGTCGGGTTCGGTTCGGATTTGGTCGGGTTTGGGTTCGGTTCGGATTTACCCAAATATCAAAAAACAAAAAAAATTGAATGTAAATCTACTAAATTACTTGAAAATATTCAAAATTCTAAAAAATACAAGTATTATTACCCAAATCTACCAAAAAAACAACTAAGTATACTCAAAATAAATCTAAAATATCCAAAAATCATGAATATTTAGGCACTTGGCTTATTACAAGTATAATTATTACTAATAATATATTAGTATGTACATATATTTTAGGTATGTTCGGTACATGTTCAGGTTTCGGTTCTGATCGAATTCGGGTTCGGGTTTTCGGGTTTTGAAGTTTAGTACCCGTTCGGGTATTTTAATATTTTGGGTTCGGATTCGGGTTGATTTTTTCGGGGCAAGTTCGGATCGGGTACTTGGGTTCGGATATTTTGCCTAGAGTGATGTAATATCTGACTTTTAAATATAAAAAACGCCGAAAATATATATGAGATAATTATTTAGATATTCTTAAGGAAATTTCCATTCTAATTCTTCCTTGCCAATATTTTTTCCTCGGAAAACTCCTAAGTCAAATATAGAAAACAAAGGGTGAGTCAAATTCTGAATTCATATTTTGTTTCTCCTCTTTCTTTCTTATTTTATTTTCGTTTCCCAAGAGTTCTTGCATTTTCCCTTTTCGTATATACCTTCTTGTGCGACACTATGGTTGAAGGTTCGCCATTGATGTTCATCCTTGTTCTTCTTGTTTCACATTTATTCATCTCAGGTACTGTCCTACTTCCCAATTCCCATTATTCCAAAGAAGTTTTTTTTTGATGATATTTTTTCAAATGTTAATTCTTTTTTTTTTTCTTTTTGTTTAATGGTAGGAGTAACGTCCAGAAACGTTACCGTAGGAAAACAATGCTCAACTTCACCTAACTACGTCATCATCTTTTGCCCGGGGAACACTCCCAGCACCTACAAGTAAGTTCCCATAAATACCTTTTCTCTAGTCACATTTTCTATTTTGTCAAAGACGTTAGTAATAAATAGTAACTAGGGTCCTCATTAGACATTACACGGCTTTAATTTCGACCATTCATTCTCGAGTTATTTTATAGAATGTTTCTTCTTTTAAGAATGTTGATAGTTGAAACTTGAAATGGACCAATAATTACAATGTAAATTGAATTGAGATTTTATAGGACTGTAAAAATAAAAATGGGGTAACCCAATCTAATATAATTTATGATCGCTAATTAATGAGTTGATCAATATTCACACCATGTTTTTCTATGATCCAATGTTTTAATAATTGAAAATACAAAATGTGTAACATCCCAATCGTGCTATTGTACGGTTTAATTAGCCCACCAAAATTAGTGTCATGTTCTATTACTTTTGGAATTAGATTAACCTGCATCCATAAAAGATGCATGAGTAAACAACTTTTACTTGGTGAGAATTATCCTCTTCGGCTACATGGTCTTATATGCATACTAAACATAATTTGACATACAACTTTAAATATATTTTGGAGTGGAAGTACTATCCAATTTAACCTAAAAGAGTCATTTTAATATGCAACAACCAAATGCATAATTCATCAACGAAATGTGTGCAACAATCACTAGCTGACTGACTCGTCGATCGGCCCTCTTTATGCCCGTAAGTCTTTCCCGTCCCTTTTGGAGTAGCTTTCTATGTGTCCATAGGTCTTTCCCGCCTAATTTAGAGTGTGCAATACTCATCAAACATCAATCAAATGCATGTTATGCTCTTTTATGCCATTCATTTATGCTATGTCAGCTTTATCATTCATTTAGTCATTCATCCGTATTCATCTCTTCATTAATTTCATGCCATGCCTTTATCTCTAAATACCTAGCATCAAGAAATCATAATCCAGGTCTAACCTTGCATATCCTAGTATCTCTAGTATTCATAAGAAACCATGAATCATATCCTCACTTTGGTATTGACTTGGCGCCCAAGTTCTGGTTGGCACTTCGGAACATTATCTCTACCTTCTCGTCCACACACGGTGGTGGCTTCTCCTATGTGGCGGATCTGAGATGCTTTCTTTCCACACGAACCCAATCAATCATGCTTGCCTTCGTCTTCATCCCTTTCTGATGCAGCAAGATATTTGAATAATTTTCAAATAATCTCATCATTATCTTTTATTTTATTAATTATAATTAATATATGATTTTAAGGGTTTTAGGGTTCTCAGAGTTTTACTATAAATAGTCTTTCATGTTCATTGTATTATTCATTTATTAATTAAATTAAAGAGATTTTGATAAGCACTGAAGACTATTCTCAATCCTTGTTTGCGGTAGATCTTGAGAGGTTTCAATGAATCCAAGAAGGCTCGATATAGTCGGGTATTTTTAGATTAAACGAAAATATCTTTGCATCTATAAGCGGAAGCAGAGCCATCTTCTTGGATTTATAATTCACTTTCCTCTTTCCTTTTCTCACAAAAAATCACAAACACACATGCGGATGTCTGAATCGTCTTGCTTCTGGGCATCGCTTAGTGAGGCCTACTTTCCCACTTCTTCTTCAGTCCTTAGAAGGACGCCTAAATGGTTTAAGTGCTAGACTAACTCCTAATGCATGATTAGGGGCCAACAGAACTTTGATACGTTATGTTCAGAGACTAAAAATAAATGAACTTGTTACATATTTCTTATAAACTGATATATAATATGTTTCTTGTTGGATAAGCAACAACCGGAGCTCAGTGGCTGATTCTCCTTTTCCAGCTCAAAAAAAAAATGTAACTCTGGAACCTCCCGCAGAGTCTCCATTACCAGTTCAAACAACTAATGGAACCCTTGAACCTCCCTCACAGTCTCCATTTTCAGCTCAAACAAAAGGTGGAGCTAATGCAGGAACAAATAGTAAGTTTATTTTGCTTGCTTTCCATACCAAATTTTCTTTTCTTTTTTTTTGCTTAACAAAAATTCTTGTTTGAAATTTTTTGTAGAAAAATCATCATGGAAGTTAAAACTCATACTTGGTAACATATCTCGCGCAATCCATATGATAGGATCTCTCGTATACATAAGACACCTAGATATTGATTATTTTTGTATCTTATTCCAGGAGTCTCAGCAGCTTTAACTATGATGATCATTATTGTGGTTGCGATAACAGTGAGAACAAAGAATGCGAGTGATTGGAATGAAAAGAACGTTGAAGCCGTTGTAATGTTGAAACGATATAGTTTTGCAAGTGTCAAGAAGATGACAAAGTCATTTGCACATGTGCTCGGGAAAGGAGGGTTTGGAACTGTCTACAAAGGAAAGTTACCCAATAGCGGTCGGGATGTTGCAGTGAAAATCTTGAAGGTGTCAGAGGGGAATGGAGAAGAGTTCATTAATGAAGTAGCTAGCATGAGTAGAACATCTCATGTCAATATTGTTTCTCTGCTTACATTAGTTCCATCTGTTGTTTGAGATGGAAATGGAGACTCTGAGGGAGGTTCAAGGGTTCCATTTTTTTGTTGAGATGGAACTGGAGACTCTGAGGGAGGTTCAAGAGTTCTATTTTTTGTTTGAGCTGGAAATGGAGAGTCAGCAGCTGAGCTCGGGTTGTTGCTTGTCGAACAAGATACATAATAATACCATATCAGTTTATATATAAGAAGTAAGTTCATTTATTTCATATATCATTTGAATTAGCATGTAAATGTTTCAAAAACCGGTAGGCAATGTATTAGGGTTTAGCCTAGCACTTAAACCTTTTAGGAGGCCTTCTAACTACAAGAAAACAAGTGTATTAATTACCGACCACCATTTCCGACTAAATCTTGTGGTCGGAAATATTCCAACTATTTTATGTCTATTTTCCGACGAATAATTAAATCGTCACAAAATAGTTGGAAATTTTTGAGGATATAGATTTTAGTAAGGAAATTGTCAGAAATTGGTTGAAAAAATTTAAGAAAAAATTTAGGCAGAAATTGTTTGGAAATAAGTCAGAAAAATATAGTCAAAAATTAATGGGAACTATAATATCAATTTCCGACCAATTTCTGACCAACCCCTTGAGTTGGTCGGAAATTGGTCAGAAACCTAATTTAGATGCATGTGTTACCAATCTTTTGGTCATATATAAGAAAAACAAAAACATTTCCGACCAATTCTAAGGTTAGTCGGAAATGTTTTACATGGGATTTGGAAAATTTATAAAAATTCTGACCAGTTATAGGGTTGGTCGGAAATGGTTAAAAATTCCAGACCAATTTCCGACCAACTCTCGGAATTGGTCGAAAATTGGTAAAACAATATTTTAATTTTTGAAATTCATCGTAAAAGTGTTTCCGACCAAATTCACGACAACCATTTCTCTATATAACCCATACAATGTTTTTCCCAAATCACTTCCATTTTTCAAACATCTCTCTATTTTCTCTCAAAAATCTCTCTAAACTTTCTAAAGATTCCAAATCTTATAAACTCTATTTTATTTCTCCAAACCTTTCAATTATCCAACCAATTATGGAATTAATCCTAAAATTTTTCAATATTTTCATACTTGTTTTTTCAATATATATTTTTATATTAATTTATTTTAAAATTTTCAAGTTAATTACAAAGGAAATTTTAAGACATTTATAATTTAGATTTTTTGAAATTTTAGAACTTTTAAAATTAGGCTAGATGAAGAATTAGACGTGTAAACAACCAATTTTTATAACTTGTAAGTGTTACCAAATTATTATAACATTGGATCATAATAAACATGGTGTGAATATTGAATCAACTCATTAATTAGCCTTGTAAGGTTGACTCAAATGGGTTACCCATTTTAACACTCCTATAAATGCATAACGAAATTCACATTTTAATTATCTATCCAAAATATATGGTTCATTTCACTATCAACCATTCTAAAATATATCTCTAGAATGAATGGTCAAAATTAAGGCCGTGTAATGTCTAACGACCCTACTTGTATAACGTCTTTGACAAAATAGAAAATGTGACTCGAGAAAGGGTATTTACGGGAACTTACTTGTAGGTGGTGGGAGTGTTCCCCGGGCAAAAGATGATGACGTAGTTAGGTGAGTTTGAACATGTGAACATGGTGTTTTCACCGTCGAAAGCATAGCTATAAGCGAGTGGACACTCGTTCTTGAACATCTTCGAGTAACTTGTGGGTGGACATTTTTGAGGTGTGGAGTACTCGCCGGTGCAGCAGTACCTAGGCTGATTAAATGTCTGACAAGCGTCCATGCAAGCGATGGGATGTTCCTTCAATGACCTTCCCATCACTCTATGCTCATTCGGACACGTCTTGTCAAGATTGATAACGCAACCAACGGTATTGCATGTCCGGCCACTCTTCGGACGCTGTGGGACCACCAACAATGGAAGGTTGTAACCTTGCACGAGGCTTAGGTCGTAGAAGTCTTCACCGTTACCACCACTGAGGGCAAACTCGACTAGCGTCACCGGAGGCTTTGCTGCGGCTCCAGAGCACTCGGCTTTTCCGGAGCCGCAGTCTCCGGTGGCGCAGGAGAAATCCCCTGTAGAGTTGATAGAGCAGAGAGACCTACCCCAGAAACGACCTGACCATGATGACGGCGCGTCAATGACACGCGTCTCTCCTTTCCTTAGAAGGAAGCCAGTGGTGGAGAGTGGAACCGTGCTCCCTGTTACGATTCCCGGCCAGACATTGTAGTCGCATTTGTTCTCTATAGTAAAGTTTCTCGACGTTACTCCTGCGATTAAAACAAAAGAAAACAATTAAAAATTTAGAAAAAGAATCATCAGATAGTGAGTAAACCAAAAATTTATCTTGGAATAGTACTGGAAATGGCCGTACCTGAGACGAATAAATGAGAAACAAGGAGGAACATAAAAGGCAACCCATCAACCATTGGCTCGAAGGAGACGGTATACGAAAAAGGAAAAATGAAAATAACTTAAAAGAAAAAAATGAAAGTACTCTAGCTAAAAGGAAAGAGGATAAATAGAATATGAATATGTTACCAAAAAAATAAAAGAATATGAATTTTGAATTTGACTACATTTGTCCTCTGTATTGTTTAGGAACTTTCGGAGAAGAAAAACTTGGCCGAAACCATGTGACCTTTGAGAAAAAAAAATATATATATATTAACCCAATAAACATTAGAGATATATATCTTACATATAACAGTAATACAACATACAAACTTGTTATATGAATAAATAAAAACAAAGACTATTTGTTGTTGTTGATCTTTATGAAACCACATTGCATAAAATGGAAAGAAAAACAATTTTTAAGAATATAGCATCCTTACTTTGCTTTGTTACAATGTTGCATCTTTCAATGGCTTGTACCATTTGTGAAAAGAAGAAACCGAATTAATATAATGTACTACAGTTTTAGTTTAATTGTTTAAATGTTTAAATGAAGTATGTTTGTTTATTTTCCTGCAATCCGATGCTTAATTTATTTCAAAGATTCATTCAACCACTACATCTGCATACCAAAATATATTAAAAGGATAGAGAATTATGAAACTTCTCATGCACACTAATAGGAGATATAGTGATAAATCAAACATTCAAAAGGATTTATAAAAGAAAAAGAATAATAATAAACAAAACATTTATATGCGTTATTTAGCTAAAAATGCATGAATAAGTTTTTATTTAAGAAATCAGTATTAGTTATTTTTTAATTAAATCTCTCTCATGGGTTGCAAGAAGAAATTTCTAAACTATCCCTATCTGGTTAACAAATCTATTTATATTTTTAGTTGGTTCCGCTAACATACGTCGCTAATCTGAAATCAGTGTCATTGCTAACATGACTCGATAATCCTAAATCTATTATATTGCTAAAAAGCTAGGATACAGCAAAAGAGTGAACTTTTATGTAAAGTTAACTATAAAAAAAAAAGTTAGAAGTCAGTTGGGTACAACAAAGGTAATAATCAGTTATCAAAAGGTCATATTGTTTCGATAAGAAATCCTATTAAAACTGTTTTTGGGCTTTGCTAACATGAAGTGATAATCAACTATGTTGCATTGCTAACATGCGCCGCTAAACTCAATTCCGTTATATTGCTAACATGAGTCGATAATCCCAGATAGCAGTCAGTTGGATGAAAAAAGGGTTATAATGAGTTGTCAAAAAGTTACTCAGACCCGATAACAAATCTTGTAACATTGTTTGTTGGTTTTCCTAACGTGACTCGATAAGCAACTCTGTTACATTGCTATTATACGTTGCTAATATAATACATCAACAATTTAACATAAAGATATTTTGGTCCGAAAAATGTACAGTAAAATTGTCAGAAATCTACTTTCCACAAAACTAATTTTTTAGAATTATTAGTTGCTATCCACTGCAAATTTCCCATTTATATCTCTTCAAATTTTGGTCGACTGTATATATGTGTGATAAGTCCGACCAAATTACACTCAAAATTCTATAAATCAATAATGTTGGGACTATGATATTTGATTAATTTATAAAGATATTAAAATTGAGATGAAATGTCAATTCAGAACCAAAACCCAAAACCAATGATGTTGATTGTTGAGAGTCTGCATCAATAAACATCATCTAATAAGCATAGGATCAACGCAATCAAGTCCAAGGTTTTAGAAAACAAATCGAAAAGAATGCCTCAAGATCTTGACAAGTTTTAAGAGATCTACTCTCCTGTTGACTTTAGATTAGGAGGACCCCTTGACCTATGTTGATTCTCTTCAATAGTTTGTGGAACCACTTCATTAGAAAAATGCCATGTTCAAAAAATCGGTCTAGGCGGCCGATTAATCGCCGGCTAGGCGTTGGGCGGCGGGTTACCGCCGAGATTTGTCTTAATCGCCATCAAAATCGGATTTTTTTTTTTTTTTGAAAAAAAAAAAAAAAAAACTTAATAACTCTGTTTTTAGTGGTTATTAAGTTCAAAATCATAGTTTCTGATGTAGATCTGTTATCACAGAGCAAAAAACATGAACAAATCATGTCAAAACGAATAAAAACGTGAATAAAAAAATAGAGGCTTCAAAAATTAGGTTATATTGTCGCAGGGAAGAGGAAGAAGACAAGGGTGGATTAGTCTTTTCCATTCATTAAAGCTAAAATCTAAGAGGAAAAGTAAAACTGGTGCTTGAACCCATGACATGGGACTCCATACCAACGACTTAAACCACCAGACTAAGTTCTATTTACAGTTTTGTTATACATAATTAATATATATAGATGTTTACATATAAAATTACGTAAAACTAATCCCCGATTAATCTCCGTTTAATCTCTGATTATTTGATTAGGCGCTAGGCTCCCATCGACCGCCCGACTAGCGCCTAACGAATTTTAAAACATGGGAAAAATGTTAAGTATCTTTAGTAGCCGAGACACTACCTCTTTGAAACTGACTTGGGTTAGAGAAGCTTGAAGTCTCATAACTATCTTCAAGAGATTCTGGATTAACCGTTGTCCCTGGTAAATATAAAAGAGGCTTAGGAGGAACTTGGATATCTTCTAGATTCCCTTCTAACATTTCAATGACTTTGATCATTGTTGGACGGTCATATGGATTGGTCTGAATACACCATAGACCAACCAATACCATTTTCTTCGCAATTTTCTTTACTTCTTCAGTTATTTGATCTCCGAAAATTCTCATAATTTCTCTTCGCTCAAAATCCTTGTAGATCCTATCTGGAAAGTACACTGTACTACTATTGGATCGAGCATTTTGAACCTTTTCAATATTCCTTGCTCCAATCATCTCAAGAACCACCATCCCATAACTATACACAACTGACTTGTGCGAAGCTCCTCCATAATTGAAGCCCTATCTAGTTGTAAGATTTTAGACCCTCACCCAACAATTGAACCCCTATCTAGTTGTAAGATTTTTACTATAAGCAAATAAGTTTCTAGATATCTTAGCTACTCAAAACTTGATATACCTTCTGCTAGCTTTGTTTTGAGGAGTATAAATTTCATCATGCTCTCCCCAAAAAAAACAACGGAAAATAGTCTCCAATCTCCATTTAGCAAGGATGTTGAGTGTATGTGTCAATAAACATCATCTAATAAGAATATAATCAACCAAAAAAGTACCTCAAGAACTTGACAATTTCTAAGAGATCCACTCTCCTATCGACTTTAGTTTAGGAGGACATTGACCTATGTTGACTATCTTCAACAGTTTGTTGAACCACTTCTTCTGAAGATTGTAAAGTATCTTCAAGAGCTGAGAGAGTACCTCTTTCAAACTGACTTGGGTTAGAGAAGCTTGAGATCTCATTACTATCTTCAAGAGTTTCTGGAACCGTTCTCGCGGGTAAATACAAGAGAGGCTTAGGTGGAACTTGGAGATCCTCTAGATTCCCCTCTAACATTTCAATGACTTTGATCATCGGTGGACGTTCAGATGGATTCGTCTGAATACACCATAGACCAACCAATACCAATTTCTTCGCAATTTTCTCTTCTTCTTCAGTTATTTGATCTCCAAAAATTCTCATAATTTCTCCTCGCTCAAAATCCTTATAGATCCAATCTGGAAAGTACACTGAACTATTATTGGATCGATCATTTTCAAGCTTCTCTATATTCCTTGCTCCAATCATCTCAAGAACTACCATCCCATAACTATACACATCTGACTTGTGCGAAGCACCTCCATAACTCTTATAAACTACTTCAGGGGCAATGTATCCTGCTGTCCCTCTTGCGTCTAGCATTGATATTATGCTTTCTTTATTTTTGCAGAGTTTAGCAAGACCAAAATCCGAAATTTTAGGGCAAAGATTTTCGTCCATAAGTATGTTCTGCGGCTTTATGTCGAAATGCACAATCCTCGAGACACAACGATTGTGCAAATACTCTAGGCCGCGAGAGATTCCTACCGCAATGTCATATAACGTTTCCCATTCCATTTTTGTTGACATATTCTCCGTAATAAACTTGTCAAGAGATCCATTCGGCATGAACTCGTATATTATAGCTCTCTTGTTCCTTTCATAACAGAATCCAAGCAGAGAAACAATATTGACATGAGATGTTCTACTCATGCTAGCTACTTCATTAATGAACTCTTCTCCATTCCCCTCTGACACCTTCAAGATTTTCACTGCAACATCCCGACCGCTATTGGGTAACTTTCCTTTGTAGACTGTTCCAAACCCTCCTTTACCGAGCACATGCGCAAATGACTTTGTCATCTTCTTGACTTTTGTGTAACTATATTGGTTCAACATTACCATAGCTTCAATGTTCTTTTCATTCCAATCACTCACATGCCTTGTTCTCACTAATATTGTGACCACAATAATGATCATCACAGTTATATATATATTTTTTTTTCTCAAAGGTCACATGGTTTCGGCCAAGTTTTTCTTCTCCGAAAGTTCCTAAACAATACAGAGGACAAATGTAGTCAAATTCAAAATTCATATTCTTTTATTTTTTTGGTAACATATTCATATTCTATTTATCCTCTTTCCTTTTAGCTAGAGTACTTTCATTTTTTTCTTTTAAGTTATTTTCATTTTTCCTTTTTCGTATACCGTCTCCTTCGAGCCAATGGTTGATGGGTTGCCTTTTATGTTCCTCCTTGTTTCTCATTTATTCGTCTCAGGTACGGCCATTTCCAGTACTATTCCAAGATAAATTTTTGGTTTACTCACTATCTGATGATTCTTTTTCTAAATTTTTAATTGTTTTCTTTTGTTTTAATCGCAGGAGTAACGTCGAGAAACTTTACTATAGAGAACAAATGCGACTACAATGTCTGGCCGGGAATCGTAACAGGGAGCACGGTTCCACTCTCCACCACTGGCTTCCTTCTAAGGAAAGGAGAGACGCGTGTCATTGACGCGCCGTCATCATGGTCAGGTCGTTTCTGGGGTAGGTCTCTCTGCTCTATCAACTCTACAGGGGATTTCTCCTGCGCCACCGGAGACTGCGGCTCCGGAAAAGCCGAGTGCTCTGGAGCCGCAGCAAAGCCTCCGGTGACGCTAGTCGAGTTTGCCCTCAGTGGTGGTAACGGTGAAGACTTCTACGACCTAAGCCTCGTGCAAGGTTACAACCTTCCATTGTTGGTGGTCCCACAGCGTCCGAAGAGTGGCCGGACATGCAATACCGTTGGTTGCGTTATCAATCTTGACAAGACGTGTCCGAATGAGCATAGAGTGATGGGAAGGTCATTGAAGGAACATCCCATCGCTTGCATGGACGCTTGTCAGACATTTAATCAGCCTAGGTACTGCTGCACCGGCGAGTACTCCACACCTCAAAAATGTCCACCCACAAGTTACTCGAAGATGTTCAAGAACGAGTGTCCACTCGCTTATAGCTATGCTTTCGACGGTGAAAACACCATGTTCACATGTTCAAACTCACCTAACTACGTCATCATCTTTTGCCCGGGGAACACTCCCACCACCTACAAGTAAGTTCCCGTAAATACCCTTTCTCGAGTCACATTTTCTATTTTGTCAAAGACGTTATACAAGTAGGGTCGTTAGACATTACACGGCCTTAATTTTGACCATTCATTCTAGAGATATATTTTAGAATGGTTGATAGTGAAATGAACCATATATTTTGGATAGATAATTAAAATGTGAATTTCGTTATGCATTTATAGGAGTGTTAAAATGGGTAACCCATTTGAGTCAACCTTACAAGGCTAATTAATGAGTTGATTCAATATTCACACCATGTTTATTATGATCCAATGTTATAATAATTTGGTAACACTTACAAGTTATAAAAATTGGTTGTTTACACGTCTAATTCTTCATCTAGCCTAATTTTAAAAGTTCTAAAATTTCAAAAAATCTAAATTATAAATGTCTTAAAATTTCCTTTGTAATTAACTTGAAAATTTTAAAATAAATTAATATAAAAATATATATTGAAAAAACAAGTATGAAAATATTGAAAAATTTTAGGATTAATTCCATAATTGGTTGGATAATTGAAAGGTTTGGAGAAATAAAATAGAGTTTATAAGATTTGGAATCTTTAGAAAGTTTAGAGAGATTTTTGAGAGAAAATAGAGAGATGTTTGAAAAATGGAAGTGATTTGGGAAAAACATTGTATGGGTTATATAGAGAAATGGTTGTCGTGAATTTGGTCGGAAACACTTTTACGATGAATTTCAAAAATTAAAATATTGTTTTACCAATTTTCGACCAATTCCGAGAGTTGGTCGGAAATTGGTCTGGAATTTTTAACCATTTCCGACCAACCCTATAACTGGTCAGAATTTTTATAAATTTTCCAAATCCCATGTAAAACATTTCCGACTAACCTTAGAATTGGTCGGAAATGTTTTTGTTTTTCTTATATATGACCAAAAGATTGGTAACACATGCATCTAAATTAGGTTTCTGACCAATTTCCGACCAACTCAAGGGGTTGGTCAGAAATTGGTCGGAAATTGATATTATAGTTCCCATTAATTTTTGACTATATTTTTCTGACTTATTTCCAAACAATTTCTGCCTAAATTTTTTCTTAAATTTTTTCAACCAATTTCTGACAATTTCCTTACTAAAATCTATATCCTCAAAAATTTCCAACTATTTTGTGACGATTTAATTATTCGTCGGAAAATAGACATAAAATAGTTGGAATATTTCCGACCACAAGATTTAGTCGGAAATGGTGGTCGGTAATTAATACACTTGTTTTCTTGTAGTTAGAAGGCCTCCTAAAAGGTTTAAGTGCTAGGCTAAACCCTAATACATTGCCTACCGGTTTTTGAAACATTTACATGCTAATTCAAATGATATATGAAATAAATGAACTTACTTCTTATATATAAACTGATATGGTATTATTATGTATCTTGTTCGACAAGCAACAACCCGAGCTCAGCTGCTGACTCTCCATTTCCAGCTCAAACAAAAAATAGAACTCTTGAACCTCCCTCAGAGTCTCCAGTTCCATCTCAACAAAAAAATGGAACCCTTGAACCTCCCTCAGAGTCTCCATTTCCATCTCAAACAACAGATGGAACTAATGTAGGAACAAAACGTAAGTTTATTTTGTTTGCTTTTGATACCAAAATTTCTTCTCATTTTTGCTTAACAAGAATTTTTGTTTGAAATTTTTTTGCAGAAAAATCATCATGGAAGTTAAAAGTCATACTTGGTACCATATCTCTCAATCCATATGATAGTACTTTCACATTTAAAAAAACACGTAAACTTTGATTCTTTTTATCTTATTCCAGGAGTCTCCGCAGCTATAACTGTGATGATCATTATTGTGGTCACAATATTAGTGAGAACAAGGCATGTGAGTGATTGGAATGAAAAGAACATTGAAGCTATGGTAATGTTGAACCAATATAGTTACACAAAAGTCAAGAAGATGACAAAGTCATTTGCGCATGTGCTCGGTAAAGGAGGGTTTGGAACTGTCTACAAAGGAAAGTTACCCAATAGCGGTCGGGATGTTGCAGTGAAAATCTTGAAGGTGTCAGAGGGGAATGGAGAAGAGTTCATTAATGAAGTAGCTAGCATGAGTAGAACATCTCATGTCAATATTGTTTCTCTGCTTGGATTCTGTTATGAAAGGAACAAGAGAGCTATAATATACGAGTTCATGCCGAATGGATCTCTTGACAAGTTTATTACGGAGAATATGTCAACAAAAATGGAATGGGAAACGTTATATGACATTGCGGTAGGAATCTCTCGCGGCCTAGAGTATTTGCACAATCGTTGTGTCTCGAGGATTGTGCATTTCGACATAAAGCCGCAGAACATACTTATGGACGAAAATCTTTGCCCTAAAATTTCGGATTTTGGTCTTGCTAAACTCTGCAAAAATAAAGAAAGCATAATATCAATGCTAGACGCAAGAGGGACAGCAGGATACATTGCCCCTGAAGTAGTTTATAAGAGTTATGGAGGTGCTTCGCACAAGTCAGATGTGTATAGTTATGGGATGGTAGTTCTTGAGATGATTGGAGCAAGGAATATAGAGAAGGTTGAAAATGATCGATCCAATAATAGTTCAGTGTACTTTCCAGATTGGATCTATAAGGATTTTGAGCGAGGAGAAATTATGAGAATTTTTGGAGATCAAATAACTGAAGAAGAAGAGAAAATTGCGAAGAAATTGGTATTGGTTGGTCTATGGTGTATTCAGACGAATCCATCTGAACGTCCACCGATGATCAAAGTCATTGAAATGTTAGAGGGGAATCTAGAGGATCTCCAAGTTCCACCTAAGCCTCTCTTGTATTTACCCGCGAGAACGGTTCCAGAAACTCTTGAAGATAGTAATGAGATCTCAAGCTTCTCTAACCCAAGTCAGTTTGAAAGAGGTACTCTCTCAGCTCTTGAAGATACTTTACAATCTTCAGAAGAAGTGGTTCAACAAACTGTTGAAGATAGTCAACATAGGTCAATGTCCTCCTAAACTAAAGTCGATAGGAGAGTGGATCTCTTAGAAATTGTCAAGTTCTTGAGGTACTTTTTTGGTTGATTATATTCTTATTAGATGATGTTTATTGACACATACACTCAACATCCTTGCTAAATGGAGATTGGAGACTATTTTCCGTTGTTTTTTTTGGGGAGAGCATGATGAAATTTATACTCCTCAAAACAAAGCTAGCAGAAGGTATATCAAGTTTTGAGTAGCTAAGATATCTAGAAACTTATTTGCTTATAGTAAAAATCTTACAACTAGATAGGGGTTCAATTGTTGGGTGAGGGTCTAAAATCTTACAACTAGATAGGGGTTCAATTATGGAGGAGCTTCGCACAAGTCAGATGTGTATAGTTATGGGATGGTGGTTCTTGAGATGATTGGAGCAAGGAATATTGAAAAGGTTCAAAATGCTCGATCCAATAGTAGTACAGTGTACTTTCCAGATAGGATCTACAAGGATTTTGAGCGAAGAGAAATTATGAGAATTTTCGGAGATCAAATAACTGAAGAAGTAAAGAAAATTGCGAAGAAAATGGTATTGGTTGGTCTATGGTGTATTCAGACCAATCCATATGACCGTCCAACAATGATCAAAGTCATTGAAATGTTAGAAGGGAATCTAGAAGATATCCAAGTTCCTCCTAAGCCTCTTTTATATTTACCAGGGACAACGGTTAATCCAGAATCTCTTGAAGATAGTTATGAGACTTCAAGCTTCTCTAACCCAAGTCAGTTTCAAAGAGGTAGTGTCTCGGCTACTAAAGATACTTAACATTTTTCCCATGTTTTAAAATTCGTTAGGCGCTAGTCGGGCGGTCGATGGGAGCCTAGCGCCTAATCAAATAATCAGAGATTAAACGGAGATTAATCGGGGATTAGTTTTACGTAATTTTATATGTAAACATCTATATATATTAATTATGTATAACAAAACTGTAAATAGAACTTAGTCTGGTGGTTTAAGTCGTTGGTATGGAGTCCCATGTCATGGGTTCAAGCACCAGTTTTACTTTTCCTCTTAGATTTTAGCTTTAATGAATGGAAAAGACTAATCCACCCTTGTCTTCTTCCTCTTCCCTGCGACAATATAACCTAATTTTTGAAGCCTCTATTTTTTTATTCATGTTTTTATTCGTTTTGACATGATTTGTTCATGTTTTTTGCTCTGTGATAACAGATCTACATCAGAAACTATGATTTTGAACTTAATAACCACTAAAAACAGAGTTATTAAGTTTTTTTTTTTTTTTTTTTTTCAAAAAAAAAAAAAAATCCGATTTTGATGGCGATTAAGACAAATCTCGGCGGTAACCCGCCGCCCAACGCCTAGCCGGCGATTAATCGGCCGCCTAGACCGATTTTTTGAACATGGCATTTTTCTAATGAAGTGGTTCCACAAACTATTGAAGAGAATCAACATAGGTCATGGGGTCCTCCTAATCTAAAGTCAACAGGAGAGTAGATCTCTTAAAACTTGTCAAGATCTTGAGGTATTCTTTTCGATTTGTTTTCTAAAACCTTGGACTTGATTGCGTTGATCCTATGCTTATTAGATGATGTTTATTGATGCAGACTCTCAACAATCAACATCATTGGTTTTGGGTTTTGGTTCTGAATTGACATTTCATCTCAATTTTAATATCTTTATAAATTAATCAAATATCATAGTCCCAACATTATTGATTTATAGAATTTTGAGTGTAATTTGGTCGGACTTATCACACATATATACAGTCGACCAAAATTTGAAGAGATATAAATGGGAAATTTGCAGTGGATAGCAACTAATAATTCTAAAAAATTAGTTTTGTGGAAAGTAGATTTCTGACAATTTTACTGTACATTTTTCGGACCAAAATATCTTTATGTTAAATTGTTGATGTATTATATTAGCAACGTATAATAGCAATGTAACAGAGTTGCTTATCGAGTCACGTTAGGAAAACCAACAAACAATGTTACAAGATTTGTTATCGGGTCTGAGTAACTTTTTGACAACTCATTATAACCCTTTTTTCATCCAACTGACTGCTATCTGGGATTATCGACTCATGTTAGCAATATAACGGAATTGAGTTTAGCGGCGCATGTTAGCAATGCAACATAGTTGATTATCACTTCATGTTAGCAAAGCCCAAAAACAGTTTTAATAGGATTTCTTATCGAAACAATATGACCTTTTGATAACTGATTATTACCTTTGTTGTACCCAACTGACTTCTAACTTTTTTTTTTTATAGTTAACTTTACATAAAAGTTAACTCTTTTGCTGTATCCTAGCTTTTTAGCAATATAATAGATTTAGGATTATCGAGTCATGTTAGCAATGACACTGATTTCAGATTAGCGACGTATGTTAGCGGAACCAACTAAAAATATAAATAGATTTGTTAACCAGATAGGGATAGTTTAGAAATTTCTTCTTGCAACCCATGAGAGAGATTTAATTAAAAAATAACTAATACTGATTTCTTAAATAAAAACTTATTCATGCATTTTTAGCTAAATAACGCATATAAATGTTTTGTTTATTATTATTCTTTTTCTTTTATAAATCCTTTTGAATGTTTGATTTATCACTATATCTCCTATTAGTGTGCATGAGAAGTTTCATAATTCTCTATCCTTTTAATATATTTTGGTATGCAGATGTAGTGGTTGAATGAATCTTTGAAATAAATTAAGCATCGGATTGCAGGAAAATAAACAAACATACTTCATTTAAACATTTAAACAATTAAACTAAAACTGTAGTACATTATATTAATTCGGTTTCTTCTTTTCACAAATGGTACAAGCCATTGAAAGATGCAACATTGTAATAAAGCAAAGTAAGGATGCTATATTCTTAAAAATTGTTTTTCTTTCCATTTTATGCAATGTGGTTTCATAAAGATCAACAACAACAAATAGTCTTTGTTTTTATTTATTCATATAACAAGTTTGTATGTTGTATTACTGTTATATGTAAGATATATATCTCTAATGTTTATTGGGTTAATATATATATATTTTTTTTTCTCAAAGGTCACATGGTTTCGGCCAAGTTTTTCTTCTCCGAAAGTTCCTAAACAATACAGAGGACAAATGTAGTCAAATTCAAAATTCATATTCTTTTATTTTTTTGGTAACATATTCATATTCTATTTATCCTCTTTCCTTTTAGCTAGAGTACTTTCATTTTTTTCTTTTAAGTTATTTTCATTTTTCCTTTTTCGTATACCGTCTCCTTCGAGCCAATGGTTGATGGGTTGCCTTTTATGTTCCTCCTTGTTTCTCATTTATTCGTCTCAGGTACGGCCATTTCCAGTACTATTCCAAGATAAATTTTTGGTTTACTCACTATCTGATGATTCTTTTTCTAAATTTTTAATTGTTTTCTTTTGTTTTAATCGCAGGAGTAACGTCGAGAAACTTTACTATAGAGAACAAATGCGACTACAATGTCTGGCCGGGAATCGTAACAGGGAGCACGGTTCCACTCTCCACCACTGGCTTCCTTCTAAGGAAAGGAGAGACGCGTGTCATTGACGCGCCGTCATCATGGTCAGGTCGTTTCTGGGGTAGGTCTCTCTGCTCTATCAACTCTACAGGGGATTTCTCCTGCGCCACCGGAGACTGCGGCTCCGGAAAAGCCGAGTGCTCTGGAGCCGCAGCAAAGCCTCCGGTGACGCTAGTCGAGTTTGCCCTCAGTGGTGGTAACGGTGAAGACTTCTACGACCTAAGCCTCGTGCAAGGTTACAACCTTCCATTGTTGGTGGTCCCACAGCGTCCGAAGAGTGGCCGGACATGCAATACCGTTGGTTGCGTTATCAATCTTGACAAGACGTGTCCGAATGAGCATAGAGTGATGGGAAGGTCATTGAAGGAACATCCCATCGCTTGCATGGACGCTTGTCAGACATTTAATCAGCCTAGGTACTGCTGCACCGGCGAGTACTCCACACCTCAAAAATGTCCACCCACAAGTTACTCGAAGATGTTCAAGAACGAGTGTCCACTCGCTTATAGCTATGCTTTCGACGGTGAAAACACCATGTTCACATGTTCAAACTCACCTAACTACGTCATCATCTTTTGCCCGGGGAACACTCCCACCACCTACAAGTAAGTTCCCGTAAATACCCTTTCTCTAGTCACATTTTCTATTTTGTCAAAGACGTTATACAAGTAGGGTCGTTAGACATTACACGGCCTTAATTTTGACCATTCATTCTAGAGATATATTTTAGAATGGTTGATAGTGAAATGAACCATATATTTTGGATAGATAATTAAAATGTGAATTTCGTTATGCATTTATAGGAGTGTTAAAATGGGTAACCCATTTGAGTCAACCTTACAAGGCTAATTAATGAGTTGATTCAATATTCACACCATGTTTATTATGATCCAATGTTATAATAATTTGGTAACACTTACAAGTTATAAAAATTGGTTGTTTACACGTCTAATTCTTCATCTAGCCTAATTTTAAAAGTTCTAAAATTTCAAAAAATCTAAATTATAAATGTCTTAAAATTTCCTTTGTAATTAACTTGAAAATTTTAAAATAAATTAATATAAAAATATATATTGAAAAAACAAGTATGAAAATATTGAAAAATTTTAGGATTAATTCCATAATTGGTTGGATAATTGAAAGGTTTGGAGAAATAAAATAGAGTTTATAAGATTTGGAATCTTTAGAAAGTTTAGAGAGATTTTTGAGAGAAAATAGAGAGATGTTTGAAAAATGGAAGTGATTTGGGAAAAACATTGTATGGGTTATATAGAGAAATGGTTGTCGTGAATTTGGTCGGAAACACTTTTAGATGAATTTCAAAAATTAAAATATTGTTTTACCAATTTTCGACCAATTCCGAGAGTTGGTCGGAAATTGGTCTGGAATTTTTAACCATTTCCGACCAACCCTATAACTGGTCAGAATTTTTATAAATTTTCCAAATCCCATGTAAAACATTTCCGACTAACCTTAGAATTGGTCGGAAATGTTTTTGTTTTTCTTATATATGACCAAAAGATTGGTAACACATGCATCTAAATTAGGTTTCTGACCAATTTCCGACCAACTCAAGGGGTTTGTCAGAAATTGGTCGGAAATTGATATTATAGTTCCCATTAATTTTTGACTATATTTTTCTGACTTATTTCCAAACAATTTCTGCCTAAATTTTTTCTTAAATTTTTTCAACCAATTTCTGACAATTTCCTTACTAAAATCTATATCCTCAAAAATTTCCAACTATTTTGTGACGATTTAATTATTCGTCGGAAAATAGACATAAAATAGTTGGAATATTTCCGACCACAAGATTTAGTCGGAAATGGTGGTCGGTAATTAATACACTTGTTTTCTTGTAGTTAGAAGGCCTCCTAAAAGGTTTAAGTGCTAGGCTAAACCCTAATACATTGCCTACCGGTTTTTGAAACATTTACATGCTAATTCAAATGATATATTAAATAAATGAACTTACTTCTTATATATAAACTGATATGGTATTATTATGTATCTTGTTCGACAAGCAACAACCCGAGCTCAGCTGCTGACTCTCCATTTCCAGCTCAAACAAAAAATAGAACTCTTGAACCTCCCTCAGAGTCTCCAGTTCCATCTCAACAAAAAAATGGAACCCTTGAACCTCCCTCAGAGTCTCCATTTCCATCTCAAACAACAGATGGAACTAATGTAGGAACAAAACGTAAGTTTATTTTGTTTGCTTTTGATACCAAAATTTCTTCTCATTTTTGCTTAACAAGAATTTTTGTTTGAAATTTTTTTGCAGAAAAATCATCATGGAAGTTAAAAGTCATACTTGGTACCATATCTCTCAATCCATATGATAGTACTTTCACATTTAAAAAAACACGTAAACTTTGATTCTTTTTATCTTATTCCAGGAGTCTCCGCAGCTATAACTGTGATGATCATTATTGTGGTCACAATATTAGTGAGAACAAGGCATGCGAGTGATTGGAATGAAAAGAACATTGAAGCTATGGTAATGTTGAACCAATATAGTTACACAAAAGTCAAGAAGATGACAAAGTCATTTGCGCATGTGCTCGGTAAAGGAGGGTTTGGAACTGTCTACAAAGGAAAGTTACCCAATAGCGGTCGGGATGTTGCAGTGAAAATCTTGAAGGTGTCAGAGGGGAATGGAGAAGAGTTCATTAATGAAGTAGCTAGCATGAGTAGAACATCTCATGTCAATATTGTTTCTCTGCTTGGATTCTGTTATGAAAGGAACAAGAGAGCTATAATATACGAGTTCATGCCGAATGGATCTCTTGACAAGTTTATTACGGAGAATATGTCAACAAAAATGGAATGGGAAACGTTATATGACATTGCGGTAGGAATCTCTCGCGGCCTAGAGTATTTGCACAATCGTTGTGTCTCGAGGATTGTGCATTTCGACATAAAGCCGCAGAACATACTTATGGACGAAAATCTTTGCCCTAAAATTTCGGATTTTGGTCTTGCTAAACTCTGCAAAAATAAAGAAAGCATAATATCAATGCTAGACGCAAGAGGGACAGCAGGATACATTGCCCCTGAAGTAGTTTATAAGAGTTATGGAGGTGCTTCGCACAAGTCAGATGTGTATAGTTATGGGATGGTAGTTCTTGAGATGATTGGAGCAAGGAATATAGAGAAGGTTGAAAATGATCGATCCAATAATAGTTCAGTGTACTTTCCAGATTGGATCTATAAGGATTTTGAGCGAGGAGAAATTATGAGAATTTTTGGAGATCAAATAACTGAAGAAGAAGAGAAAATTGCGAAGAAATTGGTATTGGTTGGTCTATGGTGTATTCAGACGAATCCATCTGAACGTCCACCGATGATCAAAGTCATTGAAATGTTAGAGGGGAATCTAGAGGATCTCCAAGTTCCACCTAAGCCTCTCTTGTATTTACCCGCGAGAACGGTTCCAGAAACTCTTGAAGATAGTAATGAGATCTCAAGCTTCTCTAACCCAAGTCAGTTTGAAAGAGGTACTCTCTCAGCTCTTGAAGATACTTTACAATCTTCAGAAGAAGTGGTTCAACAAACTGTTGAAGATAGTCAACATAGGTCAATGTCCTCCTAAACTAAAGTCGATAGGAGAGTGGATCTCTTAGAAATTGTCAAGTTCTTGAGGTACTTTTTTGGTTGATTATATTCTTATTAGATGATGTTTATTGACACATACACTCAACATCCTTGCTAAATGGAGATTGGAGACTATTTTCCGTTGTTTTTTTTGGGGAGAGCATGATGAAATTTATACTCCTCAAAACAAAGCTAGCAGAAGGTATATCAAGTTTTGAGTAGCTAAGATATCTAGAAACTTATTTGCTTATAGTAAAAATCTTACAACTAGATAGGGGTTCAATTGTTGGGTGAGGGTCTAAAGTCTTAGTAAACCGAAAGCTACGAAACACTCTTTACAGGAAATATCAGAAATGAGTCTTTCTTATACGTTAACAACATTCTCCTCCAAGTCTTTTGTATCTGTTGGTTACTATTTACTTTGGTCCTTCAACATCTTAAGTCTCCCTTGTTATTGTTTTCTTCTTAAAACTTTGCCATTGAGTTTATTTATGTTTCAAGCAGATAAACACAAGAGTTAAAAAAAAAAAAAAAACAGCTTATATAATCTTTCTAGTTGGAGATAGGAAAGTCGTCCAATTCTTGATGTGTTACTTATTTTGTTAAAGAATTCTTGATGTTTTACAAGTATAATAGAAATTTTATCAATTTGCATCTAATCGAAAATTTAATTTTAACAACTAACAACAAACTCGACAATGCGAAGATTAATTGGTTATGTGCTTTCAAAAACTCGTTGTCAAGGAATCTTCTGTATGGTTAATGGAAACTTGTCCAAATTCCATTGCTCTCACACAAGTGTGAAACAGAGGACCTTTCAACTTGTAATTCTCCTCTTCATATCATTTTTTTCAAGCAACACATCGAAATATAATTTTTTTAAAGTGATGGATTCTCAAGCACTATTAGGGTTTAGTTTGTTTATATTAATCATGTTTCTTTTTGATAACCTTTCTTGTAAAGCTTAGCTGTGACAGAGTCTCAAACAAAACCTCTCTAAATATCTCAAACATCTTGTTCAACGTCCTTCACATAATCAACACATTCAAAACTCTTAAGAACTTGTTTTACAAGACTATTCTCGTTCCATCTCCTCTGTTCTATCATTCAGCCAAAACACTTTTCTTCCTAACCTATTTGAGCAATCACCAAATGACAAGAACCTCACCATATTCTCTAACTTCGACCCTCAAGATAGTACTAATCCGGATAGCAAATGTATGGATGATGGGCAATTTGTGCCAAAAATGAATAGATATTTGTCTTTAATGAAAAAAAAAGAAAATAGAAAGAAATAATAAGATCTTGTCTTTAAGCCTCAAGTCTCAAAATATGACCAAGTCCTCTCAATATTTTGATGGCTGTGTAGTAGACGTTTTATTTTTGTGGGGTTGTGAAGTTTGTAAGGAAGCTTCTGTTGTCAGAGATAATTAATGATGATCTTCACGTTATTCTCTTATCTATCCTTCTTCTTTTCTTCATTATCTTCATAGTTCTTAATTTCCAAAAAGTAGAGGAGATCACCAGGATCAATCTTTCTCTGTATCTAACAAAATCTATGTCATATACAATCATATGTGTTGCGAATCCAAGAAGGATTTAATCAAAACGTCAAGAAAACGAAAAAAAATCGAAAAAGAAAATTCTTCGAAACAAATATCCTTTTGTCTAAGGTTCTTAATATTGATCTGATGATTAAACATTACAACCTTAGACTCTTTTATATATGCCTTCGGCCCGTGTCATTCATTAGCTTATTCTAATTTGGGTCCCTTAACAATATATCTATTTTAAGTCACTAGAAATAACAATATGGATGCTCTTTGTGCTCCCCTCATGTGTTTTGTCATTTGATGAGCGTCACCAACGCTGCAGTCATCTGTTTAGCTGTAGCAAGTACACAGATCTCTATTATCCCTTTTGGAAACCTGACAGAGAAGAGTGTGGTCACCCAGATTTCGAGGTCAACTGCAACGGAGATTTGGCAGAGTTTAACATCTCCTCGGTTAAGTTCCAAATACTTGAGATTAAAATTTTGGATGCAGTCATAAGACTCGCCAAAATGGATGATCGCAACGGTTTTTGTCCCCAATACCCTGAGAACACAACAATACTCCAACAAGTCCTTCCATTTCATGAAGACACCCAGCTTACTTTCCCGATTGGATATATAAGGATCTTAAAAATGGAGATCACACATGGAAATTTGGTGATGAAATAACGAGAGAAGAGAAAGAGATTGCAAAGAAGATGACATTGGTGGGCCTCTGGTGTATTCAGCCATGTCCATCAAATCGTCCACCGATGAATAGAGTTGTTGAGATGATGGAAGGAAGTTTAGATGCTCTTGAAGTCCCTCCTAAGCCTTCGATACATTTTTCAGCAATGCCTCTTCCGGAATCTTCTTCGCTTTCGGAAGAGAATTCAAACTATTCTGAGGTATTAATATGATCCGCAACTTGAAAAATTTCGGATACTCTATCATATATTTGGTAGTGTAACCATGCAAGAGAATTTTTACTGAAGAAAAGTTTTTGCAAGTTAAAATCTAAAATGTTTCAAAGTATCTTTCGTTTATGCGATGCATAAGTGTGTCAAAACTTTCTTTATACTATTCGAATATCTGAGAAGATGATATTTTTGGACTTGTTAAGAGTCAGAAGTAGGTTTTATGACTTGTTTAAGAATTTGTTCCGAAATATTGCTCTGTAAATTATCTCCTTTTTTCTTTTTCTTTTTCTTATTTTGACATGATGATATCTCACATTTCCAAAAGTTTTTAAATATATACAGGGAATGATATGTGCAAGTTAAGTCTCAAAAATTCTGAGTAAGAATGGTGGTATTAAAAACTTAATTATTTTTGATACCTTCATTGTCTTCAATTACTTGTATATCGACTCGATGCTAATTAGGACAGTGAAGGGCATTGAAGGGAACATTTTATTTGCCAATGAAATTGGAAGCAAATCTTGTTAGAGATTTTTTTCTTTTTTTTTGGGTCATTGTCTTCCAACTCAAAACCAAAATGGATAAATATGTCTTCAATATCCATTTATCGGTTTTATGAACAGTGGTCAGGTCTAAAGTCTTAGGAAACCAAAAAAGCTAGAAAATACTCTCTGTACATGATATATCCAAAAAATGGGTTTCATAAATGAGTCTTTCTTATACGTTAACAAAATTCTCCACAATGATTCGTATTGGGTGAGTGCCAAAAAAAAAACCAAAAGTGAAAAGAAGTCTTCTAAGTCAATGAAACAGAGACGTATGATTTAACTCACTAAGTCTTTTGTATCTGTCGCTTTCACGCTTGACTTGTTCCTTCAACAGTACCACTTGCCTTTTTTCTATCGTGTATCTCGAATCGCTTATCTGTTCAGTACAAACCAAACCCATCAAAGAAAATATTCAGAGATCAATCATGTTGTCTCTGGTTCTCTTCGGATTCTCAAAGTCCAGTTCTTGTCTGGTCCTTCTCTTCTTCTTCTCCTCCTATTTTCTCCATCTTTCTTGTGCTCTAAGTCAACAAAAACAGGATATATGTAATACTCTGTTTCAGTGTGGGAATATCACTGCTGGTTTCCCTTTCTGGGGAGAAGCTCGACCAGAACCTTGTGGTCATCCTTCTTTGGCGCTTCACTGTGACCCCTTAAAGAAGACTTCTCTAATCATCTCAGGTCAGATGTTCCAAATCCTCCAAATAAACAACTCAGCTAACACTCTTAGACTTGCGAGGCAAGACTTTTTAGGTGATTCATTCTGCAATGCTACATTCTCTGGCATAACGTTGACTCCTGAACTCTTTGAGCCTTTGCCAAACTACAAGACCCTCTTTGTTTACTATGTCTGTAAACATAATTTTCACAGACCTGCGAATTTCACATGTCCAAAACTTGGTCTTGCCTCGGTGCATCGGGAAATAAACGATCAAAAACAATGTGGTGCGAGTTTCAACATCACTGTTCCCACGAGTTATGATCCAGGGGAGAAAGCTGTGAATTTGGACCACTTGGGAAGTGTACTAAGAAATGGATTCGAGGTGAAGCTGAAGATTGATAAGAGACCGTGCCAAGAATGTCAATCCACTGGTGGAATCTGTGCCTACAACGTTGCAACCCCAGTTTGCTGCAAGTTCACAAACTCGTCATCAGAACTCAAATGCACTTCAATGATTCCCTCTGGAGCTACTGGTGGTAAGTTTCTGCCAACTTTTACCTGTTAGATGGACCTCCAGGTTCTAAAAGCTTGGCCTCACAAAATTTTCCGGGTAATTACTTTCTCTGTGTTGTCGTAGTTTAATTTATTGTTGAAAATTTGTGTGTTTTTAAGACTAGTTAACAGATTCAGAAGTAGTGTTTTGTACCATATGTTGCTCTGTAAATTGTCTTCTGCTTTTTTTTTTTCTTTTTTACTTTTTTCCTTTTTTCCGTATTAGCTATAGCTTTTGTGATAATCCTAATTCTTGAGTTGGGTTTCTTTTTTGGTTAACCATTCCAAAATCAAGATTAAAATGCTATTGTTGATATACAGATTAAATCCAAAATCAAGATTAAATCAAGATTAAAATGCTATGCAGATTCTAAGAGTTCTAAGTTCTGGTTGTGGTGATATAGATTTTTTGCATGCCTACATAAAGCCATACAGTTGAATATTTCATGGCCGTGTAGTATACGTTTAAGTTTGTGGGGAATTTATGTTGTCATAAATACAATCACTCTCATTTCCAGTGATAAGGAAGTCTTCTTTGGAAACATATTTATGACACTTAATGAATCAGATTTGCTAATCTACTTGTCTATAAGCAACTCCCATGAGTTTCAAGCTTTGTTTGAACTGATATTATCCTCTTGGTATATGTTCATGCAGGTCTCCCCAAAACAGAAAAAATAGGTATGAAACTAATTTCAATAGAACATGCTTCATAAACAACATAATCTTAAGAAGCTCTTGTATTATTGTTTGTCTCTAGTCATCGGATTCGCTAGTGGATTCTGTTTCTTCCCTATAGTCGGAGGGGGAGTTTGTTGGTTTCCTCCTATTGGTTGAAACAATATTTTATTTTAAGAAATAAAGTATATGTAAGTGGTATCAGAGTGTTTTGCCGACACACACAGAACATAACACAAAGACACAAAAAAAAAAAAAAAAGAAAGAAGAGGAGAGAAAGAAGATTTCGTCGGTGGTGTTCAAGGTGACTTTTGTACATTCAAACGGGCTCCGATCTTGCTGATTTTTTGTGGGTAGCTTCGTGACTCAGTGGTCTTGATATTCAACGGTGGAGATTATATTTCAACGGTTGGTTCATCAGAAATCTGGGTTTTAGCGGGGTTGATTGCTGTAGTGGCGATTTCAGCATGGTATTGAGTGTTTGGAAAATCCGACGGTGAATTCTTCTCTGATTGAGCAGATATTTTGCAGAGGTATTCTTGACTCGTTTATCTAAGATTTGAACGGTGGAGATCGGATTATAAGACCGGAATCTTAGTGAACATAGGGTCGTTTGTAACTGCATATCTCTAGCTCTTGTATTGATCCTTTTGTGGTGTTTTTGTTGTTGGAGATTGCTCTTTGTAGCCTTAGTCTCTTGATCTGTTCTGAGGGAACAGGGAGGACGTGGTTGTAACTCAAATACATTGGTGATAGTGAATTTTTGAGTGGACTACGGTCCCGTGGTTTTTACTCCTCACATCGAGGAGTTTTTCCACGTAAAAATTTCGTGTGCCGTTTAATTTTTCTGCAAGCTTATTATATTTTCTTCACAACCTCACACAAGTACAAGAAACTTTATTCCGCTGTGCCGTGTTGCATTTTGTGTTGTCAAGTTTCCGTAACAGATTCTTGGGTGCCACTTTCATCACCGGATGCTTGTTCTGTTGCATCATCCGGAGAAGGAAAACACTAGCAGCTAAATATACAAGCAAATGCCTATCTACAACGCCGCCATACGCAAGCAATCATACAATGTCAACCATCGGATGGTTTCTCTGTTTCAGGGTCCGTAAGAGAGGAACTTCACATCATTCAAGAGACCATAACCTAAAGGCCTTAGTACAACTGAAACAGTACAATTATGCAGAGCTGAAGAAAATTACTAAATCATTTTCACATGCGGTTGGGAAAGGAGGATTTGGTACCGTCTATAGTGGAAAACTTTATGATGGTCGTAAGGTTGCGGTGAAAATCTTAAAAGATATTAAGAGTAATGGTGAAGACTTCATCAATGAAGTCGCAAGCATGAGCCAAACATCTCATGTTAACATTGTTTCTTTGCTTGGTTTCTGCTATGAAGGGTCCAAAAGAGCAATTGTGTATGAGTTTCTAGAGAATGGGTCTTTGGATCAGTTCATCTCTGAAAAGAAGTTACTGAATCTGGATGTGAGTACTCTATACAGAATCGTGCTAGGTGTTGCTCGGGGACTCGAGTACTTACACCATGGCTGCAGAACAAGGATTGTGCATTTTGACATCAAACCTCAAAATGTACTGTTAGATGAAAATCTCTGCCCTAAAGTCTCAGACTTTGGTCTTGCGAAGCTCTGCGAAAAAAGAGAAAGCATGATGTCTTTGTTAGACGCAAGAGGAACAATAGGTTACATTGCACCTGAGGTGTTCTCAAGAATGTATGGTAGAGTCTCCCACAAGTCAGATGTTTATAGCTATGGAATGTTAGTCCTTGAGATGATCGGAGCAAAGAATAAAGACATGGAAGAAACCGCTACTTCTAATGCTAGTTCGACGTACTTTCCAGATTGGTTATATCAGGATCTTGAAGATAAAGAACATATATGGATAACTGGTGATGAAATAACCAGTGAGGAAAACAACATTGCAAAGAAGATGATCTTGGTAGGCCTCTGGTGTATTCAACCGTACCCATCACAACGTCCACTTATGAACAAGGTTGTCGAGATGATGGAAGGAAGCTTGGATGCTCTTCAAGTCCCACCAAAACCTTCTATGCAAATTTCTCAAACACCTCTTCCAGAATCTTCATGGCTTTCAGAGGAGACTTTAAACTACTCTGGCTCAGAGTCTCTGAGGTATTGATATGATCTATAAGTCTTTTGTATCTGTAGGTTTCAATCTTGAGTTGACTTGGTCCTTCAACACGCCCAAGTCTCCCCTGTTCTTTCTATAAATAAAATAAGAAACTTTGACATTGAGTTTTATTAACAGAAACATAAAGAGTTAAATCACAATGCAAAATTTAACCTTTCAAGATTCTATGTTTCTTAAAGCTGAATTTCAATCCAAATGTTTACTTGGTTGAAATTACAAAATTATTCTTAAAAAAAAAACAAAAAAGAGCTTATATCTATATTTAATTTTTTTCAAAGATTAATCAAAATTCAATTCTAACAACTAACAACAAACTCGACAATCCATTCAGACTAATTGGTTCTGGGCTTTTGAAAACTCCTTGTCAAGGAATCTTCTGTAGGGTCAATGGAAACTAGTATTAATCCGGAAGGTAAATGTATGGATGAAAAAAGAAAAGAATAAGATCTTTTCTTTAACCCTAAGTCTCAAAATTTGACTAAGTCTTCTTAGTACATTAATGGCCCATGTAGTAGACGTTTTATTGTTAGGGTGTTGTCAGAAATAATTATTTTTTTTCAATCACTCTCATATTCCGTGAAGAAGAATTCTTTTTTTCCGACTTTTATATTGTAAAATGTTCAACTATAATCTTGAACTGGATAAACATGATTCATATTAGTAAATGATGATCATTTTTTCTAAGGGAAGTTTACTTAAATAGTACAGATTTTAGGTAAAATGACTGGAATATGTCAAATCTTTTTTTTATTATTGTAATAGTTTTCGCTACCCAAAGAGTCCTTATAACAAAAATATTATTACAAGAATGCCATTACTATTTATTTCCACGTCAGCAAAAAACAGACGGGCGCCTACGTGTCACTGAAAACTGCCTACGTGTATTATGAAAGTCTGCCGCTGATTTACCTTTATTATTGATGGCCGATTTATGTGACCGGCTGACTTATTATCATTTTGGCTGATTTATATACATTAATCAGCCTTATGTGATGGCACACTTACAAAAAAAATTCTGACTTATGAGAATTTGGCTGACTTATATATAAATGACACAGCTGAGTTATATTCTGACGACCGAGTTATGAAATTTTTGGCTGATTTATTCCTTCTGTCACCGCTGAGTTATATTCTGACGACCGAGTTATAAAAATTTTGGCTGACTTATTGCTTTGACATGGCTGATATATCAAAATTCAGCTGACTTATTTGGCTGATTTATTTTAAATCGGCACACTTATGAGGACTTTTGTGGCCGACTTACTATAAATCTTCCATTAAATGGCCGATTAACCAAAAAGTCGGCTTAATTACGGCTGACTAAATAGCACAAAAATAATTACTGAAATAGTATTCTAATGACGACAGATTTACTCGATGTAGATGCTGACTTAATTTTCTCACCTGATTTATGAGTTTCATTGGCTGATTTTTATAAATTATTACAATTACTTAAATAGTCTTTCAGTAACGACATACTTATTGTTTTAGTACTGGCTGATTTTTAGTGGCTGATTTATAGATTCTTTTGGTGGCATATTTTCCATGTCAGCAATTATATTTTCCATGTCAACAATTATATTTACATGTCAGCAATTACTTCAGCTCCAAAATTAGGTTTATTCTACTGATAGTTAAAAATATGCCACATAAATATTATTTTAAAATTTTAATCTTATTAAAAATATGAAAATACATGAAAACTGAAAAAAAAAAAATACAATTAAAATTTTAAAAAAAATATTTTCTTTTCTCTTTCTGTCATTTCTCCTAAATGTTCTCTCAGAATATCACGTTGAAATAGAAGTAACTAAATACTATGGAAAATCGATAAAAAAAAATAAATTCTTTTGGTTTCATAATTTTAAAGAATAACTTATTAAAACAAAAAACACATTACCAACCAAAATCTGACATTTAGACTTTTATTTTAAATTCAAATCTGAAAAAAGTGAAGCTAAAAATTAGAGTAAAAATAATTATTTACATGAGAGAAATTCTAAAAACATTATTCCCTTTTTTCTATAAATTTTTTCTTATTAATTTTTTCACAAACCTAAAATATCTCCCATCAACTTTATCCCAATAAAAATATGACACAAAGGATTTGCTTCATAAAATTAATTTTAAAAAATATATATATATATATATATATATATATATATAAAGCAACTTATTCAAATTTTATATTTTTAAATAAAGATTTTAACAACAACAAAAAATCGAGAAAAAATAGTAATGGCATTCTTGTAATGGTTTTCAGTGACACGTAGGCGACACGCCTGTTTTTTGCTGACGTGGAAATAAATAGTAATGGCATTCTTGTAATAACGTTTTTGTTTTTACATGGTTAAAGCTTCACCTTTACAATTTCTAGATTTAATAACTTCTCTCCAATATCATTTTCCGATGGTGTAAATCCTCTATCATTGTCATTTTCTACAAGTATGTTAACAATATTCAGATATACATATATATTGATTGGTGGTATATCCATCATGTTTATTTGTTTTCTTTCTGTACTATTCTATCATTATAAAACTCATAATTATGTTATTGTTTACTAAAATACCAATTAAACGACTTGTATTATTCTTTCCTCAAACATATAATAACTTAATGTTAAAAATCATTGGTATTTGTTTAAATCATAATATTTTAATTTGCTAAAAACATAAAATTCATTTTAAATAATATTAAAAAATATTGCCCCGCATGCTCCTATTATGCAATGGAGATTTCCCTTCTTCGTAAAGTCTAAGCGGATACTTCTCTGCTCCATTAAAAGAATCCATCTGCAAACAAAACACATAAATCAGCCATTACATACTTCGTAACTCAGCCAGCAAAACAAATAAATCAGCCATCATAGACTCTAAAATCATAAATCAGCTATAATAAACTAAAACCTAAAACTTATAAATCAGCCATCAAAAAAAATAAGTCAGCCATCATAGATCCTAAATTAATCATAAATCAGCTATAATAAAATAAAACCTGAAACTAATAAATCAGCCATCAAAAACAATAAGTCAGCCATCATAGATCCTAAAATCATAAATCAGCTATAATAAAATAAAACCTGAAACTAATAAATCAGCCATCAAAAACAATAAGTTAGCCATGAAATCAGTTAACAGGAAACCATAAATCAGCCATCAAATACACATAAATGAGCGTAGCCATTCTCTAAACATTTACACTTAAATCAGCCATTAGATAAACACGTTGCTTTATAAAATCAGCCATTAACTGCAGTAATGAAAGGCAGGTTGATCTCGGTCTGCGATGTTGAATAAAGCTCAATCTTGGCCTTCTCTACATTTTCATCTCCTTCTGTGTCTGGGGATCCTCGAAACGTCTCCTGATCAAACGTTTGGTACCGAAAAGGGTGTTAGTTGGGTTTGTCACAGCCTGACGTTTAGTCGGTGTTCCAACAAGTAGTTCACCCTTTTGGTTAATAGCAACCATTGATGGTGTGGTTCTAGTTCCTTCTGCATTCTCAATAACCTTAGGGGTCCGCAAAAAAACAAAATCAAAACCAATATCTTTAGAATTGAAATGCCAATTTCTCAAAAAAAAAATCATACAAGGGTTGAAACAAATTATGGAGTTTACCTTTCCTTCCATTACAGATACACAAGAATTGGTAGTAACCAAATCAATACCAATAACATCATTCCTCATAGGCCTCGAGCTACATATACAGAACAACACACATACAAAATGATGAGAAAACACTTGAAGGCGAATTGGTTGTTCAAGTTATAACATAAACTAAGAGGTGAAAGTTACCAGAAAGGTCTCGCCAAGTGACCCAATTTTCCAATCATAGACGTCTTTCCATTTGCGGAAATCTGCAGATTGAATTCTAATAGTGTTAAGCTTCATTACATAATTAAACCATTGAAAAAAACTAAGTGAATGGTTATAAAGTCAACAAGGAACAAAGAAGATTGCTTCAGAGATGAATCAGAAAAAAAAATATATAAATTTCCAAACTTTTAAAAACTTGATTGGATGAGAAACGATCTTCTTTACTCAATCCTGGCATATCGATCCTTAGATGCAACGCGTCTTCTTTCTCTTTCGCATCCCAGCCACATCTCACTCCAGAATCTCCCATTCCACGTGTGCCTGATACTATAGGGCTTTCGCTGAACTGATCCATGAAATTTAAAACCTGACTCAAGCTTCTCGTCGGAGTAAACGGATCGAAGATATCTGATCGGAAATAAACGAATCCATGTCAAAATCTCTGAATCAATCGAGAATTCTAGATCTGGGAGAATCTAGAGCAAAATTGGAAGTAACTTATGGAGGAATCGTCGATTACCGGAGAAGAAATCGCCGCCGCCGCGAGTAATTGGTTGGTTCGAGCGATGGTTCCTATCATCGCTATCTTCATAGTTTCTGACGGCGTTGGTATTGAAGAGACGAGAAGCAGCCACCGGATGAACGGTTCTGAATAAGCGACGTACGACGGTTGAAGAGAGAAGTCTCCTGAGAGCTAGAGATGATGATGACGCCATTTTTGCAAGTGAGAAGAAGTTTTATTATCTGCAGAAACGACACCGACATTAGGGTTTGCCATTTTCGCAGATCTTTCGATGGATGAAAGTTTTTTTTTTTTTCAGATTTGGTTTGAAAAGGAAAGTGAAAGGTTATTTATTTTTATTTTAGTTTAAAAGAGTCAAAACTGTTTTTTTTTTATAACTTTAAACATTATTTTAAATAATACTCTAAAAATAAATCAAAATGGCATAATCGTTATTAATAGTTTTAAACTTATTTTAATGGACATTTCCTTAATCGTTTATCTATTTAAGTAAATAACATAAAATGTTTGCTATGGTAGTCATTTCACAACAATTGTGTGTTATTTGAGTAAGTAACTCTTTTTCTAATTTCCAAAAAAAAAAAAACACAGAAGAACACAATGATCAATCTTTTTCTGTCTCTGACAAAACCTTTTTCATCATATACAATCATATGTGTGCTCTTTGTGTTCCCATCTTGTGTTTTGTCAATTGATGAGCGTCACTTACACTGCACTCCTGAGTTTAGTTGCGGCAAGAACACACAACTCTATTATCCCTTCTGGACACCCGAGAGAAAAGAGTGCGGTCACCCGGATTTCAAGGTCAACTGCAGCGGAGATTTCGCGGAGTTTAGTATAGTCTCCGTTAAGTTCCAAATCCTCGCGATGAAAAATTATGATGGTGTCATTAGAATAGCCATAATGGATTACCACAACAATCTTTGTCCTCAATACCTTGAGAACGCAACAATACTCCAACAAGTCATTCCATTTCTTCAAGACACCGAGCTGGCAACTTTTATTACAACTGCTCTGGTCCAACTTGGTCCAAGGGTGGTCTAAAGGTTCCTCCCATAGGCTTCATTAGCCAGCTTGAGTGTGATGATAATATTGGTGTGCACAGTTACTTTGTTTCATCCCCTTCACATACTATCTTGGATGGCTTAAGTGTATCATGTGAAAGAACCGTTAATATTCCAGTCTCTCGATCTGCCTTGCTAACAGTAGAGAGAAATCAGAGTCTGGAGACGGCTTTCGATAAGGGTTTTGTACTTAGATCAAACAGTGACTGTTCACGATGTGTGACATCAGGAGGTGCTTGTGGACATGACCAGCGTTCAAGAGAATTCGTCTGTTATTGTATAAATAAGCCTCATAAGCTTACTTGTGGAAAGGGTAATGAATTATTTTGTTCTGTTTCACTGAGTACTTTAATCTGAATCTTAGTTTAGTCTGAAACTAATTTGCTAATTTTTTATGGTATTTATTCATGCAGGGGTGTCCAAAAAAACAAAAATAGGTATATGTTTTCTCCTTTTTCCTTTCAAAGAAACTAATTTTAATAAAAATATACCAAAGTAACAGCATATACTTACGAAGCTCTTGTATTTTTATTTGTCTCAAGGAATCCGATTAGCTTGTGGATTCTTGTGTGCCACTCTTATCACTGGATGTTTCCTCTGTTTTATGACCCGAAAGAGAGGAGCTTCACATTATCCAAGAGACCATAACCTTAAGACGCTAGTACAACTTAAACAGTACAGTTATGCAGAAGTGAAGAAATTTACAAAATCATTTTCACACACTGTTGGGAAAGGAGGATTTGGAACTTTCTACAGAGGAAACCTCTACGATGGCCGTAAGGTTGCAGTGAAAATCTTGAAGGATGCTAAGAGCAGTGGTGAAGACTTCATCAACGAAGTCGCAAGCATGAGCCAGACATCTCATGTTAACATTGTTTCTTTACTTGGTTTCTGCTATGAAGGTCCCAAAAGAGCAATTGTGTATGAGTTTCTAGAGAATGGGTCTTTGGATCATTTCATCTCTGAAAAGAAGATACTGAATCTGGATGTGAGTACTTGATGTGTCATGGTTTTGAAGATTTAAACCTTTGATTTTATAAGTCTTTTAGAGTCTTTTATTTATTTATATCGTATCTTTAGAGTCTTTTAGTGTGTTATCGAGTCTTTACAGGTTTTTGGCTACTTTGGAGGAGAACATTTTGTTTTGGGATGAAAACGCGGTTTTGGAGATGCAGAGTCATGCAGAAGCCTCAGAAGTTTGACATAAGTTAGAGGTCTTCCTGATATCAGATTGAGATGAATTTTGGACACAATATATCTCTTTGAGTTAGCTTTCATTTGGAACTGGTCCCATGTCATTCTCATTCCTGGTTCAAGAGTTATCCCCGTTTTACTGAAGATATGTTAATCTGGCGAGCAAATGAAGCAGATGCAGAGTTAGGACCAGATCGATCGATCCGGGCCAGATCGATCGATCCAGCATTGCCGAGAGTTTTCCAGATCGACCAGAGGTGCCAGATCGATCGTTCCTGACCAGATCGACCATCCCACCCCCAGAACGATCGATCTGGCCTTAAACCGCAAAAATCGCCAAAATCGCAGAAAAATGAAATTTCAGTTTTTCCTAAAAGATTTCAACCTAACTTGTGGTTTTTCCTATATGTACTTATTCTTAGTCATTGTTTAGACGACACTTTATTTTCTATTGAGAGCTTTTGGGAGAAGATCTCTGAACCTCTTTGACATATCTGAGAAGATTTCTGAACCCTTTTGGATTTCTTATTCTATTGATTATGAGTTCTTCTTCATCTCTTTGTTGCTTCTCTGTTTCTATGTCTGAGTAGTCTCCTAGTTAGGTTTAGGGTTTCAAGGGGACTTATGAATCATTGAACTGGACATAGATGGGATTTATCTTAGGATTCTTCATCTATTGTTGAACTTACTGCTGGAACTTGATTAGCTACCTAGTTTCAGATCTTAGGTTGTTTAACGCATCAAAAGTGTTTGTTAGAGGCCTGAAAGAACATAGATGAGCGGTGTGTCCTTAGCCAACGAGAGCTGATGTTAAGGCACACCGTGAACAGATCAAACCTGCTAGTTAATGCTTGTTTAGAATTTTAGGTTCAAACGAGAGTTTAGATACCTAGGTTGCTAGGCAAAGTAATTGATACCATGAGAGTGGATTAGTTATACATTCATGTTTGAGTTCTAGATGGTGCTTATTAGTTCCCTGAATAGTTGTCTGGTTCATGATCTCTGAATTCCCGAGAACAACCCTTAACCTAGCGCTTTCTTTTATTGATCTTATTATCGTTTTAATTGCTTTTTTTCGTTCTCATAAAATTCTACAATCATATTTCTGTCTTACCTTAGTTTCATTCTTGCAAATTCGTAGTGTGACACTTGGTCTCTATGGATTCGATCCCATTTATATTACTGCGATTGTCTGTGCACTTGCAGTCTTTTAATTGGGTTAAAACTCTGTGTATCAGTACTCTATACAGAATCGTGCTAGGTATTGCTCGGGGACTAGAGTACTTACACCATGGCTGCAAAACAAGGATTGTGCATTTTGACATCAAACCTCAAAATGTACTGTTAGATGACAACCTCTGCCCTAAAGTCTCAGACTTTGGTCTTGCGAAGCTCTGTGACAAAAGAGAAAGCATGATGTCCTTGGTAGACGCAAGAGGGACAATAGGTTACATCGCACCTGAGGTGTTTTCAAGAATGTACGGCAGAGCCTCCCACAAGTCAGATGTATATAGCTATTTAATGTTGGTCCTCGAGATGATCGGAGCAAGGAACAAAGAAACATTAGAAACTGCTCCTTCTAACTCTAGTTCGGCTTACTTTCCCGATTGGATCTATAAGGATCTTGAAAATGGAGACCATACTTGGAAATTTGGTGATGAAATAACTAGAGAGGATAAAGAGGTTGTAAAGAAAATGGCATTGGTGGGTCTCTGGTGTATTCTTCTATGTCCATCAAATCGTCCACCGATGAACAGAGTTGTTGAAATGATGGAAGGAAGCTTGGATGCTCTTGAAATCCCTCCTTAGTCTTTAATAAATTTTGGAGCAGTTCCTCTTCCGGAATCTTCTTCGCTTTCAGAAGAGATTTCAAATTACACTGAGGTGTTGATGTGATCCAGAAGATGAAAATTTAGTTCCAAGAGTCCATATACTTGATGTAATCATGCAAGATAATTTTATTAAAGAAAAGTTATTGTAAGGTAAAATCTAAAATGTTTAAAAGTATGTTTTGTATATGTGATGCATAAGCATGTCAAAACTTTCCTTTATAAAACTCGAAAGTGATATTTTTAGATTTGTTAATTGAGTCAGAAGTAAGTTTCTGGACTTGTTTGAGAATTGTTCCATGGCATTCAGGAATTGTTCACTTAGATTCTTACCTAATGTTACAATGATGTAAATTGTATCCTGCATTTTTCTTCTTTCTTTTTTGACATTATTGCCCTGTTCTTTTTAGTGTCGCTAGAGACACAATAAATTAAGAGTGATTCTTCAATGAATTCTAAAACCAGCGACCAGCTACTTTGAAAAAGACGAAGAATAGTGACTGTGGTTTCGTTCAAATATGTCTCTGGAAAAACCAGCGACACCAACGACAGATAACATGATGAATAAATTGATAACATGTGTCGCTGAAAGATGTTGCTAGTGTGATAAAAAGAAAGAAAAGCAGTGTAGTTTATTGTCGCTGGAAGGTGTCGCTAGAGACACTCAAAAGAACAGGCCGACACTGTTCTTTACGGAGTTGCGCGACACTGTCCGACAACATCTAAAATAACACTAACTTTTTAATCAGTTGTTGATCTAGCGATAGAGTGTCCTTTGAGAACACTAAACCTGCTACGCTAGTTTCGGTTAAAAGTGACGCTGATAAAAGTAGCGACACCTGCAACATCAATTATTATGAACAAAACCTGCAACAATTGAAAATCAGCGACATCTAAGAAGAAAGAAGTCACTGTTATTAGTGTAATTTCTTTTCGCCGGAATGTGTCGCATGACACCTAAAAGAACAGGGCTACCAAATGTAAATAATTTGATACTTACATTTCTAGAAGATTTTTTTTTACTTGTATATCGCTGCATCACCTTCCTTAGCCTCGATTACTTGTGTATATCGACCTGATATTGAAGTATGCTTTAAAGGGATCAATTGATTTGTCATTGAAATTGGAAGCAAATCTTATTAGAGTTGTTTTTTTTAGAATCATGGCCTTATATATGTGCTCTATATCCAATTATCTGTTTAATGAATAGTAAAAACCAAACGCTAGAAAATACTATATAGTATATACAAAATAATGGAGTTGTTGGGTTTCATAAATGAGTCTTTCTTATACGGTAACAAGATTCTCCCACAATGACTCGTATTTGGTGAGTGCCCAAAAAAAGAAGTCTACTAAAGTCAATAAAGTAGATATTTGACAAAAAAAAAAAAAGGTCAATAAATTACAGACGTACTCGCTTTTTCACGCTTGACTTGTTCCTTCAACTGTACCACTTGCTGTCTCTTTTTTTTAATGGTTTATGTTATATCGCCTATCTGCTCAGCACAAACCAAACCCATTAAAGAAACTATTCAGAGATCAATCATGGTCTTCTTGAGATTCTCAATACTCAAATCTTGTCTTGTCTTGTTCTTCTTCTTGTTCTCTTTATATCGTCTTCCTTGTGCTCTAAGTCAGCGAGAACAAAATTTATGTGATACTCTGTTTCAGTGTGGGAATCTGACCGCAGGTTTCCCTTTCTGGGGAGAGGCTCGACCAGAACCTTGTGGTCATCCTTCTTTGATGCTTCACTGTAACCAGAACAAGACTTCTCTAATCATCTCAGGTCAAGTGTACCGAATACTCCAAATAAATTACAACTCATCTAGCACTATTAGACTTGCGAGGCAAGACTTTTTAGGTGATTCATTCTGCAATGCTACATTCACCGGCACAACGTTGACTCCTGAACTCTTTGAGCTTTTGCCAAACTACAAGACCCTCTTTGTTTATTATGTCTGTAACCCTATTTTTCACCGACCTGCGAATTTCACATGTCCAAAACTTGGTCTTGCCTCTTTGCATCTTGATAATAACTATCAAGAATATTGTGGTGTGAGTTTCAACATCACTGTTCCCACGAGTTATATTCCAGGGGAGGAAGCGTTGAATTTGACCCATTTGGGAAGTGTACTAAGAAATGGAATCGAGGTGAAGCTGAAGATTGATAAGAGACCTTGTCAAGAATGTCAATCTAGTGGTGGAATCTGCACCTATCACGTTGCAACTCCGGTTTGCTGCAATAGAAACTCGTCTTCAGAACTCAAATGCAGTCCGATGATTCAATCTGGATCTAGTCGTAAGTTTCTGAACTATCAACAAGTTTCTTATGATATCCACAGATGTTATTTAACTCTCTGCCAACTTTTACCTATTTGATGTCCCTGCAGGTTCCAGAAGCTTGAACTCAAGTGTTTTTGTGATTTATGTTTCTCTAGTTGGAGGTTTCGTAGGAGCAGTTATGGTTTTGGTGTTCTTAGTTTTACTTTATAGAAAAAGGAAAACAGCAAATGCTTTGAGAAAACAGAACCTTAAGGCGCTTATTCCGCTGAAGCAGTATACTTACACTGAAGTGAAGAGAATTACAAAGTCATTAGCTGAAGTAATCGGAAAAGGAGGATTTGGTACTGTCTATAGAGGAAACCTTCGGGATGGTCGAGTTGTAGCGGTTAAGATTTTGAAGGAGTCAAAGGAAAATGGTGAAGACTTCATCAATGAAGTTGCAAGCATGAGCAAAACATCCCATGTTAACATTGTCGCGCTGCTTGGATTCTGTTATGAAGGTTCAAAAAGAGCTATTATTTATGAATATCTTGAAAACGGGTCTCTAGATCAGTTCTTTTCAAGCAATGTACCATCGAATAGAGACTGGAAAACGCTATATGAGATTTCGCTAGGCGTTGCTCGTGGTCTCGAGTACTTGCATAATGGTTGCCAAACAAGAATTGTTCATTTTGACATCAAACCTCAGAATGTTCTCTTGGATGATAATCTTTGTCCGAAAGTTTCGGACTTTGGACTCGCAAAGCTCTGCGGAAAAAGAGAAAGCATCTTGTCATTGCTAGGTACAAGAGGAACTATAGGTTACATTGCCCCTGAATTATTTTCAAGAATCTATGGAAATGTGTCACACAAATCAGATGTATATAGCTACGGGATGTTGATAATCGAGATGATTGGAGCAAGAAACAAAGAAACATCTCAAAACTCGGAATGTAGCACGAGCTCAATGTACTTTCCTGAATGGATATATAAGGATCTTGAAAACGATAATTACAGAAATCTTCTCGGGGAAGATATAACCGTAGAAGAAGAAGAGATCGCGAAGAAGATGACACTTGTATCTCTCTGGTGTATTCAATCTTCCCCATCAAATCGCCCACCGATGAACCGAGTCATTGAGATGCTTGAAGGAAGTGTGGAAGATCTTGAAGTCCCTCCTAAGCTTGTTTTGCATCTTCCAGCAACACAATTTCCAAAGTCTTCTTGGCTTTCCGAAGAGAATTCGGGCTACTCAGAGGTGTGATTCTATTAGTTTATATGGCGGAGAATCATGAAAGAAGAAACATGGATGTACTTTGTGACATTACTTCACAGCTCCAAGTCCATTTCCCCTGTTTTTGATTTTTTTTTTTTTTTTTTTAAGAAAAGACCGTCATATTGAGTTTGTTTGTTAATTAGACCTCTTCAAGAGTAAAATAAAAATGAAAATCTAACTTTCTTCAAGACTTCAAAAATAAAATTTTGTTGAAATATCAAGATTTTATTTTATATTAAAAATAGAGCTTAATATCTTTCTGTTGGAATGTTTATCTCTTTGCATCAAATTGGAAGTTAACTTTAACATCTAACAACAAATCAACAATCTGTAGGGCCAATGGAGATTAGTCCAAATGCCAGTAGATGTGTGTAACAGAGACGTTTCTGAATTTCGACTTATTTGCATTTTGCTCTTCTTATCAATTTCTCCAAGCAACAAAACGAAATATACTTCAATATACTTCCAAGATGATAGGAGCAAGAAAGAGAAACTAAGTATCTAACAACAACAACAACAGTTCAATGTACTTCCCAGATTGGATCTATAAGGATCTTGAAAAGAAAGATTGTAAAAGGTATTTCTAGAATCATATAACAGAAGACGAAGATGAAGAGTTTTCAAAGAAAAGGTTCTTGTGGGATTGATGTGTACTCAAGCGTGCCCATCAAACCGCTTATCGATGAATAGAGTTGTTGTCTTGTTGAGATGATGGAGGGAAGCTTAACTACTCTGGAAGCTCCTCCTAAGTATCTTTTGCATTTATTTTCATCCCATATTCTTCCATCTTCTTTCCCTGAAGAAGAGAATTCAATCTCCTATGAAGAAAGTGCGCATATTCATGAAGAGAATTCATACTGTTACATGCCAAAATTTCATCCTTCTGTCTAAGGCTTGATTTAGAGTCTCTTAAAATCATAAATGGCACCAAAGGTCGATAGCTCGACTGGAAAGATACCATGTAGTAATCCAAGAGGTCACAAGATTGAGTGGCAGTTCATACAGGAAAAATATTAAAGGCTATCCGAGGCCTAGGGAGAATATGGATCTCGGCCTGGAACTCCCTAGTTATCCAAAAGAAAAATCATAAATGGCTTAAACTATCAAATTATCAAATTATGTTTAGTCATTTACGATTTTAAGAATAAGAACATCTCTATATTTTATCACTACTTTGTACCATCGATTGAGTGAGTAAATTGAAGAGAAACCTTTTTTTTTTTTTTTTAGTTATCTTCTAGAAATTATATTCTTGTTGAATGTTGCAACACATTGTGAACACTTGTTTCTAATGATGATTTTTTCAGAGTATTCAATCCCCTGAAGAATGTTTGTCCACTACATGAAAGATTTGTGTTTAGTCAGAGATATGCCTAAATATAGAGATGTGCATTCTTCTATCCAGAGATCTCTTAAAATCATAAATGACTAAACATTCATTTTGGTTGCTTGCCAAATCGAAAGAGCAAAAAAATTGCCAATGTCCAAAGTAACCCCAACGAGTAATCAATTAAGATAAGGCATATTTAAAAAAAAAAAAAAAAAAAAAATTCAAAATAAGCGTACACTACTCGAACATTTTTATCTAAATCGTATGTGTTACTACTCTGTTTTGGCTTCATCTTTACTCTGTTTTGTATTAGCTCTGTTTAGAGCGAGTATTCGAAACTCATATTTATACCAGGAGGCAAAAAAAAATAAGGCGTACACATAAATAAAGCATTGGGAACATATATAAATCTCAGAGAAAAGTATAGAATTGTCCAGCCAATTTGTCGTTGAGATTACTCTGGAGATGGAAATTTCTTTGCTCTTTGACAGATTTGGCAACTAAAACGATAATATATATCTAAGTTGGTAGTTTAAGCAATTTATGATTTTAAGAGACCCTAATACAAGTGTTGGATAGAACGATGTGCACATTACTATATATTTAGGCACATAACAGTTTGACTAAGACACAAAATTTTCATGACACTTATATACTCTCTTCCGAGGAGATTGAATTGTCTTCTTCAGGGCAAGAAGATGGAGGGATAAAGGATGCAGATAAATGCAAAAGATACTTAGGAGGAGCTTCAAGAGCAGTTAAGTTTCCCTCCATCATTTCAACAACTCTGTTCATGGAAGGACGATTTGATGGGCATGCTTGAATACATGACAATCCCACAAGAACCATCTTCTTTGAAAACTCTTCATCATTTTCTTCTGTAATTTGATCCTCGAGAAGCCTTTTACCATCTTTCTTTTCAAGATCCTTGTAGATCCAATCAGGGAAATACATTGAACTGCTGTTGTTGTTGGATATATAGTTCCTCTTTCTTGCTCCTATCATCTCAAGAACCAACATTCCATAACTATACACATCCGACTTGTGAGACACTATCCCATACATTCTTGAAAACACTTCTGGTGCGATGTACCCGATGGTCCCTCTCGTCTCTGACATCCATAAGACACTTTCCTTACTCCCACAGAGCCTGGCAAGTCCAAAATCAGAAATCTTTGGACAAAGATCTTTTCCCAAGAGTATGTTCTGTGGTTTTATGTCGAAATGGACAATCCTTGTCTTGCAAGCATAGTGCAAGTACTGTAGGCCACGCGCTACACCAAGTGCAATCTCATACAGTTTTCTCATGTCAATCAGCAATGACCCCTCACTCGATATGAATTTATCGAGTGACCCATTCTCCACATATTCATCTATAATCGCTCTTTTGGATCCTTCGTAGCAAAATCCAAGTAGAGTCACAATATGAACATAAGATGTTCTGCTCATACTCGCCACTTCGTTAATGAAATCTTCACCATTTTTCTTTGACTCCTTCAAGACTTTCACTGCAACCTTGAGGCCGTCACTAAGGTTTCCACCATACACAATTCCGAACCCTCCTCTCCCAATTTCTTGGGAAAAAGATTTAGTGATTTCCTTCACCTCTCCATAGCTATAGCGTTTCAGCGGTACAAGTTCTTCAAAATTCTCAATTCTAGGTTGTTCTAATGCTTCTATATTGTTCAGAAAGTATAAGAGCATTGATAGAATCAAACATCCCAAACATATAGTGAGTACTAAAGCTGCAAAACATTAATTATTGTTCAACAATTTTGAACATGAAAGATCAAACAAAGAAAAAGAAAAAAAAAATCAATCGTGCTAGGAAACTAACCTCGAGAACCCGTCAAAACAAACTCAAAGCTACCTGGAGCAGTTCCAGGCAAAGAAGGGACCTCATCATAATCAGAAGGACTCATTTTAGTGCATTTGATTCCAAGTAACGCACCGGAAAACTCTTTTACCCTACTTTGATAAAAGGAAAAGTCTTCCTTGCAGCAAAACTGTGTTGCAAACTTGTCAAAGCTGCAAAAGCCACCGGTTTTTAAACATCTTCGACATGGTCTCTCATCGATCTTCAGCTTCATTTCGAATCCTTCTCTCACGACACTTTCCAAATTCCAAGCTTCTTTTTCAGGTACAAAACCAACAGGAACGGTAACACTGGAAATCGTTCGACAAGTGCGGTAATAAGCTTGATTTCGGTACACCGAGCCAATCCCTCCCCCTGAACACGTGAAATTCTGGAGGTAGCGAAAGTGAGGGTCGCAGTCGGAGAAAACAGTGAGGTTCTTGTAATCCGGTGATTGGTCAAATATTTTAGGAGGAAACAGGGATTGGGTGAATGATAGAACAGAGCAGAAGGAACGAGAATAATCTTGTCTGACAAGTTTAAGAGTTTTGAATGTCTTGTTTATGTGAAGGACATTGAACAAGATGTTGGAAATAATTAGAGAGGTTTTGTTTGAAACTCTGTCGCAGCTAAGCTTTAGAGATGGATGACCACAAGGTTCGCCACGATTCTCTCCCCAAAATGGGAAGTTTGCTGTGACGTTTCCACATTCAAACATCGAGTTGCATGACAAGAGAGCTTGGTTGCTTGAAACACAAGGAAAATTATGAAACAGAAACATGACCAATATCACAAAACCAAACCCTAATAGTGTTTGAGGATCCATAACTTTTTTTTTAAAGTATATTTCGTTTATAAAAAGAGGAGAATCACAAGAAGCATAAATATCATCTGTTTCACACTTGTGTGAGAACAATGACTTTTGTACTAGTTTCTATTGACCCTACAGAAGATTCCTTGACAAGGAGTTTTTAAAAGCCCGGAACCAACAATTAGTCTGAATGGATTGTCGAGTTTGTTGTTAGTTGTTAAGATTAAATTTCGATTTGATGCAAAGTGATAAGATTTTCACATCCAAGAATTCTTTAACAAACAAACAAAAAAAAGAAAGTAATACATCAAAATTGGATTACTTTTGCTATCTCCAACTTAAAAGATATAAGCTCTGTTTTTTCTTCTTAAGAATAATTTTTTTTATTTCAACCAAGTAAATCTTTGGTTTAAAATTCAGAAAAGAAAAAATTAGAACCTTGAAAGAATTTTTTTGTATTTGGAATTTTAGTCTTTATGTTTTTTTTTGTGAAATTTCTAATGAGATTAGATGATTTACTTAAAATGCAGAAACGTTAAACTTAAACAATAAAGCGATGACAAGACGACACGAGATTTAACGAGATGTCGGTTAGTTCTATTTCAAACCAACTACTAGTCTTTGGCTGCAACAAAATTTTATTAGATCACTTTAAAATGTACAAGATTGATTAGAATTTGTACGTAAATTCTAATACATCTATCTAAGAACATGAACTAAGGTTAACAAGTAAACGTTTTTACTCCCCTTTAATCATGTATTCATTCTTCTTGAGGAAGTCTTTGTTTCGTGCTTCTCACAACGACAGCAACCTCTTTCCATGGCGATCTCCCCAAAACTTCAGCGGCTAAAACGCTTAGATGAAGAACTCTGTTTTACCATGAAGCAAGCGTACATAAGAATGAAAATATGTTGACAAGGAAAACGTTAGAGAATAATAACTCAATCAAGTAACTCTAAAATAAGCAATATTACAATTACTTTACAATCTGAATTAAAAAGCAGTCACAAATATCTTAATTCAAACTACAAACCATAAAATTAATTATTCTACACTTTGTTACATAATTAATAAACTCAGTGGCAAAGTTTTAAAAAGACAACACGAACAGGGGAGACTTGAGATGTTGAAGGACCAAGTCAAGAAGTAGCAACAAATAAAAAAAATACTTGGAGGAGACTTGTTAACGTATAAGAAATACTCATTTGTACATACCACAACTCCATTATTTTGGATATTTGATGAAAAGAGTGTTGCGTAGCTTTGGGTTTACAAAGACTTTTAGACCCAACCATTGTTCATAATTTTGAGTAAAAGAATAAAAAGTCACATTGTCAATTAAGGCATTGTTCATTGGTGTTGAATTGGACGGCCAAAAGAGGTGAAAGCAAAACTGGTTGAATTTGTTGGAAAAAAGCATCAGACTGGTTAAATTCAAATCCACAGTAAAATGAAATGTAAATGGCGAAACAAAAGATTAATTTTATAATTCCTATTTCTGTCCAATGTTGAAAATGGCATGTAATATTAAAACAAAAAGCATTATTAATATCCAAGAAAACACATCCCTTTGGCATCTCCTGCTAACAACAAGCTATATCATAAGGAGCACATTTGAACCTAATCTGCATTAGAGAACCACCTAATCTGATTCATCCCGCTCAAGACTCTTCAACAAAAAGGCAAACATGTGGGTCGCAACATCCTTCAACATTTATAAATACGTAAAGATCCTTCAGCCCGGTTAACAAAAAAAAAAAAAAAAAAAAAAAAAATCCTTCAACATTTATAAATACCTAAAGATATACCTAATTTTCTCCTTCAAAAATATTCTAATACAAGGAAGGTTCTTTAGTTTAGATGTATAATCAGATTTATTTCATGTTGAAGAAAATTAAAGAAAACAGAAGAGTTGAATTTTTTTTTTAAAACAGATAAAATTTCCCAAAGACATTATTATTTTAGCAATAGAAATTATTAATAGACTAAACATATTCAAAGAGCAAAGAAAAAAGAAATCAACAAATTTGGTTCTCATGCAAGGTTGCTGCTGATTTGCACAGAACTTGGAACATAAGAGCACGCAAGCGGGAAATAGCGTTCGCCTCTAATTCCTTCGAGATCCACTTCTCTGGAATAACCATTTTCTCCGATGATGTAAGCTACATTGCGAATGGAGTGTCGTCCTCTATCTTCATTGAAAATAACCACTGTTTTCTTCTGCTCGTCAATGAGAAAACTCCCATTAATATAAAACCGAAAACCAATGAATGGTTTCATATCCACAACCAAGAATTTGCTCCATGACAACACACTGGGCTCACTCTTAGTCGTAATCCAAATTTCCACCTCATAGTTATCCCATCTCTGAAATAACACCGCAAGCTGTTCTTCTCTAACACTAGATAGAGTCACAGTATCTGTATGAAAAGCGCGAAACGGAAGAAACAGACGCGGTCCAAATCTCTCTGTCGTAAAATCAAAACAGATAAAGAAAGGTAATATATCTGCTTCTCCTAGATCCGATGGGAAGCTCTCTTGAGCAAACCAATAAGTATCTCCCTTGAGAGACACGCCACATTCACAAAACTCTATTCCCGAGTCTGGAGTGACATCAAGAACCCTCCATGAATTGGAGTTTAAGTCATAGATTTCGCTCACAGATCCCTCAAAATGAGGTTGACTAAATCTCATGATTTTATGGGTGCGACAAGTTCTGCTTTTGTCGTAACCGAGAGCATAACTATACCAGCGGTTATCATAGGGAGCAGATGTGGCCGGTTCAATGTAGATTCACCGGGTTTCTCCAGTATACGGGTTCCAAACCACGACCCTATTGTAGTCCCCCGTAGTGCATAACAATAACCCCTGACATACCTGAGATAAAGCGACTTCATCTGAATCGTTGAGGTTAATAAGCTTACCAATAGGCTTTACAGATGGATTAGAGCCGTCAAGAGTTCCATGGACGTTGATGCACATCAAAAAAAGACTATATTTAATCATCACGATCGCAAGAAACTCCCCTTCCCTTGCTGCTGCTGCTGCTACTTGAGCAAGATGCTTCTTTGTAAAGCTCACTTCTTTGGATAAAGTGTTCCAGTTTTTGCAAGTAGATCGCACATGTCTCGTGGATTTCACTGGAACCTTGGAGAGTATCTCCTCCAACAAATCCATTGAAAGATTGGACATCTTCGTCATCTTTTTTTTTTCTCAAGAATCAAACAAGGTTCGATGGATAATAATATTTCAACATTGCCAAATCGTTAGTTTGTTTATATGGAAAAAAAAAAAAGTTAGCTTTAGTAAAAAATCTGCTCACTAGCTAATTGTTAGTTTTAGTAAAAATCTAGTCATTAGCTAATGAAATCTGGAAAATCCCAAATAAATTCATGAACTTAACATAGTTTTCCATGTATATAGATAAACTTAATCTTCTTTCAGATAAAACAGTTACTTTTAAGAGACTGTGATGCTGATGTGTTAATTAGACACTAGCTAAATTATTAACGGTGTTAAATATTAGTTAACTGTGATGCTGATGTGTTAATTAGACAAGTGACTTGTCAATCATGTTTTTATTTAATTGGTGACAGGTCATTATATACTTTTATTTGATTAGAGATGTAAATTATTAATATTTTTTTTTCCGGTTGGTAAAATTTTAAGATTGTATACCATTTTAATTGTTTTATTTTTTTTCAAAAATATAGCAGAAACAAAGAAATAGAAAGACCAAAAACTATAGAAGCCGCTAATAAATTACAGAAATGAAGGAACAGACCAAAGAATACAACCAAAACCCAGACATTTGCGTTGATACCCCAATGCCTAAGAACTATAGTCCTCATTGTCATTGCCACGAGCAACCCTCTCCGAAGCCAGCCCTCAAAACTTCAGAAAAAGGGGACATCTACAACTTCTCGACTGACACACACAAAAAAGAACCGCCTCTACAGACAGCCAGGAAACCCGCCTCCAGCCGTCATTCCCGAGTTTGCAAAAGCTCTTGGAACCATCTCCCACGGATACATAATAGCCGACAAAACTGAGACTGTGTTCTGTTTTGTGATTTTGAGTAAGAATTTAGAGAGAAAACGAGTTCTTGCTTCAAACTGATTCATTCATTCATTTTCACACACACAGATACACTTCTCTTTCTTGCATACTTAAAACAAAAGCATAACCACTATCTTACAGCTATTACCAACTACTTAGACACTTAAACTAGCTTAATCTTACAAGCAACAAAAGTCAACAACTCCACTGTTTCAACAACTGTTCCAACAACTAATCATCACAAGTCTATCTAGTCTTTAGTCAGCCGACCAACTCGTTTGAGAAACAAATTGGCATTACTCAACACTCCCTCTTGCCATTTTGTAATTCAAACCAAGCTTGTCTCGGAAGTTTTCGAAAGTCTGACTTCTCAAGGCCTTTGTGAATATGTGTTCTAACTGTTCCTCACCTATGCAGTAGTTAAGCTTGATTTCTCCATTTCTTTCATAGTCTCTAACCACATGATACTTGATCTGAATGTGTTTGGTTCGCCGGTGTTGGACTGGATTCTTTCCAATTGCTATAGCAGACTGACTGTCACTGTATATAGGTACTCCCTCTTGAATGTTGAACCTCAGATCTTTAAGCAAACGTCTCAGCCATGTTGATTGATTTGCAGTTCCACATAATGCCATATATTCTGCTTCAGCTGTGGATTGAGCCACTGTATCTTGCTTGCTAGTTTGCCAAGAGAAAATGGCTGATCCAATGCTGAAGCAATATCCTGTGGTTGACTTTAGATCTTCTTTGCAGCCCCCCCCAATCGCTGTCTGAGTAACCTATCAGTTTTGGCTCTTTGACATTTGTGAAAAACAGGCCCATGCTGACAGTTCCTTTGATGTATCTTAACACTCTCTTAGCTTCTTTAAGATGTTTGGCTTTAGGTTCCTTCAGATACCTGGATAAGTATGATGCAGAGAACATCAAGTCCGGTCTAGTTGAAGTTAGATAGAGTAATCCTCCCACCAGACTTCTGTATATTTGTATGTCAACCAACTCTTGTTCTTCTTCCTCTTGATCTTTTCCTTGACTCATCAGTGGAGTATCCATAGCTTTGCAATCTGCCATATTGAATTTTTTCAGCAGCTTCTTGGCATAGCACTCTTGAGACAAGAAAATTCCCTTTGAGCTCTGTGTAATCTCCATTCCTAGGAAGTAGTTTAACAGCCCCAAATCAGACATCTCGAACTCAGTTTTCATCACCATTTTGAATTCTTCCACCATGCTTTCATCATCTCCTGTCACAATGAGATCATCCACATAAATACACACCACCAATAAGTTACCATTTGTTTCTTTTGTGTACAGGGCGTGGTCATTTTCACTTCTTTTAAAGTTTTCCCGTGTGAAGAACTCATCAATCCGGCTATACCAAGCTCTTGGTGCCTGCTTCAATCCGTATAAAGCCTTATGCAGATGAAGCACATAATCTTCTTTTCCGGCTTCCTCAAAACCAATAGGTTGTTCAACATAAATTTCTTCTTCTAGTGAGCCATTTAGAAACGCAGATTTCACATCAAGTTGATATAATTTCCACTTTCTTTGAGCAGCAACAGCCAGAATCAATCTGATGGTTTCATGCCTAGAGACTGGAGCAAATGTCTCTAGATAGTCGACTCCATACTGTTGAGTAAATCCCCTTGCCACCAACCTTGCTTTATGCTTCACCAATATTCCTTCTGCATCAGTTTTTAGCCTGAAGATCCATTTTACTCCAACAACATTTTTGTCCTTTGGTCTTTTGACTAGCTCCCATGTGTCATTCTTTTCAATCATTTTCATTTCTTCTTCCATGGCTTGTATCCATTCAGTATGCTTTGCTGCTTCTTCAAAAATTGCAGGTTCTTCAGAGGTGGCATAACAACTTTCACACATACCTGAGTATTCAACAGTTGCATATGGTGCGTTTAGAAGAATTTCATCAATTGGACGAGTTTTCTGGTTTGGCAGACTTGAGCTTGCTCCTGGACTGTCAAAGTTCAGACTTAATGGGCTTGGTAACTCGTTTCTTCTTCCTCTGATTTCACTGTTACTTGGAACTAATTCATCTGTTAGAGAATCTTGCTCTCCACTGTCAGTTTCAGCTGTAAGATCATACTGCTTGATGACCTCCTTCTTCTTCCAATCCCACTTGCTTTCTTCATCAAAAATAACATCCCTAGAGATGTCTATTTTATTTTCATTTAGTAGATACACTCGGTATCCTTTTGTTGGAGAACTGTAACCAACAAAATAGCTCTTCTTGACTTATCATCCCATTTCTTTCTCTTCTCATCAGGTATGTGGGCATAACAAATGCTTCCAAACACTTTCATGTGTTTCACAGATGGTTTTGAGCCACTCCAAGCTTCAAGAGGCATTTTATCTACCAGAGTTCTAGTTGATGTTCTGTTCTGAACATAAGCTGCAACATGAATAGCTTCAGCCCAGAATTTCAAAGGTAAGTCTTTGGCTTTGATCATTGCTCTCGCCATTTCCACCAAGCTTCTGTTTCTTCTTTCTGAGACACCATTTTGTTGTGGTGAGTATGCTGCAGTCAGTTGCCTTTCAATGCCATTTTTGTCTAAGAATTCTGTAAACTCTTTTGACAAATATTCTGTTCCTCTGTCAGTCCTTAGCTTCTTGATTCTGCAATTTGAGTTGTTTTCAACCAGCACTTTGAACTTCTTGAAAGTTAGAAACACCTCTGACTTTGCTTTTAAGAAGTAAACCCAAACCATTCGTGTGGCATCATCAATGAAAGTGAGTATGTACCTGCTTCCATTGATTGATGCATTCTGCATTGGTCCACATACATCACTGTGTATCAGCTCCAGTTTTTCTTTGGATCTTGTTGCAGATTCTTTTGGAAATGAGGTGCGGCTGTGCTTGCTGAAGATACAGCTTTCACACTTTTCTTTGTTTATTTTGAACTTGGGCAGATCATTCACCAATCCTTTTGATTGCAGGATTCTCAGATTTGTATATCCTGTATGTCCCAATCGTTTGTGCCATAGATCTGCTGCTTCTTCTTTTGCCACCATTGCAAATTCTTTGTTTGAAAGCCACTTGAGTTGAAAGCTCTTGTTTTTCATTGGAACTTCACCTATCTTTCTGCCTGCTTGATCATATATTATGCAGGTTTTGTTCTTGAATGTGACTTCATACCCATTGGCAACCATCTGAGGAACACTTAGAAGATTTTTCCCAAGGTTTGGCACAAGGAAGACATCACGTATGCATCTTTTTCCTTTCTTGGTCATGATCTCTATGTCTCCTTTTCCTTCAGTCATCACCACAGCTCCGTTTCCAACACGTATTGGAGCCTTGAACTTCTTGTCGATCTTTATAAATAGCCTCTCATAAGGTGTCATGTGATTTGTGCATCCACTGTCTATGAGCCAAGTGTTCTCTTCACTTGATTCTTGGTTTTCCTGTCTTGCAATGAACATGTGAGTGTCTTTTTCTCCATCATGTTCTTGAGACTCTTCCTCTGTTCTGTGATTTTTCTTCACTTCTTCACAGGCTGTCCCTGTAGCTTTCGTTTGCTCCTCCTCTGGTGAGCTCTTCTTCTTCTGCTTGGCATCCTTCTTGAACACCAGCTTCATTCCTTCTACCATTTTGTGAATGTTTGTGGCTCCAGCGATCAGCTACAGCTCTGATACCATGTTCTGTTTTGTGATTTTGAGTAAGAATTTAGAGAGAAAACGAGTTCTTGCTTCAAACTGATTCATTCATTCATTTTCACACACACAGATACACTTCTCTTTCTTGCATACTTAAAACAAAAGCATAACCACTATCTTACAGCTATTACCAACTACTTAGACACTTAAACTAGCTTAATCTTACAAGCAACAAAAGTCAACAACTCCACTGTTTCAACAACTGTTCCAACAACTAATCATCACAAGTCTATCTAGTCTTTAGTCAGCCGACCAACTCGTTTGAGAAACAAATTGGCATTACTCAACAGACTGCCGCCTCTATTTAACACTGAGGTTCCACTGGAGCCTATGAGGAATTGTCCCCAGTCTAGCAATGAACCTCTCCTCGAACCATCGAGCGAAGCTGGGAGAAACAACGGAGTGCAAACTTGGTGGTAACAGATTGTGCCACTCCGGAGACCAAAAAAACTGACCACTCCACCGCCGTAGACCAATTCGTCAAACCTCGGGCAACCATACCAACTAATCTGAGACACCGGGAGCTCGCTGCTACGGAGCCACCACCGACGACAAGAGCCAGACAACTGTACCCAACACCACCGGAGGCAAGACCGAGCCAACACCACCGAAGCTATTACCAAAGAGAATGCCACCGTGACGTAACCAAGGCATAACCTAAACCCACCCGTGACGAAGAAACTACAACACCACCGTGACAAACATCACAGACCCACGCACATCCTTCAACATTTATAAATACTTAAAGATATATCTAAATTACTCCTTCAAAAATATTCTAATACAAGGGAGAAGCTTTAGTGTAGATCAGTAGATGTATAATCAGATTTTTTTTTCATGTTGAAGAAAAATAAAGAAAGCCGAAGAGTTGAATAAAGAAACAGAAAGTTTTTACAAAAGAAATTATTATTTTTTGGTTTTAGTACTGAAAGAAATGATTAATAGACTAAACATGTTCAAAGAGCAAGACAGAAAGAAATCAACAAATCTTGTTCTCATGCAAGGTTGCTGCTGATTTGCACAGAACTTGGAACATAAGACCATGCCAGCGGGAAACATCGCTCGTCTCTAATTACTCCGGGATCCACTTCTCTGAAGTAACCATTTTCTCGGATGATGTAAGCCACTTTGCGAGTGGAGTTTCCTCTATCTTTATCTTCATCGAAAATAACCAGTGCTCTCTTCTCCTCGTCAATGAGAAAACTCTCACCAATACCATACGGAAACTCAATGAATGATGTCATATCCACAGCCAAGAGTTTTATCCATGACATTGCACTGGGCTCAATCTTAGTCGTGATCCAAATCTCCATCTCATTATCACCCCACCTCTGAAATAACACCGCAAGCTGCTCTTCTCTAACACTAGATAGAGTCACAGTATCTTCACCATAAGACTGAAATGGAAGAGGCAGACGCGGCCCAAATCTCTCTGTCGTAAAATCAAAACAGATCAAGAAATCAGAGATCTCTACTAATATCTCTACTAGACCTGGTGGGGTCTTCTCTTGAGCAACCCAATAAGGGCCTGTTCGTTTACATGTCGCTGCGATCCGCGACCGCGTCTCGAGACTGCGACTACCTGTCGCAGAGACTTGTCGCAGGCTTGTTCGTTTTGCTGTCGCTGCGATCAGTCGCAGAGACTTGTCGCAGGTATGTTCGTTTTACTGTCGCTGCGACTTTATGTATTTTTCTCTCCATATTTCTCTTCAAACTTCTTTATGATAAAATCTTTTCCAGTTTGATTCATACCAAGCTTCGTTTTGTTCCCTTTCTTTTTCTCCTCCGCATATAATTTAAAAAAATAACGACATTCCTCATCGGTCCAACTCTAAATAATTATCTTTCATTAGTCACAAAATCACCAAAACTAGCTACGCTAAAAATTAAATACACCATCAGCTAGAAACAAGCAAAGAAAATACTTACATCTGTAGGCATTGTTCTTCTTTAGCTCTTAATACTTGCGAAAACCTGAACAGATTATCAAAAATCATGTAAGAACTTTGGCACAAACAAACAAAGAAGCATTAAAGAAGACCCTTTTCTAAACGATCCAAGTCTACTAGTTCTGCTACATCTAAAGTATAAAGACAATAATGTGTTTATCAATAACATCCAAGTCAAATGTGATTATCAATAGAGACAATAATAAGCAAATAGAATCTAAAGATCACAAATGATAATAATCTGAAGCAAATGACAAAAGTCAAGCTTTGTGTCTGATCAAAAAACTAATGATTCTCAAGTCTATTTTCACAATAATCGCTACTACTACAGAACAAAATTTACAAAAGGGACTTCTTTAACTATGAATTGTCACAAACAGAGAAGCCTTAATTGAAAAAATCCATTAATGTTACACTAAACAAAAGTCAAGTAAATCCACCAAGCAATTACTTGTTCATCAGATCACTAGAAATCTGGAATAGTAACAAATTCTACGCATCAAACAATGAAACCATTCACAGGAAGCATCAAATCTCTCAAAACCAAAAACCCTTTAGCCATACGTGACTTAGGAACATCAAGAGACAAGAGCCACCAAAAACCCTTTAGCCATACGTGACTTGAGAACATCAAGAGACAAGAGCCACATGACAAAACGGAGCCTAAGAATCAAAAACATGTTTCACTATGAATCATTACTAACACTATGAAACCCATCTAAACTAGCAACACCAAAGAGATTATCAAGCAAACCTCGCTGGAGAACTCGGCTAAGTTGGCTCGTCGGCGAAGGCCGCTCGTCGGCGAAGGCGGCTCGTCGGAGAAGACGATGCAGAGCTCTCTCTCGACGGCTCGATCTGGATTTTTTTTTTGTAATAAGAGATTAGTTTTTTTTTTTTTTTTTTTACGGCTGGGAGATATTAGATTTAGGGTAAGGTTTTTTTGTGGTTTCCCAAAATTAATGAAGGTATTTTTGTCTTTTGAAGGTTTTAGTCGTAGCAATTGAATTTGATTGCTAAAGATTTTCAGCGACAGAAAATATGAATCGCAGCTATCTGCGACATGTCGCTGCGATCCTGCGACAGGTAAACGAACAACAAACCTGTCGCAGGTCGCAGTCGCTGGTCGCAGCGACAGGTAAACGAACAGGCCCTAAGTATCTCCCTTGAGAGACACGCCACGTGCATACAATTCCATTTCCCAGTCTACAGTGACATCAAGAACCCTCCATGAATTAGAGTTCAAGTCATAGAGTTCGCTCACAGATCCCTCGAAGTGAGGTTGAGTAAATCGCATGATTTTATGGGTGCGGGGTGATCTGCTTTTGTCGTATCCAAGAACATGACTATACCAACACTTATTGTAGGGAGCTGATGTGGGTTCAACGCAGATCGACCGGGTTTCTCCAGTATATGGGTTCCAAACCACGACTCTAGTGTAGTCTTCCATGGTGCATAACAATACACCCTCGCAGTAGAATACATGAGATATAGTGACTTCATCTGAATCGTTGAGGTTAATAAGCTTACCTAGAGGCTTTACAGATGGATCAGAGAAGTCGAGAGTTCCATGGAGATTGATGCTCATCAAATAAAGACTATATTTAAATATCACGATCGCCAGAAACTCCCCTTCCCTAGCTGCTGCTGCTGCTGCATGAGCAAGATGCTTCTTTGTAAAGCTCACTTCTTTGGATAAAGTGTTCCATTTTTTGCAAGTAGATCGCACATGTCTCCTGGATTTCAATGGAACCCTGGAGAGTATCTCCTCCAACAAATCCATTGAAAGATTGGATATTTTCGTCATCGTTTTTTTTCTCAAGAATCAAACAAGGTTTGATGGATTATAATATTTCAACATTGCCAAGTACTTAGTATGTTTATATGGAGAAAAAAAAAAGTTGGCTTTAAGTTAAAAAATCTCAGCATTAGCTAATAATCTGTACAGTTGTGTGGTTTTATAATATAAAAAACTGCCAGATATACTTTTCTTTATTTCATATTTAGTGGGATTTTATTTCAAGTTTTTCCCTATTTAATATTAACATTCCAATAGGGTGTTATTGTTTTTACAATACAAGTATGAATTGGACCATTACAGATATTAATACTAAATTAGAACCCGCATGAATAAGAAATAAATGTTAAATTTGATTGATAATATATTAATTCTAAATGTTAACATGCACATCTTTTTTAAGATTTTATACTAAATTAGAACTGGCGGAAGAAAGAAAGAAATGTTAAATTAATTGATAGTATTTCGATTCTAAAAAGTAACATGCACAATTTTATTTTATTTTATTTTGTAACATGTTTTATGGCCTTGATTTGAACCTCACGTAAAATAATGTAACCTTTCGTAGTTGATCAAGTTGATGAAGAAGGAGCCAATCTTCACTAACCCGAAGGACTAGCTCCATATGCCCAAGTCTCTGTTCATCGTTTTAGCTATTGATGCGACCAGACACGACTGATTCGCACCAATTTGATAAAATGAAAAAATTAAACAATTATATCGATGGTTATGTTTCTAAATTATTCGTTGATGCACCAACATTCTATACACATCCGAATCGTGAGAGACTGTCCCATACATTCTTGAAAACACTTCTGGTGCGATGTACCCGATGGTTCCTCTCGTCTCTGACATCCACAAGACACTTTCCTTACTCCCACAGAGTCTAGCAAGTCCAAAATAAGAAATAATTGGACAAAAAGATCTTTAGTATGTTTTGCGGTTTTATGTCGACATAGACGATCCTTGTCTTGCAAGCATAGTGCAAGTACTGAAGTCCTCATGCAACCCCAAGTGAAATCTCATACATTTTCTCAGATCAATGGGCAATGAGGCCTTGCTTGAAATAACTTATCGAGTTATTCATTCTCCAAATATTCATATATAATCGCGCGCTCGTTTGGAACTTTCGTAGCAAAATCCACCATTTGATGAACATTTTTGACATGGATTCACATCGATCTTCTGCTTTACTTTGAACCCATTTCTCAGGGCACTTTCCAACACAGTCATATTCCAAGTTTGTTTTGTCTGGTTTGAAACTTACAGGGACGACAACATTGGAAAACCTCTGACAAGATTGATAATAATATTTACTTCGATACACTGAGCCTTTTTTATCCTTTGAACAAATGAAATTCTCGAAGTAGGGAACAAGAGGGTTACAATTGTAGAAAATGGTGAGGTTCTTATAATTCGGTGAAAGATTGTAAACTTCGGGAGAGAAATTCATGTCGTTGAGATGAATGGAAAAGAGCATAAAGAACTAGAAGAAACTTGTCTTACAACTCTAAGAGTGTTGAATATGTTGTCTACATGGTGAAACATCATATGAGATGTTGGAGATCGTTAAAGAGGTTTTGTTTGAAACTCTGTCGCAACTAAGCTTTAGATATGGATGACCACAAGGATCACCACGATCTTCTCCCGAGAAAGAAAAGGTCGTGGCAGGACCGATCCTGATATAACGGGGACCCTAAGCAAAATAAAAAATAGAGGTTCTATAATATAAAATATATATTAATTTTATTTATTTTTATTTATAGAAATTCTAAAAACTTTTAACTATTTTTTTATCGTTGAACTAAACAAAAATATTTTAGCGTATAAATATATATATATATATATAATTTTTATGATACACCATAAATTTTTATTGATATCATTTTTAAAGTTTAAAAAAAAATATTTTTAATTCTAAAAACAAATAAAAAACCAGAAAAATTCTAAATTGAGAGCCCCACAAAAATGGGAGCCCTAGGCAAATGTTTCACCTTGCTGCCCTCAGATCCGGCTGTGGGTCGTGGAGTCGCGGTGATGGTTCCACACTTGAAAACAGTGTAACATGTGAAGAGGGATGGGTTGCTTAGAGTACAAGGAAGAAAAATGATCATTATCACAAAACTAAACCCTAGGAGTGTTGGAGAATCCATCACTTTTAAAAACGTATACATTCGGTAGCTTGGAGAGATTTTACAAGAAGAGAAGAAAAAGAAACAGAAAACGAAGTTAAGAAGTAGTAAGGTCCATACTCAAGTCCTCTGTTTCTGTTAATTTATTTCTCCAATGAAAAGACAAATATGGTAAACTTTTGTTTTAGTTGACTTTGACTAATCTCTGTTGACTCTTGACAAGGAGTTTTCGAAAGCTTAGAGCCGATACGTCTGGATTGCTGCTATCTGCCGAGGCCCGAGTTTGTGGTTAGCTGTTGAGAAATATACAAATTTGGTTTAGATGCAAAGAGATAAGATTCTTTTATTTATAATACAACAAAAATTGGACAAAACAAAAATATATAAGCATTGTTTATTTTCCAGGAAATCTTTTTATTTTCAATCCAATAAAAGTTTGATAAAATTCTCCGAAAGCTGAAGAATAAACAAAAAAAAAATTTGAATATTGAAAGGTGTGGAAGCACCCTTGACTCATTGGTTAAGGTTTTAAAAGCTTCTATACCAGATTTGGGGTTCAAACTTCAGAGAACGCAGTTGTTTGCACATTAAAGGATGCAAAACTTTTGAGACATTCCAGAGTGATGCAAATAAAGTCGTACATCGTGGTTTCGTGTGTTGCGGAGAGAGTTTGTCCATCATAGGAATGTCATACATGTAGAATCGTCCGTCGTAGATGCGAGTGTTGTGGAGAAAGTATGTCCATCAAAGAGATGTCTTAAATGCAGAACCGTCTATCGAGAAGAATTCGCATCGTGGAATCTTTATTTGAAGAAATCGTTCATCGTAATCGCATTTACTGTAAATAGTCGACTAATAATAATGTAGTAGACGATAAAATAAAATAAAAAAATTCTTGAAACTATTTGCCAAATTTGTCAATGACCAATTTAAAACTTTGCCTTCGACGCTTTATTGTTTCAGTAGTGGAGAGCAATTATTTTTTTTTTGTTAAGAAGTGGAGAGCAATTATCGGCCATCACTTTTACCAAAACTTTAGATTTAAAAAGTATGTATCATCAAATTAGAAACGACACTAAAGGTAAACAAACAACACTAAAGGTAAACAAACAAGAGTTCGCTTGAGACAAAGACAGGACAAAAGAAACAGGAGTTCGCTATCTTTCCAAGTCAACTAAAGTCTCCTCTTTTTTTTTTTTTTTTCTAAAATCACAGCAAAAGTATTCTCAAACCTCAATGGATTCTCTATCCTCCATGGGATCTCAAACAACTGGGTACTGTCTGATCTTGTTCTTCTTGTTTCATCATCTTCCTTGTACTCTAAGCGAACCGGCTCTTGGTTTTTGTGAAACTCCGTTTCAGTGTGGCAACATCACAGCTGGTTTCCCTTTCTCGGGAGATAATGACCGTGAAATTTGCGGTTACCCTCCTCTGAAACTTAGATGCAACAAAAGCTCAAGCACAACCTCTCTTATCCTCTCCGGCGGCAACTATACTGTCCTCCATATAGATAACAACAACAACAACAACAAATCCCTCACTCTTGGACTTTCAAGCCAAGATTTCTCAGGTCCTTTCTGCTCTGCTTCATTCTCCTCTCCACCTTTACCTTCAGATCTTTTCCAGAATTTACCATCTTACTTTTACTGTATTCTACGCTTGTGACCCTCGTCGCCATTTCCTTGGGAATTTCACATGTCCAGTGAATGGTCTTGGCTCGTTGGTTCAAAACTCTACGTATGGAAAACTTTGTGATAAGAGTTTTAGCATCACAGTTCCTACAAGTTTCGTTCCAGAGGAGGAAGTTTTGGATTTGACCCATTTAGAAAGTGTTCTTAGAAAAGGATTTGAAGTGAAGCTGAAAATGGATGCGATACCTTGTCCAGAAGAATGTTTATCCACTAGTGCAAATTGCGGCTTTTTAGTTCCCGGAGCTGGATGCTGCAAGTACTTACCAGGATCCGTTTCTTGCGGTACTATAGAAGATATTTTTCGTGGTAAAGAAACCTTATCAGATCATACACATTACTAACTTGACATTCTCATATGTCAGGATCCATTTTCTTTTTGAATGCAATCTTGTTCATCAGTCCTTTAAATGTTGCAGGATTAATTCCCGACACTCGCTCCATAATGATTACAATTGGAAAAGGTTAGAAATATTGTTTCGACTTGTATTGAACTTTCGAGGGATTGTGATGAAGAAAAAACTTCTAGGATAGAACTACAAATCCGTTGATTCTGAGAATACTCGGAAAACTAAGTTTTGAGAATACTCTTATCAGTGCTTTATCAGAAACTCTATAAAATCTCAATATCACTAACAACTAAATCAAACTCTAAATCTTGAGGCTATTTATAAAGAAAAACCCAAACCCCTAAAAATTATTTAAAATCCCTATAGATAAGTAAACTAAATAATTAATAAAATAACTAAAATACAAATATTGAAGAATTATTCTAATTCTACGCTGCTTCAGATTGAAACCAACTTTGTTTTTGTTTGTATTTTCAGTTGCAGTGTTACGTGTAATTATAGTTGTGGTGATGATTCTAGCATTCTTGGCCTGGAGGAGAATAAAAGCAAATGCTCTGAGAGATCGGAACCTCAAGGCGCTTGTAACCATAAGACGTTATAGTTATGGACAAATCAGGAAAATTACAAAATCATTTACAGAAGTAGTTGGACGAGGAGGATTTGGAACTGTATATAAAGGGAAGTTACGCGATGGTAGTAAAGTTGCAGTGAAGGTCTTGAAGGATTCAATGGGAAATTGTGAAGATTTCATCAATGAAGTCGCAAGCATGAGCCAAACATCTCATGTTAACATTGTTTCTCTGCTTGGTTTCTGCTATGAAGGATCCAAAAGAGCGATTGTATATGAATTTCTCGAAAATGGTTGCAAGAAACTAATGGGAAACGAAAATAATTTTGTCAGAGGAGTATTTGGTGAATGCATACTTAGCTGGATTGAGGATAGATACACGGAGGCATATCCGAATGTTTCAACCAAGAACAGTGAGACATTGTTTGTTACTTGGTAGATTGTATGAAAGAGCTCGCCCTACGAAGAAATTTGAGAACAAGATTGGCATTGATTCCGTAAATGTTACACAAAATGATTCAAGCGTTCAGCCAAAACAATATATGTCTAATGAGGGGAAGAGTGAAAGAAGGGCTAAAGGATTGTGTGGTGCTTGTGTTGTGTTTAACAAGGAGGTGTGTAATAAGGGTGAGAATTTGATTCATGATATAGAATCGAATCTGGAAACTGAACTGACTGAAGCGGAGTCAATTCATGAGAAAGAGAATGAAAGGAAAAACTCGATGCTATATCATTCTTCAAATCAGGTTGAAACGATGGAAAATGAGGCACATCTTCGGAAAGTCGCTACCACAAGATTGTTTCATAAAGCAATTTCACATAAAGATAAGGACTTCTCGGATAGGCAGCAATTGATTCAGCAAGAGTATTATGGTGGTGTGAAGAAACTGTTGCAGCAACATGAAGTGATCTGTGCCACAAAATCGATAGAGATTTTGGTGTTGACTGAAGCAAGTTTAGAACATGAATTATTTGATAAATGGCCTCCAATGGCACAACAAAAGATGAAAAAGGAAAAAAGTTTGAAGTGTTGGAAGTTTAAGTTCAAACCTGAAAAAGGAGACATAAAAGAACAACACACTCATGTTTTCTCTGTCTCAGATGTTGGCATTGACATGTGGTTTGTTCATCATGAAGAAAGGCTAAGCGATCACATTGGAGAGAGCTTTAAAAGCTGGAGCAGGAGAATGACACTGTGTGTACAGTTTAAACATGATTCTCCAGAGATTCTAAGAGGTATAAACTTACAATGGAAGATGCAGAAACTGAAGTGTCCTAAATCCTGGAAATTTAAGTTTAAAAACAGGAAGTTGAGCGGCTATAAATAAAGAGGGAGAAGTTGCTGTACAAACGGAAGAAACTACAATGCACAATATATTTTGCGACAACTTGAGTGGGTGGTTTGAAGTCGTTTTTTTTTTTTTGTAAACCTTGTGGTCAAGGTTTTTCAAACAGGGAGGATTTGATATAGGAAATATATGGAAGAGTATTGACAGGGAAACACTCTAACAGAAAGAGAGGGTTTGAGCGTTGACTAAAGATTGACCAAAGAAGAAAGGAATCAAGGGCAGGGAAAAAGACACGTGGACGAACAGGATGCGTCAAGAAGAAAGTTGTTGCTATTAAAAGAAAACTCAGAGACGATTCATTCATATCTGAATTTTGTGATTCTTTGGATTAGTTTTCTCTGTAATTCGTAATCCACCATTGTAGAAGCTTTGTTTGAGCTTTGAAATTGGTCTGTCGTGTACTTGTTTAATATGAACATCTACTCGAATTCGTTCCTAATAAGTGAGTTTTGTTTCTGAGATTGAATTGTGGTTTTTCGACATCACAAACTGCCTTGAGCATTGCGTTGCGACCGAGATAACTCCAAAGATAATCAATTGGAGGAAAATCATCAGACTGAGTCCCTTCAACTTCAGATAACGCAATGACTCCAAATCAACCAGAAGTAGCGTAGGAACTAAGACACTCACTTTTACAAGTTGAAGAATCCTGTTTTTTTTTTTTCTTTCACGTACGGAACATTTTTTGTTGTTGTTTATTTGGTTGATAAAACAGCAGAAATCATGAGAATAATCTTGTCTTGACAAGTTTAAGAGTGTTGAATTTGTTGAACATCATATGAGATGTTGGAGATTGTTAAAGAGATTTTGTTTGAAATTCTGTCACAGGTAAGCTTTAGATATGGATGACCACAAGGATCACCACCATCTTCTCCCCAGAAAGGGAAGCTTTTTGTGATGTTTCCACATTCGAAAATAGAGTCACATGTGAAGAGGGATGTGTTGCTTAGAGTACAAGGAAACAAGAACATGAAGTCAAGTAGCATGCAAGTCCATACTCCAAGTCCTCTGTTTCTGTTAATTTATTTCTCCTATGAAAAAGAAAACAAATATGGATTGTTTGGTTTAGTTGACTTGTACTAATCTCCAATGACCCTACAGAAGACTCTCGACAAGGAGGTTTCGAAAGCTTAGAGCCGATACGATTTTGGATTCCAAAGAGATAAGATTTTCTTTATTTTGGAAAATTGCTGTAAGAAAAGTCTCTCTTCGTCTTTTCAAGTCAACTGAAGTCTCATCGCCTTTCTCTATAGTTTTTATTCACTTTATGTGTGTTTTTAGTTTTCTAATCGCGAAAAAGTAATTCTCAAACCTCATGGATTCGATATCCTTCATGGGTTCTCAAACCACTATGTTCTGTCTGACCTTGTTATTCTTGTTTTATCATCTTCCTTGTGCTCTAAGCCAAAATGGTTATACGTTATGTGAAACTCTGTTTCATTGTGGCAACATCACAGCTGGTTTCCCTTTCTCGGGAGAGAATCGCCAAGAAGATTGTGGTCACCCTTCTCTGAAACTAAACTGCAACAAAAGCTCAAACACAACCTCTATTTTCATCTCAGGCCACAACTACACTGTCCTCCATATAGACAAGAACATTCTTAGACTTTCCAGACAAGATTTCTCAGGTTCTTTCTGCTCTGCTTCATTCTCCTCCACACCTTTGTCTCCTGACCTCTTCAAGAATTTACCTTCTTACAAAAGCCTCACTGTGTTCTACGTTTGTGACTCTCGTCGTCATTTCCTTGGGAATTTCACATGTCTAGTGAAAGGTCTTGGCTCTGTGGTTCAAAACTCTAAGTATCATAAACTTTGTCATAAGAGTTTTGATGTCACAGTTCCTACGAGTTTCGTTCAGAAGGAAGAAGCTTTAGATTTGACCCATTTTGAAAATGTTTTGAGAAAAGGATTTGAGGTGGAGCTGCTGACGATGAATGAGATATCTGATGAACAATGTTTATCCTCTATTAATGAAAACTTTGGCCTGTACGAAAAGTCAAAACAGTTTTGCTGCAAGAACGTATCAGGATCAGGAATGAGTTGCCATAATATAATATCTGGTAGTAAAGCTTAATCTTGAATTTCATATACTCTTTTGTAAGCAATCTTGTTCATTAGTTTATTAAATTTTTCAGGAATTGACCTCGGAAATCTCCCCATACTGATAATAAGCGGTACAGGTTAGTTCTGTTTGGCCAGAGTCATCGTTTCGAAAAGTGCTCTTAGTTCATTTCAGTAGAGTGTTGTTGGTCTCTAATAGTAACTGTATTTTTGTATATTTCAGTTGTAGGGTCAGTATTAGTTGTATATGTGGGGATGATTGCATTCTTGTCGCGGGAGAGAAGTAAAGCAAATGCTCTAAGAGATCAGAACCTCGAGGCTCTTGTGAGATTGAGACGTTATAGTTATGGACAAATCAAGAAAATGACAAAATCATTTACAGAAGTTGTTGGACGAGGTGGATTTGGAACCGTATATAAAGGGAAGTTACACGATGGTAGTAAAGTTGCAGTGAAGGTCTTGAAGGATTTAAAGGGAAGTTGTGAAGACTTCATCAACGAAGTTGCGAGCATGAGCCAAACATCTCATGTTAACATTGTTTCTCTGCTTGGTTACTGCTATGAAGGATCCAAAAGAGCGATCGTATATGAATTTCTAGAAAATGGATCTCTGGCTCAGTCGTTGAATCTTGATGTGAGTACACTATATGGAATCGCGCTAGGTGTTGCTAAGGGAATTGAGTACTTGCACTATGGCTGCAAAACAAGGATTGTGCATTTCGACATCAAACCACAAAATGTGTTGTTAGATGACAATCTCAGGCCTAAAGTGTCTGACTTTGGTCTTGCTAAGCTCTGTGAGAAGCATGAAAGCATCTTGTCGCTGCTTGACACAAGAGGAACTATAGGATACATTGCTCCAGAATTGTTTTCAAGAATGTATGGAAATGTGTCTCACAAGTCGGATGTATACAGCTATGGAATGTTGATTCTTGAGATGATCGGGGCAAGGGACAAAGAAAGAGTTGAAAGAGTTGATTCGAACAACAGCTCGTCTTACTTTCCGGATTGGATCTACAAGGATCTTGAAAATAGAGATTACGCTAGGCTTCTTGGCGATAAAATAACTCAAGAAGAAGAAGATATTGCGAAAAAGATGATCTTGGTGGGTCTATGGTGTATTCAGTTTTGCCCATCAGATCGTCCATCAATGAAAAAGGTCGTAGAAATGATGGAAGGAAGTGTATATTCTCTTGAAGCCCCTCCTAAGCCTCTTTTGCATATGCCATTGCAAAATATTTCAGAATCATCTCAGCCATCAGAGGAAATCTCAATTTTATCAGAAGTATATGATTCCATGAATGTTGGGGACCTATAAAACCACAATATATTGTCAAAAGTCTGGTAGTCGGTTAGTTTCGGGTTTCGGGATTTTGGTTTTGTGAAAATTATGTCCACCCTTAAATTATTGTATACATTGCAGATTTAACCTGGTGGGATCAGTGTCAAACTAGTCAGTCATTTCAGCTTTTGTACCATGACAAAGTTACATCCAAATATGAAATCAATACTTTTTTGAGTTTGATCTGTTTCTGTCAGAAAATACATACACAAACCTGAGGAAAAAAAAAACAAAACCACACACATCATAATTTATGCAGAAACATATTAAGGGGGCTTAAGAAGGAATCAAAATACATGGATTACATAAACAGGAGTTACAAATAACCTGTTTTGGTGATTGTTCGACCTCTTTTACGTCACCAGACTAGACCTTTTTTCCTTCTAAACCTATCAACGCTCATTCGGGACTTCTCGGGTTTACTAGTCTTCTTAGATTTCTCCAGCTGACTGTCTACGCTGTTTCTAGAAACTTCCGGAAGGCAGCAGCCGAGTTGAAATGTATCAGCACGCCCGTTCTCTGAAGGCTTGCTTTGGTTTTTGGTTGCATCTGTCGTTGTCGTTGCAGTCTTGGTTGAACTACTTCTTGGTCCCTTGGGTTTGGAAATAGATATTACGAATTTCTTCAGATGTTTAATGAACTCTGGATAGAGTTCTAGATTGCAGTGTCCTCCTCCAGATACCCATAAAGGTTCATACTTCTCTTTTGAAAGTTCCCAAAGTTGTTTCCCATGAGACCAATCAACTACTTCATCTGCAGTTCCCTAAAACACCAAACAAGAGAGTTTAAAAGTTAAAAACCTTCAGTGATTTGTTGTCAGACTAATGTCACTTATCTGTTTAAGGCATAACATATTGATTACTTCAACTAATTAGATAGCAAGTAATGCCATAAGGGAAAACAGATCATTCTCTATTGGGAAAATACTCCAACTTGGTAGCACAATTAATATCTCATAAATTCAACAACTTGAGTTTCACCAAACATTCTCTTATCAAATGGTCCTATTAACCTAACAAGTTTTAATTCATTGCAAGAATCCGTGGAGGCAATAGATGACAACTAGATTCCACCCATAACGATAACATCAAAGAGAAATCGAAAAATACAGTGATGAAAGAAAGGAAAAAAAAAGAAATGAGCATCACTCACATGGATTACTAAGACAGGACATGTAACACCACTGATCTTGTCGATATTCTGAAACGAGGAATTATGCATGTAAGCAATTAATACATGGAAACCAGAACAAATATGGCAGAAATGTATACTAAATTACCTTGTAAATGTCAAACCAATATGTACGTTTAACCGGATACAAAACTCTCATCCCAGAGAGAATAGGGCTGTGCAAAACCACTCCTCTTAAATTAGGTGTGCGCGAAGCTAGATCAATCGTAGGTCCACTACCAACAGACTGACCATATAATATCAGTTGATCATCTTTTATGCCATACTTTTCCTTAAGACAGTTATACAATGCATCTATATCAGCATATGTATTACATTCGCTTGCCTGATTCAAGTAAACCAATTTACATCCATCAGAAACAATTAGTGGAATCTCTTAACATATCACGAGAAGATCAGAATACTACCTTGCCAGTAGATTGACCATAACCAGAGTAATCATACCTGGAAAAAAAGAAAAACCAAAGGAATTTTAAAGAACTATCACCAACTCATCGTTAGATAAGAACGATGACTACAAGAAGGCAAGTCAAGCTCTGTGTGTAGTAAACACTTCGAGATATAACGCAAATAAGCTAAATAAGAATGATAAACTATCACCAACTCATCATTAGATAAGAATGATATATGAACAGTGATGACTGCAAGAAGGCAAGTCAAGCGCTGCGCGTAGTTAAACACTTCAAGATTTGATGCAAATAAGCTAAAGATAAGCAGCGTTGCAATTTTGAGTCTTTATGACACTCTATACTCAATTCAAGAATTGCATATCAGTTGATGTTAGTACATAAGTATGTATGAAGATACGCGAAATCGCACTCTCAAGAGTCCAAATTCTTCTTATGCCAACAGAGGACAAGTATAACTAAAACAGTTGCAAATGAAATGCTTGCATCACAACTCACAAGAGTCAAATTAAATCTACAGAAATGCCAAAAACATTTGGGGAAAAAAAACTTAGATGTAGACTATATGAATAAAAATGTCTTTTGAGTCAACAAAACCCAGAAATTTTTGCTAAAGTCTGACTTTCACATAGAACTGTCACCAAATCCAAAAAAAAAAACCAAATCTTTTATTCAATTTTACAACAAATCGCAAACAGATAAAAGAACCAATTTTTGGAATGTAAAATCCAAAACCCACATCCATAAATCAAGGAAAACCCCTAAATTTCCCAATTCACACATCATTAAATTCACAAACAAGTCCTCAAAAATTGAATCTTTTTTATACAAAATAGATAAATTAAAAAACTTACCCCATGAGATTAACTCGGAGACGATTACTAAGCTCAACGAAAAGCTCAAACATTTGACCCAAATCAGCAGCGTTGCCATGTGAATACAAAAGCGTACCATTAGCTTTTGGATGTTTAACATAAATAGCTACGATCTCATTACCACGACGAGTTCTTAGCTTCAATACGTCAACGTCATCACGGCGAGGAACTTCCGTTATGTATAAACGGTCAACGTCGTCTGTTATCAATCCGTAAGACGGTGGAGTTGGCGGGAAAAAAGCGAATTTAGCAGCGATTGATGAAGTTACTCCTCCCATGATGACGAAGAAGAAGATGATGATTCACTTATCATTACATGCGAGAAGAACCAAGTCTTACTCATAAATTAGTAGAAACCCTAAAAAAAAGATTTGATTCTTAATCTTTTGTTTTTAGGTTTCCGAGATCTTAAGGAAAGGAGGAAATGAGAAAACGACAATACGATAAAAAGATAAAGAAGGAAGAAGGGGAAAAGAAAAGTTGAAAAGGAAAGAGTTAAGATTTTGAGATTTTTAGATTAGATGACGGTGGCGCGTGAGAGATATAAGCGGCGCGTGTGAGATAAGAGCCACAGTCGATAATAAAATTGGGGGGAATTAGTATCGTGCTTCTCTCTAAATGGCCGTTGTGAAACGCAGCTTTCAATACTTTGTTACTTTTAATAATTTATTTTTATTCCTTTTTCATAAGAATCAATTGAGTTATTAGTCAACCTAAATAATTAGATTAATCAAAATATAAATTGTTCATTTTCCACGAATGTATTATCTATTTTTCTATTTTCTGTTGTTTGTTTGGATGTCAATTTTTGTGTATATTTTTTGAGAATTTAGAAAAAGATATATAAAAATTAAAATTTTCTTTTGTAAATAATTGAAACATGTGTCATCACGTTGTTGTAAATTATAATTATAATAAATAAATATAATACTAATAATTTTCTTTTGTCAAACTCAAACTATCGTACTAATATTTTTAGATAAAAATATGACTAAGAAAAAATAATCTTCTTCCGTTCAAAAAAGGAAAAATATAATATTCAGAATCTGTACATACTAATCACAGAAATCGTTCCATTATAACTTATTCATTACAATTTTTTATAGAAATTTTTTAAATCACATCATTGAATTACAAATTAGATACTTACATATTACATATTAATATAAATAGAGTAGATTATATTATTAATCAAAACAATAAATATAAATATAAATACTTTCTGATCACTAACCTAAAATTAACTAATTTTTTCATTATTATAATATTTTTTTTAAAAAAATATAGACTTCTATGCATGATGCATCTTAACAATAGTATATTTGATATATACAACCTTCAAGCTCAAACTGTACATTACAGATTTACAGGCATTTTCTCATAGTTTTTTCAACATCTCTCTTTTTCTTTATTTCTTGTTTAAAAAAATCAATGGCCAAAGTAAATATTCGTGAGCTGTGGTGACTTGTGGGGGTTGTGGATTTGAATTCACGTTTACGGAGCAAATACAATTAGTGGCACCCACATCTTCACATAATCCAGTTGGTTTGCTTGTGGAGACATTTTAGTTAATAAAAATGAAGAACCTTGTTTCATAGTATGAGACTATGGTTTGACCAAACTAAACTAAACAAAGTAAAATCAAAATCAGTTTGTGTCAATGTGTCAATGTGTCTATTAAGATATGAATAATTTCATTTTTACTTTTAAAAAAATTCTACAAACGATCGGCATGGTCCATGTGGTGAGTGGGTCAACGGTACGTTGTGATGCCCCAAATTAGTGACTTTGTTAAGCTAGCGGCCATGGCGAACTAGCGGAAGGTTCAAACCGTTATCATGATAACACAGGCGTGCTTGGCTTGTAAGATTAAAAAAATGTGTGCCTTGGGTCCCATAATATTTGTAATTTGTCAATCGGAGGGCTCCCCAATTTTCAAAATTTTGAGATATTAGAGTATGGTTTCCAACTCAAAATCAATTGGCAATGTGTGGATTGATCTATATCTTTTATATATAACTTATGATATTTGTCTAATTTTCGATATTAAACATTATTCCTAATACTCTCTCTCGAGATGATGACATTTTTAGCCATTGATCTCGGTATAATCAAGCATGTATCGGTAAGCAAAATTTTGGATCGGACTTATAATGGATCAGGTTAAACAGTGTATGATCGGGCTCTTAAACCATATTTATGATCGAGCTCTTATACCATATTTAGATTATGGGACATCCAACTCAAAATTAATTGTCATATCCTTTATGTATATTACTTATGATCTATGTCCAACTTCTAATATGAGACATTATTCCTAATAATAATTTCTAAATAAGAAGCAAAAGTAGGAAATATGTATTGGGGAAATTACCCAATTTGCTTTATGTGATAAATATGACAATGAAACAACTATAAGGAGAAGACAATTATTTTGTATGTTGGGAAAGAGGTTAGAACAAAACTACTTAGTTTGTTGATACTCATGTGTGCTCCCTTCTTAGATTGATGATCTTATTAGATTGATGATCTAATTAGTTGAAGTTTCAAGCTTTATAGAAACCACCATGCACGATCTTATTTATAGTATAAATATTAGTGGCTAGACTCTAGAATACTCTCTATCTTTTACCTACTTGCCTAGTTAATCTACAGCCATTTGTCTTCAATATTCTAGCCTTTTTCGTCTTCTTTTTTACTTTTAGAACTAGAATTTACCCCGCGGTATACCGCGGAGAGATTTTTTGTTCCTATGTTTTATTTAAATACTTTTGTTAAAATTTAATTTTTAATGTTTTTTTAAAAAAAATTGAATCCATGATATATATATATATATATATATATATATATATATATATATATATATATGTTTATTTCTAATTTAGTATTGTACTGTTGAAGTAATGATCTCTACCCGTTTCGATATATATTGTGGCGGTGATATTTTTTTTATAAAGTTTACACATAACAAATATAATATTTGAAACATTTTTAAATATTATGTAAGACCGCATGTAATTTTTTATCAATGTAGAAATAAACATTTTGTATAATTTTAAACTATGTAATACATTTAAAATTTAATATGGACCGAAATCCGTTCCGTCATAGAACCCCGTCCATGACATTTTTTATTTTCTAAAAGTTTAGTTTTATAGTTTAAATGATTTACATATAACCTCGTACGAATTTTGTTTTTTTTTTTTTAATTTTTTTCAAAAAATATTTTTTGATATATTTCCTATATGTTAGATTTTTGAAAGTTTTTTTTTTAATAAATTTAACTTATTTATTTTTATATGTAAAATAATTTTAATATATTGCGTATGTGGTAGGTTTTTTTTTATGGTTTAGTATTTTAATTATATGTGTAATTATTTTTTATATATTTCCTATTTGTTAGATTTGAAAAAGTTTTTTTTTATATAATTTTTGTGTTTTATATTTTATATATGGTTTAGTATTTTAATTTTATGTGTAATGTATTTTTATATATTTTAAAAAGTTATTATTATTTTTTATAATTTTTTTTTATTATTTTTATATTATTTTTCATTTTGAATTGATTTCAATTTTTCTAAGAAGTTTTGAATAACTTTTTTTTATAAAAATTTCCTATATGTTAGATTTGAAAGAGTTTTTTATTTTATTTTATTTTTATATAATTTATATTTATTTTTTTATTTGTTTTTTATATATTTTATAAAGGTTAAAAGTTTATTTTAATATTTTAATATTTTTTTTTATTTATATTAGTTATTTTTTTATTGTTTTATTTTTAATTTAATTTATTCATTTAGTTTTTTATATATTGATATTTTGTTATAGTAAATAATTTTTAATATATTTTGTATTTGTTAGATTGTTTTATTTATTTGTTATTATTTTGTTTTATTTTAAATTTTCTATTTATTGTATATTTTTATTTTATATTTTTAATTATTTTGAATATATTTCTTTTATGTTAGATTTTAAGTTGTTTTTTTTTTCAATAATTGTTTTTATTTATCTTTATATTTATATTATTTATTTTGTTTTTTTCATTTTGAATTTATTTCATTTTTTAGTTTTATTTTTAATTGTAAGTTTTGTATTGTTTTTTATAATAATTTTTAATTATTTTTATATTTATATCAGTTATTGATTTTTGATTATCTTTTTTTTTGTTTTATTAATTATTTATCTATTTTTACAAAATTATTTTTATATATTTCGTATTTGTTAGATTTAAATTTTTTATTTGGTATTAATTTTTTATTTTAAATTTCCTATTTATTTTATATTTTATATTTTTATTATTGTTTATTTTTTTTTATGTTAGATTTTAAAAGGGTTTTTTTAATTTTTTCAATAATTGTTTTTATTTATTTTTGTATTTATATTATTTATTTATTTTTAATTTTAAATTCATTTCATTTTTAATTTTTATGTTTTATTTAAATTTTTGAAATAATATTTTTAAAGTAATTTTTGTATTATTTTTAAAATTTGAATTAATTGTTTAATATATTAATCCGACCCGGTTTACTATTCGGGTCAAAAAAATGAAATTGACCCGACCCGATAATGGCAATTTAAGTAAATACTTTCAAAACTAAGGGGATTTTCAAAAATTGCTCCAAAAATGTTAATATAGACTAGAATTTACCCCGCGGTATACCGCGGAGAGATTTTTTGTTTCTATGTTTTATTTAAATACTTTTGTTAAAATTTAATTTTTAATGTTTTTAAAAAAAAATTTAATCCATGATATATATATATATATATATATATATATGTTTATTTCTAATTTAGTATTGTACTGTTGAAGTAATGATCTCTACCCGTTTCGATATATATTGTGGCGGTGATATTTTTTTATAAAGTTTACACATAACAAATATAATATTTGAAACATTTTTAAACATTATGTAAGACCGCATGTAATTTTTTATCAATGTAGAAATAAACATTTTGTATAATTTTAAACTATGTAATACATTTGAAATTTAATATGGACCGAAATCCGTTCTGTCATAGAACCCCGTCCATGACATTTTTTATTTTCTAAAAGTTTAGTTTTATAGTTTAAATGATTTACATATAACCTCGTACGAATTTTGTTTTTTTTTTTTAATTTTTTTAAAAAAATATTTTTTGATATATTTCCTATATGTTAGATTTTTGAAAGTTTTTTTTTTTAATAAATTTAACTTATTTATTTTTATATGTAAAATAATTTTAATATATTTCGTATGTGGTAGGTTTTTTTTATGGTTTTGTATTTTAATTTTATGTGTAGTTATTTTTTATATATTTCCTATATGTTAGATTTGAAAAAGTTTTTTTTTATATAATTTTTGTGTTTTATATTTTATATATGGTTTAGTATTTTAATTTTATGTGTAATGTATTTTTATATATTTTAAAAAATTATTATTATTTTTTATAATTTTTTTTATTATTTTTATATTATTTTTCATTTTGAATTTATTTCAATTTTTCTAAAAAGTTTTGAATAACTTTTTTTTATAAAAATTTCCTATATGTTAGATTTGAAAGAGTTTTTTTTTTATTTTATTTTTATATAATTTATATTTTTATTTTTATTTGTTTTTTATATATTTTGTAAAGGTTAAAAGTTTTTTTTAATATTTTTTTATTTTTTTTTATTTATATTAGTTATTTTTTTATTGTTTTATTTTTAATTTAATTTATTTATTTAGTTTTTTATATATTGATATTTTGTTATAGTAAATTATTTTTAATATATTTTGTATTTGTTAGATTGTTTTATTTATTTGTTATTATTTTGTTTTATTTTAAATTTTCTATTTATTGTATATTTTTATTTTATATTTTTAATTATTTTGAATATATTTCTTTTATGTTAGATTTTAAGTTGTTTTTTTTTCAATAATTGTTTTTATTTATCTTTATATTTATATTATTTATTTTGTTTTTTTCATTTTGAATTTATTTCATTTTTTAGTTTTATTTTTAATTGTAAGTTTTGTATTGTTTTTTATAATAATTTTTTAATTATTTTTATATTTATATCAGTTATTGATTTTTGATTATCTTTTTTTTTGTTTTATTAATTATTTATCTATTTTTACAAAATTATTTTTTATATATTTCGTATTTGTTAGATTTAAATTTTTTATTTGTTTTTGATTTTTTATTTTAAATTTCCTATTTATTTTATATTTTATATTTTTATTATTGTTTATTTTTTTTATGTTAGATTTTAAAAGGGTTTTTTTTAATTTTTCAATAATTGTTTTTATTTATTTTTGTATTTATATTATTTATTTATTTTTTATTTTTAATTCATTTCATTTTTAATTTTTATTTTTTATTTAAATTTTTGAAATAATATTTTTAAAGTAATTTTTAAATTATTTTTAAAATTTGAATTAATTGTTTAATATATTATTCCGACCCGGTTTACTATTCGGGTCAAAAAAAAATGAAATTGACCCGACCCGATAATGGCAATTTAAGTAAATACTTTCAAAATCAAGGGGATTTTCAAAAATTGCTCCAAAAATGTTAATATAGATAATCTCTAAGTCTGATCCATTATCTAGTTAATGAACCCACTTATCTTGACAATTTTTAAACATCATCTTCTCTATAATTCTAAAAGTGTTTTTACTGTTGGACTTCACTCTAGGCCTTTTATTTTAGACTAATAAAACTCATTATTTGGGCTAGAGGAGGAAATATATGCAATTCTTCTCCTTCCCAACTTAGTAGTCTAAGTAGTCATGATGGTCTCTTGCCAGCAATCTTCAAAAAAAATTATCAGTGTTCAGTAACACTTTGGTCAAAATGTCTCATTAGTTTGAATATCTTTTATACCAGACAATGAATGCAACTTAGAGAGTTGCCACTTTGAGAAACTCTCCCTCTCCCTTCCTTCTCCCACTTTTTCTCATTTTATGAATGCATATTAAAAATAACAACATTTGATCTTGGTGTTCCTCTAAGCTTTCACTCTCATTTACTTTTTTGTTTTGCATCTAATAAAACTCTATTCATGCCCGACATGTAGGGTAGACAGGCTAAGCCATCGTTTAAGGCCACCAAATATCTTATTAATTGTAGAGCCATATATTTTGTTATTTTTAGTAGATTTTTAGATCACAAAATTTGAAATCTATTTTAAACAATGTTTTCAGAAATAACTAGTGTTTTGTGAAATATAAAGTACTTATATATATATATATATATATATATGTCAGATCTTTCTATTTTTAGTTGATGGTATGTTATGTTACTTTTATTTTTTTCCTTTTTATCAATTTTTTTTAAAAAAAATAGTTACATTTTTAAATAATTTTTATTATAATATTTTTGTAATTAAAAATATAAAAAGAGTCACAAATTTTTTTTTGTGTGGCTTAGAACCACCATTTTTCGTTGGACCGGTCCTGACTCCATTGAGCTATTTCAGTTTCTAGCTTATATTTCTTTCTTAATAAAGATTGAAACTTCTTGGTTTACAAATCTCAACAGTGGCGGACTTAGATAGAGTCTCGGAGGGACAATTGCCCCTATAAACTTTTTAAATTTAGTGTATTTGTTTAAGAATTTTTGATTATGCTTCTGTTTATATATTATTTTATACTCTATTATTTAATAGTTTTGAGTTATGCCCGAATAAAAATGATTTTTAGATTCGCCACTGAATCTCAACATCAACACTGGTATGGTGGTCTTTCAACTCAAGCTTCTCACTGCCAAAGCATATGCATATTCTTGTTGTTCCTCGTTGATAATGAAGAATCTATTAGGCTGATATTTCCTTGGATTGGGTAGAAAACTATCCACAACTCCAACATGCATAATCGATATCAGGCTTAGAACACATCTCGACATACAGAAAAATAGAAATATTAAACATGGGCAATTACTCGATGGATATCCTAAACCGTTAGAAATATTCAAACCCATAACACCACAATCCTATATTCCTACCCTTTTTTTTTTTGCATAAAATGATGATGCATAGAAATTATAACAACTGCTTAATTACTTAATTAGGCGTGCAACATAAAATGCTAATCGTATATTACATGCGTGTGTAAAAGCAAGCAAAAATAACATAAGAGTCAATATGCAAACGTCAACAAAAGTAAAAATTGTCAAAAGGTGAAAAGTTCACCAGGATTTATATTTACTGACAACGAACCCTCCGTTAGGTCCAGAGTCTCTCCTAACCACACTCAAAACGAACTCGCCGCCGTATCCGAACTACTACTCGTCATCTTATCAGTCGCCGGCGATACCGGCGGTGGAACACAATGCTTCAACAATCCAACATCATCTGCACCGTTCACATCAATCTCAACCACCTCCGACGACGACGACGAATCTCGTATCCCCGCCTTCTGAATCCCTTTCAAAACCTCAACGATCTCATCCATCGAAGGCCGAACGTCTCTCTCCTGTTGCAAACACCGGAACGCTAATTCAGCAGCCGACGACATCATCTTCTTCACGGAAGGATCTCTAGCGAATCCGAGTGATAGATCTGCAAGCTCGTGAACGGCGTCGTTTTGGATTTTTGAAATCGCCATGTTCGCTAGGTTAATATCGTGGCGGTGTCTGGTGATATCAACAGCTTCTTTGGAAGAGATCAGTTCAGAGAGCACAACTCCGAAGCTGTAAACATCGCTTTTCTCGTTGAGACGGTAACATTGGTAATACTCAGGATCAACGTATCCCGGAGTACCTTGTGGTGCGGTGGAGATGTGAGTTTGATCCATCGGAAAAAGCCGTGAGAGTCCAAAATCAGCTACTTTGACTTGGTAATTGCTATCTAGAAGAATGTTAGTAGTCTTGACATCTCTGTGTATGATCCCTAAAATCATAAGAGTTTTTGATTACCAAAACAAATCAAGAATCATTTAGGAATCTTTGATAGTGTTTGTTCGATTTTTGTTTACCTTTGGCATGGAGATAGGACAATGCATTAGCGGTTTCGATTGCGATTCTGAGTCGAGTAGGCCAACAAAGAGGACGAGATTGTGCTTGGTTTCCATGGAGATGTTCAGCTAATGTGCCATTAGAGATGTATTCGTATACTAGGAGTAACTCTCTGCTGTGTCTCGTTGTGCATCCGTATAGAATCACTAGGTTCGGGTGTTTTAACGACTTCAAGATATCGATCTCGTTCTTGAATTGTTCCACGCGTTTTATCGATCTTTCGAAGAGGCGTTTTACAGCTACAGCTCGTCCGTCTTTTAGTGTACCGTAGTAGACAGTACCGAATCCTCCATCTCCAATCTCTTTAGAGAAGTTCTCAGTGGCTTCTTCGAGTTCTTCGTAGCTGAAGACTTGAACTCCGTAGTAGACGCTTCCGTTTGCAAGGTTAGAGATTGATTGCGCAAGAGAGTGGTTGCTGCCAGAGATTGTTGTGGAGGTTGGAGTGTTTGACATTGTGTTATTGCTTGAGTACGGTGTTGTTGTTGTTGATAGGCTTTTACTTGTGTGTTGAGCTGCTAGTTTCTTCCTTCTCCGGATATAGAAACAGAGCACACATCCGACGATAAGAGTGGCACCCAAGAATCCACAAGCGAATCCGATGCCTAGAGACAAACAAAAAGACACGAGCATCGTAAGATTATGCTGTTTCTTAGGTATGTTTTTCTTTCTTTCTGTAATTAGTTTTCCTTGAAAGGAAAAGGATAGAAATCTAACCTATTTTTGCTGCTTTGTTGAGACCTATGAACAAAAACCATGAGAAAAAATGTCAGTCCAAACTCAAGACAGAACTTAGAAATCAAATTCAAGGGAGTGTTTGTATGAGGGAAGGAAGAAATCTGGTTCTTATGGAAAGAGATTAGCAAATCAGATTCAGACACGAATTTAGATTCATAGTAACTTTGAGACAGCTAAAATATTAAGTGAAATAGAGAAACATAAATTATTACTCTTATGTTCTATTTTTGATGGGCAAGTATGCTCGTGAGGCTCGTCCACACAATAGCAAACGAATGCTCTCGAGCTCTCATTATGACCACAAGCGCCCCCTGATTCTAAGCATTTTGAACATTCACTGTTAAATCTAAGCTTGAAGCCCTCATCAAGAGCCTTCTTAATAGCCTCCAGACTCCAAATTTTCTCTTCTGTCTTCAAGGCAGATCGAGAGACTGGAATATTGATGATTCTTTCACACGATGCACTTAACCAATCTAAGATAGTTTTATTCCGAGAATGTGAAGGGAATGAGACAAAGAAACTTGAGCCACCAATATCATCGTCACACTCAAGCTGTGTAATGTAACCATTGGGAAGTTCGTCTACCCTTGGATCAGAGCAGTTGTAGTAAAAAGTTCCCAGCTCGGTGTCTTCATGAAATGGAAGGACTTGTTGGAGTATTGTTGTGTTCTCAGGGTATTGGGGACAAAAACCGTTGCGATCATCCATTTTGGCGAGTCTTATGACTGCATCAAAATACTTAATCTCAAGTATTTGGAACTTAACCGAGGAGATGTTAAACTCTGCGAAATCTCCATTGCAGTTGACCTCGAAATCTGGGTGACCACACACTTCTCTGTCAGGTTTCCAAAAGGGATAATAGAGATCAGTGTACTTGCCACAGCTAAACGGATGACTGCAGCGTTGATGACGCTCATCAACTGACAAAACACATGAGGGGATCACAAGGAGCATCCATATGAATGTATATGACAAAGATTTTGTCACAGACAGAGACAGATTGATCATGGTACTCTTCTCTGTATTTTTTTTTTCATCAGAGATGAAGAAGAAGATGATGAAGAAGAAGAAGAAGAAGAAGAAGAAGAAGAAGAGGTAAAAGACAGATGAGGAATTGGTGAATTGTTTATGTCTAAGAGCCTTGGATTTATATGAGTTGAATGGTCTACAAGAAAATAAGGTTTTTTTTTTCATTTCTTTATCGTTTATCTGATAGTTAATTTCCAATGGGAAATTTCTTTGGAATTAGTTGGGTTAGGAGGACTAAGTCTTCTAATAGACTGGTAGAAAATAATTCTTTAAAAAGATTTATTTTGCTTCGTTATCATTAAAATATAAAATTTCTTTTGCATTTTGTAGGAAGACCAAAAAGGCAAGTGCCGTTGCAAGAACATTTACTTGGGAAAGTCAGTAAAAGTAGAAAAAGAGGCTTAAAAATAAGACTAATGAAGAAAATGGACATCAAAAGAAAAAAAAAAAGAAAAACCTGACCATATTTAGCCCTTCTTTTACTCTCCAATTTCTTTGTCAAGTTTGAAATAAATGTGAAGGCATCAAAAGGAATATGTAGAGAATGAAGAATGGAACAAGACGAAGACCATGGAAACTGAACCATGTTGATAAAGGAAGAAACAGATTTACTTCCATACCCTGAAAATGACTTTAAACCACTCAAGTTTTTTCTACCTTCTCTCTTGAGCTCACTAGGAAGTCAGGTATATCTTAACACTGCTAAACTCGGCATAGGAAAATTGAAATAAGAAGATATTATGGGACTTGGTTAGATGGACTGCGGAAAATGTTTTAGTATATAGCTTAGAACAGCAAGTATGAGCCATGGTTCTTGGTGTTGTATATGCTTTTAGGGGACTTATAAATTGTGCAATAGTTGCGGTATGTGTCATAGTGGAACTTATAGAGGATGCAGATTGACTAGTCTTTGTGTGGTAATAATACTACACAGATTTGGCAAGGAGAAAACTAATATGTTATGCATATGAAACTTGCTGATAGTTTGGAATCAGAAACTTACCACCAGTAGCTCCAGATGGAAAATTTTGTGAGGCCAAGCTTTTAGAACCTGGAGGTCCATCTAACAGGTAAAAGTTGGCAGAGAGTTAAACAACTTTGAACCTTAGTAGTAATTATCTGTGAATATCATAAGAAACTTGTTGATAGTTTGGAAACTTACCACCAGTAGCTCCAGATGGAAAATTTTGTGAGGCCAAGCTTTTAGAACCTGGAGGTCCATCTAACAGGTAAAAGTTGGCAGAGAGTTAAACAACTTTGAACCTTAGTAGTAATTATCTGTGAATATCATAAGAAACTTGTTGATAGTTTGGAAACTTACCACCAGTAGCTCCAGATGGAAAATTTTGTGAGGCCAAGCTTTTAGAACCTGGAGGTCCATCTAACAGGTAAAAGTTGGCAGAGAGTTAAACAACTTTGAACCTTAGTAGTAATTATCTGTGAATATCATAAGAAACTTGTTGATAGTTTGGAAACTTACCACCAGTAGCTCCAGATGGAATCATTGAAGTGCATTTGAGTTCTTTTGACGAGTTTGTGAACTTGCAGCAAACCGGGGTTGCAAAGTTGTAGGCACAGATTCCACCAGTGGATTGACATTTTTGGCACGGTCTCTTATCAATCTTCAGCTTCACCTCGAATCCATTTCTTAGTACACTTCCTAAATGTGTCAAATTCACAGCTTTCTCCCCTGGATCATAACTCGTGGGAACAGTGATGTTGAAACTCGTAGCACATTGTTTTTGATCGTTTATTTCCCGATGCACCGAGGCAAGACCAAGTTTTGGACATGTGAAATTCGCAGGTCTGTGAAAATTATGTTTACAGAGATAGTAAACAAAGAGGGTCTTATAGGTTGGCATAAGCTCGAAGAGTTCAGGAGTCAACGTTGTGCCAGAGAATGTAGCATTGCAGAATGAATCACCTAAAAAGTCTTGCCTCGCAAGTATAAGAGTGTTAGCTGAGCTGTTTAATTGGAGGACATGGTACATCTGACCTGAGATGATTAGAGAAGTGTAGTTCCGGTAACAGTGAAGCACCAAAGAAGGATGACCACAAGGTTCTGGTCGAGCTTCTCCCCAAAAAGGGAAACCAGCAGTGATATTCCCACACTGAAACAGAGTATTACATATATTCTGTTTTCGTTGACTTAGAGCACAAGAAAGATGGAGAAAATAGGAGGAGAAGAAGAAGAGAAGGACCAGAGAAGAAATAGGTTTTGAGAGCCTGAAGAGTGTTGGAGAGAACATGATTAGATTCCTTTTTCTCTGGGGTTGGTTTGAGTTGAGCAGAGCAGATAACTGATTAAACTAAAATAAATCAGAAAAAAAAATCAAGTGGAGACACAAAGAGCAAGTGGGAATTGTCTAAAGGACTAAGTCAAGATTGATAAGGACAGGTTACAATAGACTTTGAGATTTTAATCACACGTCTTTATTAGTTGACTTTGAAAGACTTTTCTTTGGGTTTTTGTTGAGTCATCCAAAAAAAATTAAAAGCCTTTCACTGTGGAAAATCTTGTTAACGTATGAGAAAAACTAAGCTCATTAGTTTTTTTTCCAAAGAGAAAATTAGATTTTCTTAGTACAGTTGCCAAATAGTGGATAATATGTCATAGGAAGTAAACTATTTAAATTCATACAGACTGTATTATTTAGGGAGAAGTATTATAAAAGTAAGGCTCGAATTTTAGTGTATATATAAAAGTTCTTTAGGCTCATTCTATTATTAATGTAAGAGAGGAGATGCATTATTGGCGAATTAAAGATAATTAAAGCTGAGAAGGTTTGACTTAGACTTCAATCAAGTCGACATAAGAGAGACTAGTCTCTCATCGCTACTAGGCCTGGACAAAATATCCGAACTTGAGTATCCGACCTGAACCCGATTTGAAAAAATCAACCCGAATCCAAAATATTAAAATATCCGAATGGGTACTAAATTTCAAAACCCGAAAGCTTGAACTTTAACCCGATTCGAACCTAAATCCGAATATATACCAAACATACCCAAAATATAAGTAGATACTAATAATATATTAGTAATAATTATACTTGTAATATGGCAAGTGCCCAAATATCAAAGATTTTTGGGTATTTTAGATTTATTTTGAGTATACTTAATTATGTTTGGATAGATTTAGGCTACGTAGCACGGAAGCTTTGCCAGAAGTCCGCTTTTCGCTTCGGAATCGGAATTGGAATCGGAAACTTACGGAAACTCGCTTCCATGTCGCTTCCAAAAAACTCTCTTAAAAACATGTAGGAAGCTTACGCTTCCATTTTAAAAACGTTGTGTCGTAATTCAATGAATGGTAAATATATATTTGATATCTCTTGTTATAAAACAAAACAAAAAAACTAATTTAGTACTTTGACATTTGTGCACACTATATTTGGATTATATATATATAATAAAAAAGTGATTAATTTTTCAAGATGTTAAAAGTGATTAATTTGATTAGTTGAATGAGATTATTTTGGAAGATTTGAGTTTAGTGATTACAACATATAATTTGTAGCAAAAATATTTGGAATTGATAAAATTGAGAATGAAGATGGTGATTTCGATTTAGATTTTGAATTATATTATTTTGAATTATTCATGTTGAGGTATATAAAAATGTATTGAATTTGTGTTTTTAACATTTTATTTAATATAATATGATAGTTGATTATATAAATATATATATATATATATAAAAGTATATACGCTTCCAATACGTATCCGTTTCCTTTTTTTTTTAAAGTTGCTTTTGCACTTCCATACGTTTTCGCTTCCGTTTCTGCGTACCCGCTTCCGATTCCATGCAACATATGATTTAGATAATAATACTTGTATTTTTTGAAACTATGGATATTTTAAAATAATTTAGTAGATTTATATTCAATTTTTTTTCGGATATTTGAATAAACCCGAACCGAATCCGAATCCTACCAAATCCAAACTGAACCCGATCCGGAATTTTCAAATACCCGAACAGGCAAAAAAATTTTAAACCCGAAAAACCCGAACCTCAAAAATCTGACTCGAACCCAACCCGAATATCTGACGTCCAGGCATGAGAGGGGTTGGTTTTTGTTTTGTTTTGTTTTGTTTTGGGTTAACATGTGTAAATTGTTCTGTCCCCAATAAAGCAATAATAATAACTCTACCATAAACATCATCTAACCCAACATAATGAATCTGGGCTCCCTGGCTTAAAGTAGGATGGGCCAGTCCAGGCCTTGTTGGCCCACCAGAACAACATCATTAGCTGCATGAATTAATATAGCATCTCTCTTGCAGATTCATTTGTTATGTGTAAGAGTAATAGGAACTGTCATTGTAAGTATCCTTCACTCGACAATTCATAATAACTATTGGTATGTTTAAATCATTATTGAATTTTCATTAGCATTACTTTAAGTATAAATTACGAAAATAAATGTACTAAAAACAATTTTGTTGCCATTTATTTCATCATGTAACCTATGACTGTTAGATACCATTGAATTCATCACACACACGTTACCATTTTTTACCATCTTTTGACCAAAAAAATTAAAAAAGCAAATTCACAAAGTAGCCTTTTTTTCTAAAAGCATCCTCTGCATGTGTTCCATGTGAACTCAAAGCTCCTTGCAGCATTCATTGACATTACCATGTAGCTTTCGCTCCAAAACGTCTCCACATATATTACCCATCAAATGATAAAATGCCATAAGCTCTGAGAGTTGCTCTATGTTCATCTTGTTCATCATGTTCCTTGCCATCCTTTGCTTATCCTCATCCACCTTCAACTTTTTCATATATGATCCTCCATTCCTCACCGTCGCTCCCATCTCCTTCAGCCTCATCTCTTGCTCCGCACTTAGCGCCGTGTTCGACTGCAAAAGAACAATTAACTCAGCAACAAAACACAATAATCCTAAACATGAATCAAGAAAGAGTAAGACATCACTATGGCTGTTGTGGTGGGTCAAAAGCCCATGGGCCGGGAAGGTAGTTCCGTTTTCCAACTTTTATCTTTAATCCAGACCAGACCGCCCCCGACCTTTTTAGGTCTAAACCCATCATGACGGATTTAGACCTACATGCATATTGTGTCCCACATGCATGTTTGAGTCAAAGCTCAAAATGTCCCAGATGTAAAACAGGCTGGTCCGGTATGGGGACTCTCTGGCCCATCACAACAACCATAGACATGATCTTAACCCCCCACCGAAATGAATATTGAAATACATCTTATGAGTTTCAAAGAACTGGCTCCTACTATGTAAGCTTTAAGGATTGCGAAAGGCCAAAACAAAGTGTTTAAACCATTTTTGCCTCTTGCATGCAATAATATGGAGACAAGATTTTGGTGTTCTTTACCTCGAGAAACTCGGCTCCAACTTCGAGCTCTGATTCTTTCGATGCCATCTTCCCCGGTGCTCCTCTAGTATACATATACCTCGCAAGCGAGAAACTTCGAACGAGTATCTTTCTTTTATTCTCCATTTCTCTATCCAGCTTCAATGTCTTTGGAACAGACATTGTACTATTCAGCTTCTTCTGATACGCAATCACAGCCTTTGCAAATTCCTACAAACAAATCAAAACACACATTAAAAAAAAAAAAAAAACTCAATTTCACAACTTCATTTTAGTTGCAATGTAACTATATATATATACTCAAGAAACACAAAACCTGATATGCAGCAGGACAACCAGGATAATCAAACTCATCAAGATCATGTTTTCTCATTCTCTCTGGATGAAACTGTAAACCCATTATGAATTTTCCTTCATCAGGATTATAAGCATCCGGATCGTAAAAACCTTCCATCAATCCATCAGAAGCAAAAGCCATTGGCACAAACCTCTGAGCCAATCTCTTAACACCTTGATGATGATAACTATTAACCAAAATCTCCATTTTATCACCATCCAATGAATCTTTAAACCAAGAATGAAGTGGACTGTTCTCAACAATCCTCACAACATGTCTATGTCCATCATAATCATCATAATCAATATGTTTGGTTCTTCGTTCTTCCGGTAACTTATTCGTTAGCTCTTTCTCTAAGTCTAGATAAAGAGTCCCACCACAAGCAACATTCAAAATCTGTAACAAAACTTATCAACATTAACAACACAAATACACAATTACAACATTTCTCTTGTGATCTAAACTAAAAAAAAGAGATAACATATACTTACTTGTGATCCTCTGCAGATTCCTAAGTAAGGAATGTTCTGTTCAAGACAGAGCTTAGCAAGACTAAGCTCAATTGAATCTTTCTCTTTATCAATAGCTGTATCACTCGCATGTGTTTCTCTAATCTCTTGAAGCTCTTCAGGAGAAAGAGAAGATATTTCAGATTCGTAAAGAGAAGGATCAATATCTTCTCCTTCACAAAGAAGAACTCCATGAATTGGTTTAAAGCTCTCAAGCAACATGTGAACACCAGTCACTCTTGGTACAATCACTGGTACACATCCATAACGTACTATCAAGTCAAGATGATATTCACCTGACAAAAACAAAAAACAAAAATCAAAATCAAAATCAAACATTTTCAGAGGAAAATAAAGAGAACCCATTAATAAAGTTTCGATTTTTAATTAAAAAAAAACACCCATTAACAAAGTTTTGATTTTTAATATGAAAAACAGAACACCCATTAACAAAGTTTTGATTTTTAATCTAAAAAACAGAACATTTATGAATAAAGTTTCGATTTTTAGTTTAAAAAAAAACAGAGCCATGCATGATTATTAAGAAAAACAGAGCTAGAGGAAGAGAAGAACCAACGAAATCGACGAATTTGTTTTTACGAACACATCGTCTTGAAACGACGAGGACACGAGGAAGGATTTGAGAGAGATCATTCACTTTTGGATTCTCCATCTCTATAGTTCCCATTATTTTACCCAGAAAATCAAATATATTAAAAAAAAATGAGAAAATTAGTTTATGTTTCTGTGTTAGATCCGATGTGACGTGAGATGAAGCAAAAGAGAGTTCTCGTGATAGAGATAGAGCGAAGAGAAAGGCGAATTTATAGTGAAAGGTGAGAGGCTAAAGCCGACTTGGATTTTGTCATTAAATTACAGTTATTTTATTTTATTTTGTTACTAAAGATTGAATAATAAATATTGTTTTACGGTTTTTTTCTTTTTTATTTTTATTTTGTTTAGTTGGAGTATTGTACGAATACAGAAGGAAACAGGCAAATTAGTTATTATGTTAAATCTGTTGACTAGCTTGGAAAATTGAAATGGATAGATATCCAACTTTTTTTTTTTTTTAATTACAAAATCCATATCAGAGTTATTATGGTAGGAAATAAATAGGTATTTTTTTATGGGTAAAGATTTGTTTTATTATTTTATAATGGAATGAGTTAAAGAGAGGAAATGAACATAATTCACATACGTCGTGTCTGGTTAACAACTTCCTCAGATCAATTCCAAATATTTGAGAGGCCCGATGTGTTAATTTAGGTGGCCCACTTAAGTAATTAATATTTGTTTGTGTGTAATTTTGTTTGTGGATGTGGGAAATATGCAATTTCTTCCCTTCTTAATTTTGTACATTGTTGGCTTTTCGAAAACAAGTAATCATTTCGAAAAAGAGGAAAAATCGGTAAAAAAAAAAGTAATTCATACTAACATTATAAATTGTATGTTATTCAAATACAAATTTAAAATGTTATAAAATTAAATATTATTGGATTATTAATTTGAAAAGTACAATTAAATTGAAAGATTTTAAGTTGTGGATTTTAAAGTATTTTAGGAGGTATATTGAACTAAATATTAGAGAGGATTTAAGTTTTAGTGAGTTTTGAAATAATTTTAATGAATTAGACAATTTGTTATGATTTGTTATTAAAAAAGACGCACAAGTTATGTCGATGCGCGGAAATGCGATTCACCAAGCTGGGACAAACTAAGCCGTTGTCCGAACTTTCACCTAAACTTAAAAAATTTAAATCTTTGTAATTTTAGTTAAGATATTCCACTAAATCATTTTGAAATCACTTAAAATCCATTATTAACAGCAGATTTAGTTGTACATGTTCAAATCATCATTAATTAATAAGCGAAATTATTGGTTGAATACACTCTCTTCTCTTAAAGAAATTAGTGGAATTTTTTGGTTAAAAAAATACATTAAATTTTTTAAATCTCAAGCTTATAAATGAAATTAGAAAATTTTTTATAGAAAATCGCAACAACTTCCCAAATTTATTAAAATTTATCAAAATCATCTAAAATCTCATCAAATTACAAATCATTTTAAATTCTCGGTTAAATACACTTCCAAATTACTTAATATACTCCCTCCATTTCAAATTAATTGTCGTTTTAGGAGTTAAATTTTGTTTCAAATTAGTTTTCGTTTTAGGTTTTTAATGTAAATGTTTGGTATAATTTTTCAGTTATGTCCCTCTTGTTTTAATATTTGACCAATAAAATTAAACCAAATAATCATTAATTAAGGGTAAAAGAGAAAAATCAATTATTTTCTTAATCTACGTAAAACAACCTAGAACGATAACTAATATGAAACGGAGGGAGTATTTTGCTAGAAAAGATGAATTCCTGATAAAATTTCCAGATTTTCATGTACTTCAATTTAAAAATCACGTTTAAACAATAATTGTTTCATTAATTTAAATTTATAATTTATGAAATACTTTTAATGAATAAAACACCCTCAAATAAAATTTTCACATATAAATAAAATTCTTTTTCATGAATTTTATTAATTTCATTATTAAATAAATTAAAGTTCTAAAAATAAATACAATTATAGATTTTATAATGTTATCTATAATGTGACTATGTGAGTCAGCGAAGGTCTATGACACGTGGGATGGAAGGCTCCTTTTATGGCCGCCCTCATAGTCATAGCTGACGTAGAAACTATATATGCAAGACTACTATTGTTCAATATTCACTATCGAAGTCAAAGCGAGATTACAAAACTAAAAAGAAAAGAAAAAACAAAAAAAAAAACAGTTTTCTTACGTTTGAATAAAAGTGTCAAAGCAGCTATAATTTTTGGTTAATTAGAAAATTGGATTAAAAAATCACATTGTGAACATAAAACTTAATATTTGTGATAATTTTGGAATTTTTTATTTGGTGGTGGTGGAAATAATCTGTTCCATATATTTCGTAAGTTGGTGGAAATAATTTGTTCCATATATTTCGTTTTGTTTTTGGTTTACAGGAATCTACCAATTAAGATTCCATTGTTTTTTTTTCTTAACATAAAAAAAATTAATATGAAAAAAAGAAAAAGAAAAAGAAAAACCAAAGAAACGTATTGTTAAACTTTTTATTGGAACCACCGCTAGAAACAGACACCACAACTTTTAAGCTTTCAAAGTAAGCATGACCACGGTTACAGTCGTTACGGTTATAATTTTGTTTAACTTTAACTTTAACAATTTAATATACACTTAAAGTAATTACAGTTAAAATGGTTATGGTTAAAAATAGTTACGGTTAAAACGGTTACGATTATATACGGTTAAATATAATTTATATTTGATAATCATGATAAAAATTAATATTTTGACTTTATTGAAAAAATTGAGTTTAATCTATTGAAAAAGTAGATATGATATATCAACTGATATTTATTACTATAATTGAATATATACGTATAAATATTTTGTTTAATTTATAAAATGGTTACGGTTATAATTTTACGGTTAACCAACGGTTTTTATGCAGTTACGGTTAATTAACAATTACGGTTAACGGTTACGATTTTTAACCATTTTCTACGATTACGGTCCGAAATACGGTTTTGGTTAGATTTTGGTCATGCTTACTTCAACCATAACATATAAATTTTCTAACAACCATCATCATCACTGAGTCACTGACTCACTGGGACATAAGATTTAGATTTCATATTTTCTTTATTTTAATAATAATTTTTTAAAAATATTTGGAGAGCTTTGAGAACTTCTTGAGTGCTAACATACATAATAATAAATGGTGGGTTTTTAATTTAACTACACAAACATAACTTCTGCTCTTTCAGATTTTTGCAACATTTTTGGCTTGGTGGTCCTCTTGTGATAACTGCCTGTATGCATGGCATAAGCTCCATTGGATCACACGATTGTGCCATTTCTCCGAAACTTCCAGTTGTAGTTGCTCTCATAGGAGAAGGAGAGGACATGACGACTATCACGAATGTGATGAACACTAGTGTTGTGAATATCATGTCTTGAAACCTTTAATTGCGACTTCTCTATGCTTTAATTTGTTTTAAAATAGACTATCATTCAGAGATAGCTCCAAAAAAAAAAAATACAAACATTCTATCTCCTCGATTTCAAATTCTCCCAAACACATTTTTCTAGGCAAACTACTTCTGGGTTTTCCGATAACACTCACCGCCGGTGGTGGCGTCGACCTTTGTCGATGTCGCCTCTGCTTCTCCTTTCATCGTTTCTATTTCCATGTTCTACCTTATTCTCTTGTTAGTTTGTTGCTTTGCTCTTCTCCTCGCTGCTTGGATCTAATGGTGACGATTAGTTTCATCGGAATCGAGGTGGGTTTCAGCACAACTCATCTGACATGGGATCTTCTGTTTCATGGCTTGCATTCGGATGCTTTTGCTCGTTGTGCGGGGGAGATCTCTGGAAAAGCTGTTTTCTTCTTCCGGCGAGACGGTGAGCCGTCGCCGAGAATTTTCTCTGGTTCAAACACTAAAACTCTTTAATTACCTTATATCTCGGGATCTCTTCCTGAAAAAACACTTGCCGATGCTCTTGATCCGGATGCACTTGTAGAGTCCCCGGCCCTCAGATCTCAAGATCTGAGTTGCACAGATTTGGTTCTCTTCATACATGAACCGGTCCTAACAATTGTTTTCTTTCATTCGGAGAAACTCAATACCGCAGTCACTCGTTCTTTGCTCACAACCGGACTAGAGGAAGCTCATCCAACTTTTTCCACCCTTTGGGTGAGATCGTTTTTATTATCCTCCCAGAGGGAGAGAATCTTACCTACGTTATTCTCCCTCTATAGGAGAGGTGTACCTGCTCCAATTCATATGTCGAAAAAGATTTGTTTGCTCCTAGCTGTTCTGCTATCTGGTCTAGAGGTCTTATCGTGTCCGAAGGAGCCAGAGGAGATCACTTCGTGGAACTCTGAAAGCATGGGCCCTGTTTCAAAGACACAAACTGCTAACATGACAATTATACATTTAACAAAAGATATAATCTTGAGACTTGCAATTTCTTCGGAAGCAATAGCATTCGCACTCTTCGAATCCTCTGCTTCACTTTCAATGTCTCATTTTTTCTCCCACCGAGGTCAGAAGATGCTGCAGGGAGTTCCGGTGGTCAGAGATCTATGTTTCTATGTACTCCCTAAAAATGTGTCTCTATATGTTGGGTGCATGTTTATATCTTACCAAAGTTCTATTTATCCGGCTTACTCGTTACATTATCTCATTTGTTTCTTCAATATTAAGATAATAGGGATTGAAAGCCAAGAAAATTTTGCCCATTGGTTTGGCATTCCTGTGCTTTTAGTTGGTAAGGTGGAATTTGGTAGTTGGGAAGGCTTGCGATGGAAGGTCGTTCGGTGTCAAAGGCGGTGGTATGTTATTTTAGACTTTTCCTTGTTTGCTCGTTGGGCCTCCTCTTTGGATAGGAAGGAGAGTTTGGTTCGGATGATTAAGGCACCCACGATCTTTCTTTCTAAAGTTTCGAAATCTCTTCATTCCATTAGAGCATGTTCCTTAATTTTTTTGCAACGGTTACTCTATTCCTGCCAAAACTGTGTTTTAGTTTTATTTTGATTTCAGTTTCGCAGAACTAATTTGTATCACTGTATAATATTAAATAAACAATATTAAAAAATAGATCAACCGTATAGATTTATAATTTAGCTCGTTAGAATTTGTTCCTCAAATAATAATTATCAAATACACATTTTCCCCTTTTTAAATTAAAATTAAGAATCCATTTTGCTTTTATTTTCCCCTAGGCCCAAGAAAATAAAAATGTTTATCAGATATAAAAATAAAAGTATTCAAAGGATTTTCTTGACATCTTGTCCTCATCCCACTGTTTACACCGTAATTGCCAAAGATCTCTGAGTTACAATGCCAATTTATGAGAATTTCGTCGAGCCGGTCTTGGAGGATCCCATCACCAGTTTGAAAATGAAGGCCTTTTGATTATAATTTCAAATATAACATTTGGTTATTATAAAATGTGTTTTATGCTATATATTGATTTTAAATATCTGAATTAAATATTTCTTTCATTTTTGGTTTATAGGAACCTACAAATTAAGATTCCATTGTTTTTTTTTTTTAACAAAATATTCAATGAAAAAGTAAAAGAAAAAGGTAGAAACATGTATTCTTAAAACGTTTTATTGGAACCATTACTAGAAACAGACATCACAATTTTTAAGCTTCAAAGATGACATGAAAATCATCTTGAGTTTCAACAAGTAGGAAGAGAAACTTTACAAGTCTCAAAAAGTCTGAGAGGGTTAGGAGAGCCATCATACATAATAGTATATGATGAGAAATAAATACACAAACATTGCTTCTGCTCATTCAATTTGTGGCAACATTCTCTACTCGGTAGTTCTCCTGTGGTCATTGCCGGTAAACATGGCATTAGCTCCATTACAACACATGATTTTGCCACGTCTTCGAAACCTCCAACCGCGGTTGCTCTGGCTCTGATCGAAGAAGGAAATGACAAGACGACTATCACCAAGGTGATGAACATTAGTGTTGGGAACTTCATGTCTGTGAAACTCTTAAATGTCGCTTTCAAATTTTTTTTTTTTCTCCTTCAAGTATATTTGAGATTTTTGGTTTTGAGGTTTTTGGAATGCCTTATAATAGATGTGAGATTTACATGGTTGTAACGGACAAGTTAGTAAAATATTGTCTCTTTTAGGAAACCCTCATCCATCTGGTTATCATGCAAGAAAATTGTGAAGGTGACTCATGCTCCACAAATGCTCGTACACGTGTCAGAGTGTGTGGTGTAGGTTGCACGCTGAAAGGTCCGTTATATTAAGAGGAGAAACTACCAAATGGAGAAAATACCTTCTCACTTTTTTCTTTTTAAAAACTAATGTTTTCGACAAAAATATCTTTAAAACACTGATTAATAATTTCTATAATAAATCAATTTTTTAAATAAAATTAATTATTTTGTTTGGAGATAAAATAAATATTTTATTTTTGTGCAGAAAAAATGTCGAAACAGATTTTGTTTGAAAAAAATCTTTAGGAAAATCTCTAAAATCTCTCTCAATTTTTTTGTTTTCATGATTTCTCACCAAATCCAATGAAGGGGTGGCGACGAAAAAAGATGACGGGTAAATTTTGAAAATCTGTATAGAATGTAGAAGCATATTGAGTTTAAAACGATATTCAGTTTTTGATTGTTCAGAGATATTTTGGGATAAGACTCAATTTTCATAGATTTTTTTTCAGCCAATTTTTCAGAGATGTTTTAAAAAATTTTTAAATCAGTCTTGAAAATATTTCTCCACATAAATAAAAGAAATATTTTATTTACAAAAAATTTGATTTTATTTTTAAAATACCGATTTATTCTTAAAAATAATTAATCAGTGTTTAAGAATAATTTAGTCAAACAATATTAGCTTTTAAAAAGAAAAAAAAATGAGAAGGTATTTTTCAAATTGAAAAACATACATAAGGTATTTTTCAAAAAATCCTTTTAATGGCTACACAAAAATGTAATATTCTCTTACTAATAAAATGGAGGTTTTGAGACTCCTCAAACCCTCCACGTTAGCAAAAAACGACACTCTCTAAGAAAGTGCCACATCAGCTTTACAAAACTACTCATAAACGAAAGAATTATAAGGGTTTTCTGCTAAAAAACCATCAGACTTTTTAAATTTTGCAAGAATGACACTCAACTCAAAGTTGTGCAAGTCAACCTATTGAACTCAAAAGTCACCCGCTATATAGCCACTGTCTATACTGTCGACGTGTCTCTGTTAAAAAAATAACGTCAGCTTCAAAACGACGTAGTTTTGAAAATCCAAAACTACTTGTTGTTTTCGTTTGGGAGTCTAAAAACTGCTCGCAGTTTTTATTCAGAAATTGTTGTTTTTTGCAAATAAAACAACATTACGTTCAAATTATCATTAATTATTTTCATTTCTTTAGTGACTCATGTCGGTGCTTTGAAAAGTACGAACAAATTGTTGCTTTGAAAATTACTGGGTAAATCCAGATCTGCTACACTCATGTTTGTTTTCATCTAAATCCCAAAATCACATATTCATCTTCTTCCAATCTCTGATTCATCTTCTCTTCAAATCTCTTACTTTTTCTCTTCCAAATTCATGACTTTTTCTCTACCAAACCCCAAAATTACAGATCCATCTTCTTCCAATCTCCTATCCAAAACGGAAATCTTTTATTTATCTCTTTCTCCATCACCAATGTCAACCCTTCTTCCATCGGTGCTGGTTTAGCTTTCGTTATTTCTCCAGACGTAAACATCATCGGCGCCGCCGGAGGCTTGCTTGGCCTCGCCGGTCCAAACGGGTCCGGTTCAAACTTCAAAATTCATCGATTTCAAAGATATTAACAGAAACTATGTTGGATTCGACGTGAACGGCGACGTTCTCCTGTTTCCGACGATCTCGGCGTGAACGGTGTGATTGACGAAGAAGACGGGAAGGCGAAGAAGAAGCTGGATGAGTGGGAAGCTGATTCTAGATCTACAAACAATCTTCCACCTGAAGGCGAAGAACACTTGGACTTTTCAGTGATCCAACCCATTAGATTTCGTGAATGATTTGTCTTTCTTTTTTCTCCACTTTAATTTCATACATTATTAATCAGTGTTCATGGTCTATTATGTTAAGTAAATAGGGTTGAGCAAATAATTTGTTATTTGATGACTGACAAAGACGAAATCATGTTGTTTTTAATATGTTGAAGACTGATCAAATAAATTACTTGAAACTGAGCAGATAATTTAATATGATTTGAAAATCATGTTGTTTTTGGCCAGTTAAAACAACAAGCTCTCCAACAAAGAAACTCGAAACATTGTGTTGTTTAAAACGCTCAAAACGACGTCGTTTTGGTTCTTCCGTTAGTTTTGTAACAGCATCAGATTGTGCCACGTCGACAATACACGTAGTAGCTATATAGCGGGTGACTTTTGAATTCGATAGGTTGACTTGCACAACTTTGAGTTGAATGTCGTTCTTGCAAAATTTAAAAAGTCTAATGGTTTTTTAGCAGAAAACCGAATTATAACATTTTTTTGTTCAATTTAAAGCAAAATAATTTATATGGGCTACAATTATAACAAAAGGCCCAATAAACATGAAGATCTCTCATCTTTCCATAATGTACTGCCTCTAACGTTTCCTCTTACAATCCCTATTTGTACACACATCGAATCATCTATCAAACTTTCACTTTCGTAAGGAGCCATCTTCGACGTTTCTTCTTCTCAGACATTAGCAAATTCTCCTCATAACTGGATGATCATTTCGAGATCTTTGAACATATTCGAGGGTTGAGAATAGTATTCTCAGTTCGGCCAACACAGAAGATGAGATTTACCATGCTGGAGCGGCTTTTAGCAAAAAGATGAGAGGTACATAGGAAAAATTTTGAAGAAAATTTGTTCTTTTGGTAATTAATTTTGGTATATATGATCACTTCAGTTATTTGATTGAGTAAAGTCCTATCTAAATTTGAAAAAAAAGTTTAAACTTTATTTATATAATAAAACTTAACATATATTGTAAAAATAGAAAGTAAAAGGTTATTTGTTTTATTATTTAATTTTTTTGCTGTTTTTCTTTTTCTATTAAGGAAAAACCAATTAATATAATATTTTTTACACATGTCAAAATCTCATCGATCGAGAGACATATTTCACGATCTCGTTAATTATAATTTTGACACGTATCCAGTTCTCGTGAGTGCAACCCAACTTTATATAATAAGCAAATTTTATAAACTTAAAATTTGTGATTGTTTGAAAATGTAGCATTTTTTTTTTGAATAAAACCTTTAATATGTATTTAATTATGTGATATGCCATCTGAAAAATGTAAAAATATTAGATTAAAAAAGGATATATTTTCATTCAAATTAATTGAGATTTTTAATGTTCTTTCCATTTCTACCTCTTTTTGTTTTGCGATTAGTTTTTCTAAATGTTGTCTGTCTTTTTGTAACCAAAATATTTAATATATTATCATTCTTATATATATATATAAACTATATATATATATATATATATTAAATTCTTAATACTAAAAAACATTGGTATTTCTTTTATAGTTTTCTGAAATCTTTTTGTAAAATATAAGAAGAATAATATATAATTCAAATTCTAAAATATTCACAATACATCTACTGAAAATGAGAACTATCATATTAAATATAGTTTTACAATAAACTTGAGTAAGTAATTACCATTATTAAATCCTAAAAATAATAATCTGCTCTATACTTAAAAATCATGTGGAGAATATGATCTAGTAATAACCTATTTTCTAAATAACCCAATTGATTGAAGTATTGAACCAACAGTTCTGTCTTTGCATTCTTATATTAATATTAACAATCTTAAAAAAATCACAAAGAGAACTATGAAAATGAGTTTCAGTTCCAAATTAAAACTTCATAAAATTAGGAAAATGTAAAAGACCAAAATATTAAGAAATATATATAAAAAAAACACCCAACAAATTTTAGGCTTTACAGGGGCTCATAAAATTTTATGAAAGGTCAATTTAGAAACCTTTCCTCAACGTTTAGTAACTTTTACATACATAAAATCTGTGATAATTTTATATTTTTTTTATTTCTATAGAAAATTTTAGAATACAATAAAATGCGCTATTCTGATAAAAAAATTTCCTTTCTTTCTGAAAAATATAAATAGGAAAAACTGATAAAGAAGTGGTGATGTGGAAAAATTTAACGAAAAATGAAAAAATAAATCCGATGATATTTGACTGAGTTAAAAAATTTAATTTGATTATTATTATTTGTTTCGTAAGTTAATAGTGCAAGTATTTGGTTCCTTTCTTTATATTTTGTTTCGTTTTTGGTTTATAGAAATAAAAAATTTCAGATTCTATTGGTCTTCAATAACTATTAAAGTTTAACTATTTTCTAAATAACCCAAGTGATTGAATCAAACGTTCTGTCGTTCTGTCTCTCAATTCTTGTCTTAATATTAACAATCTTAATAAATCGAAAAGGAAAATATGAAAACAAGTTTCAGTTCCAAATAAAAATTCCAAAAATAAGAAAAAAGTAAAAGACCAAAATATTAGAAAATATATTTAAAAGAAAAAAAACACCCAACAAATTTTAGGCTTTACAAGGGCTCATAAAACTGTAAGCATTTAGAAACCTTCCCTCAACGTTTAGTAACTTTTACAAACATAAAATGTGTGATAATTTAATTTTATGATTTTAATAGCAAGTTTAGCATACAAAAATATAAAATGTGATAGTTAGTGTATTTGTTTTCTGTTATTTTTTTTCTAAAATATATATATTGGAAAAACTGATGAAGAAATGGCGATGTGGAACAATTCAACGAGAATTGAAACAAACAAAGACCATGATATTTGATTGAGTTAATATGTTTAATTTGATTATTTTCATTTGTTTCGATAAGTTAAGAGTGAAAGTATTTTGCTCCTTTCTTTATATTTCTTTTCATTTTTGGTTTATAAAATCTACAAATTGAGATTCTATTTTTTTTTCTCTAACACAAATAAAATTAAAATGAAACAGTCAAACAGGCACCACAACGATGAAATGAAAAATCATCACTCTCATTATTACATAAGATTTAGATTTCATATTTTTTTTATTAATAATTGTTTTAAAAATATCTTGAGCTTTGTTGAAAAGAGTATATCTAGAAAGTTCTAGATGACTCTATTATACTCTTCTCAACAAGCTTCATGAACAAGTAGGAGCGGGGACTTTACAATCCAATACAACTTTGCCAGCGTTTGGAGTGGTAACAAACGGAGCAAGAAATGGGTTTTGAATGTAAACACACAAACATGATTTCTGCTTCATCAGTACATCGCAACATGCTTTCATCGGTGTTCCTCCTCCGATCATTGCCGGGAAGCATGGGAAGAGCTCACCTATAAAACAGTCACAATTAGCCGTGGTTGCTATGGTCGGAGAAGGAAATGACATGGCGACTATCACAAATGTGATGAACATTAGTGTTGTGAACTTCATGATTTGAAACTTTTAACTGTGACTTTTCTTCACTTTCAAATTTTTTTTTCTTTCTAAGTATATTTGAGGTTTTGCTTTTTGAAGTTTTAGAATGGCTTATATATAGATGTGAGATTTACATGGGCGTAATGGACAAGTTGAAAGGTATTGTCTCATTTAAGAAATGTTTATCCAGCTGGCCATCATGCAAGAAGAACATGAAGGTCATGACTCATGCTCCACAAATGTTTGTACATGTGTCCAATGTGTAGTTTAAGTTACACTGCGAAACGTCTTCGAAGTAAAGGATAATTTACCAAATGGAAATAATATTAAATTAAATGTGACTTAAAAATGAAAAACTGCCAAAAAAAATATGCAAAAATGCCATATAAGGAGAATTTACTCATGCTTAACAAGTCCTTGTACACGTGCCGACTCTGTGGGTGTAAGTTACAACGTGAACATTCTGTTGAAGTAAAACGAGAATTTTCCAAAAGGTAAAATTATTAAATGTGACTAAAAAAATGCTAAATTGCCATATAAACCTAAAATAAAATCAATAAAGTTATGTGTGTAAACTGCCGAATATGCTTTAGCGAAAGAGAGGTTTCTTATGTTTTTTTTTTCTTTCTTCCAAAGTTAATTCATCCTTCTAATTTTATTTTTATCATATTTGAAAAAAAACTCAAACTATTTTATTATTTATATATTAAAAGTTTAGATTTACTTCATATTTGTTATAATTAATTTTTTTTTTTTTTAAAGTACAAATTATTCGACCAAACTATTAAATGGTGAAAGTAGATTAATATGTTATTTTGATACAAGTACACTATTCTTTTAGGTTCAATCATTAGAAATGTCCATACATTGGTTTTTGCTTTTAACAGAATTTTGCCATCTTTTTTTTTTTTTTTTTTGTAATAATAATACTTTCATTAAATCAACCCGAAATGGGCTTGATGATGATGGGTTTACAGAGAACAAAACGGGTTACAAAAGAGAAAGGGAAGACCGGCAACTACAACGGAGATTGAGATCGGAAACTGCGTGGTTACCGGGAACAGAGGATCCCATTTAGTAACACCGGCGATTACGAGGACTAGATTGGGAGTCGTAATATCATCTTCAAGAGTTACCCATTCTGAAGTACATATTTATTCATTTAACATTCATTATATTCACTGTTTGTAAAATTTATATGAAAACATACTTTAGAAATTAAATCAAGGAAAAATATAATAAAAAGAGTGTAAATTTTCATATTTGATTTCCAAAGCAAAAACAAGAAAGCCATCATAACAATGATCCACCATTGTTATGATAAAGATATGCTTGTTACAGATGATTCCATCGATGGATGATCATAACAATGATCCACCATTCTCTCTTCTAGTTAAACGCATCACTTCATCCATCGATGGAATCATCTGTAACAAGCATATCTTTATCATAACAATGGTGGATCATTGTTATGATGGCTTTCTTGTTTCAGTTTCAGTGTACCAAAAATTAAATAAGAAGATCTCCTTTTCAGGTAACAATGGTGGATCATTGTTATAACTGGAGGGAGTCAATTAGCGGAAAATACTACAGAAGCCAAGTTACCTGAAAGGGAGATCTTCTTATTTAATTTTTGGTTCACAAGTATCTTCAAATATACAGAAACAAGTATCTTTATATATATAGTCATGTAATGAAAATCAATGCGGAAAATCTAGAGATATAAAACCAAACAAAAAAAAAAATCTAGAGACTTGCAATTTGGAGCAACGCTCATTCTTCCCTATTTTATTAATCAAAGAAACTTTGATCTTTGCTCGTGGTATCCTTTTAATTTTATTTGCACTAACATTTAACAACTCAACAATATATTCTATTCTATAACATTTAACAATTTTGTGATTAATTGAGTAAAGTAGAAGGATATTGAGGATACTGAATTTGCCAAGTCTTTAGTTTAGTATGCCTCGAGACCCAAGCTCAAGATCAAAGCGACATTTACCCTTTACATGGGGTTGGCGGCTAAAGCCATGCAAAAGGCGGATTGTAATCCTTAAATGTTCATGAATGAGAGGTTAGCCGAGCCATATCAAAGAGACTGATAAGGGATTTGATTCGGTATACCACACATTCCTACAATCCCAAGCACCGAGCAAACCCAAAGCCACAACCCCGGAGCCAAAGCAAGGGAACCAACAAAACAGCAGAGCTAGACAACTTCTTAACCCATTGAGGTATTTCAATTTCTAACTTATTTATCTATCATAATAAAGCTTGAATCCTGCTTGTTTTGGTTTCTCCTATAGAACGAATACGAATGAGATGTAGTCTGATGCAGTGGCGGAGCTAGCCAATAATGTTAAGGGGGTCAAAATATTTTTTAACATATTTATAGGGGTCAAAAAGCAAAATTTTGAGTATTTTGATAAATGTTTTGTTTAAAATACAAAGAAATAAATATTTTTATATAAATTCATTGGGGTCAATTGATCCATTGCTGCCCATCTACCTTCCCCACTGGTCTGATGCATACATAGACTCATATCTTAGAGTAATCCATGCCACCATAATTAATATCACCAACAAGCATGCCAGTGGCACTATTATCTCCCTTGTGGCTGAGCCAAAAACAGAGCAGCGTTCGCCACATCATCATCTGTCAATTCGAACCCTTTAAGATTTGCCTTTGCAGCCGCAGAAGTCTTGAAACCGGCAAAACGCAAGTGCATTGTCTGTTCTTTAATCTTCAAGTAAATGAGAGCCAAAGCGAGTTAAATTGCAACCGCATAAGGCAAAACGCAGTTCACTGTCCAAACTGGATTGCAACGCTCCTAGTTGTCTAACAAACAAAACGAGCAGATAAAACGGAATTAATACAGATTACAGAACAACGGAACATATGTATTAATTCCAACAGTACTCATACTTGAAGTATTCTGGAAAACTTAAATAATAAATAATTGAGTTACTTTGAGTACAGGTACCGTTGAGTATAATAACTATTTTCTTAAATACTCCAAGTGATCGAATTAACTTTCTGTCTTCTTAATATATTTATCTGAAACGTTTGGTACATAAAATTAAAATTTGTGATAATTTTGGAATGTTATGATTTTGATAGTAATTCTGGAATACAAAATTCAAATGTATTATCTTGATAATTGTTTTTTCCTTTATTATTTGGGAAAATGACTAGAATAAACCTAATTAGTAATTTAATTGCTAACTTAATTTAGGAAAAATAAGGGTTAGATCTTTTTTTTTTTCTAACCATAATGTCCTTTAAGAAAAAAAGTAATTACAGGAATGCCATTACTAATAAATGCCACATCATCTTTTTTTCGTTTTTATTTTAAAAATCCGTCCAAATATTGATCAGAGATATATAAATCTGCAACATAAATCGTAGTAGTGGTAGATTTTTGAATATGGCAGACTAAACATTGTGCCGTAGATTTTTTCTGTAGATTTTTATTTTTACCGTAGATTTTTTGTCATTTCTATAAATTTACATATCGTTGTGGTGGAAGATTTTCTAATTAATCGCAGATTTGTTTACCTCCGTAGATTTATTTTTCAAAATAGTGATAGAGGCAGCAAAGTTTTCTTTTTCCACAAACTGCCCAATTTTTTATGGTAGATTTAATTTTTAGTCGCAGATTTTTTGTGTAGACTTATTTTTTATGGTAGATTTTCTGTTTTAATTGTTGCAGAGTTTTGTTTTACCTACTAGTGGCCGTAGATTTTCTGACCAAAGTTTAATTGCTAGACTAACCTCATCGTTACCGCAGATTTTTCTTTAGTTATCGTAGAGTTATAGTTCTCGTAAAGACTTGTAATTTCATGCAAAACATATATTTTTCTTCACTAGACTAACCTTTTAGTGACTGCAGACTTATTGCGGTAGAGTTATTGTAGCTATGTCTCCGCAGACTTTATACCGTAGATTTATTTAATTGTCATTGCAGATTTTTTCATTAATTAACCTAATTAGACACGAATTTTTTTTTTTTTTTTAAACGCAACTTCCATCGGCGCCAACCTTATGGTTTTCTGTGCCTCCTTCTTTTTCTTCCACAATCATTCATTCACTTTTTCTCCTTCATCCACAAGCTATTCATTTTCATGATATTTCATCTTATTTTTTCTCTATTTGATTCTCATATATTTCATCTTTTTCACAATAAGTAAATCGCTTGATCCTTTCATGTTATGGAGCAGGTCATCCTTGTATCTGGAAAATGGATATTTTCAAATAATAGATGGTTGTTTGTTGTTAAGAGCAAAAGTGGTTGTTAAATTCTACAAGCAAATACAAAAACCACTTATGTTGATTTTATTGAAATGGTGTATGAGGATTATGGGTTGGATAAGATAGTATGCAATGTTGAGTTGTTATATGTTTACAAATAAGCTCCTAGAGAAATTACCACCAAATACACCTCCTGTCATTATTGGTAATTGTAGACAATTTCAAGAATTTTTGGGTCAGTCAAAATCAAAAACCGTTCGACTTTTTGTCTTCTGAAACTATGATTGCTAGTAGCATAAAAAACGGTCTTGTTAAATAGAACTTTAAAGAATATTGCATAGTTGCTAAACCAAGAAATATTTGGAAAAAAATTTTACTCCGAAAAAGAATCAAAAGCTCTCTATCCAACAAAAAAAGAATTAAACAAACATTCATCTCTTCAAGCTTCTCTGACTGGCTACTCGAAATATACATATATCCCTATAAGTTTCCTATACACACCCATCATTGTCTCCAGCTTGTACTTAGTGTCGTTCTTCTCCTTTGCTCCCAAATGGACCTGACAAAGGTTAAAAAGGATGAAACATGCTATAGAACAGTTTTAAAGCTCTAGAAGAGGATCAGTGAATTTGTAAATGTTTTACCTTGGTGACCTTTACGCCATCAACACGGTATCTGGTTTGCTTTTCTACAATCTCAGCAGGGTAAGTAACATCCTCAAACATTGCTTCATGAACAGAAGTAAGAGTTATGTTTGGCTGAATAGATGGGCCTATCTTTGGGGGACGCATGATTCTTCTGGTAGCAACAAAGATAAAATATTTTCCACTGAACTTCTTCTCAAGCTCTTTAACAAGACGAAGAAGAATCTTGAGCATAGATCACAACGGCTTTGCAGTTGGTTCAATTGTAATTATCATACTTCCAACAGCAAAAAAAAAAATTGCATACACTGCCTGGTTAATGTACAGATCTTTCAAGCATGCTTTTCAACTCCTCGTTGGTTTTCTCCAAGTCAACGAAAGCCTGCAAAGAAAGAGAAACCAACATTTTAATCGATGAACAACATGAGAAAAATCAAAAGAGTCACATGGAGCATACAATAAATTAGCAACGACAAGAACCTGAGCAACTTGCTCTTCAATTTTTTTTTTTAAAAACATACCTTCAGCATCAAAATAATTGTCCCACCATCAGCCGCTTATCAAAACTCCAACTCTTGCATTTAGCCATCACACCATCATCTGATTTTGAGACTTAGATTTAAAGATCTGAAAAATTAATCCTCACTTAGATACAAAACAACAATCAATTGCAGATTAACAAAAACTGTGGAGATGGAGAATCATCAATATAGTTACCACCGTAGGTGGAGAAAAACTTTGCCGGCGGTGAGGTTCTGATCTGTGGTGAGGCTACACAAGATCTGCAAAACAAACTTCTAATTTAGAAGAAAAAGACGAATCAAGCATACATCTTATTTAGAAACAGTTAGCAAAACTTATGGTGGATAAACAAAAATTGAGGACTAATAGGGCTAAAATCTTCACCGGCATTCACGACTGAGGAGGAGGCTGAGGTGACCCGCGATGAGGTGAGGTGAACGGCGATGACAGAGACAAATCTGGCGGTATTAGGGTTTGAGGGAAGAAGATGATGTTTTTGGATGAAATCGTGGGTTTCTAACTAATTAAAACTCTGATTTATTTTATTTTTTGTTTTTAAATTTTTTTTCTTTTAAAATTTCTATTTTGTTTTTCAATTTTTTTTAATCTCTCTAATTTTAAATCAAAATGGCATTCTTGTGAATAGTATAATTAACTCTGGTTTAATTGTATTTTGACAAAAGATTAAGGTTATTCTAGTTAGCTTATTTCTAAGAGGTTAGTCTAGCAATTGATTTTAAGATTGAGGTTATTCTAAGCAAATTTTACTTATTATTTTCTTAAAAAATATATAGGAAACTGATTAAGAAAGTGGTGATCATGTAGACCAATTTAACGAGAGAGAAAAAACACGATCGAAGAAGATGATGATATTTGATTAAGATAATAAATTTAATTTGATTATTTTCATTTGTTCATAAGTTATAAAAGTGGAAGTATTTTGGTCCTTTATATTTCCTTTCTTCTTTTATTTTTCTATGGTTATATTAGGAGGCTACAAATCAAGATAATATTCCATTTTTTGTACTAAACTCAAAAAACTAAAATGAAAATAAAAACAGAAAAATGGTAGAAACGTGTATTCTTAAACTTTTTATTATTATTATTGGAACCAGACTACTAGAAACAGACACCATCACACCACAATTTTAAAGCTTCAACGATGACATGCAAATTTCCCAACAACCATCATACATTGTTACATAGGATTTAAAATCTGATATAACTTTTATTATCATCAATAATTATTTTTAAAAATATCTTGAGCTTCAACAAGTAGGATTGGGCACTTTACAAGCCTCTAAAACTTTGTGAGCATTTGGAGAGGTAACATACATACTATATGCTGGGTTTTGTATGTAACCACACAAACATGGCTTCTGCTCAACCAGTTTTTCACAACATTGTACACTTGGTGGTCCTCCTGTGCTTATTGCCGTTAAGCATGGCATGAGCTCCGTCGGAACACACGAGGCTGCCACTTCTCCGAGACCTCCAACATCAGTTGATCTGATCAAAATAGGAGACGACGACATGAGGACTATCATGAATGTGATCAGCATTATTGTCGTGAACTTCATGTCTTGAAACCTTAGGAACTTTTCTTTGCTTTCAATTTGTTTTTTTTTAAGTATATTTAGAGATTTTGTTAGGTTGGTGCATATATATATAAGGTTTACATGGGCATAACGGAAAAATCAAGTAGTTCTTGTCTCGCTAAGAAACACTCCTACATGTGGCCGTCATGCACAAGAACGTGAGTATACACTTGTTGAGTGTGGTGTAAAGCAGGACAGTGGCAGAGCCTCCGAAATATTTTTATGAGGGTCATATATTAATTAGTTGCTGATTTTTTTTTCCAAATATGTATTGTTATTAGATTTTTCTTTAATAAAATAAAAATTAATAGTAATGTCATTACTTCTATAAACCTTATCTCCTAAATTTTCATTGTTTCTAAAAATAATATTTTTATATATTTGTGTATAAGATATACGAGTAATTTCATGGTTTTTCAAAATTTTGTATTTTTAAAAATCTAAAATTTTAGTGAGAAATTAGTTGTAAAAAATATATTTATCTTATTTTTTCAAAAAATTTCTTATATAAATTTAAATGTATAGTTCTGTGTGAAGAAAAAAATCAAAGCTGTTATAAGAATTTAAATTATATATATAGAATTAAACCAAGAGTGTTTTTTTTTTTTTTTTCATGTTACTCTTAATCTAGGGGTGTCAAAATGGGTAATGGGTTGATGGGTTGACCCAATCCAATTCAACTCATAAACTCTAATAGGTTGAAATTTTTGATCCTAATAGGTTAATGGGTCAATGAGTTGATGGATAAATGGTTAAATGAGTTAAATGAGTTGGTTTGTGATGAGTTGATGAGATACTCATTTAACCATTTATAACCATTTAAATACGTTAACCAATTTTCAATCTAATATAATTCAATTGAACTAAACCAATTTTAACCATCTCTCAATTTTTCCACCAAAAAATGCAAATCAATAATTTTCCCACCAAAAATGCAAATCAATAATTTTCCCGCCAAAATGAAAATATGAAATTTTTTCGCCAAAAATGGATTCGCAATTTTTCCTACAAAACACGGATCCATAATTTTCTCGGCAAAAACGGATTCGTAATTTTCCCGCCAAAAATGGATCCATAATTTTTCGGCCAAAAACGGATCCGCAATTTTCCCTCTAAAAAATAAATCCGTAATTTTTCCTCCAAAAACGGATCTGCAATTTTCCTGCCAAAAAATGGATCGTAATTTTTTCCGCCAAAAATGGATCCGTTATTTTTCCGCCAAAATGGATCTGCAATTTTTCCGCCAAAAACGGATCCCGCAATTTTCCCGCCAAAAAATGGATCCGTAATTTTTCCACCAAAAACGGATCCACAATTTTCCCGTCAAAAACGGATCTGTTATTTTTCCCACTAAAAATGGATCCGCAATTTTTTTCGCCAAAAATGGATCTGTAATTTTCCCGCAAAAAATGGATCCATAATTTTCCCGCCAAAAATGGATCCGCAATTTTTCTGCAAAAAACGAATCTATAATTTTTCTGCCAAAAATGGATCCGCAATTTTCGCGCCAAAAAATGGATCCGTAATTTTCCTGCCAAAAATGGATCCGCAATTTTCCCGCCAAAAAATAGATTCGTAATTTTCCGCCAAAAACGGATCCGCAATTTTCCCGCCAAAATGGATCCGTATTTTTTTCGCCAAAAACTGAATCCGTAATTATCCCACCAAAAATGGATCCGTAATTTTCCCGCCAAAAACGGATCCGTTATTTTTCCCGCCAAAAACGGATCCGCAATTTTTTTCGCCAAAAATGGATCCGTAATTTTTCCGCCAAAAATAGATCCATAATTTTCTCGCCAAAAATAGATCCGCAATTTTTCCCGCCAAAAATAGATCCGCAATTTTTTTCGCCAAAAATTGATCCGTAATTTTTCCGCCAAAAATGGATTCGTAATTTTTTTGCCAAAAACGGATCCGCAATTTTCCCGCCAAAAACGGATCCGTAATTTTCCCATTATGGTAGTGATGATGATGATGGTAGTGATGATGTTGATGTTGATGGTGATGATGATAATGATGATGATGATATTTCTTGTTTTATTATAATTAATTATTAGTTAATTTTAGGGTTTTCTGCTAAAAAACCATGGAACTTATTAAAATTTGCAAGAATGACACTCAACTAATTATTGTGCAGGTCAATCTAGTGAATTCAAAAGTCACCCGCAATACAGCCACTACGTGTATCGTCGACGTGGCCCTGTTTCAATCTGTTAACAATTGATGGAATTTACAAAACTACGTCGTTTTGAAACAAAAAAAACTACATGATGTTGATGTTTTTAATGAACAAAACAACATTATCTAAGTTTCCAAGAATTAAAGACTAAAACTGAAAAAAATGGAAAAAATTAAGTTTGCATATCGTAAAGAAAAATTGTAGTTAAAATAAAAATAAATTTGAGGAAAAATTTGGGAAATCCATTTCATGAAATCAACGCCAATCAGATTTTAAGAACACTCAAACCACCTGATTTGTAAATTTACATCAAAATTGAAGATCTAAATCAGCAAGAAGACAAAACCCCTAATTGAGATTGAGATTCGAAATTGAAGATTCATATCAACTTAAACCCAAAATTTCTTCTCTTCCCAATGCCGTTAATGTCTTTAACCCAGCATCACATTGATTCGCCGCCGCCGCCGCCGTTAATCTTCGTCCTCTCTCATCCTTGCTTCTGACCTCATCGATAGTAAAGATTCACATGGAAATGAGATCGAGTTGAGGAGATCTAGAAGTGAGAGAGACCAAGGAGTCAAAAAGAGCTTTCAATTCTTCAATCCAAACCCAAATCGAATCAGATTCGCTGCTATTTGGAAGTTACCCTGATGAAGAAACACAAACATCATCAAATTCATGAAACAACAAAAAAACATAGAATCAGATAATGAAGACCAGATCTAATGTTAAATATAAGAAATAAGTGAAAATCTATCACTGGAAATCTGAAATGATAGAAAGGGAACAAAAACACAGATCTCAGAGTTTGAAAAGAAAATCAAACAGAAAATGAGAAGAAATGGAAGAGAAGGATGGACCTGGAGCTCATTTTCGATTTCTGGAAAAGAAAAAAAAAGCAGATGAGCTTTCAAAAACACAGACTTCAGAGTTTGAAAAGAAAATGAGAAGAAATGGATGAATCCTACAAAGAAGAAGCTCCACCACATAATCTCTCGTTTGTTCATAACTCATTACATCTCTTTTCAAAATATCCTAGAAAATTAGTTATTTTCATAACCCTTGATAGTGATGAACTATGATCCAATTTTTTTTCCCCAAATTCTAAACCCAGAAAATCATGTTGTTTTAGCCACAGAAAAACAACAAAAAATTATCAAAACAGCGTGTAGTTTTGGAGTCTCAAAACTACGTCGTTTTGAGCATTCTGTTAGTTTTCTAACACAGTGAAACGGTGCCACGTCGACGATACACACAATGGCTGTATTGCGGGTGACTTTTGAGTTCGACGGATTGACCTGCACAATAATTAGTTGAATGTCATTCTTGCAAATTTTAATAAGTTCGATGGTTTTTTAGCAGAAAACCCTTAATTTTATGATGATTAATTAATTAAAATTTAATTATTTTAATTAATTAATTAAATTTATTATTTAAATGGGTTACCATTTGAACTATTAACCCATGAAATTATACGGATAATGGGTTGACCTAACCTATTTAACTAAATGAGTTGGGTCAACTCATTACCCATTTAACTCTCAAACTCAATGGGTAATGGGTTGGGTCAACCTATTTGAACCCTTTTGACACCTCTATCTTAATCTAAGGAAAAACAATCCGTCAGTACACATGATTAGGATTATACATGGTTAGCTAATTATGTCAACAAGTTTGATTATTTTCTTTTGTGTTGTAATGAAATCCATCATCGTCTCATAGCAACTTTTCTCTACTTTCAATTTTTATTCTTGTAAAGTATATATTTGATAATTTGTTTTTGAGGTTTCTAAGATGGTAAAAAACTACTATTATAGAGATGTCGTTTGTAACGGACAAGTCTGATAGATATCGTCTCATTCAGAAACACTAATGCATTGGATGTCCCCAATTTTACAAAAGCAAAAAAAAAAAATAGAAGAAGAAGGAAAACACTCATGCATTGGGCCATTAAGCAGAGAAGAACGTGAATGTCATTAATCCACAAGTGCACATACATGTGTCGAGTGTGGCAGCTGCTATGTAGATTTGGGGTTCGGATATTCGAGTCGGATTTTTTAAATTTGGGTTTAGAAATTTAGTACCTGATTAGGTATTTCAAAATTTTAGGTCGGGTTCAGTTCAAATTTGGTTGGGTTCGGGTTTATCCAAATATCCAGAAAAAAAATTAAATGTAAATCTACTAAATTATTTGAAAATATCCAAAATTACAAAAAAAAACACAAGTATTATTATTTAAATTTACAAAAAAAAAAACTAAATATACTCATAATAAATCTAAAATACCCAAAAATCCTGAATATTTGGGCACTTGCTTATTACAAGTATAATTATTACTAATATATTATTAGTATTTATTTATATTTCGAGTATGTTCGGTATATTTTCAGGTTTAGGTTCGAATCGAGTTCAGGTTTTCAGGTTTTGAAGTTTAATACCCGTTCGGATACTTTAATATTTCGGGTTCAGGTTGATATTTTTGGATCGGGTTCGAGTCGGGTATTCGGGTTTGGATATATTGCCCATGCCTAGCTATGTAACCATGTAATTTGTTGGGCCTATTGTGGGGTTCGTTAATTCGTAATATCGACTGGGCTTGTAAAAAATGTTGGAAAAAGTAATATGATTAGAAGAGTCATCAAACAAGTTGCGACCAGATTTCACGAGTAAAAGGCCACATGAAGAATATGTGATCTCGCGTTTCATGTGGACAACAATAGAGAACAAAATTAGCCAGATGCTTATTCCCCAACCATCCATTTGATCATGCGATCTCAAGTTGAAAGTGTCGTGTATAGCAAAAAAGATTAAAATTTTAAGTAGAGAAAATAGTTTTGTTTGATCTAAAATTGATTAAAAATCTTGATATCTATCATTCTCATTTTCTTTTGTTCTAAGAATTATTTTTTTACGTGGAGTGTTAGAAAATAAATTATATTTAAAATTTTATTATTCACTATTTTGTATATTAAATGATCAATATATATTGTTTTATTGCAAGTAATTTAATAATACTCATACTCTATCCGAACCGATTTTTTTGGTTCGATTCTGATTCGGGTTTTCGGATTCGATTTTTATGCCCATGCCTAGGTCTGACCAATCATCCAATGATAATTACGAGTCAATGTCCGGTCCAGTTTTCAAAACATTGCTATGACATCATATGGCATCGGACATTACTGCAACTATGGTGATGCGGATGTCTATAGAAAATTGCAGAAAAAATGTATTCAGTTAGTTTAGTCGCTCAAAACATAGTGGCATTTAGAAGGATCCAGGGCTTGGGAATGGGAGCACCCAAAATTTTTCAGTATGTCGATTAGTTTGTGAATAAAAATCCACATATCGTACTAAAATGTTGCGAGACGATTCCCATTGTTGATTGAGTTTTGAAGAATATCTTTAGCTTTGGTTCGAAATAATTGTTTAATTTCTAAAACTATGGTAATTACTTTGTTAGACGACTTACACCGAAAATAGTATATCTAACAAAAATCCGTAAATATACGTGATTAGGATTATCCATGGTTAGCTGATTAGGTCAATAAAGTTAGTTTGATTATTTTCTTGTGTGTCGTAATGAAGTCCACCACCGTCTCATTGTTACATAAATGATTTTGTTTTGATATTTGTTGTTATTATTATTGATGATTACATTTAGGAATATCTCGATCTTCAAGACTTCAACAACTAGGAACCGGAACATTACAAGCAGCTAAAACTTTACGAGCGTTTGGAGAATCAACATACTTTTTATATGCAGGATTTTTAATGTAATCACACAAACATGGCTTCTGCTCATCCAGTTTCGTGCAACATTCTCCAGTTGGCTTTCCTCCTGAGATTAATGCCTCTAAGCAAGGTTGAAGCTCCGTCGCATCGCACGTTCCATCCACTTCTCTTCCAAACCCTGCGTTGATCGCAACTGGAGACAACATGGTAACTATCACAAACACAACAAATACTAATTTCATAAACTTCATGTCTTTAACACACTCCTAGCGACGTTTCTCTACTTTCAATTTTTTTTCTTTTCTTGTAAAGTATATTCGGGAATTTGTGTTTGAGGTTTGTAAACTAAAAACTACTATTATATAGATGTGGTTTGTAACGGACAAGTCTGATAGGTCTTGTCTCATTCAGAAACACTCATGCCTTGGATGCCCAACTTTTACATAAAGATGAAAAAAACAATCATGCATTGGGCCATTATGCAGAGGAGAGGAGAAGAACGTGAAGGTCATCTATTTAAAAAAAAAAAAAAAACGTGAAGGTCACATGATCCACAAGTGCACATACATGTAACCGTTAAAATATACATATCTCTATAAATTAATATTCGATAAATTAATACCTCGTTAAATTAATTATTTTCTCCCGTTCAAAATTTATAATTTCACCCAAATATCATTTCTATAAATTAATAAACACGATAAATTAATAAAATTTATAAAATACATAGATCCCAATATTATTAATTTATAGAGGTTTTACAGTATATATATTTTATTGGGCCTATTGTGGGCTTCGTTAAATCGTAATACTAAAAAATGTTGGAAGAAGTAAAAAAATGTCTGAGCCCGGGTTCGAACCGGGGACCTCTAGTGTGTGAGACTAGCGTGATAACCGACTACACCACCCAGACTTTTTGTTAACAAATCGATAAATATTATTCAAGGACATGAATGCTCTGTTTCTCGCCATTTTTCTGGCTACTTGTTCAGTCCTCGTCCTCAGATTAGTGTTTCAGAAGAAACAAATCGTCATAAATTTTTTTTGCAGGAATATCAAAATGTTGACAATTCAAGAACCAACTTCATTATCTCTGCCAATCATTTCCATCTCTCTTCTTATTTCCTTTGCTTCACTCAAGAAGTTTTTTTTCCTTAATCTAAAATCTCGCTCACTGGTACGTTTTACTATTAAGAATGTTTTAGGTTTAAGCCCATTTCAAATTTGATATTTTCCAGAAATTTTTTGGTTTAATTATTGGTTTATATGTGTCTGTGAAGACAGTGATTGTTTGGGTGATGAAAAGATAAGAATTTTTATGGGAGTTTTTTTATTTTTGAATTTTCAGTAAGAAATCGAGAAGAAACAAGTAATGGAAAATTCAGTAGAAGCAGAAAAATTCTCTCCCAAGTTGGATTTATCAATCGTTAAGGTAAAACCAAAAAATCTATAATTGGAGACTTTGTTTTTACTTGGGATTTTGATTTGATGATTCTTTGCTCTGTTTTGATAAATTTCTGTAGTCTTTGCACAAATCAAGAAGGAAACTTTGTGGTTATAAAGAAAGTAGAAGAGATTCGGAGTTTGTAAAAGCAAAGGTAGACGTTGAACTATCTAAGGCAAAGAAGTTGGTTGAGGAGCTAACATTACTGATAGAGAAGTCGAATCGTGGTGTAGAGTTTCAGAACAAAGATATGGAAGTATTGAAGATTGAGGAGAAGTATGCTGAAGTTATGAGAGTTTTAGAGGTTGTGAAAGAAGAAGTGAGTGGGGTAAAGATTGATATAGAATATGTTATGGGAGAGAGAAGTGAAGCAGAGAAAGAAGTTGAGAAATTACGGTTTAAAGCCGAAGGGAATTTGAGATTGTTGGAGAGTATCAAGAAGGAGATTGAAGTGGTTAATGAGGAACATTTCTTGGTTGAATTGGGAAAGATCGAGGCGTTGGCAGAATATGAAGAGATAGAGAGGCAAAGAGAAGGAGAAGAGAAAGAGTTTTTGGAAATGCTGGTGGAAAGGAATAAGAGAATCAAGGAAATGTTGGAAGAAGTTGAGAGATCAAAGGATATGGAGAAAGAGTTGTTTGAGACGTGTATGGATGTTGAGATGTTAGAAACACAGCTGAAGCTTGTTAAGAACATGGAGAGGAGAGTTCAGAGGGAAGAAAATGGCGTGTCGAGATCAAACCGTTCTTTCGAAAGAGGTTTATCGGTTTTGAAAGAAGTAACGGAAGTGACTGAAGCGAAAAAGGAGGAACTTGGTTCTGTTAATGCAGAGCTCTTTCGGCTCATGATGTTAATGGATGAGTTGAGGAATGAGATTAGTCAAGCCAAAGAGGAAACAGCTTGTTTCGAAAAACTTTTACAGAAAGATGATTTAAAGGTTCAGAAACTCAATGCGAAGATGGTTATGGCAAAATCGAAGTTGGAATCAGTGGCTATTGCCAAAGAGAGAGTGAGCTCTCTTGCTGACAATTTAGTTGGTTCGCTTGAGAAGTTAAAGAAAACTAAAGAAGCTGCGATGAAAGAGGAGTGTCTTCTTAAAGAAGAAAAGGCGGTTACAATGGTGGAAATACGGAAAACAAAACTCGAAATAGACGAAAAGGAAAGAGAACTGATTTCAAAGTTGGATGAGCTTGAGAAAGCGAAGCAAGCCGAGGCTTTAGTACTTGAGAATCTTGAATCTTTCATAGTTGAAAAGATGGATATTCGTGATATGGAGTCTGAGCATTGTTCAACAATCACAATCTCGAGGTTTGAGTATGAGTATTTGAGTAAACATGCTTCTCAAGCAGAAGAAACTGCGGAGAAGAAAGTTGCAGCCGCAGAGGCGTGGATTGAAGCACTTAAGGCTAGCACAAATTCGGTTTTGATGAAGACGGAAACTTTGATGAGAGAAAGTGGAATGACGAGAGTGGAAGAAGCTAGAGAAGGAATTAGGATGGAAAGGTCATTGTTGACGAAGAGATGGGTCGAAGGCGAGATTCAGAACCGGGAAGTTGAAAGCTATCTTTCTCCTAAACCGGTTGGAAAATTCACACCGGTACAACGAGGGAAGTCAAGAAGATACTCATCTGCAGGGACTCCAACTTTCTTTGTAATCAAGAAGAAGAAGAAAGTTCCAAACTTGGCCAAGTTTTTTAGTCGGAAAAGTTTAAAAAAGCAATGATATTTGAGAACAATGAGTTTGTTTAGGATGCCCAAGAAGTATTGAATCCATGAAATGACTCATTTTCTTGTTCCTTGTTGTGCATGATCAAGAAGAAAAAGAAAGTTCAAAACTTGGCCAAGATTTTTAGTCGCAAAAGTAAAAAAAAAAAAAAAAGCAATATTATTTGAGAACAATGAAGTTTGTTTAGAATGCCTAAGAAGTCTTGAATCCATGAAATGATTCATTTTCTTGTTCATTGTTGGGCATGATCAATCATATCTTCCATAGAGTAGACTCATTCTAGCTGTAAAAAAAATATTGTTTACAGTTACTTTTTTTTCAAAATTTCATGTTGGAATTGATTTGTTTTAAGAAATATAGATTATGATATATATACGAAATTATAAGTTTCTATATGGAATCTTGGTTCTAGTTGTCTGAAAATTTTGATTTCTGGAATCCATTTAATTTAATTCATTTTAGATCCGGAGATACTATGAAAAGTGAATAACAAAATGTGTATGGTGCTGGTTTGAAAATGTGGAAGCAATGCCTACTTATATGATTCATGTGATCTAGATCTTTCTCGTGTTCATAGTTCGCTGTGTAGAAATTTTTTTAAGAGTCAAAGCAGCGCACCAGAGTTCAAAACAAAAAAAAGTTTTGGATATTCGGTAGGTGAATGATAATTTACAGTTTGAATCATAAAAGGTAGCAATATCTACAGTGCATAATTGCCTCTCTACAGGTACATGATCCATTGGAATGTGGGTTTGTCGGGAACTTGTGTTTTGTGCTCAAACGCAATGGAAACCCAAGACCATCTCTTCTTCTCATGCAGCTACTCATCAGATATATAGAAAGCTCTCGCCCAGACCGTATTCAAATCAAGGTACACAACAGATTGACCAATATTAGTGTCTTTTCTCACGGTTCCTCAGCTGGATCGAATTCAGAGTTTTCTAACTTGCTATGTCTTCCAAGCCACACTCCACACAATCTGGAGAGAACGCAATGCAAGACGGCACGGGGACATCTCAAACTTAGCTGCTGTTTTGATCCTTTGGACTGAAAGAAATATTAGAAACCAACTCTCATCCATTCGAACCCTTGGAGACAAGCATTACGAGAAGGGGCTGCAAATGAGGTTCACATCTAGAAACTAAAAAACGTGTAAAAATTTATTTATTCTAAAATGCTGATGTAAGAACATTTATTTTTCTTTGAATTCAATTTGACATTATATTCAAAAAAAAATATCTACCGGGTTGTTCACTGTGCTCTATGGTCTGTTTCTCTGGAGTTTGATAATTACCATAATCAAGAAATATGATATTACATTTAGAATGGATTGAAAGAAAAATTAGAAACCAACTCTCATCCATTAAGCCTTGGAGACAAGCGTTACGAGAAGAAGCTGCAAATGAGGTTCACATCTAGAAACTAAAAAACGTGTAAAAATTTATTTATTCTAAAATGCTGATGTAAGAACATTTATTTTTCTTTGAATTCAATTTGACATTATATTCAAAAAAAAAAAATATCTACAGGGTTGTTCACTGTGCTCTATGGCCTATTTCTGTGGAGTTTGATAATTACCATAATCAAGAAATATGATATTACATTTAGAATGGATTGAAAGAAAAATTAGAAACCAACTCTCATCCATTAAGCCTTGGAGACAAGCGTTACGAGAAGAGGCTGCAAATGAGGTTCACATCTAGAAACTAAAAAACGTGTAAAAATTTATTTATTCTAAAATGCTGATGTAAAAACATTTATTTTTCTTTGAATTCAATTTGACATTATATTCAAAAAAAAAAATATCTACAGGGTTGTTCACTGTGCTCTATGGCCTGTTTCTGTGGAGTTTGATAATTACCATAATCAAGAAATATGATATTACATTTAGAATGGTTTGACTCTGTGTAGATTCTAATGAAGGTTAAAAAAGTAGAACTTATGAGTATTTTACTGCTTTAGTTAAGGATTAGAACAAATTTATCTTTCCTTGTAACGGTAATGAGATTCTAGATCATTAACTTGATGTGGCTTTGATCTAATCAGGTTTGTATGTGTGACAACCTCATTGAAGATCAACCATAATTTTCCTGTCTATGCTCATATCCACAAAGAAAATATTGGAAAAAGATGTAGGCTGAAAAGAGTAAGGGGACGAGCCTACGGCTACATTTTGTGTTAGAATTGTAAGCAAATAACTACCATTGATTTTTCTAGTGAATTCATAAACTAAATTCTGTAACTTGACATGTTATACACTCAAACAAATAGCATGTCACACAGTGAAATTACATTAGACAATGTGCTCATACTATAGACTGAATTGGATCACATATAAGCATTGTGTAACATAGTTGCGTATTAATTTACAGATAAGCTATTGGTTATAAGCAGTGTTCTAAAAAGGCGGTCTATGCCCCGTCTAGACGGTCTGACAATGCCTAGATGACCGTTTTGACCGCCTAAAATCGGCTAAGTGTGGTTTCAGTTTATTTTCCAAATTTCCAACTACATAGATTTGAATTTAAAAGTTTTACATCCATATACATGTTATAAACGTTTGTATGTTGTTTTGTATGAATTAAATAAATATTTTTGTCTCATTTTTGTTTATGATTTAATAATTTTATTTTTCTAATATATAGTTTTATTTAAAAAATTTTCTATAGTATCATAATTATAATTTTTATGTTGTAAACGCTTAATCCGCCTAAAATCATCTAGATTCTGATTAAACATTTTAGGCGTTAGGGGCTAGGTCACTGCCCACTTATAAAGTTACTTCTACATAGCGCGTGGCTTTCACGAAGAAGGTCCGTGATTGGTAAGCCTCACGAGCTCCACGAGGCCAAAACCTTAGTACACTCTTAAATGTTTTCCATTTGTAGAAGTAAATGTTTTTGTCTCATTTTTGTTTATGATTTCATACTTTTATTTTTCTAATATATAGTTTTATTTAAATTTTTTCTATAGTATCATAATTATAGTTTTTTATGTTGTAAACGCTTAATCCACCTAAAATCATCTAGATCCTGATTAAACATTTTAGGCGTTAGGAGTTAGGTCACCGTCCGCTTATAAAGTTACTTCTACATAGCGCGTGACTTTCACGAAGAAGGTCCGCGATTCGTAAGCCTCACGAGCTCCACGAGGCCAATACGTTAGTACACTCTTAAACGTTCTCCATTTGTAAAAGGAATCTCTTTCTCACTGGTACACTCTTAAATGTTACTTGTTAAGTTATGATTCTTGCTCACTATATAAACCCCTTTTGCTCTCTTCATCATCTACATCTTCACCAAATTTTCATCATCTGTTGTGAAAACATAAGATGAAGAAGGCAGTAGTAGCAAGCTCATCCTTGATTCCAGATGAATCTGTCAAATCATCTCACATCACGACGGAACCTGTTGAGCCGTGTTCACTTAACATGATGCCAACGCTTGATCAAGTGAGACCTTATCATCCAGAGACAAGCAAGGTAAATTCATTCAGTCCTTGTTATATATTGTTGGCTTGAAGTCTTTTGATATCTCGTGTCTTTAACCTTTTGGTGTGAACTCGTCACAACTTTGTAATGGACAGATCGAGGAGGTCCCTTCATTGGAAACAGCTTTGAAGACATTTTGGGATAAACAAAGGGATCAGCTAAATAACTTCAAAGGTGACTCATAATCATAGCTGTTTAGAGCACCTAAATAGAAGAAAAAAGTAAAATTTGACACCATGTTTAAAAATATTTATTACCGCTTGTGACTATTAAATTCTTTTACTTGTTTTGGTTTACTCACAGGGTCCAACCGCCAGAATCATTTACCGCTAAAAAAAGTCAGAAAGATGTTGAAATCCGATCCTGAAGTCACGGTATGGAAAATCACAAAGATTTTGGAATAAATTTGGTTTTACAAATTTTTTGATGACTGAGATAAATGTGAATATTCAGTTGTTAAGTTGGGATGCTCCTGCTTTGTGTTCGAAAGTTTGTGAGTACTTCATTCAAGAGCTTACGTTACGAGCTTGGATACATACTCAATCACGCAATCGTCATACCATACATCGTTGTGATATCTTCCAAGCAGTAAAGAATTCAGAAATTTATGATTTCTTGATCGATCTTGTTCCTTTTGGACCGCATTGTGTCATGCATCAGGTTAGATTTCTTCTCTTTCACTATTTTTTTTACTAAAATTGTGTTTATGTATCACTAAAAATGCAAGGGCCGACCCTGAAATTTAGAAGTTCAAACCAAATTTTTTTTAAAGCATATTATTTTGTGTTAAAATATTTGAGGCTTATTTTTATATATACTAAAATTTGCTTTTAAAAAATTGGGACCTAAGCACATGTTTCACGCTGCTTAGTGCATGGTCGGCCCTATATGCATGCGTTACACACATAAGAATGTAATTTATGTGCTAAATTATTTTGTGTTCAGGGTGCGCCACCTCCTCCTGAATATATTTTGCCTGATATGAATCTTCCAGTCGATATAGACCAGATTGAGCAGGTAAATCAATTCACATTTTTAAGTTGTATTACCTGAAACCAAACCAGTTAAAATGTAGTAATATGTTTTGTGTTCAGGGTGTGCCACCTTCTCCTGAATATATTTTGCCTGATATGAATCTTCCAATCGATATGGACCAGACTGAGAAGGTAAATAAGTTTACATTTTTAACTGGTATTACTTGAAACCAAACCAGTTAAAATGTAGTAATATATGGCCTTCTGTTTTTGCAAACATTGTAGACTGAGATGCACTAAGATGATATATAGGAACTAGTGAATATGAGTATATCACATACTGTTAGAGAACACATTCATGGTAGCTTCGATTTTAAAGACATCGTTCTATATATTTATATCATCATGATTGGGACTTATCGGGTTTGTGCATAGAGTGGGGGCAATAGATATTAAGATGTATCATGGCAGATCAATTAGCCATTTGCATTATTTGGTTCCTTGGACGTTTTCAATTTGTTTTTATTTTTTTTTAATTGTTTTTTGTGTTGTTGGTTGATGATAATTTTGGTTGGTTTGAGAGATTTTTCTGTTTCTTTTTTCTATTAAATTTTTTAACATGTGTGTACCTGGTGGCTTTGGATTCTGCAGTGAACATGATTCTGCTGGAAATGAAACTAAGTTGGAAGAGCAGAAGAAATATTAAGAGGAGTTTGGAATAAATTAAATCACTTAACTATCTGTATAATCAAATGTTTCTCAATAATAAGTCAATGTTTAATGTTATATGTTAAGAAAAAAAAGTGTTTTACGGTCCTTTCTTTGGGTTTGTTTGTTCTTGTTTTTTTTTTTTTTTTTGGTCAACTTTGGGTTCTTTTATTAAAGCTGAATAATGAATTCAAGAACTTATTTGTGATAAATTAGGAGCATGAACCAAGATACCCATACATTCAATCTAATAAAAGGGTCAGACGCCAAATCCTATAAGAATATATTCACCAAGCTTAGGATTCACCCAACATCAAATTTTTCTAAAAAAGATTTATTATAACCACTGAGTTAAGCGGACCAAGTCAAAAAACAAAACCCTTGCGCGTGACCCACACGCGCTTTCCCTTTTCTCTCCCAAACTTTTTTCTCGCATCGAACCTTCATCATCTCCGATCTCGGCCGGAGTTTGGTGGCTCTTATAGCACCCGCTCCGGCCATCGTTGTTTCCTTTCGTGTGTGACTTCTTTTCTTTTTTATTCGGCGGGAGGTGGTCGCATCAATTGCTGGTTTCGAGCGTAGGATTTGGTTGTGTGGGGTTTGGCTGGGCGTCGTTTCAAGTCGGCGGCGTCTCGCTTCTCCGGTCTCCGGTCCTTCCACTCGTCGGCGTTTGCTGAGTCCTCCTCTTGCCCATAGCAGCGGCTCTGTTTTTGGGTTGCGACGGAGGACCTCGGGTATTGTGGCGGCGCTCTATTTAGTGGCAAGGGGCTTCTCTTCTCGGCTACGGTGAACCTGCAATGTTCTGTTGCGGTGGATCTGGTTTGGCGAGAGGTAGATCTGTTCCTTGTTCTCCGGCGAGGTTCCATTGAGTCTTGGTGTCGTGTCGCGAGCTTCCCTTGTTCGGTGGTTTCCTATTCGCTTTCGGAGGTGCGCTGTTCGGATGTGGTGACTATGATGGTAGCATGGTCACTGGCCTTGGTGTTAGAGGGGTCTTCGGTGGCTTGTGGCAGTAGTCGCCGTTATATCCGAGTAGAGTGGTTGCTTAGCCGGGGTCTTGGTGGCAGTGGGTCTTGAGGGTTCGGTGAGCTTCCTTTGGATGGATTGGTGTTGTTGTCTTCTGTGCTTTGAAGACTGGTGCAGGCACACACGCAGATCTAGGTTTTGGTGGCTTCTCTTGGTGGCTTTAGGGACGTGCTTCCTCCGCTCGGTTCGTAGGGCTGTCCATAGATCATGATTGACTACGTTTGCGGTGGTGGAGCAATTGATGTTGGTCTCTCTATGGTGTGGCGCAGTCCGTTTCCCACATTGTTTTGCTGTGCTTTGGTTTGTTGATTTATTCTGTTTGTTGCCTCTTTGTGGAAGTTGTGTTTGTGTTGGCTTGAGCTTTGTTTTGGGGATTCGTTAGCTTGGTGTTTGGAGGAAGTAGTAAGACCTTGGGATGTTAAGCGTTGTTTTGGTTTGGTAGATTCTGCTCTGTGCTATTCGACCTCGGGGAAAGAGCTTGGTAGAGGGAGCTTGCGTTTTTCGTTTCCTTTGGTTTCGTGTGGTTCCGCTCTGAGATAGCTCATGGTTAGTTCGAAATTCCGCTCTCACGTGCTAGCCGACCTCGGGGAAAGAGCTTGGTAGGATGAGTTTGCGCATTTTCTTCTTAACCGTTGACGGCTCAGTTTTTCTCGGGCTACCGGTGAAAGGGCTTCCATTCGCTTGGTTTTCGATGATTTGATCATCGCCGGTTGCCATCCTGTATATCTTTCCCTAAGATGGTATCATAGGAAAATTTTCAAAATCGGTTATCACTTCATTAATTCTACAAGCTTCATTGCTTCTATTGATATCATTGGACTGATTGTTCTTTTGCTTTCATATTTTTTATTCTTTTTTGGCATGAAACCAACTATAGGATCTACTTATGTAATTCCTAAACTTTTTAATATTTACATTCTTATAAAAAAAAAAAAAAAAAAAAAAACCACTGAGTAAGGCTTGCCACTACCTAACCGTCTGGTTCAGTCATTTTAAAGCCACGCCACTCTAGCTTACCATTACCTAACCGCCTGGTGTCTGGTTCAGTCATTTTAAAGCCACCATTGATCACTTCTTAAGTTCTTATATATTTATATGGGTACCTCCATTGATAATTCTCATCAAGCTCATTTTGATATTTTTTAGTGTGACCATAAGGTCTAACATTCATCTATAATTTTTTTCAATAGATTAAAAATTAACCAAAAAATAAGAAGTCTGTCATAACATTGGATATCCATTCAGGAACCAAAAGTAATAAGGGATACATGAAATTAGTTAGACTCGTTTATATTGTTGGCTAGTTGTGTTGGCTTGGTCCTTGGAAAATAGGCTGTCATCACACTTTTTAGTCGATGCTGGAGCCCGCATCACCCAAAATTTTATTTATATATATATATGCACTTTAGATATTAGTAATGGCATGACAATTAATTACAAATTTAAGGTTTTAATTTTTCAAATGTTTTGTCAATAAATATATAGAATATAGAGGATAAGAAATATTATGGTTTCTTAATTAAATAAAACTTGGAACGCAAACAAGAAATATTTTCTACATATATGCTTATATTTTATGAGCAAGTTTAATATAAGTACGTTTACTTCATACTCTATACGATGCGTCATGCCTTTGGAACTATCTTTCTGAATCATTAGAGTAAACGACACTCCGTCATATAACATCAAGAGTTCACCATTTCCACATGTTCTATAATAGTACAAGTACAATTATAAACCTGCCTAATGTCTTGTCGCAATTGAAAAGAAAAATATATCATAACAGAAATCGTCACATTATGTGCATGTTCTAAAAAATAAATAAGAAAATTGTATATTGTCCACATTTTAACGAAACAAATACGAGCACCAAGCTTTAAAGATAAGGTTTCGAGTTTTCTTTTATGCATGTGTCTATATATTTATATGGTTTATGTATATGTTACAAAGTTTTCAGTCTTCTCTATACACACAAAATGGTAGAAGTGACATTGATTTCTTCAAGCATAGTACGACCCAACAATATAAACCAATCGGGTCGGGCAAAGATCCATCTAACTCCCCATGATCTTGACCTTCTTCATCTTTTTTATCCTCAAAGAGGTCTTCTCTTCCTCAAACCCGACTCAGAAACCCCAATCATCCCTCTATTAATGGCCTCTCTTTCGACTGCCTTAGAGATCTATTTCCCGTTCGCTGGTCGTCTTGTCAAAGTCAACAATCTCGAAGACGATACGGTGTCGTTTTACATCGACTGCGACGGTTCTGGTGCCAAATTTATCCATGCAAAAGCAGAGACTATCTCTGTTTATGATTTACTTCAATCTCATGGCTATGTTCCTGAATTCATATCGCAATTTTTCCCTACAAACAATGTCGTAAGCCATGATGCGTTTGTCTCGGAGCCCTTGCTTGCGTTGCAAGTCACCGAGATGAAAGATGGAGTTTTCATTAGTTTTGGTTACAATCACATGGTGGCTGATGGTTCTTCCTTTTGGAGTTTCTTCCAGACTTGGTCTAAGATTTGTCTGAACGGTTCGGTTTCTAATTCTCAGCCTCTTGTTCTCAAAGATTGGTTCCTCGACAGGTTCGATTACCCTATCCGTATCCCGGTTTCAGAGATGAAGACGCCACCAAGTCGTGAAATATTAACTAAAGAGAGAGTGTTTCACTTCCCAAAGAAGAAGATTTCAGATCTCAAAGCTAAAGCCAACGAAGAAATCGGCTCCATGGAACTGAAAATCTCATCTCTTCAAGCTGTTGTGGCATATCTATGGCTATCAATCGTCAGACACAGCAGTATAAATCGAGAAGAAGAAACACAATGCAAAGTAGCTGCGGATATGAGGCAGAGACTAAACCCTCCTCTCAAGAAAGAGTGTTTTGGGAATGTCACTGATCTCGCAATAGCTACGACCACTGTGGGAGAGATGTTGGATCATGGGCTAGGCTGGACTGCTTTGCAAATAAGTAAAACGGTGAGGTCACAAACGAATGAGAGTTATAAATCTTTTGAAGAGAATTTGGTTAGAAATGTTATGATCCAAAAAGCAGGAGTTTGGAGTAGATTAGCTAATAATTCTTTGATCGTCGCAAGCTCTCCACGGTTTGAAGTGTATGATCATGATTTCGGTTGGGGAAAACCGATTGCGGCTCGAGCTGGACCGGGTAATGGTATTGGTGGTTTGCTCGTAATGTTTCGGGGAGTTGAAGAAGGGAGTATTGATGTTCATACAACGTTAAATACTTCTTTATGGTCTGATGTACTAGTGAACGTATTGACCAATGATTTTCTTGGTAAATAAAGTAAACTTTGTTAATGGGAAATGAGATAAGAACAAATGATCTTGAGCTAAACCGGGAGTTTGTTAAGTTGATTTAGAGTTGGATCAATTTGAAGCTGTTCAAGTTTAATTAGTTTTGGTTTAACAATTGTTTTAGAATCACAATTGGTTAACAGTTGGATTCAATCACTAAAAAAATTTAGTAATTCATTATAAGCTTTGCATTTTTTAATCTGCAAGCACTACAAGAAAAATGAGCATTGATAGCACATTATGATAGCACGGTTTTCACAACTGCTGTTACAGATGGATTCGTGATTTTTGTTACTATATAATAGCGATTGAAAAACGCTAAGTTCTTAATAGCATTTAAAAATTGCTAAAATAAAAAATTAATAAGCTAAAGCTTAAAATTACTTAAGGCAATACAAATTTATACGATGGAGTCATTATACTTAACAAAATAAATGAAAAAAATCACTTTTACAAATCCAAAAAAAAAAAAAATTAATCTCGACTTCTTTATATTGACCTGAACCTTGGTAACTTTACTCTTCCTTTTTAATCTCATCAAATCCCTAATTCTGGAGACGAAAATGGCACTGAGAAATGCAGTTCTTCGTCACCTGAGGGTTCTAGTGCAAATTGGGTTCCTTGGTTCGATCCGTTCTTTTTCTCAATTTGGTGCAAGTCACCGGTGTAGATGACGATGACAATTTCCAGATCCCTCCTTCTACACAGCTTTCAATTCGAAAGCCATTTCGACTTTCCCAAATTCTTGATGTTGTCGATAGAGTTCTTGATGTTGTCAAGAGCTTCCCCAAATTCGATTAAACTAAGTAAGATTAAGCAGGGATTTTGGCATTGGGGATTAAGCAGGGATTTTGGCATTGGGGATTTTAAGGGTTTAGCCTACTCTCGATGAATCTCATGAGATTATCTCTGCCTCTGTTGTTGTTGCTGCTGCTTTTGCTTCCGCCACAGTAAGGTCATCTCCCTAGCTTTCATTAGGTCGAATGACATCATGTCTTTTGCTTAATTTTTTCTTGTAACTGCTTCGATCTATTGTTTCTTTAAGTCTGCATGATTCAATTCGTCTTAGTAAGATGTTTATTTTGGTCGTTTAGTTCTATTAACCTTTGAATATTCTGTACAAAAGATGGTGATCCTTACTCCGTTTCTGTGATTTTTCTTGTTTAGAATTCGATGTTGGATTAATTTATTTTTTTATGTAAAATCTAAGCATTGTGTATTTGGTGATTCAGAAAGGAACCCAGTGATATGTTCTTTTTTTATGTGACTTTTTTTTCACTTTCCTCTGGTTGTGTTAATCGTGAATCAGGATAGCCTTGCAGATGACATTGTTAAATTTATGGGTTTCCAGATTCCTGATGGATTGCTGATACATTGCAAGAGTCTGCAAAATCTTTCTTTGCATAACAATCACATTTCTATGGATCAATTTCAGCTGGTAAGTCAAGAACATTGATGAACACTTTTGAAATTTGACCTGTTTTTATCTCTACTTATATACCTTGTTAGAAACCGCTTGATCACATAATTTGAAGCTTGTAAGAAAGTGGGTTTTAGGACTGCAAAGCTCCTCTTCTGGGGTCTTCTATTGCAAGGTAATTTAACTTTGTCATGTAGCTTTGTGGCCTCTTTACTTTAATATTCATTTATTTGGACTCTGTGAAGGTGGATTATCCCATGCTCCTGATGAATTAAGCTGTGGAGTTGATGTGACTATGATGACATTTTGTGGGATTCTTCAGGTGTTTTCTTAGTCTCAAGATTCATTTTATGTATATACACTCAGGTCTTAGAAGGTTGATGTTTGTCTTATTTCTGTTTTGATATAAACAATCACGTCTTAGAACATTTGGGCCACATCATGAATTACTAGTAAGGAAGAGGTTTAATAATAATGTGACGTGTGACATAGGCCGTTCTTTTATAGGATTTGAATGCTAATAAGATTCTGTATCGGTTAGAACATTTGGGCCACATCATGAATTACTAGTAGTTCGTAAGAGTATTCTCAGATTGTTGATTTTGGTTTCTGAATATTCTTCAGCTTGTACATACCGTGTCTTCTGGTTGCCTTGTCGTTAAATTTTAACTGCTGAGCATTTTACATGTCATGCAGGTCAGCTTGACACTGGACATAGCAGCAGACTTGCATTCACTATTTACTTGGAACACCAAACAGGTTTAACATCTGAAAAAACTTACAGTCCTTGTCTTTTTGCTATTACCACGAAGCCATTGAAAGATAGACTGCATCTGCTGGAATATCTTTCTCCTGAGAAATTGATGGTGCAGCTGTTGTAAAATTCTTAACCTCTTGTTGTTGGTTTTTTAATAGAGGGAATGGTGCAAGTGTTGCCCGAATACTTTCTTGTGCATGGCTTATGCGGAATATAGGAGATGGATCATCTTTGGTTTCCCAGACACTGCTCGAGGCCTTTTGCTTGATCTTGTGGATGGATCAGTTGCCGGACAAAGCTATTGCTTGTACTTTCATTTTTTTTTAATTATTATAAGTGAACATGTTGTTAGATGTGAGATATGGTTAATGTGTTGGATGTGACATATTGTTAATGTATGTTGGATTTCTTAATGAGTATGAAATTTTAAGATTTCTATAATTCAGGTCTATTTTGCAAAACATATTAAATCTAGGGTCAATTTGAAAATACGATTAATTTTGTATTATGCAAATATGTTTAAAATAAATAAAAAATATAGCACGAGATGAGAGCTATAATAGAGATCTTTCCGGTTTATTTAATGCTATAATATAATGAATACCATAGCGCCTTAAATAACGCTATAATATTTTTTCACCTATTATAGCTGGCGAAGACTTAGCACATGTGATAACGCTATTATATCGATAATATAGCGCTTATCGTGTGCTAAGGATGTAAGTTTTTTTTGTAGTGAAGAAATGACGTTTGTTGGCTTCAAATCCCAGATTTGGTGTAAAAATATTTTAATCCTTAACCAAAAAGCCAATAGTGATTTCTCATAGTATTTAGAAGACCAATAAATTCATATAGTTATACTTGTCATATAAAAAGAGAAGAAAACAATTTTTTTTTTAATCTTTTCTATCTTGGGCAACTCTTTTATCTTCTTTTCCCTAATTTTTTTTTTATCTTGATTCTATCACAAAATATTTTCTAACAAATTATTTTCCTAAAAAATTTCTGATTTATAAAGTTTTACTTTATCATATTTCAACTCAGATTCACTTGGATTACTGAGAGTTGCTATACGAACATGATGGTGTGTATAGGGCGGTGTACAAAACTGATATAAGTAAAAAAATGTAATATTTAGAAAAAGAACAAACAAACAAACAAAAGCAAATGCAGAAAGGGAAATAATTGTTTTTTGGCGGAGACCATTTCTCTTATTTTTTGTTTTTTTGCAGCCACAGTTGCACAATACGTTTATCTTTCTTACAATCAGTATGTGGTTCTAAATTTAATAAACTATTATGACATTGAGTCTGATATATATTGCAAATATTCTCGACTCTGACTTTGTATCAATGGTCATATTATATCTATATGACCAATCATATCAATGGTCATATTATCCAACGACTCAAACATCGGTCAATAGGTTCAATAATTCATCGGACCATAAGGATAAGGGTATGGTAGCATCAACATCAATACTCCCTTCTTCTAAACCCCTAAAAACTACAAGTGAGACACCAAAACCAGAACTCGGTTCAGCTCGAACCGCAATTGGTTTTCCCCAACCGAAATCGTTATCATACACTTCAAACCAAGGAGAGCTTGTGACAATCAAATAAGTATCAAACTTTCCACCTCCACCACTTATTTTTGTCACATTTTTAACCCAATTCTCCCCAAAAATCTTGTAATTCTCATTCGTTAGTGTCTTCACCTGTTTATTTATTTCCAAAGCAGCCCATCCTAGCCCATGATCCAAGATCTCTCCCACCGTGGCTGTAGCCATCGCTTGATGTGTTACATTCCCAAAACATTCTGTCTCAAGAGGAGGGTTTAGCCTTCCTCTCATATCCGCAGCTACTATGCAATGAGTACTTTCGTCTCGGTTTAGACCACTATGTTTGATGATTGATAGCCATAGATATGCTAAAACCGCTTGAAGTGACGAGATTTTCAGATCAGTGGTGGAACCAGTTTGGTCATTGGCTTTAGCTTTGAGATCTGAAATATTCTTCTTTGTGAAGTGAAACACTCTCTCTTTAGTTGGGATTTCAAATCTTGGTGGCTTGACGTTTTCTGCAACCGGCATATGGATCGGGTAATCGATCCCTTCTAGGAACCAATCTTTAAGAACAAGAGGCTGAATATTAGAACTCGAACCGTTCATACAAATCTTGGACCAAGTGTCGAAAAATTTCCAGATAGAAGAACCATCAGCTACCATATGATTGTAACCAAAGCTGATGAAAACTCCATCTTTCATCTCGGTGACTTGCACTGCAAGTAAGGGCTCAGAGACTCCATCAAAGCTTTTGAGATCGTTCGCGGGAAAGAAACACCTTTTGAAGTTAGCACCAGAGTCATGAGGTTGAAGGACATCGTTCGCGGAGACAGAATCTGCTTTTGCGTGAATGAATTTGGCGCCTGAGCCGTCGCAATCGATGTAATACGACACTGTATTGTCTTCTTGGTTGTTCACTTTGATGAGACGACCAGCGAGTGGGAAATAGATCTCTAAGGCTGTCGAAAGAGAGGACTTTAGTTGAGGGATGATATTGGTTTCTTGGTCGGGTTTGGGGAAGAGAAGACCTCTTTGAGGATAAAGAAAATTAAGAAGTTTAAGATCATATGGAGTTAGATGGATCTTTGTGTGACCTGATTTGTTTATGTTGTTAGGTCGAACCATGCTCGAAGAAACAACGATTACTTCTGCCATTTTGCGTTCGTTTGCAGTCACAAGTAAAAAGCTCAGAACAAAAAGCAAACCTTATAAAAGGTGACTCAAGAGTTGCCTAATGTATAATTTATTGACTACAAAAACAAAAAGGACAAAGGGTTGTTTTCTTATCCGAATAGTAGTATGCTACAGAATTATTGACTAAAGACAAACAAAAACAAAGATAAACCAAAAAACATATCAATATGATTTTCTTATGTCCAATTTAGTACTTTGTTTTTCTCCCTCCTAATTGGCTTTTAACGTTGTCTGTATAAGTATTTCTTTATCATTTGTACTTTATCATGGTATGGTTACAAGAAAAAAATCCGGGAAAACTTGTAAACTTAGATAATTTGAATTGTCTTAAGATCCGTGACATTTTTTCTAAATTTAGAGATCAAGTAAAGTTTGAGATTTTCAAGTATCAAATCTTCTTTATATCTCTAAAATTTTCAAATATTCATCTTATAGTTATGATTATGCAAATATCAAACCAATGGATTTGTGTTTTCATAATTATGAGTGAGTAGTCTTTTAGATGAGTTAAGGGTTGGTTGATTGTGATGGTTTGATGGATTGATGATGATGTTTAGGACTAGATCTTAGGTTATCCTTCAATTAGGTGGTTAGTAATGCTAGATTAAGCTTGTAATTAAGACATCTAGATCATTAGCATTTTCATGCCCACAAGATGTTTGTTAAAATGGTTGAAAGAACTTGTCATGCCCTAACTATGAGAATAGTTGATTAGGATGACTAGTGGTTGGATTATACTTGATTCTTATTGCTCAATGATCATTTTAATGGCTAATGAGAGTTATTATTGATTGAATGATTGTTGAAGAGATTAGTACCGTGAGAGTGGATTGATCTTAATTGTTGATCCTTTAGCCTAGAATATTGTTCATCATGTGTTCTTGCATCATCAAACATTCATCATCTCATCTTAATCATAACCATTCCCGAGACTCGTCGCCTTTATTATTTGATTTCAAACCACTTTTACCGCTTTATATTTACATTTGAATTTCATTTGTTACAAACCACACTACCTCTTTAATTTTCTTAGCTTGAATAGATAATTTGTATTCTTAGTGAGTTGTTGTTGTTTCGTTGTGGATTGACCCTCAAGTACTCAACGTACAAGAGGTTAATTGATAGCCTCGGTTTGTAAAAACATCTCTATCAATTTGGCGCCATTTCCGGAGAAACAAGAAATAGCTAGCCATTAGGATTTTATTTTATTTTGAGACTAAGCTTTTATTTTTGCGCATAAGATTCGATTCATACATCTAGTTGAGATGATAAATTTTCTTTGGTTTATAGTTACTAATTTTTCTTCTTTGATTCTCTTATGCTTTACAAGGTACCCAAACAAAAAATATGAGAAATGGAGAGACAAAATCATTTGAGGGGTTGGGCATAGAAAATCAAAGAAATAATCCACAAGCTCCACAACCTCAAGCATCAATATCAAACCCGGAAAATACTCAAAAGAGCACACTACCAATAGCAAGCTTTGAAGCTCCTTATTATCATGAGTTGAGATATGGAATCCAACCTCCTCTAATAGAAGCCAATACTTATGAAATCAAGATAAGTTTGTTTAATTGATACAAGGCTCTAAGTTCTAACGCCCAAAGGTTAGATTTATTCTGACGACCGAGTTATGAAAATATTGCTGACTTATGGCTTTGACAGGTCTGACTTATATTTGGCTGACTAATTTATCGATAATCCAGCTGACTTATTTGAATATTTATTTTTAAATGATAATCTTATGTGGATTTATTGTGGCTGACTTACTGTAAATCTGCCATTAATAGGTAGATTAACTTAAAAATTAGATTAATTACGGCTGACTAAGTAGCTAACAAGTAATTACTATAATATAATGCTTTTGATGACAGATTTACCGATGTAGTTGCCGACTTAATTCTCTCACCTGATTTATGTGTATTCAGTGATTGATTTTATAAACTATTATAATTACTTAAATAGTCTTTCAGTGACTACATACTTATTGTTTGTCTAATGGCTGCTTTTTAGTGGCTGATTTATATATTTTTTTGGTGACATGTTTTCCATGTCAGCGATTACATCAGCTCCAAAATTAGGTTTAGTCTAGCCGCCGTCTTTAATATTTTCTTCTTGTTTGGGAGTAGAAAGTGAGAAGAAACGCCCAAGAAAGCCACACACATGCTCTTTTTGTAAACATGTTTGATACTGAAGTATCATCCCGATTTTACTAAAGGTGATATAAGGATTTTCTATTCAACCTCTGAGAAAGAAAATAACTTAAATCAAAATACTTACTCCGCCGGTATGAAAATTTCTTAATGTTAGTTGAGTCTCCGGTTCGCGCATTATGCTAAAACTTGTAAACTTAGATAATTTGAATTGACTTAAGATCCACGACTTTCTCCTTAAATTTAGAGATCGAATAAAGTGTGTGTTTTGTGAAACTTGTGCTTTTCCTTCCATATACGACTAGCTATGTGCTCCCTCGGTATGTATGTATTCATGGATTGGAATCTACGTACATGCGATCTCTATTTTATGAGTATAAGCGATTCAAAGTACCGATTTTGTTATTTGATTGTAATTTTTATAACAAGATACCGATAACTTTATCGCAACAAATCTTCGGTAACTTATTTAATACCACCACAATCACTAGAATTTTCGTTTTGAGGTATTTCTTCTTTATTTAAATCAGCCATAACTTATTAAATATGTACATAAATCAGCCATAACTTGTTAAATACATAAATAAATTAGCCATAACCTAGAAAAATATGTTACATAAATCAGTCATGAAACATATAAACATGTGTTTACTAAAGACAATCATAAATCAGTCATAACTTGCTTAAATACATACATAAATCAGTCATAAGATGAATATACATCAGTACCTCTTTTGTAATTTTTAGGTAAATTTTGCATACAGGTCAGGTACCGTAATAAATTAGCCGTAATATAGTAATAAATCAGCCATAATGTAGCCATGGATGAATCATAAATCAGCCATGACGGAATCATAAATCATTCTTAACTAAATCATAAATTGGCCATAACTGAATCATATATCAACCATGACTGAATAAAAAATCGGCAATAACTGTCCTCGCATGGTGCTTGAAGATCCGCTAGAAACTCCAGTGATATTGCCCATCCTCAATTTTAAGTTCAACCTGCACAAATACCCATAAATTGAAATAGTTATGAATCGACGAAATCATTTTTCAATTGTCAAATGGAGCTTTTGGAAAGTGAAATCGAGCTTATAACTATGAAATGAGAAATGAAAAATTTCAAATAAGAACAGAGACTTACACTCAATTTCGAATTTGGAGATTTAGAGTTCTCTAATGGGAAGAGAAATAATCGATTTGGAGATTTTAGATGGTGTCGGGTTTTTGGGATCGAGTCAGGTATTTGGAGTACTCAAAACTTGTTCTTCTCTGGGGATAGTGTGACGAAATGCGACTGTGGAGAGGCGGAGGAGAAGAGGCGCGACCGTAAAAGACGAGTAGACGACACCGGAATTAGGGTTTCGATTTTCGCAGATGAGAGGATAATAAACAATTTTTTTTTTCTGATTGTGTTAGAAAAGAAAATTGAAACATTTCAATTTAAGCCAAATATATATTTTTTTAATTAAATGTAAATGTGATTTAAAATAAATCAAAATGATATAATCGTTAATTATAGTTTTAAATTTTCCTTAATTGATATTTCCTTAATCATTTTGTTATTTAAGTAATTTCTAAAATATATTAGCTATGATAGTCATTTAACAATCTTTGTGTGTTATTTAAGTAAATAACTCTAATATTAATTCACAATAGTCTGTTTTTCCTCTTCATCAATTCAAAGATATTGTATCCCCAAGCCATCCTCATACATCAAAAACAAATATTTGGGACTCTTGCAAAAGCTCTTTGTAGCCAGTTATATAATTTGTGTGATTGTATAAATAGTCAACCTGAAAATTTAGCCAGTGTTTTAATAAAGGTATATTTCTACCTCAAAATGTGGACATGCTCTTCCCTTTACTCTTTTCAGGTTACATCTTCGACAACATTTCTCTTTGTGAATGAGCAAGAAGAAGCAAATTGTGATTGATCTAATCTTCAATTTAAGTTACACATAAAATCATTTGCTGCACCTATTACACAGAGCAGTGCTGGTCACAACAAATAGTAAAACAAGTATACGATCGTAAACAGGACACGCCAAGGAACTACAATCCTTCTTTATCTGCACACGTAAAATACTCAACATATACATAAACTCGCAAGAAATAATCCATATTAAACTTTAAAGAGCTACAATATTTGCAAAGAAATCAAAATTGAACAGTTACATCAATTGATATGAACTCAACTCAAGCACCTAAATTTGAGGAAGAGCAATAAATAACTATAGTTTGGATGGATTTTGACAAAAAAAAAAAAAAAAAAAAACTAACATTCCACATCATATGTTTTGATAGATCTTATCCAGTTTCCAATTCCATGCAACAATACAAAAAAATAAATAAAAAATTCTTTAGAAAAAGATAACGATTTACCCTGCTCATGGATGAAGAGATCCTCTCTGGTTTGGTGAATCGGGAAAAAGTGAAGCCATGGAACTTTCCGCCAGTAAGAATCATCCGACAAACGGCGAGCTCTTACGGTGTATAGCTAATTTCATTATCTTCTCTTCTGTTTTGCTTTCCTGGTGAGGCCAAAATCCAAGAAATCTTGTTCTTGTGATACGCGAAGCAAGCCTCGAAAGTTCAGAATAACAGAACTTTTAAATTTGATAAGCATATCCATTTATAGTAAAAGATCTGAAAGTTGTTGAAAACAACAAAATAGAAAAACAGAATAACAGAATACTATATTTCAAAGATTTCTTTCCTACTTATCTGTTCACTTCTTTATCAAGGCAGCAAACTGCCCTAGTAACAAAAAAATATATGAACACCTCTTATCTCTTATACTGCCCACATAATATACACAGAAAATATATAAGCTATAAAGGACTACTTTCAAAAACTAAATCAAAAGCTAACATGGAAAACGTTAAAAACTAACAATAACCCTCCCCCCTCCCCCCCCCCCCCTAAAACATCAGTGATATAAAGTACTTTAAAGTGAGGAATTAAATTTTAAAATTTTTATGGAATTTGACAAGAAATAACATTTTACAATACAGACTCTATGTATCCAGTTTTCTATTGTAAGCAACAATACAAAAGATTGAAAATCCCAAAACATAAGAGTGTCAATAATTCTAAATCAAGACCAGAGAGTGATGATATATGGTGTATCAATCAGTATAAAACACTAAAAACGATATAAAAATAGAACTTATTTCACTCAGTAGAAAATTCTAAGTAATTCCAAAATACTATGTTCAATTCTTGTTTGATGTTATCACTCACATTCCATAATCTGCCATCCCTCGTATGTGGTCAATAAAACAATTAATAATAAAAATTCAGAGATCTAAAAAACCAACAATTTGATCAAAATGCAAATTTCAAAAATTCTAAGCCCGGTCAACAAATACAAAGGATTAAAAAAAAAAAGATAACTTGAATGAGTTGGCAAACATTGACTTGAGAATCACATTTCATCTCTTTTGATACTAGCTAAAAAGGTAAATAATTTTTTTATGGACTCCTGTGATTTAGTCAAACAAGTCAAGCAGGTAGGCAAGAGTAAAGTAGAATAAAATCTGGTAAACATAATCATTATATTGACTTTTATTTTTAAAACTTTTTTTTACTATAAATGAATACACTTGTCTAAATTTTAAAACTTTTCTATTTAAAAAAAAAACTCCTAATATGCGGTCCTTGTACTTGTACTCGGACCATTGTTTGTGCTCTATTATAAAATTGTGGACCAATGTCTCAAAATTAAAACTCCTCAAGAATTTCTTCATGACAACTAAAATTTTCCATGCTGGATCTTCACCTTCACCAGACCGCCACCGAATCCGTACGTCCAAGGCTTACTCCTCTTCGGATAGCCACCAAGAATACCAGCATTCCTGCCGGTCGTGGAAGCTGTCTCCAAAAACCATAATTCATGTGCGACGCTTGAGTCTATACATTGGAAAAATTCATCGGCATCTACAGACAAAGACAGAGCTTCATTTCCAATTGGTCATGAGAATCATCTATTCGAGAAAATTTTACACTAGAGGCCTCACCGATAAGTCTTATCCTTCGTAAACCCGACGTTTGCGAGATGATCCTTGCTGGCAGGAAATGACATGCCTTTAGGGAATTTGTTCATCAAAAAAGGGTATATCATTTTTTTAATATTTTGAGATCATAATTATTTGGTATTGTTGCATGCAATTGAAAACTGGATAAGATCTATCAAAATATAAAAAATTTATGAGGAATTTTTAAATATTATATTTGATAACTCATTACCTTGATTCACCTTGTTGGTTTCCTCTGACCGATTCTTACTTTTGCTATTTGATGTGACCAGCTCTGCTCTCTGTAATTATTGCAGCCACGATTTTAATGTGCTAAACTTATATGATTATATAATATTCACAAAATTTTGTTGTTCTAGGCTGAAAAGAGTAAAAGGAAGAGCACGTCTATATTTCAAGGTACAGCAAAAAAATTTATAATTCTAAGATTGTGTTATGGATATAATATATAGTTAATATTAGGAAAATTATGTCAGAGTTTAAAAATCCAATAGTATTGGTAAACATATTTATCTGGTTAGATTAATAAAATTTCTTAATTCTATGGTAATATTGTTATTAGGAAATAGTTTATAATTTAAGTTGAAGAATGGCTCAGTAACAATTATCTTATTCATGCTAAAACTCACAAAGAAAATTGTTGTTGAAGATGTAGGCTGAAAATAATAAAGGGAAGAGCTTTCATCTACAATTTAAGGTACAACTATATTTTATTAAAATCATAAATAAATTCTGAACTTTACTTTTGTTTTTTGATCAACCAAATTCCGAACTTACCTAGTTAAAAAATCACGCTATGATATAAGTGGCTACAGAGAGCTTTTGCCCTAGTGAGTATCAAATATTTGTGTCTCTGTAAATCTGATTTTTTCGATCACATATTCGCTATATGACATCAAAATATTCTTTATACTTTAAACTTAATAAATTAAACATTATAGTGACCTTAAACCCTTAAGATCTCAAAACCAATCTTATATTAGCAACCACTAAAAAGGAAGAAGCCTCGGTCCATTAAGAATTCTTCACAAGAATATCTTTAGGTAAGGAATCAAGAGACATTCTTCTTTTAATGTGGTGGTGGTCTAGTGGTAACACAAGGGGGTTGGTTTTCTTGTGTCCAGGGTTCAATCTTCCATTAGTACGGAAATACATTCTTTAAATAGGAATGGGCGATAGGCTGGCTCCGGATACCGAAAGAAATTACCGACGAAAGGTTTGGAACTTCCGCAGTTTATCATATATATATATATATATATATATATATATATATACACTAAAACAAGCCATTAATGTCATGTTTGACCAAACTAAAATATTTTCTTTAATTAAATTTTGGCCATTTTCTTTTGGTTAATATTTGTTTCCGGATATCTGACTATTGAATTTATTGTTGCCTTTATCCACTCGATATTAATAACGTAAGGAAGAAAACTTCAGGAAGAAAACCGCTATTAGACCTGAGATTTTGTCTTCTCCAATATTTTCAAGTTTTCTTCTTTACGTTATTAACATTGAGTTGAAAAGTGCAACGATAAAAACAATAAAATAGCGGAAAAAATTTATCAACCAAAAGAAAAAGGCCAAAATTTGATTGAAGAAAATATTTTAATTTGGTCAAACATGAAATTAATGGTTTGTTTTAGAAAAAAAATATCTTTTTTTTTGATAAATCACGGGAATTCTGAACCTTTCGTCCGCAAACTCCCTCTGTATCCGGACGTAGCCTTTAGTTCATTTCTATTTAAAGAATGCATCTCCGTACCAATGGAAGATTGAACCCGGAGCACAAAGGAACCAACACCCTTGTGTTACCACTAGGCCACTACCACCTCATTGGTAAAAATATATTATTTGCTAAGATAGAAAAAAAGTAAGCGATTTTAGAACTAATATCATCTCTTATCTCTTAGACTGCCAACATAATACACTCAGAAAATATATAAGCTATTAAAATATCTTCTCCTTCACCAGACCGCCACCAAAGCCGTACGCCCAAGACTTACTCCTCTTCGGATAGCCACCAAAAATACCAACATTCATGCCACTCGTGGAAGCTGTCTCCAGAAACCATAATTCCTGCTCGATGCTTGAGTCTATACATTGGAAAAAGTCATCTGCATCTACAGAGAAAGACAGGGGTTCATTTCCAATTGGTTATGAGAAGAACCTATTCGAGAAAATTTTACACTAGAGGCCTCACCAAACTTGTAATTGCAACGATTTGTCGTATCCATAATACAAACCTCATTGACGGGAAAAAAAAAAAAACCTCATTTTCCACATTTAATTTTTTTTGATAAGGACATGTTTAAAAGTTATCATCTCCAAAAGACCAGTTTCTTTGTACCTCACAGAGACCGACCACGTTATCTTCTTCTTTATTTATAAATATGTCCACAATTTGGAGAACCTATCATCACAAATTATTTATATGTCTACTAAGACAACACATAAACCATGGCTCGATGGCCACCATTTCTGCCTTTCGTACCATTTACGCCAGAATTGGAACCACTGCCACCAGGATGTTGGCCACCAAGACCACCACCACTTGGCTGTATGCCACCAGGCTAGCCATGATGGTCCAGTACCACCTGGCTCCGTGCCACAGGGATGGCCACCTGGTCCAATATCACCTGGTTTCATTCCACGGGCTGGCACCTGGCTTAATGCCACCGGGCTGGCCACAGAAACCAGGTGGTTCTGGTTTTATCTAGAAGCAAGGTTAGTGTGGCTCAAACTAGGGCTCTGCATGTAATTAAAATTTTACAATTGTAAGATTCTAATGAAAGTTAGGGTTCTTAGCTTGTGACTATTGAAAGTGGAAATCTCAGAGAAGCCGTGAAACTACCAATTGGTGAAGGCATTAACTAGTGGTTTTCAAGCCATTAGGACACAAGCATTATAATCCCTAATTACTCTACGTAAACTTAATTCTTTATTTGATTTTGTATGTTTTCTTCATGTTTTTTTTAGTTGTAGATTTCTACAACATAATATTCATGTATTATGTTACTTGGGAGAGTTTTGCACTCTTATCACTAATAAGTCAAATAATTACCAGTTTTCAGATCTATTTTACCAGCTATTCCGATACCATTGAGTTGAAGATAAGTTAGTTTGGCATGCATTACGAAACTCTATTAACTTCAATTCATGATCTAAGCTCTAGACGGTTCTTTATGCATCTTATATTTAATCCTACATTCATGTACATGAATCCCTTATTCTTTTATTTATTTATTGCTTATTAGGATGTTAGCTAGATAAACCGAGTTTCACCGTAAACTCCTACGCATCTAAGTTTTATTTAGGTTATTATAATTCTTAGTGTACCTATTGTTCTCTGTGGATCGATAGCTTAAGTATTACTGTGATGCGTTGTGCACTTGCAGTTATTATTGATAAGTTTTATCAACCGCTTGCCCAATCATGGATGCTGGATCAAAGTAATTCTCTCCTTCATTCTTGATATCCCTCATTCATCAAATCCAAATCTATATTCTTCATGATGAATTGATTGCAAAAAATGTCTTAAGCCTAGTATGAATCCTTATCGCTCAGTACTTACTTTTTGTAGAGATGAGTATAGATGAGAAGATGGAACCATTATACCAGAGCCAATTGTGGTTTCAGTTCTGGAATATGTTGAGTATCTCCTGAACTGGATTGAAACTCAGATTGATGATGAAACCATCTTTCCGCAAGACCCAGGTATTCAAAGAAAGCTTATTAATATATATATAGTCTAAACATCTTTACGTTGCTTTTAACTTGTTTATTTTTCTTCTTAATATAGTTTAAGCATATTTACGTTGGTTTCTTCAAACTATATTTTTTCTTATGACACTAACATAAAGATGTTTAAACTATATGTTAATAAGCTTCCTTTAAATACTAGGTTCTTGCGGAAAGATGGTTTCATCATCAATCTGAGTTTCAATCCATTTCAGGAGATACTCAACATATTCCGGGGCTGAAACCACAATAGGCTTCGTTATAGTGATACCATCTTCCCATCTATCCTCATATCTACAAAAAATTAAGACAGAGCGATAAGGATCAATACTAGGCTTAAGATATTATTTTAAAATCAATTCATCATGAAGAATATAGATTTGGATATGATGGATGAGAGAATATCAAGAATGAAGGAGAGAGTTATTTTGATCCAACATTCATGACTGGGCAAACGATGGGAGTGCAGAACTCTCCCAATTATGAACCAAGTGGTGGTGGTCTAGTGGTTCCACTTGAGGAGGAGTTGCCCTGTTGGTCTACGCCAGGGATCGATTCTCCTCAAGCCCGAAACTCTCTATTTATTTCTACTTGGCCACCGGAGCATTCACATAGCCTCTCCGGGCCCCGGAATTAGTCGGATCTCATGGCCCGTTGACCCGAAAATCAGCTAGGGAGTAAACGTCCCCACGACCTGATTCGGAGCTCATGGTGTCCGTTGAACCGGATCACCCGAGTTATAAAAAAAAAAACATGAATATTATGTTGTAGAAATTTACAAGTAAAAAATATAAAAAAAAACATACAAAATCAAATGAAGAATTAAGTTTACGTATAGTAATTAGGGATATTGTGTCTTAACTGTGGCTGGCAACCCACTAGTTAATGTCTTCACCTGGAGGTAGTTTTACGACTTCTATGAGATTACCACTTTCAGTAGTCACTGTGAGGAGCTCTTCAAGCTGAGAACCCTAACTTTCATTAGAATCTTACAACTATAAAATTTAATTACATATGCACAGCCATGTTTTAAGCCACACTGACCTTACTCACCGCTCTGGTGAACTGCAACCTCCCACTAGACCTGGCGACTCTGATGAAGTGAAACCTTCCACTGGGTCCATTGGTGATGATGAAGTGAAGCCTCCAAGTGGGCTGAATCCTGGTCGAGATTCTTATGGTTATGATGAAGTGAAACCTCCCACTGGACCTGGTGACTCTGATGAAGTGCCACCTCCCACTTGACCTGGCTACTCTGATGAAGTGAAGCCTTCCATTGGGTCCATTGGTGATGATGAAGAGAAGCCTCCAACTGGGCTGAATCCTGGTCCAGATTCAAGAACCAGAAAGACTTAAACAAAAAACATAGAAAAAGACTGGATGAATTTACTTCTCTAATCGTTAGGAAAATCAGTACATCACTCACTTCTAATAAAGCGTACTATGTTCCATCCTCACACAACGGATAATAAAAAAATCAAAGATGATCAAGAGTCTGAAGAGAGCAGTGATGAAGAAAATATCAATATCGAGCTAGAGTTATGATTTAAAAAAATAATTATCATTTAAGAGAATACCAATCAAACTATATTGAGAAACTTAAAGAGAAAAAAACAATTCATAATGAAATTAATACAAACCATTTGGCAAATACATACTTCTTTGAGCTCGTGAGGGTTGAATAAGGAATAGTAAATTAATTTCATTATGAATTGCTTTTACATCTTCCATGAAAGCCTCATGCCACATAGAAAAAGACATATTCCCTCTTTTTTCTCAAAGAGTGTTATTTTAATTTTGTTTCATAAAGAATGTCATGTTATGTTTTCAATGCAGATTTTTAAACTAAATATTATTTTTACCCTTATTATTCGAACTTATTAATTAGAAAGAAAAAGTTGGTTAGTGTATTTATAAAGGTTACAGAAAACGTTTACATAGTTTTTATTTTTAAATGTGTCAGAAACTGAACGAGTAGTAAATTAAAAAATATAAAGCAATAACTAACCACATATAAATGTTAGCATAATACTTGTGTACCTTCTATTTCAATCGCGATAGAGCAAATATATCCCAAGATATATGTATATCCTCATCAATTCAAAGATATTATTATATCCCAACCTATCCTCATATGAAAAAAATATGGTAAGTGGTTAGTTCTATATCATATGTGTGATTGTATAACTAGTTAAGTTAAAAAATTTAGGAAGAGATTTTAATTAAAAAAATATAGTCTACTTCTCCCTCAAAATAAAGATGTGTGCTTCCATTTACTCTTTTCAGCCTACATCTTCGACAATACTTTTCTTTCTGAATCTGATCACGAATAAGCAAATCGCGGTTGATTAAGTTTTCAATTTTAGTTTAATGGTATGATTGTCCCACATGGAAACCTTTGCTACATCGAATACAAAGCGCAATGTTGGGATATGCCAAAGAACCCAACAAAGCAAATCAAGTTAATGAGTTTAACAAATATTCAAATAACCTTTCCATGGTCAAATTAAAAAATGGAAAATTTCAGAAACTGTCACCAGAGAAATAAATCACAAGTTAGTATGCTAGAATCATCCATAGGGAAGAAATTTTAATGTGTTCACGTCCTTAATTAAGCAACAAAATGCCCATAAAATTCATTTTCTTAAAGTTTCATTTGAGCCTTCACATAAAGACTACCATCTCCCCAGTACCCAAAATAAGTATAAGATTTCATGCATTGACCATTCTACATTAACTAATGTACTAGCTGACCCTAAAAATTTTCATGACATAAATCATAGTCTACATGTCACGTATGAGGACATACAAAATCATGCTTTAAGACTCAATATTTGACACTCGTCTTACTTTCCAAAATAACTTGGAAAACAGGAAAGTTTATTTAATAAATATCTCATAAATTCTGATTAATGACTGAAAATGACATCATTCAATACATGTTAAAAACTAATAACTGAATAACTGGAAACCAAATTAAAAAGCTTAATAACTGAACGGACATCAATATCGGCTCCATCTCATCTCATCTCATACGTACTATACATCATACACATAATCATCAACTTAATCAAGCAGCATCACATCATGAATCAACTAGTAGTGAAAATGATATACAATTTACTTCCTCACCTTTACTAGCGGTAACTGATTGGGATCTTAGGGATCTGTAATGTAGAGGCGGAAGCTTATCAAAAGAAGATGCTCTGTTTTTGAGAACAGAAACAGAGTATGAACAGAGGGGATGATGATAGACGTAGAAGACGACGAGATGGTGCGGAACAAGGGGCCGGTTTCGATCAGAGAATCGAAAGCGACGACGGGTGGCGGAAGTCCTCCTTCCAGGGCCTTGAAAAACAAAGCTCTTTATGGGTAACTAGGGTTACCTCTTTTTGGGTTTTCTATTGATTCAAATCGAAGATGTTGATACAACGACTTGACGGGACTCTATTTATAAAGCTTCAAGAAAAAGATACGATCTAATCCTATTCCTAATGAAATAAAGGCCTGGAATTATCCTAAACAAAGAATAAAAACAAATCCAAAATAAAAGAAAATAGCTGACTTGTTGAACACGTAGACAACACCAAAGCAAGTGTTCAACGACTCAAACAAATGAAGATGCGCTGCATCAGGTCTCTCCGGGTGGGAAAAGATTCGCCATCGAATCCGGAACAGCATTGTCGCCAAGATAAGGCGATAGGTACTTCACGTTGAACACGTCCGACGTCTTCAAATGCGGCGGAAGGAGAAGGCGATAAGCATTTGGATTGATACGTTCCAGAACCTCCACTGGTCCAATACGCCTTGCCTTAAGCTTATTATACTCACCCGCTGGAAGACGATCTTTCGTGATGACCACCCCAACCAAATCACCCGGATCGAACAATAGCTCTCGCCGCTTCGCATCCGCCGATTCCTTGTACTTAGCGGTCGACGCTTCTAGGTTCTCTTTAGCTTGTCGATGAACCTGCTCGAGCTCAACAACAAAGTCGGCTGCTTGACCATGGAAACGAGTACGATCCGGAGTCGTTGCTAAGTCAAGAGGACCGCGAGGAACTAACCCATAGACGACTTGAAATGGACTAAACCCGAGACTTCTATTGGAGGCATGGTTGTGTGCAAACTCGGCCTGACAAAGCTTAGAATCCCAGCTCCGGATATTATCACCAACTAAACACCGCAACAAACTCCCGAGAGAACGGTTCGTCACCTCGGTTTGGCCGTCACTCTGTGGATGGTACGCAGTACTCATGTCCAAAGAAGTTCGTAACAGTTTCCATAAGGACCTCCAAAAGTGTCCCAAAAAACGAGAGTCACGATCCGAAACAATCGACAATGGCAGCCCATGTAACTTGTAGACTTCGCGGAAAAAAAGAGTAGCCACGATAACAGCATCAGTAGTCTTTTTGCAAGGTATAAAGTGAGCCATTTTCGAAAAATGATCAACCACCACAAAGATGGAATCGTGACCCCGTTGAGTGCGAGGAAGTCCCAAAACGAAATCCATACTAATGTGTGTCCATGGATGAGAGGGAATAGGCAACGGTAAATATAAGCCGGCATTAGACGCCTTACCCTTGGCTTTCTGGCATACGTGGCAGCGTTCGACAAAACGTTCCACATCCCGTCGCAATGATGGCCAAAAATACGATGCCGTAACAAGTTGCAATGTGCGGTCACGACCGACATGGCCCTCCGTGTGCAGTTCTTGAATAATCTGGAGGCGCAGACTACAATTAGGGACACAAATCCTCAACCCTTTGAACAGAAAACCATCATGAATCGAATAATCAGTGTTCAATCCTTGCTCCACGTCTTGGAAAACTGAACCAAAAAAAGGGTCTGTGGCGTACATATCCGCAAAGGCTGCAAATCCTGGCACCGTTGGATGGAGCGATGCAAGTAGCGTGTGACGGCGGCTGAGTGCATCGGCCACCCGATTGGTTGCGCCCGACTGGTGCCTGATAGAGAACGTGAACTGCTGTAGGAACGCTATCCAAGTCGCATGACGAGCCGAAACTTTCGCTTGGCTATCCAAATGTCGCAAAGCATCGTGATCCGTGAAAAGAATAAAGTCACGGTGAACCAGATAATGACGCCAGTGCTTGATGGCTTGAACAATGGCGTAGAATTCGCTGTCATAGGTGCTATAACGAAGACGCGCCCCTGATAACTTCTCGCTAAAGAAAGCGATTGGTTTCCCCTGCTGGCTAAGAACCGCACCAATGCCCAGTTTTGAAGCGTCGCAATGGAGCTCAAAAGTGATTGAAAAGTCCGGTAAGATCAGAATGGGAGCTGACGTGAGCTTATGCTTAATGAGAGTGAACGCTTCATCAGCCTCGTGTGACCACTCGAACTTGCCCTCCTTCATACAACCTGTAATGGGGGCCATAATGGTGCTAAAATGAGGCACAAAACGTCGGTAGAAGGAAGCGAGACCGTGAAAACTCCGAACTTCGGTGAGAGTACGCGGTACTGGCCAAGAACGCACCGCATCCACCTTGGCCTGATCCACAGATAATCCCTTATCTGAAATGACATATCCAAGAAAAAGAACTTTCTGTGTCCCAAACTCACATTTTTGTCTAGCGGCAAAAAATTTTTCCCGGCGCAAAACAAGCAGGACGTCACGCAGATGAGAGATGTGTTCCGCCAAAGACGTACTAAAGATAAGAATGTCGTCGAAGTAGACGACTACGCATTTACCAATGAATGGGCGCAACGCTTGATTCATGACGCGCATAAATGTACTAGGAGCATTGGACAGTCCAAAAGGCATAACTAGCCACTCAAACAAGCCTTCACGAGTCTTAAAAGCTGTCTTCCACTCATCTCCCGGCTGAATACGAATCTGGTGATATCCACTCTTTAAATCAATCTTGGAAAAAACAGAGGCTTTACCGATTTGGTCAAGGAGATCATCCAGTCGCGGGATCGGGAAACGATATCGAACCGTAATCTTATTAATGGCGCGACTATCAACACACATACGCCATGATCCGTCCTTTTTAGGAATTAAGAGTGTTGGAACGGCACAAGGACTGAGGCTCTCACGGATGTGACCTTTGCGCAGTAAGTCTTCCACTTGACGCCGAAGTTCCTCATGCTCCGTAGGACTCATCCTATAGTGCGGTCGGTTGGGGAGTGTAGCGCCCGGAGTAAGATCAATCCGATGTTGAATGTCGCGAAGAGGAGGCAACCCCAATGGCAGGTCAGCTGGAAACACATCGTCAAAATCCCTCAGCACTGACTCTAAAGCTGGTGACACGTCCGGAGTTGATGTGGACACCGTTGCGGTGAACACGGCAAACGCTACTCCTTCTAAACGTAATTCCTTGTCAAAACCAGCGAAAGAACAAAGCAAAGGCGCCTGTTGAGCTGTCGAGGGAGCCCGGACACGAATCGCCGGCGGCAACGGTGTAGGCAAGGCGTCTAACGGTTTTGGAGGTGGTTTACAAGACAAGTCCGGAGAAGGAAGCAAGACGATCTGGTGCGTTTCCCAAATGAACTTGTATGTGTTTTTAGCGCCGTCATGTATAATCTTGCGATCAAACTCCCAAGGTCTCCCCAAAATTAAATGGCTAACATCCATTGGAGCAATGTCGAAGTATGATCTGTCTTTATAAAACGGACCAATAGAAAAAGGCACAAGAGTTCGGTGTGAGATGTGAAGGTCCACACCGTCATGTAACCATGCCAGCGAGTAAGGCGTAGGGTGCGCTTCCACTGGTAACTCCAGTTTGCGAACGGCCGACTCGGAGATGACATTACGACTACTGCCCGAGTCTATGATGAATGTACAAACCCGTCCTCGAATGGTGCAAGTGGACTTAAAGATATTTGTACGAAGCCAAGCGTCTGTACGACTAGGAGGAGCTACACAAATGCGTCGAGAGACCAATGACACCCCTTTATCACCAAAGGTTTGTTGTTCACTATTCTCCTCAACATTGTCGTCGTCGTCGGCCGAATCGTAAACATCAACAGTCGAGTCAAATGTCTCTTCAGCAAACGCCGAACGTTGTTGTTGCTTTGGACAAGCTGTCTGACGATGACCCAACTCGCCACAAGAAAAACACTTTAACGCGTTCCGAGTAGATCGCTTAAGACCATTTTCATCCTCTCGAAATCCATATTTTTGGTCCGGTTTTGGCTGCTCGGTATTGTCACGTGAAGGCTGGTTATTCGTCGAACTACTCTGTTCCTGAAGTCGTGGGCGAGAAGACGAAGAACCCCAAGAGTTCGTACGTTGTTGTTGCTCAAAGGAGGCTGCCCGGCGATGAGCCTCTGCTACCGTCGTAGGATCAAATTGTGTTAAAGAGCTCTGCAACTGCGAACGTAAGCCACCGATAAATCGCGAAACCAATTGAATTTGACTATCAGAGATGTCATTGCGAGTTAATAATAAGTAAAACTCCTCTGCGTACTCATCGACGGATCGAGAACCCTGTTTCAAATTCTGAAGTTTGTTGTACATCGTTCGATCATAATTATGTGGCAGGAACGTCCCTTTCAATTTCTTCTTAAGCTTCTCCCACGAACGGATTGCTTCTTTACCATTACGTGCGCGAGTTGCTTTTAATTGTTGCCACCATGAAGCAGCGTGCCCACGAAACTTGGTCGCGACTAACGGTACACGACGATCTGGCGGAACGGATTTAAAATCGAGAATTTCATCAACAGAGACAATCCAATCAAGTAAAGAATCACCTCGGATTCCACCATGAAATTCAGGGATGTCGACGCGAAAAGCATTCTCCCAGCGAGTATCAAGCTGCCGTTGTTCCTGTTGGCGAAAGAGAGCCAATTCCTGTTGCTGGTTGCCGTGAAAAGCCAACTGGTTAGCCGGTAAATCTGGTTGGAGATTGTTGACGCCCACCACAGGAGGAGGATTGACGATATCCATGCGTTGAGTTATCGCTTGAGTTAACGCCGTTATTGAGTCTTGCATTGCCGTTTGAGAAGCAAGTAGTGTATCCCGAAACTCAACCCAATTTATGGTGTTATCTGCTGCTTTCCCATCACCGGTGTCGAGTTTAGGAGGCATGATTGACACAGAATTGTTGCCAGGAACGACAAGAATCTGATACCAACTAATGTAGAGGCGGAAGCTTATCAAAAGAAGATGCTCTGTTTTTGAGAACAGAAACAGAGTATGAACAGAGGGGATGATGATAGACGTAGAAGACGACGAGATGGTGCGGAACAAGGGGCCGGTTTCGATCAGAGAATCGAAAGCGACGACGGGTGGCGGAAGTCCTCCTTCGAGGGCCTTGAAAAACAAAGCTCTTTATGGGTAACTAGGGTTACCTCTTTTTGGGTTTTCTATTGATTCAAATCGAAGATGTTGATACAACGACTTGACGGGACTCTATTTATAAAGCTTCAAGAAAAAGATACGATCTAATCCTATTCCTAATGAAATAAAGGCCTGGAATTATCCTAAACAAAGAATAAAAACAAATCCAAAATAAAAGAAAATAGCTGACTTGTTGAACACGTAGACAACACCAAAGCAAGTGTTCAACGACTCAAACAAATGAAGATGCGCTGCATCAGTCTCAAAGCAGTTTATGTGAGTTGGTTCTCTCCTACGGATATATTCTTTTTCTTTCTCTCTTTTTTTTTTTTTTTTTTTTTTATCACTCTCCCATATGTCCGCTTAATCCTCTCGGTGACGCGTGGTGGCAGCAGCGTTGTATGGATCCATGGTGGTGGTGGCGGCATGAGGCTTCTGGGTGGTGGCAGCTGCTGGGGAAGCTTTGGAAAGTCCTTTTTTGTGACTCTCTACCTATTATAGTGGAGGGAGTCATTAGGGGTTTTTGTGAAAAGACACAATTATCCTTAACAGAGGCGGAGGTAGTTGAATGGTAGGGGGTTAGCGAACCCAACTAGTTTTTTTTATTTGTTATGTTTTTAAAGGAAAAAAATTATGGCCTCACATAAAAAAAATATTTGACCCCATTAAAATTTATGACTAATAGTTTTATTTTGTTTATTAGTTGAATTATGTTTAAATTGTTTGTGACCCAACAAAAATATCATGAGTTAAAAAACAAAATTAGTAATTAAAGAAATGAGACTTTTTTTTCTTCTTGCAAACACAAAATGTAACACAAACTCTTTACTTACTTGAGTCATCCATCAGTCCTATTTTTCTTTCAAGTAACAACAATCTATTAACGTATTTTTTTGACTCAGGTAAAATAAAACTCAGCCTCCGCCACGGATCCTTAAACATATGTGTGATCAGATCCGACCCTGAGTACTAGAAGGCAAAAAAGCACTTAGTTGGAACCTAAGCGATTTTAGACGGTTTAAACAATTTTAGAATAAAACTATATGTATATATATATATATATATATATACATATTAATAAATTAGTTATGTATAATATAACATAATGAAATAATATAATAGAATATTATAGAAGTTTAACCAAAATTATGTTCATGTATTGTTAAACATGTGTTACACAGGTTAAGATGATAATATATGTGCTTATGTTAGTATGTTCTGTTTAGGATGGGCCACAACTTGCAGTGCATCAAAAAGTATTTTCACTGGCTAACGTGAATGTGCCTGAGATAAAAGCCCCAATTGATATAGCCTTGATTCTTGAGGTATATCAATTAATGTATTGATTAGTATTATTTGAGGACAAACAGTTTAATGCATGTGATGCTAAGTTAGATATCTTGTTTGTTTCTTGCATTTGCACCAGAAGCAGTACAATCTAATGGCCAAAGATTATATCAACATTATTGACTATGTTGAGCTCAATCCTAATGACCAGGTAGTTTATCTTTAAACTTATATCTAACACTACAACCATTGTTTTATATCATTGTGTTAGGTGTACAGACACATAAATCCATATCGAACATTAGGCATTATCCAACAATATTTTGTTTCCTTGAAGGATTTTAAATACCTTTGTTAAACTTGTACTTGTGGCTTTAATTCTGGTGGAATCTGTTCTGAAAGAGGAGAAGAAATCTGAAGAAAAATCACCCATAAACAATGTTTTGCCATTAATCTTTTTTTTTAACCTCTTTATTACCATAATAACTTATTCAAAATAAATTGCATAGCCAGTCAAAAATAAATATTGTATCCTGAATTATGTAATGTCATTTTGTTTTGTCAATTATGCGTGTTGAAATATCAAGATTTGTACACAAAATGATGAGTTATCTCCGAACAGTACTCCGGAACAACCTCACTAAGATCATTCTCTCCAATATGGTAAACTCTTGAGGCTTTAAATCCATAAGCCATAAAAGAAATCTCACCAATCCAGACCCAAAGCTATAATAATCTAATATCGCCGAAAACATAAGATCAGAAGCCTAGAATTCTGCTGTTTTATATCAAACCAGGAGACAAATCACAAGTCCGCAGCTATCCCAATAATTTTTCAAAATTAGCAAGAATTTGCAATAATGCCTTCTATTGATCTATAATTTTATATCATACTATAGGAGACAAATCACAAGTCCGCAGCTACTATTTAAAAAATCATGCAGCTCAAAATAAGTATGCAGAATCAATCTGCAAAAAAAAAAAAAGTCTGGAAAACATAACTTATATGGCCAGAGACATTCACGTGGCTTTCCCCAGACCCTGGGAGATTATGGGCCTCGGCCCAGAACCTCCTGGTTCAAAAAAAAAAAAAAAAAAACATAACTTATCCGCAAGACAAATCGGTGGTAGACATAAAGCATGCGTTATAAATCTGCAAAACAAGTCGGCGGTGGACATACAATTTGTAAAACCCTATATACCAGACACAACATAAATCAAATATGTCAACATAATAAAAAAATTTAAATCAAATCTACAGAAGAAAATAAGTCTACGAAATAAATCTGCGTACAAAAACAAATCTGTAAGAAAAAAAAGTCTGCGATAACGAAGCACCGCAAATTTGTTTCACATCCTTATTCAAATCTCGCATATGAAAGTTATTAAGAAATAGATATTGGAAGGGTTTTTTTTTTTGTTGTAAATATCAGCAACTTTTACAACGTTGAAATAAAATTTAAATGGCATTTTTGTAATTCAGTTTTTCGTAATAAAGCTTATAAGGGTTACTTTCCTGATTATAAAAAAAATCCAAAAACAGTTTAGCTATTAAAAGAAAATGTAGATTATTCTAATTATCAATCCTTCATTTTAGATTAGTATAGTAATCTTCCCTATAAAGAATAGAAGTTGTTTTGATTTTTTTTTTCCTAGTCAACATCATATTGGATTTGCTTCTATATCTATTGTATCTCATCACCACCTGTGATGGGGTATCTAATCTTTTTTTCACAATAATGTTGACTGTTTCTAGTTTGGTAAGTATATATACGCTCATCTGTATTATAAAGTTGTACTCAATGTGGCTCTAAGGATTAGGATATACGGAAAAAAAATTCTTCCAAGCCTCTCTCTATCTCTGAAATTCTTTACATCACCACAATAGAGACAACTTGCATTTGCTTCCAACATTACAACTCTCATTTCTCACTCTATAAAATACCATTTATTCTCCATTCTCACTTCTTCACCACACTACAACACAATTTCAAAATGGTACCCGTATTGTCTGTATTCGTGGCTCTAACAATATTTTCCATGAATCTACATATCTCTCAAGCCACATCTCGTGTCCCTTTGCATAAGCCATCCATTGTTGATTACCACCATCAATGGATGATTCAATTCTCTCGAGTTTATAAAGATGAATCTGAGAAAGAGATGAGGCTTAAAGTGTTCAAAAAAAATTTGAAATTCATTGAGGACTTTAATAATATGGGGAATCAAAGCTACACACTTGGTGTCAACGAGTTCACCGATTTAACAGAAGAAGAGTTCCTTGCCACCCACACCGGTCTCCGGGGCATTAACGTAACTTCACCATCCGAAGTTGTTGATCAAACAACGTCATCTAGGAATTGGAACGTCAGTGATGTTGTCGACAACAATAAAGACTGGAGAAACGAAGGAGCTGTAACACCTGTTAAAGCCCAAGGAGGATGTGGTAAGCTTTTCATGATTATATATCATAAACGGTCTCTACATGTACTTAACTGGAAAAAATGTAGTAAACAGCTAGATTGATAATTTTATGTTACAATTACATTCCACATACCAAACTTAATGTCCATGTTAGGGTTATTTTTCTAGTTTTAGGTGTACCAAAGCGAGATTCGTTTTGTAACAAATTGAAGTAACCAATATTATATGGGCAGGATGTTGTTGGGCGTTCTCAGCAATTGCAGCGGTGGAAGGTCTTACCAAAATTGCTCGCGGAAACCTCATATCATTGTCCGAACAACAGCTTCTAGATTGCGACAAATTCGACCATGGTTGCAAAGGCGGAAGAATGACAGGAGCTTTCGATTACATAGTAAAAAATGGAGGCATATCTTCAGAAAATGAATACCCTTACCAAATGAAAGAGGGGACGTGTCAGTCCAAGGCCAGACCTGCCATGCAGATCAAAGCGTTCCAAAACGTTCCAGGCAACAACGAGCGTGCGTTGCTTGAAGCCGTTTCAAGACAACCTGTCTCAGTGGGCATTAGCATGAGCGGCAGCTTCCCCCATTACTCAGGGGGAGTATACAATGCGCAGGACTGTGGGACTAACCTGAATCATGCAGTGACGTTGGTTGGATACGGAACTAGTCGGGAGGGCATGAAGTACTGGCTGGCTAAGAACTCTTGGGGTAAGACTTGGGGAGAGAATGGTTTCATTAGGCTCCGTCGAGATGTGGAGTGGCCACAAGGCATGTGTGGTCTGGCTCAGTATGCTTCTTATCCGGTTGCTTGACCCAAAAATGTCTCTCAAACAAACAAAAAATGTATTTTAATATAGATTGATTATATAATTAAATTTTCAATATTTTAAAATAATTGAACTAATCAATGATAGAAAAATGTTGGATGAGGTTCTCATATAGAGGTTCTAATTTGAGAACTCATTCTCATTCTCTCTCTTTTAGTTAATTACTATGTGATATAAGATCGGAATCACACCAATCTGAGATTACTTGATGATCAAAAGGATTCCAAACCTATGCTAAGCTGAAGTGGAATAGATGGTAGAAATGGAGGTGATAGATTGACTCACTCAATCGATGAACAAGACTAGTTAGATGAATCACTCAAATAACTTGAATTTCAGACTCAAAAGAACTTAATTGAATCACTCAAATCAGAACTGATGAATAATAACACACAAAGAATTCACAACTTTGTGAAAGAGAAGAAAAACATTTTTTCTTATGAACTTTAAAATCTCGATTAAGGTGATTTACAATGAGGAAGGAGCTGAGCTTTTATAGGCTCAGAATACAACAGCCCTAAGGTCTAAAAAAAGAAACAAATCGCAGAAATCAAAAGAAAAGAGCCGTTTGAAGGCTTGATGACAAAATCGGCCAAATAAGGAAATAGCCGTTAGCTTGAGTCTTGAAAGCTTGGGTGCGAAGTTGTGATGTCTGGGGACGTCCAGGTTCTTTGGAGGAGGCTTCAGAATGCACACAAGTGATAAGGGAAAGAGCCGTTGCTGATTGATCTCCTTTAGCTCCAAATATGGTAAGTAATGACTCCACATGTTCTTGTATGCTAAGCTGTACCAAGCCTTTGGTGGTAAAGATTCTTCTTGGTCTAGAGTATCTCCTGGGTTAAAAGGGAACCCTCTGATGCTCATAGAAGGTCTCCAATTCGTGGCTTCAGCTGATGGTAAGTTGGATGCAAGACTTTCCTTATTTACACCCGGTTTTGATCCTCCTTGGTTAGCTCTTAAACCAACTCGTACCTGGGCTGATTTATCTTGATAAATCATCTTAAAATAGATGATTTCCTGATGAAATTCAAATCCCAGAACATTTCCTGATGAAATAGATGATTTCCTGATGAAATTCAAATCCCAGAACATTTCCTGATGAAATAGATGATTTATAGGTCAACTTCTCCCTTGGATTCTTGCTCCGAGTAAGGATTCTTGGACATCTCCTAAATGAGCTCCGTTGGGGCATGATTTTCTTCGGCAAAAACTCTTATCTTGGATGGTTTCCTGGTGAATAGTGACTCTGAGGCAAAAATCACGAGTGGATTCTTCTAGTGGCAGCTTCCTTGGCTTGGTGACGGATTCGGTGAGGTGTTCGTGTGCTAACTCCAAATATGATCGATCAAGTTGATTTTTGGCTCGATCATTCTCTTCAAAATAGGTGGTTTCCAAGTGAATATTCAAGAAGAACTCTTGTGCTCGAGTGGTTTGTCTTTTGGTACATGCTTGACTTCGTTTCTCGTCTCCGGGTAGGCATGCTTCGTCTTCAGGTGGCTTGGCTCGAGTTTTCATGATTCCTCCTGAATCATTGGTCTTCTTAGGTGAGACGACCGCACCCGATTTTTTTTTTTTTTAATTAATTAATTAATTAATTATTATTCCCAAAAATAATAATTAATTTTCCCAAACCATAAAAAATGCAACTAACTCATGCATTTTAATTAACTAACTCCAGTAATAAATACATTCACATAAACACCATAATTAATTAATTAATATTCCCATAAATATTAATTAATTTCTCAATCAATTAAGAATACAATTACCCATGCATAATAATTAATTAACTTCATCAATAAAATACATTCATAGAAAACCCATAAATTACCTCCATATTAAATCCAAACTTAACATAAAAATACTTTAAACACACAACCGAGTTTAGATCATCCCCTCTTGTTCGCCTTGATTCCACGGTCACACATTTTCTTTTTCTGCATCAAATAAAAGAGATGCATAAGTATTTCAACAAATACTTAGTGAGGCAATCCTCCCATCTACAAGCTATACATACAAACGATTTAAAGTATTTAATATAGTTAAACACGAAAATACCGAAACAAATCAACCATCTCAAGAAACACTCGATCTAGATCCACCCGAGATCATACACGGCCTATTTCATGAAAACCACATCAAACAATCAAATCGCTTAGATAAGCTTATGGTCATGCACTCACCTCAGATTAAGGATAATTTCCCAGACAAGGAAACCAACAACACAACCCAACGATGGCTCCCTCCTTTGCGTCAAACTCTTCCTCGACACCCACCTACACCACATCCAAAATCACACTCAACACGAAACAACCTTTCACACACCAACAACAGTTCTCTATAGTCTGAGACTTATATCCATAAGTTCTCAAGATTCCTTCAAAGTTTAAGCTCAAACCGAGCTCGTTTGCCCAACCAAACAATACAACTCGTGGGATTATTCTATAGAAAATATGTCTCAAATCAATACATGAATAAATCAACGACTAACCGTTGAAATCTCAATCCCACCGTTGAAACTCAACCCCTAAATGTCCTGAAGCTAACCTCAAAGTTTCGTGATGATCCGACCACAGACGAACTCGCGATTGTTCTTTGAATCCACGTTGGTCCCGATCGCGTCTGAAACAGAGCGCCTCACGGAAACGTGAATAACTTTTAGAATATTAACTCAAATCCAATTCCGCAAATTGGTACATCTAGATATTAGATTTAACTACAACTCCACAAATTTTCGTTACCTTTGGAAACGATTTGCTAGGTCGAACCCCTTTTTCCTTCTCACTCACGGAACAACTTTCCAACACCTCACGGCCACAACCTACCAACTCACTCCTCTCTTGCTCTCCACGCCCACACAGCCACCAAAATCACTCCTCTCTTGCTCTCCACGCCCACACAGCTCACCAAACTCACTCCTCTTTTGCTCTCCACGCCCACACAGCTCACCAAACTCACTCCTCTCTTGCTCTCCACGCCCACACCAACACAAGCTCACCTTCTCTCCTTTGTCTCAAGACAAACTCAGCTCTCTCTCTCTCTCTTGGAATGAAGTGTCGGCAAGGCAAGGAGAAGGAAGCTGATGGAGAAGTTAATGGGAAGGTCGGTGACTTTTTAGAAAGGAGGGAGTAGAGCTGCTTTGTAGGGAAAGTGGAGAAGGTAGTGGAGAGGTAGCCTTTAATGGCTAGAGTGGAGAAGGTGGGTGAAGGTGGAGAAAATGGGAGGCTGCTGGTGGAAAATAAAGGATGCAGAGTCCTTAATTTAATTTTATTTGTAGACTAGTCCTTAAACTCCCAAAAGTCCACAAACCATGCTCAAGCTTCCAAATCGATCCCGAACACCCCCCTACGGGAAAAATGCGGTGTAACTTTCAAATTACTCCAAAAATTCCCGGAAATATTTTCCAGAGATTCTCCGCATAAATCCCGTATGTAATTCCGAAATTTCCATTTTTCGGAACACGGGCGTTACAATTCTCCCCCACTAACATAGATTCGTCCTCGAATCTAACGCCACAGTCCATCCCCAATGAACTCAACCACACATCTCATAACACAGTGGTCACACTTGACCATACTGACCACACAACCAGTCACAAGATCAAACACTATTGACCTCTGAGGTCTACATTCAGTCACTAGCTTAAGACTCCGGTCATAAATCATTGCTCACAACTCAAACTCATACCTCTCCACTCTAGGACACCAAGTCCTAAGAGTTCTGGACATCAATACCACTCCACTCTCAGGCCACCAAGTCCTTATGAGCTCTCGGTATCCAATTCATGCCACTCCACTCTGGGCACTATAGCCTTACGAGTTCTCGGTCATCACGTACCACTCCACTCTGGCTATACACCTTACGAGTTCTTGGCATCGCACTCATACCACTCCACTCTGGGCAGTCTAACCTTACGGGTTCTCGGTATCACATAACACTCCACCCTGGGCTATATTCCTTACGAGTTCTAGGTCTCACACTCATACCACTCAACTCTGGGTAGTATAACTTTACGAGTTCTTGGTAATCACATACCACTCCACTCTGGGCTATATACCTGGCAAGTTCTGGGTATCACACTCATACCACTCAACTCTGGGTAGTATAACCTTACGAGTTCTTGGTAATCACATACCACTCCACTCTGAGCTATATACCTGGCAAGTTCTGGGTATCACACTCATACCACTCAACTCTGGGAAGTATAACCTTACGGGTTCTCGATATCTCATACCACGCCACCCTGGGCTATATACCTTTCGAGTTCTGGGTATCAGAGGAACTATCCGTTCTCCCTAGAGTTTGTACAAGACCAACGTCTTTTGAGCAACCATGACCCACAATACGTTTATAAGCACTCCCGACTGAAACTACCTCCCGTGATCCGCATACGACCTCTACAGGTAATATCGGCATCACACTCATTCCAAACCCGGAATATAGTCCTTTACATAACCACTACTCAGGTTATCTCACAACATACCCCGTCACTCAGGGTACCCACATAATCTTTTCCGATTATTACTCAAGTTTTTAATTCCTCATAAAAAACTATTTCTAGAACCTCATGTTCACTTAAACTCATGGCAACACTGGCCATCAACAATAAGAACTATTCGTTTTATTACACTCATCATGCATTATCGTTTACAACACTAAAACGAACACATAATGCTCAACAATAATAACTCGAAACTGGGAACCATTGATGAAAGCTCAAGCCTTTGATTGCTTCTCAAACCACTTCTTGAACCTTGCTTTCATCCTCACCTCTGGTTCCCAAGTCTCCTCCTCAACCCCGTCACAATCCCACAAGACCCTTATCATCAGAACTTTCTTCCTACGATCCTGCTTAATTCTCCTCTCGAGGATCCTTACTGGTCTTGCCTCTAAGGTCATATTAAGCTGAAGATCTGACGGAATCTTAGCTATAACCTCGTCATCCTTATGCAAACACTTCTTCAGCATTGACACATGAAAACCTTGTGAAATGCTCGCATAACCTCGGGCAACTCCAACCGATACGCAACCGGTCCAACCCGCTCAACAATCCTGAACGGTCCCATATACCTCGGACTCAACTTAGTCTCCGTAATGGACCTATTAGGACCCCGCAACATAGCCATCTTGAGATACACACTATCTCCCACCTCAAACTCGAGGTCTTTCCTCCTCTTATCGGCATAACTCTTTTGCCGATCCTGCGCTTCTTTCATGTTCAGCTTCAAAACCCGGATCTTCTCCGTAGTTTCCTGAACAAAATCTACACCAAACATGCTCCTCTCCCCCACTTGGGTCCAGCATAATGGTGTACGACATGGCCTCCCATACAGTGCTTCATATGGAGCCATCCCAATACTCGCCTGGTAGCTATTATTATAAGCAAATTCTACCAAGCACAGGTGATCCACCCAATGACCTCCCCAGTCAAGCACACACATCCTCAACAAATCCTCGAGAGTCTGGATGGTCCTCTCAGACTGTCCATCTGTCTGAGGGTGACAGGCCGTACTCATGTGTACCTTGGTACCCATCTCAGCCTGAAAAGCCTTCCAAAACACCGAAGTGAACTTGGAATCACGATCTGAGACTATACTCACAGGTACTCCATGAAGTCTCACAATCTAATTGACATACTTCCTAGCCAACACCGCAGCTCCATCGGTTTTCTTAATGGCCAGGAAATGTGCTGACTTGGTCAAACGATCAACAATGACCCAAATAACATCCTTGGTCCGCAAGACTGGCAAGCCGACCACGAAATCCATCGTGATCATATCCCACTTCCACTCCGGAATGGGTAAACTTCGCAACAACCCGCTCGGAACCTGATGCTCAGCCTTTACTAACTGGCACACATCGCAAGCCGCGACCCAGTTAGCCACATCTTTCTTCATCCCAACCCAATGATAATACCGTTTTAAGTCCCGGTACATCTTGGTCGCTCCTGGATGAATTGAAAACATACTCGCATGGTCCTCACTCAGGATCTCTCGTCTCAGATCCTTATCCTTGGGTACGCATACCCGCCCATGCACCAGAATAGTCCCATTCACAGAGACCTGATATTCTGATCCCACAAGAATTTAACTCAAGCGAGTCTAGAATTTTTACCAGTGGTTGGTTGGGAGCTCGGCTCTCCCGACTCCACCATGGTGTATACCCTAGGTGTCACTGCAGCCCGCCTATCTGTCGGTGCCGCCGCTATCACTCTCTGCTGCAACCTGGGACATTTCGGCTTGATATGCCCTGGCTCATTACAGTGGTAACACACCCGAGTATTCCCGATCGCTCTACCCTTCTGGGGGCAACTCGCAATCCTATGGTCCTTGCTTCCGCATCCAAAGCATCCCTGACCACCTTGGTTACCCTTGGAAGGACCCTCCCACTTCCGCTACTGTCCATGCACCGGCTTACTGCCATTGCTAGGACCGGACTGATGTGGAGGCTTCTTTGCCTGAAGAATTGGGCTGACTACCGCAACCATGTCTCTCAGACCCTCCTCAATCAACGCGGCCTTCTCCACCAGTTCTACAACCGTGTCAAACAATCTTATTAGGCACTGGTTCCTCAACTCGGCCCGAAGACCTATCAAAAACCGCCTCACCTGGGCCTGCTCATCATCCAGGATATGACCTCCATACACCCTGAGACGGTTAAACTCCGCCTCATACTCACGAACCGACCGGTTCCCTTGAGTCAACCCTAGAAACCTTCTCTCCAACCGGTCCAATGCCTCTTGGGGAAAATACTTGGAGTTAAACTCCACCACAAAATCCTCCCAAGACATCTCTTCTTGGACCCTCCGGGCCGCAACACCTCTCCACCAGAGATGTGCGTCACCCTCCAGATAGTGGACTGCGAGATCCACTTGATATCCCTCTGGACACCTGATCGAACGGAAATTCCGCTCCATCCGCATCTTCCACTCATCTGCCTCTTCCAAATCGATCCCGAACACCTCCCCTACGGGAAAAATGCGGTGTAACTTCCAAATTACTCCAAAAATTCCCGGAAATATTTTCCAGAGATTCTCCGCATAAATTCCGTATGTAATTCCGAAATTTCCATTTTTCGGAACACGGGCGTTACATTAGGACTGAATGGCTGATATAAAATCAATCGTAGGCCTGGTGCTTGATTAGAACTTCATTTGGTTAAGGGTTCTCCATGATGCTCCGTGTGGACCGTTTTGGCGTGTGTAGTGGTTGGTTTGACATGCTGCAGGATTGATCTGGTTCCGATGTCCACATCACTATGTCTGAGATAGTTATTGTTATTAGACTTATCAGAAATGCAAATTTTTTTTTTTTTTAATTTAAAAGAGTTAAACTACTCTCCATCAAACGGAAAATAACGCTTCTACTGAGAGGATCAAACAAATTGAAAATATCAATTTTGTGATAATTTATATGTCTCTTTATGTAATAATTTAGCGTTTTCATAAACGCTAGGTCTTCGTCAACTATAATAGGATCCCTTTATACTATATCGCTTTTTTTTTGTTAGCTATGATAGGTTACTCTATAATAGCATTAATTAAATCCTTTGATTAAATGTATCATAACATCTGTTAAACGCTTTATTTCCTTCTATAAGGGCTGTTTTATCATGATTTTATATTTTCTATTATAGTTTTTTGTTCTTGCTACGATATATTGTTTTGTAGCATTTTGTAGATGCGATAAAATGTGTTACACGAAATTAATTATATTTTCAAATTGACCATGAATTTAACATGTTTTGCACAATATACCCTAAATTTTAGAAATCTTAAAATTTCACTCATTCAAAAAATCCAACATATATAAACAATGTCTCATATCCAACAAATATAAACCATGTCTTAATCTAACGACATGTTCACTTATAATCCAAAAATAAAAAAATAAAGTACAAGCAATAGCTTTGTACGGACCAAGTCAAAAGGATAAGAGAAAAAAAACAGTTGTACCACCAGCAACTGATCCAGCCACAAGATCAAGCAAAGAGCCTCAAGTAGTGTCTGGGAAACTAAATATGATCCATCTCCTATATACCTCATAAGCCATGAAATGAAGAAGACCCCATGGAGAATAACTGTGATTCGGCTAACAACTCCAGCGATGCTTGAATCACATGTCAGAGCAATAAGAAAGTCTCGATACTTGAAACAGTACAAGTAAAGTAAATGGCAACTAAAATTTAAATATGGAACTATGCATCAGAAAACTATATGATCAAACATACTTGACTTTAATGGCTTTACCCTTCTCAAGTTCCTAAGTGTACAAAAAGAACTTCAGAAGGATATGTTTGGTTCTATCGCTTTTGATATAGCCTTCTTTTGTTTGAGCGACACATGCATCATTGTCTTCATATAAGATTGTTGGCTCTGTGTTAACGTGGATCTCACTGCTTGATCAAATGTGTTGGCTTATTGATCTTAACCATACACATTCTCTACTTGCTTCATGAAGCGCGAAGAGTTCAACATGATTTGAAGAATTTTTCACAAGCGTCTTTTTCTGAGAACGCCAAAATATAGTAGTGCCTCCGATCTTGTATATGTATCTTGTTTGTGATCGGGTTTTGTGTGGATCTGATAAATATCTTTCATCTGCAAAACTAATGATTTGACTATTTGAATTTTTAAAATAAAATAACCCTAAATCAGTAGTTCTTCGAAGATAGCGAAATATATGTTTAATTTCATTTCAATGTCTTCGTATGGGAGATGAACTAAATCTGGCCAAAAGATTAACTGAAAATGATATATCAGGTCGAGTGAAATTTGTAAGATACATAAGAGTTCTGCTAGCACTTAAATATGGTACTTCAAGACCAAATATCTCTTCATCCTCTTCCGCTAGTCAAAAATGATCATTTTCAACCTTAAGTGATCTAACGATCATTAGAGTACTAAAAGATTACAACGATTGAATCGATTGTTTATATAAAAAAAAAAAAGTAAAATACTATGTATGCATAGTAATGGTGGGTTTCATATAAAATAATATTATACACACAATGTATAACATGTGTTCGCGTATATTCTTGACAATATGAAAAGCCTCGTATTGTTAACTTTTATAAAAAATTACCATATATTTTTCGGTGTGATAATCTATATTTGATGCAGAGATTTGATGACCGCTAGCGACCTGTAGTGGTGAATCAGAAACTTGGCTTAATATGAGACCAAGCTCACATCTCTTTAAAAGTACTTTGTACAAGTTGTACCTCATGTTGGAGGTTAGTTGTCTACCTCAGATGGGTTTAACCATTTTTAATGCAAGATAGTTTTAGACTCTTTCATCTTCGAATCAAATACAATGGGGTTGGCGGTAACAAAAATATAAACAAACATCTTTATCCAAAAAAAAATAAAAAATAAACATACAAACTGATGTTTACTTGTACTCGACAAAAGTCACTATAACTATTATTAGATGGAGAACTTGTCTATATCTTACATAGTGCGTGTTTGGAAGGTATCAATTAAATGGAGACTCGTCGTCTAGATCACTGAAAAGTCTATTATTGGTGACTATTTTGATATTCCAAGATATTACTTATGGTAGATGTTAAACGCAGTAGTTGCGGTTGTGGGTGTGAAAGTTTGCGGAAGCGGACGGTTATGATTTTAAGCGTTGTTAAGTGGTTTAAACGACTGATTTAGCGGTTGAAAACTTGAACGTTTGCGGAAAATTTGTGACTGGTTGACCAGTGAGTAAAATAGCGGTTAAACAAAAAATCATCAAAATAAATGCAATATATATTAATAAAAAACTATAGAAACACTAAAACATATTATTATCATAAAATATAAATTATTCATTATGAATAATAAAAAAATGATGTCGATGGAAAAAAAAATTAGGTTAGATAATGATTAGGGTAATGTAGCAATTTAAAAAATGACTAGGATACCATCATAAGTTTATATAGAATTTGATTTTTTTTTTTAATTAATTTTTAACCAGCCTGCAACCGCAAACGCTTGCGAAAAGAAGCTTTTGAAATTGAAGATTTTTGAGAGGTCCAAAGCGATATACATCGATTCTTATGAATTTTTTTAAAACGCTAACAATTGCAAACGCTCGCAAACACATCCTTTGCGGGTAGTTGCGGATAATTGCGGAGAACCAATAAAGCCCAGAAACTAAGAAAATAACTATATGCCCAGAAATATCTTGTGCCAGATTTGAAACCATATGTATCCCTTTTTTTAATTGATTTCCAATTATTTATTCATTTGTTATAATTTTTCTACTATACTTTTTTTTAACTCTGAAATAAAGCTTTATTAAAAACTTTAAAATACAATGTCTCAATTGATACAATCCCTTAACCACGAAATTAGATACGAACAGTTCCAATAGAAAAGGTTCCCATATAGATAATCCTAACCGAACTAAGAGGTTTATAACTTATAACTTCTCTCTTATTATGTCAGAAAAAAAAATTCATACAAATAAAAATGACAAAACAACTGTTCATTTAAATTTTTGAAATGGCTAATTTGATTAGATCCTTGCGAAGTGTTTTGCCTGATGCAGTCTTTGGTATGGAGTTTATAAAAGCCACCTTTCTTATTTTCTTATACGGTGCCACCTGTTTATTATATTAATGATTATCACCTAAGCAATTACAACTTTATATAATGAATTGAGTTATGGTTGTTATAAGTACCTGTTTAGAAATGAAGTCGATAATTTGTTTCTCAGATAGATCGCTGTCAGGTTTTCGTACAACGTAAGCCATTGGATATTGTCCTACTTCTTTATCTGGAAAACTTTAAAACACACAAAACCAAATATAATATAAGAAAATATTTTCTCTTGTTTTGATGTTTGAAAATAAATTTCTTAAAAGTTTTAGTCGAAGAAAAGTGATAGTAAGACTTTACGGAGCAACGGCTGCGTTGAGAATATCTGGATGTTTTAGTAAAAGAGCCTCTAGTTCAGCTGGAGCTACCTATTATATAATCCAAAAAATGTTATATTTTTCCTTAGTTATGATTTTCTTTTTACACAAAAATGCTAAACCAATTACTCAATAACCAAATTTAATGAAAAAAAAGAAAATTTGTTTTTTACCTGGTAACCTTTGTATTTGATTAGCTCTTTCAATCGATCCACAATAAACAAAAATCCATTGTCGTCTATATAGCAAAGATCTCCTGTTCTAAGCCATCCTTCTGAAATAATAATTTCTTTTGTAGCTTCTTCATTCTTTAAATAACCTTACAATTCAAACAAATATAAGTTATTCATAAACATTTGCTTTGAAATATTTAAAATAGGAATATCTCTAATATAGTTTGTATCTTTACCTTTGGCAATAGAAGGTCCTTTGAGCCAAAGCTCACCAGTTTGATTCACACCCATGACCCGACCCGAATCCGGATCCACAATCCTCGCTTCTACACCGCACGACAACAACCCCACCGCACCATATCTCCGACTCTCCTCCACAGAATCTATGGAAGCTCCTGCACCGTTCGATTCAGTCAATGCATATCCTTGATAAATATCAACCGTTGGATATATCTCTACAAACCCTTCCGTGACCTCCTTGCTCAATGGAGCTCCACCACACCTCACTGTTCTCAGTGAGCTCACGTCATACTTCTCCTTAAACACATTTCCTCTATTTATCAAAGCTACCAAAACCGGTGGCGCAAGAATCAAAGTCTTGACTCTATACTTCTCCACCGCAGCCATCATGTAACCGAGCTCGAACCTCGGGAGAATCACAACCGTTGTACCTAACGCTAACGTGGCCATAACGCAGTAGAGTAATCCAAACGTGTGGAACAATGGAACGGTGCAGAGAAAGGTCTGTTGTGGCTGCTCGAATGGCTCAGCTATGTATCTTGCCACGTGTGCTATTAAGTTCCCGTGAGATGAGTTCACACCTTTGCTTCTTCCCGTCGTCCCGGACGAGTAAAGAAGCATCGCCGTGTCGTCTTTGTTAACACGTTCTTTGACTCGTTGACCACTCGGTTCTTTCTTCATCATCTCACTCAAAACGCCAACGACACTAACTCCTCCAAGATTAGGTTCTACGCGCTCGAGGACGATTGAGATACTAGAACCGGCGAATTTAGGAGCGAACTCAGGAGTTGTGAAAGCGAGCTTTGGATTGCTATCAGCGATCTGTCTAGAGATTTCACCAGCAGTGTTGAGAGGATTCGCGGTGGTTACAACGGCGCCGAGAGACATGACGGAGAGGCAAACGATGGGGATGGAGATAGAGTTGGGAGAGAGGACTAAGACGACGTCACCTCTTCGTATTCCCACGTCATGGTGGAGACAATCGGCGACACGTTCCACAGCTCTCCAGAGATCGGAGAAGGTTATGTGGTGGTTTGTGGCGGCGTCGATGAACGCGGTTGTGCCGTGGTGCGTTTGGGAGGAGATGAAAGTAGTGACGTCGAGTGAGTCGTTCGTTGGAAATGCCAATGGTTTGCGTTTACTGTAAAATGTTGAGTTTGCATTGCAGAAACCGTTTCTTAGATTGATCAATGATGATGGTCTTTGTGAGTTTGCCATTATTTTTTCTTCTGGTGGGAATTGGGATTAAGATTATGCAAAGCTATGAGATTGTTAAACTATTTATATTATGGATCTCTTTATTAGACACATGTTAAACGTTCATTTTCTCCCTTGAAATTATTAAATGAATATTATTTTTAACTTAATTTACCCACCCCACCTCAATAAAAATGTAAGTGATTCTTCCAAAGTGAAAAATAATCAGCAATGTAACTTATAGAGATATATATTGGAAAAATAATCAACAAAAATCTCATTTGATTTTTTTCCTCTCGTGAGGGGTTTGATATATTATTTATAATAATTTTACAAAAAAACTGACCGAGGTAATAATGAGTTATATTGTGTGTTATTTTTATTTTGTGGGACTAACCTGCATTTTTTGGAGGTATGGGATGAAATTCCAAAAATGTCCACTAAAGTAAAAAGTGTTCAAAAATGTTCATAATTTTTTCCAATAAATTTTCAGTTTTGTTTGTAATGTATGTAGTTTAGTTTGAAAGAGTAGAATATCTAGTAAATTTAAACGACCATAATAAATGAAAACGAAAATATTTAATGTTCATAAGAAATATGTTAAACTAAAGTTTATAATGATTTTGATATGTATAATTGATGTCCTAGAAAGACAGTATCAACTGCAAATGAGTCTAAAGATCGCATGAAGCATGATAGACCTTGGTTCCATATATAAAAGTCCTCGGAAAATAAAAGGAGCATGTATTAAAAATGGCATGACCGAAGTAGTAGAGAGATTAAAGATCTCCTAGTAAGACACTAGACATGACAAAGAAAGAAATGTAGGTACCTAATAATGATGATGATAAGAGATTTTAACTAGTTGAGTCATGTCTGGAATGGAACCAGAAAAGCAAATCGACGTCGATAATATTTATACATGCAATGTAGCAGTTGATGTAAAAGACGAAAATCGAGGATCATAAATCGTGGTATAAAAGTTTATTAAAGGGATCATAAACTACGGTATAGAAGTTTATTAAATGGATCATAAACCGCGGTATAAAAGCTTATGAAAAGTGTACACAAAGTGATAATTGGCCAAAGTGAAAGAAAAAAAAATCTCTTGTAGAGATTTGTATGTGTGATATGCGAGATTTTCGGGTCTCGGGGCTATCAAATAACCCTTGTACGTTGAGTACTTAGGGATCGAATCCACAGAGAACAATGAACCAACACACTAGGAATACACAAGTTCGCTTAATCTAAGCAGAATAAAATGGTTCTTGATTCCTAAAATACGACTAACAATGTAATTCAAACTAAACAATGCAAAGCAAAGCAAAAGAAAGTAGAATGCAAAAGACTAACAACCTAAAACGTAAATATGGGCTATCGGTAAGGTATTGTGACAAGGATGAATGACGGGATGATAGATGATGAAATATATGAACAATTTACATTAAATGCTATGACATGAGTCACTTAAATAGACTAGTTCATTTCCATGACACTAATCCTTTTATAAAACAATCGATTAGGCTAATTTCCCAATTGCAACCGAATTATTTATAAACATTAAACACCAACTCATTATTATCATCAATCCTATCTTAAAACTCAATTTCCATTGGCAAAGATAAAGGAAAGCAAGCATAGAAAGTTCAAAACGTTTCTAAACTCCTTCCGGGTTTGAAACGGTCAAAAGATCGAGAAATCACTTTTCCAAGTTCATTTCTAGCATTAAAATCATTCTATACATGAACATAAACATAAATCAACCATCAAACATCACAAACAACCATCAAAGCATCCTAGATCTACCAAACCAACAACTCAAAAGTCAACTACTCACACATGCTCAAAATACAAAAGTAAACCATGGAAAAGATAGAGAATGAAGACATAATGATGATTTTATAAAAAGATTCAACAAAAAGTTTAAAACATAAGTTCAAATGATGAAAAGAGATGAAGAAAAGCTGAAGAACCAGAGGAAAAGCAGAGAGAAAAAGTTCTTAGATCTAAAAAAATCGTATATCTTTTACAATGCAAAAAGTTGCCTTTAAAGAGAAAGCACTCACACTAAAAGATGTCGGCGATCGGTCATGGTGATCGGTTGCTGACCGATTGCTGCAATCTTGATCGGTCATGGTGATCGGTTGCTGACCGATCGCTGCAATCTTGATCGGTCATGGTGATCGGTTGCTGACCGATCGCTGCAATCTTGATCGGTCATGGTGATCGGTTGCTGACCGATCCATCTGCCTCTCACGCTTATAATTCATTTTTGCCGTGCGTCCTTCGGGATCGTTTGCTGACCGATCAGGGTGAAGTTGATCGGTCATGATGATCGGTTGTTGACCGATCCAGCTGCTCTTTGTCTCCTCTTCGATCCTTGATCTTCGTGCATCATCACACTGCTCCAGAATCCCTGAAATACATGCACAAACCACAGAAGAATGTCCAAAATGCAAACCTAGACTCTTAAAACTATGAAAGACTCAATATACACAAAATACTTAAGAAACACTCCTTTAAACAAACTTATATACACAAAATGCTAAAGAAATGCATACTAAAAACTATGAAAATACATGCATATCAACACCCCCGGACTTGCCTTTTGCTTGTCCTCGAGCAAACAAGGAAAGATAATCCGAAAGAGAGGTTTGAAGATGGGGACTCAACACCGAAAGTTTACAAGTTGCAAAAACAAACAATTAATTCACTCTAACTCATTCAAGGCTTATCGCAACTCCTAATCTTTTCTCTTAACAACAATGTCTTATGCTTACAAGTTCTCTTTGCAACCAACCCTCACATTCATTTACTCTTTCTCAAGGTGTGATCTCACAAATGGGCAAGTGATCAAATCCAATCGGTTTGGGAGAAAAGGCTTTTAGCACAAGTAAATATGAGTGCAAGGAGGTTTATTTTCTCTTTAAGTGACTCACTCTCAAGAAAATGGAATGCTATATGTTATGCAAAAGCAAGGAAGAGTAGAAACAATTATGCATACAAAGTTTAACTCACATTGTTCTACCCTCCTAGCAAAGCATTCTACCCGAATGGTGATTTCATTTCTTGTTCTTATTACTTCTTTGAAGCACATTAAACCTCCAAATTTCTTTTGGCCAAATCGAACTTCCTTTTCTTTTTCCAAAACATCAAACTTCTAGAGAACATTTTTAGTTTTACTTGACCCTAAACTTATTGTTCTATCTTTTTTTTTTTCAAACATGGAGATTATTTTTCTTCTCCTTTCCTAGGGTCTTTCTTTTAAGTATTTCTCTAGAATTTGCTTAACCAAGGGTTCCTTGACTCTCATTTCCCATCTCAATTTTTTTTTATTTCTTGATCATAATTCCCAGACCAACTACCATTTTCCCATTGATCCTCATCCTAATGCTAGCCCTTTTCTTTGAACAACTTAGACTAGCTAAAAATGAAAGCTAACCTTTGTCGTTCCCGATACTTACAAGATTTTACACACAACAGCATTATCAAGAAAAATGCCTCACTCAATCAAACAACGAGTGGTCAAAAATAAAATGGGTAAGGTGAAAGGTAGGGAACCATTCTAAATATGAGGATAACCACTCTGGTTATTAGAGAGTGGCAAAAGTGGATAAGATAACCCGAGTGTTTTCTTTGAACCAAGGTTCTGTATCACAAGCCCATAAGTGAGAAGTTTAAATTCATTTAAGTCCGATATTAAAGGGGTTGATTTTAAATTAAACAAGCAATTAGAAGACAATGAGTTAAGAGTAGAGAGATCAAAGCAAGAGTGTAAAAGTTTCAAAATTTTGTTCAAGCAAAACTTTTAGTGGTTTCTATCATTGTCCCCTATGCATTATGCAATCCTATATGCTTTTAGACTCAATCCTAAATAACAAAATTCAATGATGCAAAACTATATGATTTTCGAAAATTGATCATTTCATTTTTTTTTTTTTTTTTTTTTTTTTTTTTTTTTTTTTTTATGCAATATATGTGAATGCATGAGACTCAAAAGAACGAAAATAAGACAAAATACACAATGTTAAATAACAATGACCTCTCTCCCGGACTTAAATCACACCGTCTCGGTGTGAGATAAATCGAAAGAGAGTGTAAAAATGCAAATTAAAGAATATGTACAAATGGATTAGTTGTGTTACCTTTTAGTGGAGTATGTGGAATGAATGCATTTAGGTTCTTTTTCCGAGATTGGTTTGCGGAGAACGCCTTGACTACTTACCAACACCTTGCAAAATAACACTCACACAAAAATAAAAATAAAATCACACTCACACATATATATATAAAAGTATAAATAAAGGATAGAATTGGGGGAGTCCCCAATGGCTCGTTTAACGTCGCTTAAGCTTGACGATGGATATTGGTTTGGGTGGGAGTGAAGGTTGAACTTGGATCACCGGGATCATACTCATCGTAGAAACATCCCCTAAACTCGTTCATCCTAATCTCCTCAAAAGGAGTCTTCCTCGGTTCATGAATGCTCACTTCATAGGTGGAGGTTATACCAAGATGCTTGTAGGCTATGTATTCAACAACCAAAACACCTTCGAAAGGATTTTCAAATACTTTTCCAACCACGCCTACTCTTCCTCCATTGCTCTTGGTTGAATGACTCATGATTGACACGGATTCAACTTGTTCTTCATATCTTATCACAAGATTCTCATCAACCGTGCATTCAAGAAGCAATTCAAATTCTTTGATAACCTCTTCGGCTTCGTGGAGGAATTCATCCTTGATTTGAGCATTCTCCTCGAAAGAGATCTTCCTTGGATCACGAAAGCTCAATGGTGTGGTGGGGAGTATGCCAAGGTGCTTGTCGAACTGTTGTGTCATTGGAGATTCTTCTTTTTCATTCTCTTCGGAGGCTTCTTCAATGATAATCTCTTGTTCCTCCATAAGTGTTTCTCCATATGACTCTTGTTTGGAATCATGTTGTTGCATCTCTTCTATGGTTGAGAGCTCATTTTGGGTTGTGCTCTCTCTTGTGATCTCTATGCACTCAACAACTGAACCATCTTCACAAGGATCTTCAAAAGTTTCCTCAACCGTTCCTTCTTCTTCTTCGTCGATCCATTGTGTAAGTTCGATTTTTATGGACTCCACATGTGTTGACTCAACAACTTGAGCATCTTGAGACCAACCTCCAAAATTGGTGCGCCAATTCTTTATGCTCTCGCTGAATTCTTCTTGTTTTTCCAATGCCAACTTCAACATGTTGAAGATCTCTTCCTTATCTGAGATTTGGGAAGAGTATGTTGCCTTTTGTTCATGCTCCATGTTCCAAGATTGATACTCTTGATACTCATGATACTCTTGTTCATGCTCCATGTATCCTTCACCATATTCACCTTGGTACTCTTGAGTAGAGTATCCATTACCATACTCATATTGATACTCTTGAGACGAGTATCCATTAGGAAGACCTTCTTGATAAGTGGATGAGCTTTCAAAACCATGATGACTTGTAGGGTCCCAAGCCATCTCTCTTTGTTGAGCTTCTAGAATTAATTTCAACATTGAAATCAATTCTGAAGCCATGCTTTCTCTCTTGTGATTGTGCCTTGCAAAAAGAACAAACACTTGAAAGAAAGTTAGTAATCACAAAAGAAATAAAACAAAATAAAGAAAGCTTAGTCTCAACCAAAAATGAAATCCTAATGGCTAATTGCTATTGCTCCCCGGCAACGGCGCCAATTTGATATGCGAGATTTTCGGGTCTCGGGGCTATCAGATAACCCTTGTACGTTGAGTACTTAGGGATCGAATCCACAGAGAGCAATGAACCAACACACTAGGAATACACAAGTTCGCTTAATCTAAGCAGAATAAAATGGTTCTTGATTCCTAAAATACGACTAACAATGTAATTCAAACTAAACAATGCAAAGCAAAGCAAAAGAAAGTAGAATGCAAAAGACTAACAACCTAAAACGTAAATATGGGCTATCGGTAAGGTATTGTGACAAGGATGAATGACGGGATGATAGATGATGAAATATATGAACAATTTACATTAAATGCTATGACATGAGTCACTTAAATAGACTAGTTCATTTCCATGACACTAATCCTTTTATAAAACAATCGATTAGGCTAATTTCCCAATTGCAACCGAATTATTTATAAACATTAAACACCAACTCATTATTATCATCAATCCTATCTTAAAACTCAATTTCCATTGGCAAAGATAAAGGAAAGCAAGCATAGAAAGTTCAAAACGTTTCTAAACTCCTTCCGGGTTTGAAACGGTCAAAAGATCGAGAAATCACTTTTCCAAGTTCATTTCTAGCATTAAAATCATTCTATACATGAACATAAACATAAATCAACCATCAAACATCACAAACAACCATCAAAGCATCCTAGATCTACCAAACCAACAACCCAAAAGTCAACTACTCACACATGCTCAAAATACAAAAGTAAACCATGGAAAAGATAGAGAATGAAGACATAATGATGATTTTATAAAAAGATTCAACAAAAGGTTTAAAACATAAGTTCAAATGATGAAAAGAGATGAAGAAAAGCTGAAGAATCAGAGGAAAAGCAGAGAGAAAAAGTTCTTAGATCTAAAAAAATCGTATATCTTTTACAATGCAAAAAGTTGCCTTTAAAGAGAAAGCACTCGCACTAAAAGATGTCGGCGATCGGTCATGGTGATCGGTTGCTGACCGATCGCTGCAATCTTGATCGGTCATGTTGATCGGTTGCTGACCGATCGCAGCAATCTTGATCGGTCATTGTGATCGGTTGCTGACCGATCGCTGCAATCTTGATCGGTCATGGTGATCGGTTGCTGACCGATCCATCTGCCTCTCACGCTTATAATTCATTTTTGCCGTGCGTCCTTCGGGATCGTTTGCTGACCGATCAGGGTGAAGTTGATCGGTCATGATGATCGGTTGTTGACCGATCCAGCTGCTCTTTGTCTCCTCTTCGATCCTTGATCTTCGTGCATCATCACACTGCTCCAGAATCCCTGAAATACATGCACAAACCACAGAAGAATGTCCAAAATGCAAACCTAGACTCTTAAAACTATGAAAGACTCAATATACACAAAATACTTAAGAAACACTCTTTTAAACAAACTTATATACACAAAATGCTAAAGAAATGCATACTAAAAACTATGAAAATACATGCATATCAATGTGGACTAGTAGTTCGTACACCTAAATGTGTAAAACAAGTGGGACAAGAGGAACCAAAAATTATGAATTTATGAGAGATACATAAAGGTTCTTAGAAAGACCTAGAAATCTCTTTTGGTGGATACAACTGTGTTTAAGTTCCTAAATAGTCTGGCAGTAAGAGAAAATTTTTATTTAGTCCCAAGAGTTAAACTGCTAAAAGCAGCTCCAAAAAGATTTAAATTGCTAGAAGCAATTCAGAAAGTTTTAAACTGATAGAAGCAGCCATAAGGCTTTAAGATGCTATAAGAATGCAGAAGGATTTAAGATGCTGGAAGCAGTCCGAAAAGGTTTCATTTACCAGAATGGTAGTGTGCAGTATATACTATGTAAAGTATATGGATTAATACAATAAGGGCATATGTGTAATTATTTGAACTCATAAAGAGATTTTATATTCAGTGGAATATTTGAAAAAAGAAGATGAGATGAAAATATTCTTCTGGAAAATGTAAAATCGGATTTTGCACGAGTTCTGCATGAATATGAGTTTCATGACATATACATATATTGTATCTGGTGATGCCCAAAATTTGCACGAATCGTGTTTTGCACGAATCAGATTATGCTGGTATTGCATAACTCGAATTCTGTATGAATTCTGTATTTTTGTATAGATATGATTATACTCGAATTTTGCACGATTCTCTGTCTTCACGATATTTGCACAGATCAAAGGGATCTTAGATTTGAATATCAGTGAAACTCTTGAAGAGTTATTGCAAGTAGTATGATGAGAATAATATGAGATAAAGAACCTTGGAAAGATATATTTATCTCCAGGTATCTTAAATAGAACATCGAGTGAAGGAGATGTTATCTCAGAGATCCTCTTAGGATTTTACATAAGAAATTTCGCATATGTTTGGTCTGGATGTACCATACTGAAACTGCTACTTGAGCAATTTATTAATCTCTTTCCTAATTGAAAGATGTGATTTCATATGCCAAGAAAGAAGACAAAATAGTAACTCTTAGAAGAAGAGGATGAATCTTTGGAAGATTATATGTAAAAGGGAATTTGGCTTGAAGTCCAAATAGACGAGACATAATCTTGTGAAAATGATGCTATAGATGGGATGTGAAAAGATGTTATAGATGGGAAATCCAATAATCCGAGAGATTATATGACAATAATAAGAGTTTGTGCTTATTGCTCTATTTATAGCAATTACTAAAAGATGATGTATATGACCGGAAAGTATATCTTGAAAATGATGATTCCAGGGAGAGAAATATAATTATATGTGTGGTTGTACTCTTTTCCTTTATCATGGCTTTTTGTCCCATTTGGGTTTTTGCATGAAAGGTTTTTAACGAGATAACAAATAACACACAAATGATAGACACATAAGAGAAATTCAAATGATGAAGGTTTATCACTCTTGTAAAGTCTTTACAAGACATAGATGAGATCGCTACTAGCGAAAAGGAGAATGATCAAGATGAGTCATCTACGAGACCTATAAACTGCAGAAGAACGACAATATACGTTAAATGAAGATTCGTTCAAGTGAAGATTTTGCAACCTTATTTATCAAGAAGTTTCAAACTACTATTTTCAAGAAGTTAGTTCACCAAGATTGGACTGCGTCGTCTCGAAGATTAGTGATGGACTCATCAGGGGGAGTAAATGCGCGTTGCACTTTTTTTCCCATAACCATAGTTTTTTCCACTGGATTTTCCTGGTAAGGTTTTTAATGAGGCAGCATCTTATGCGCATTAGGAATATTTTTACTATAATGGCATCCAAGGGGGAGTGTTATGAACCCATTAAATGTATGCCCATTATAGGCACATGTTCAAGAATATTCTAGCTTGATCTCCAAGTTGTACTTCCTCCCCAAGTTATACTTTCTTTCCAAGTATTGTACCTTTATATATACTCTCTATTATTGATGGAATAAGACACACAATTCTCTCACTCTTTCTTATTCATAACAATAATTAACTTTTTCTTAATATAAATGATAAACGATAAAGATAATTATCTTCATCTATTTATTAACATAATTTAAGAAAGCAAAAAAAAAAGTTAAATACTTTTTACTATTACAAAAAGTAAATCAGACAATTATTTTTATAATTAAAATTTTCCTAATTAAAAGCTTTAAAGATAATTATTTTTCTCATTTATTAACATAATTTAAGGGAAAAAAAACACAATAATTTTTAATATTAGAAAAATGAAATTTGATAGACGGTTGTTTTTCAGTATAAAAATAAAATTTACCCCCTTTCTTTCCATCACAACTTTTACCAATAAAAAAAAAAACTCTATCAGATAATGTTTTTTAATAAGATATTTTTATTGATTTATGATGGCTAACACCAAAAGTTATTTGACATTGGATCAATTAGATTGAAAATGTGTTTATCGTTATATACATGTTATGATGCGTCTTCTTCGAAATTTAGAATTCAGAAACTTCAAAAAAGATAATGAGCTCAAAGAAAAAATTTACTATTATTTGATGAAAATGTAGTTACTGAGTATAGTTCAACACATTAAAATAGCTTAGATGCGTAGTCATGTGTTGAAAATTTTTTGGTGTACTTTTCAATAATTTTTCCTGATTAAAAAATTTCTTAATAAAAAACCCATAATACACATTGTCAAATCATAAAAATCAATAATTCAATACACATAAGAGAAAGAAAAATCAGATATACATATGCATATTACATCGATTAGTCAGAAACCAAATAAAAACATCGGAGATTGAAAACTAATATTATTTTATATATTGTAAAGATGATTTTATTTTTTCCCACATTTTGCTATTAACTTTTATTTTACAGATTATTAACTATTTTCTATCCTTATCTAGTCAAACTACAAAAGTAACCAAAATGCGGGTTTATATTATTCCATGTTAAAGAAGTTCTATTAGGAATACGAAGAACGTGAATCTGCTTGTACAAATCAAGGGATTCACCGACAATTTATCAAGTTGATTAGGTATTGGTTATATCAACCTCCCAAATACATAGGTGTATAGTGAGTGTACTGTGTACATTGAAGTTTTAGCTTTTGGCTAAAGAAATAGGTTTTGAATTTGGCAATGATCTAACAGGTCACTGACACGTTTCAGAAAAAATAAATAAAGATCTAAATATCTTGTCATAAACAGGTCATATTTGAAATTGAGTTTTTACAGTCCGTACTACAACGATTAAAAAAAAAAAAAAGGAAAAAAACTGTCGGCAATAGTATAAAAATTAGATAATCTGTCGGCATTATAACAGATATTTTCATGTTATTTCTTTTTTTTTGTATTATCATGTCATTTTCTATATATTTTGTCATTTTATATTTATACTAGATGATATTCCATGGGTTAAAATTATTTTTATATATTAAATTAAAAAAAAATTTTATTTATGGTTGAAGTCTTGAAGATATGATATTCAATCTGGATGTCCATTAGGTTGAAGATCAAAAAAAAAAAATTAGATTTTTATTTATTTATGAATAATACTTTAAAGTATCATAAATTCAAAAATATTTATAATTAAGTTTCATAATTCTCAAATTTATAAGGGCAATTCTCAATTTTGGCCCAAAATGAAATTTTGTAACAAAAATAGCACACACGCTTCTATTAGACATATCTAGCATTCATTTATGTGTAAAAGATGATTTTACCCTATTTCTCATAAAAACACAAAATTCCCAAAATAGCATTTTCCTAGCCGGAGACTTTTACTTCTCCAGCCATGTACCTTTCCGATGACTCTCCGACGATGGCTCGAAGATCCACCGCTGGAAACATCTACTTCTCCAACTAACAATCGATCCTAGATGAAGTAATTCTCTTAGTTTTCCCTCTATTATGCAACATCAAAATTGATTCCTAAGGTTTGAGAGAGCTTATATTTTCTTTCCCCTCTATCTTTTTAACACTGTATGGGGCTCGAATCTGTTCAATCTCTTGTGATTTGCAGCATAAATGTGTTGGATCGAATATGCATAGAACGTGTTCGACGAAATGTCTGTGAGAGTTGAAGTTTGTACATTCCTGTTCTGGGCTTGATTTTCTGAACTTGAGTTTAATTTAATCAGAACTTGAGGTTAATTATTTTCAATTGGTATAAGATGAAGCCTTAAGAAGTGATGTGATCGTTGGAATCAAATTTATATTGAAATTTGACATCTTTATGGGTGTTGTTGATGTGAGAATGTATAAATTGCGATGATGATGATGTCTTATGTCATGTGATCACCAAACAAAGTAAATTGATGTTTAATTATCTTATAAATGTTTGGTTTCTAACTTATGGGTTTTGATTATTGTCTTTTTTTTTTCATTAGTTGTTCGTTGGTTTATTTGTTTGTTCAGAAGAATCTTTTACAAGTTGCTCTGTTTTTTATTAGACATGTTAGCTCCTTAACGATAAAAACATATATAGTGAAGACTTTAGTTTTGGTTCTTTGATTAATTAATATACTTGCTGAGATTTTTTGTTAAGATATTAGGCTTTTAAAATCTCAGAATCTCTGTTTTTGATTAGACATGTTAGGTCATTAAGAAAGCAAATCTTTTGGTGAAATCTATGGGGACTCGTGGAAGAGTGAAAAGCTTAAGAGAAACATTGTGTGTGTGTGTTCATTGTTGATCACTTAATTGTATTAGAGATCACGAATCCAATAACCAAGTTTTCTTAAAAATGTTGTGTTTTGGATACCACATTCTTTGACTAATTAATCTACTTGTTCTCAACTCCTTATGAGTTATGCCCCTTGTTGCATATCAAGTGATCGATTTTTGGCTGCAAGAGACAATCTCCAACTAATCATACCTTAAGGCAAAATCTGTTTGAGTTAAGTTTTTAATTAAGTTTTGACACATATGATGATTAATTGGTTTCAATTCAAATAGAAATACCTTTGATTTATGTTTAAAACATTGTCAAGACTTTAAATTTTTCAATTATAGTTTATTATGTGCTTATAGATAGATTTCAATTTAAGATTTTCATCAATAGACTTTGTTCAGACTCTGGCATGACTCTTATTCTTAATTTCAAACATATTCATCTCCTTTACAGATTTAGGAAGGCGTTGTAGTTATTTAGGAAGAAGCTGTAATTATTTAGGAAAGATTTGTAGTAGTTTAGGAAAGATTTGGGAAGTACTCGTAGTTATTTAGAAAGATTCCTAACATGTTTATTCTGTCACAAAAACACTAAGGGGTTTGGATCATATACATATAACATGTTTATTATGTCACATACATTAGGAAGGACTTCCTAAAACAAATGAAATGATTCATAACATGTTTATTGTGTCCTCAAAACACTAAGGGGTTTGGATCATATAAATATAATATATTAGAAAATCTTGAGCATACACATTGATAATGAGGTTTTTAAGGCCTCGGGTCTATCAAATAACCCTTTCGTACGTTGAGTACTTGGGGATCGAATCCACAGGGAAACAAGAACAACACACTAAGAATACAAGACACTACTTAATCTAAGCGATAAAACGTTTTTGGGTTTTTCTTTTTCACGAAACAAATAACGAAAACAGAGCAAATGCGATAAAAATGAAAAGCAACTAAATGCAAACTTCAACTAAACTCAATTAAGCAAATAAAACAAATCAAACAAGCATGAACTTCAATTGATTGCAATTAAACAAGTGAAACAAAGCACAATAAGCTAAATGATCGGTTTTAGATAAATATGAGAAATATGGGCTATTGGCGTGGCATAACGACAAGGATGAATGATGGCCTAACAAATGACGAAATGAATGGTCAATCAATGAAAATGCTATGATAAGAGTTAAGAGAATAAACTAGCTCACTCCCATGATACTAGTTCTTTTACAAAACAATCGATTAAGCTAATTTCCCAATTGCAACCGAATGATTTATAAACATTAAACACCAACTCATTTCTATCATCAATCCTATCTTAAAACTCAATTTCCATTGGCAAAGATAAAGGAAAGCAAGCATAGAAAGTTCAAAACGTTTCTAAACTCCTTCCGGGTTCGAAACGGTCAAAGATCGAGAAATCACTTTTCCAAGTTCATTTCAAGCATTAAAATCATTCTATACATGAACATAAACCTAAATCAACAATCAAACATCACAAACAACCATCAAATCATCCTACATCTACCAAACCAATCAGCCCAAAAGTCAACTACTCACACATGCTCAAAATACAAAAGTAAACCATACAAAAGATAGAGAATGAAGACATAATGATGATTTTATAAAAAGATTCAACAAAAGGTTTAAAACATAAGTTCAATTGATGAAAAGAGATTGAAGAAAAGCTGAAGAACCAGAGAAAAAGCAGAGAGTAAAGTTGTTTTCGATCTAAAAAGTCGTATATGTTATACAATAGAAAAAGTTGCCTTTAAGAAGAAAGCACTCGCACAAAAAGGTGTCGGCGATCGGTCATGGTGATCGGTTGCTGACCAATCGCTGCAATCTTGATCGGTCAAGCTGATCGGTTGCTGACCGATCGCTATGCCTCTCACGCTTATCGTTCATTTTTGCCGTGCGTCCTTCGGGATCGTTTGCTGACCGATCAGGGTGAAGTTGATCGGTCATGCTGATCGGTTGTTGACCGATCCAGCTGCTCTTTGTCTCCTCTTCGATCCTTGACCTTCGTGCATCATCACTCTGCTCCAGAATCCCTGAAATACATGAACAAACCACAGAAGAATGTCCAAAATGCAAACCTAGACTCTTAAAACTATAAAAGACTCAATATACACAAAATACTTAAGAAACACTCCTTTAAACAAACTTATATACACAAAATGCTAAAGAAATGCATACTAAAAACTATGAAAATACATGCATATCAACACCCCCGGACTTGCCTTTTGCTTGTCCTCAAGCAAACAAAGAAAGATAATCCGAAAGAGAGGTTTGAAAATGGGGACTCAACACCGAAACCTTTAGAAAGCATTTGATATGATAATCATGAGCAATGATAGCATGTCGCGAAAATGAACTCTTAATTCGCTCTAACTCAATCATGGCTTATCGCAACTCCTAATCTTTTCCCTTAACAAGAATGCCTCTCTCCTACAAGTTCTCATCTCAACCAACCCTCACATTCATTTAATCTTTTCAAGTGAAGTCTCACAAATGGGCAAGTGATCAAGACCAATTGGCTTGGGAATAAAAGGGTTCTTTAACACTAGTATATGTAAGTGCAAGGAGGAGGCTTGTTTTCTTTTTGGGTGGCTCACTCTCGAAACATAGGAATGCTTTATCAAATGCAAAATCTATCTAAGAAAGGGAACAATTTGTGCATACAAAGTTTACTTCTCGTTATTCTACCCTTTCTTGTGAAATGCATCCTAGTTTATACCCTTTTCGTACCCTTTAAATTTCATGATCAATTCCACTTTTTTTTTTTTTTTTTTTTTATTAGCTTCAAAGGGTTTTACTTTTGATTAAGCTCCTAGCTCTTTTTATCTCTTTCTTTTGCTTTTCTTTGCTCACTATTGCTTATTTCTAATCTTACAAACATACTAGAGCAATATTTTTCTTTTCTTTACCACAATAGAGATTTAGAGCTTTTTAACTCACAATTTAGCTTCCCTAAGGATTCTTTTCATCTAATTGATCAAGCTTTTATTTCCAGCACCCTAACAAACTACCCAATCAAACCAATCATGTCTTTCATTCCCATCCTAATTGCTAGACTTACCATTGCTAGCTTAGAACGAGAGATAATCCTTTGTCGTTCCCGATACTCTCAAGTTTTTGCAAAATCAAAGCATTATCAACAAAAGGCCTCACTCATCAAATATATACAAGGGTTTGAAAGAAATGGTTAAGGTTATGGGTGGGGGAACTATTCTAAAGATGAGAATAGCCACTCGGGTTATTAAAGAGTGGTAAAAGTGGATAAGATAACCCGAGTGTTTATTTTGAATCATGGTCAAGCGTCAAAAGCCCATAAGTGAAAGAATTAAGTTCATTAATGTCTAATATCAAGGGGTTGATTTTGAATCAAACAAGTAATTACGAGACAACAAGTTGAGAGCGGAGAGATCAAAGCAAGAGTATGCAAGCTTTTAAAAGAGATTTCAAACGACAAATCATTCTCAAGTTCTCAACTAAGGTTTGGTAAATTCTATCATTGTCCCCTATGCATATGCAATCCTACATGATACATAAATGTATGTATATAAATGCATGTTTTTTTTTTTTTTTTTTTTTTTTTTTTTTTTTTTTTTTGATGAATCCGATCGGTCACTACGATCGGTTGATGACCGATCGGACGAGTAAATTCGGAAAATATGAAACAGTGCTGTGCGGTTGCTCTGATCGGTTGTTGACCGATCAGGCATCCGAAATGATAAAAAAAAACTATGAAAAATAAAAACACACAAGCACACATGATCCTAAAAGTTCAAACACATAATAATGAGTCATAAAACACACAAATCCAAACCAAAATACTCAAAGTAGAATCTCAAAATACAAAGACTTAATCAACAACGTAATCCTCCCCCGGACTAGTTGGACACCGTCTCGGTGTTCGAAAATAACAAATAACTAAAAATAAGCAAAAGAGTTCTACTAAAGTTGCGGAAAATATTGAGATGGGATTTCTTCACCTTAGTTTAGCTCTCGGGGCTAAAATGAATCACTGACGTCCTCTTCCTCCTCGCTTGAGGCATAGTCAGGAGGTTGAATCTTCTTGACCTTGCGGAAAAGCTTGTTGATCAGCTTCTTCTGTAGCTCATTGATCTTGCGTTGAGCCTTGTATGCTTTCTGGAGAAGCGTCTCCCTCTTTGTCCTTGGCGCGAAGTCAATCTCGGGCATCTCAATCTCCTCGAGCTCTTGAAGCATCGCTGTAGAGCCTCTTGGAGCGTCTTCTTCTACCTCTTCATCCTGACCTCCTGCAAGAAACTCATCATCCAATGGTAAGAGCTGATCCTCTGGAATATCAAACTTGACGTTCTCCAAGGTACGGGTGTGAGTCTCGGGGTGTGGTAATACAAAGATCCTCTTGTCCTTGTTTCGCAGCTCGATGCGGTAATGGAAAACGTTCAAGTCTCTGTGCTTCTTGAGGAACCAAGACTCCTTGAGATAGTCTCGGTTCAGGAATCCCGTCATCGGTATCTGCTCGAACTTGGTAATGTCAACTCCGGCCTTGACGAGCAATGGTGAGATCATGGCACCAACGTAGAGGTCGGGTTTTTTCGTCTTCTCAACCCATTTCTTGTACGACAGAAGCTTATCCGCGAAGATGCACCCATAGTTGATCTCATCCCCAAACTCATACACAAATATCTCTCCACGTCGATCGGTGAGCAAGTGCTTGACGCCTTGGTAGATAAGGCTCAGCTCAGTCATAGTCACTGCTCCCGCATCCCATCTCGCGAAGAACGTGTTTGCCAACAGCTTGCAAACATATCTAACCACCGGGTTTCGGATACCCGTCATCTTCGCTCTAGAGCTTCGATAAGTACCGTTGTCAATAATGTTCCAAAGGTGTGAAGCTCCACCGAAATTCCCAAACTCTACCGCTTCACCATTCTTGAAGCCAAAAACCTCACATATGTCTTCCATGGTGAGCCCGTAACCCATGTTGCCAATCTTGAAGGTTAGCAAACCTTCACTCGCCTTCTTGTCTTTCTTGTTTGCATACTCCACATTGACGGTCGATAAGAAATCTTTAACCGCTTCCGGGTACGTGGGGTATTGCATATCCCTCAAGCAACTCATCCCCATGTTGTCTAGGAGCTCGTCTACTCCTTCTAACAATCCCATATTCCCCAGAAAATTTCGATCGTTGAATCGCGTAGGGCGGACCTTCACTCGATCGAACAGCTCGCGAGTGGCGGTTTCTTTATGCGTCCATTTCACCTTTTGAGGTGCTTCTTTCTCTTGAGTCATTGGCTCTTTTCCAGATCTATGCTTCTTATTTTCCCTCACCATCCTTTAAATATCACATTGAAACAAACAAACAAGACAAAATCAACACCACAATCAAAAATCAAACAAACCCAAAACACACAAATATATACATATAAACAAAAGAAAACATTGGAACCTTCACAAATTCTCATCAATTCATTTTAGAATATTGCAGTGACACAGAGGTTATCTAAACACAATAAAGTGCATCAAATGAAACCACATCCATCCTACTCCTCCAAATTTTCGATTCTACACTGCACAAGAAATCCAATTTTTCCAAAACTCAAATTTCTTCAAGTTTCTCATCAATTTTGAGTATTAGGATTGTTCTATGATCAATGAATATCAAATTCAACACATAAATCACTTAATAATTCCGGGTTTCTCTAGTGAAAGAGCATTGGCGAATTCAATCCTAAAATTAATGTAAATGTGCCTTAGATAGTCTAATCCAGCAATTAAACTATCTAGAATCGGTCTCTAACCCATCCTAAACAACATTCCAACATCAAATCGATCTAAATTTTCAGTTTTGTTCATCACAATTTCTTAGAATTTTCGGACTGAAAATCAGAGAATTGAAGGATTTACCTTTGTAGATCGATGAAATTAATGCTAGAAATGGATAGAGGATGAAAAACTAAGTGGATTAGAGCCAGAAATCAAGTGATTTGGTGAAGATTTGAGAAAGTTACAGAGGATTTTCGAGAGAGTTTTCGAAATTGAGTTTTGAGAAAAAGTGAATTGTCGCGAGGAAGAAGAAGGGTTTATGCGTTTTTAATCGGCGATCGGTCAGCAACCGATCGCCACGACCGATCGCGTGGATGTTGATCGGTCAACAACCGATCGCGAAGGTCGCACGGCAAAACCTCTTTTAAACTTACCTAGGAAGTTGATCGGTCAACAACCGATCGCGTTGACCGATCGGTTGGATGTTGATCGGTCAACAACCGATCGATGTGACCGATCCCCAGCTCCTTCTCATGCGTTTTTGACTTGTCAGTTCTTGAATTCTTTCCTTTGATCCTCAACACTCCTGAAAACACAATAAACACACAGAATAAGAAAACAAAACTTCAACAATCAAAGCACACATATGTCACATATATACAAAGATACAAATTGGGAATGCTCCCAACGGCTCGTTTAAAGTCTTGAGCTCGACTTTTCAATGTTTTTAAGCGGAATGGGGTTCCGAGAGTGGAACAATGGCTCCATCCTCGATGTTTTCTCCAGCTAGGTATGGCTTGAGGCGTTGTCCGTTCACGGTGAATTCTCCCCCGGACTTGTTCCAAAGCACAACCGCACCATAAGGTCTCACCTCTTTGATCTTAAACGGTCCTGACCATCGAGATTTAAGTTTTCCCGGAAAGAGTTTCAACCTGGAGTTAAATAACAGCACTTGATCATCAACCTTGAAGTCTCTAGAAAGGATCCTCTTGTCATGAAAAGACTTGGTCCTTTCCTTGTAAATTCTTGCGTTTTCGTAAGACTCTAGACGAATCTCATCTAACTCATTTAATTGAACCAAACGCTTTTCCCCAGCTGACTTGATGTCAAAATTCAGAAGTTTCACTGCCCAAATGGCCTTGTATTCTAACTCCACCGGTAGGTGACAAGACTTCCCGTATAGAAGATTGAAAGGAGTGGTTCCTATCGGAGTCTTGTAAGCCGTCCTATACGCCCAAAGCGCATCATCAAGTTTATTGGACCAATCTTTTCTAGTAACACCAACCGTCTTCTCTAGTATAGCTTTTATTTCTCGGTTGGAAACTTCCACTTGGCCGCTTGTTTGGGGATGATATGGAGTTGCAACCTTGTGCTTCACACCATGCTTCCTTAGTAGGTTCTCGAAAACTTTGTTTATGAAGTGTGAACCTCCATCGCTTATCACTACCCTTGGGACTCCAAATCTTGGAAATATGATGCTCTTGAACATTTTCAATACAACTTTTGCATCGTTGGTTGGACTTGCTATCGCCTCTACCCATTTGGAAACATAGTCCACCGCTACAAGAATGTAGTTATTCCCATAAGAAGACGGGAAAGGCCCCATGAAGTCTATCCCCCAAACATCAAAGATCTCCACTTCTAGGATTGGATTTTGAGGCATTTCATTCCTCTTGCTGATGTTTCCTTTTCGTTGGCATGAGTCACATCGAGAGATGAACTCATAGGCGTCCTTAAACATTGTAGGCCACCAAAATCCCGCTTGTAGTACCTTAGAAACTGTTTTGAATGTTGCAAAATGCCCTCCATAAGCGGAACCGTGGCAATGCATCAAAATCCCAGCAACCTCTTCTTCCGGCACACATCTTCTATAGAGCTTATCTTTGCAAAATGTATATAAGTACGGCTCATCCCAATAGAATCGACGCACGTCTTTGTAAAACTTCTTTTTGGCGTACCCTTGAAGGTTTGGCGGTTCTTTCTCGCAAGCCAAGTAGTTTACAAAATCTGCATACCATGGTAAGCTCACATCCATGGTATCAATAGCTAGAAGTCCCATGAGCATGGAATCGGCTTTAGTCAAGCCTTGAATGACGTTGATTTGCTCTTCGGGCAAGGAATCATCGATCGGTATGTTCTCCTCGATCTTCATCCTTGATAAGTGATCAGCTACTCCATTCTCTACCCCTTTCTTATCTCTTATTTCCAGATCAAACTCTTGCAATAATAGGATCCACCTCAACAGTCTTGGCTTTGCTTCCTTCTTGGCCAACAAATGTCTTAGTGCTGCGTGGTCCGTATGCACTATCACCTTGGAACCCACCAAATAAGATCTGAATTTCTCAAAAGCATAGACGATTGCTAATAATTCCTTCTCTGTTGTTGTATATCTTGTTTGGGCATCATCAAGTGTCCTACTAGCGTAGTAGATCACGTGCAACTTCTTGTCCTTTTTCTGTCCCAATACGGCTCCAACGGCGAAATCACTCGCATCGCACATTATCTCAAATGGTAGTTCCCAGCTCGGTGGTTGAACAATAGGCGCACTAATCAATGCCCCTTTTAGCTTATTGAACGCCTCTAGACATGCCTCATCGAACACAAAATCTGTATCTTTGCATAATAGTCTTGTTAGCGGTCTTGCTATCTTGGAGAAGTCTTGAATGAATCTCCGATAAAATCCCGCATGACCCAAGAAGCTTCTAATGTCCCTCACTGTCCTTGGCTGTTCCAACTTCACCATGACTTCTATCTTTGCCTTGTCTACTTCAATCCCACTCTTGGAAATTCTGTGCCCGAGCACTATCCCTTCTTTAACCATGAAGTGACACTTTTCCCAATTTAGTACCAAGCTTGTCTCCTCACATCTCTTGAGTACCCTGCAAAGATTTAACAAACAAGAACCAAAAGAAGAACCATAGACAGAAAAATCATCCATAAATACTTCCATTATGTCCTCAATTAAGTCCGAGAAAATGGACATCATACACCGCTGAAAAGTAGCCGGTGCATTACACAAGCCAAACGGCATTCTTCGATATGCGAAGGTGCCATAAGGACAAGTGAATGTCGTTTTCTCTTGGTCACTCGGGTGAATAGGGATTTGGAAAAACCCGGAGTAACCATCAAGGAAACAATAATAAGAATGATTCGCTAGTCTTTCCAACATTTGATCAATGAATGGCAAAGGAAAATGATCCTTACGAGTTGATGAGTTCAATTTTCTATAATCAATACAAACTCTATGCCCTGTAATAGTTCTTGTTGGAATTAGTTCATCGTTTTCATTTTTAACGACGGTGATCCCCCCTTTCTTAGGCACCACATGGACCGGTGAGATCCAAGTACTATCGGATATAGGGTAGATCACCCCCGCCTCAAGCAGTTTCAAAATTTCTTTCTTAACCACTTCTTTTAAATTAGGATTCAACCTTCTTTGGTGCTCAATTGATGATTTAGTTTCATCTTCTAAATGAATCCTATGCATGCACAAAGATGGTGAAATGCCTTTAATATCTTTCAATGAATATCCTAAGGCTTTCCTATACTTTCTCAACTCATGCAACAACATTTCAGTTTGTTCTTGGTCTAATGCATTATTCACAATGACTGGATATGTAGAATTAGAACCAAGAAACTCATACCTTAGCCCTTGTGGTAGTGGCTTCATCTCCACCTTTGGAGCGTTGAGTTCACTCCAATCATCATCCATACTAGACTTACCATTGCTAGTATCTCCTTTCGGATTTTCTTTCACGCCTTCCCCAATATCCAAGAAGAAAGCCTTCTTCTCCCACGGCTTTTGTGAGTCAAGATAATCCTCATAAACCTTTGCTTCTCTATTCTTAATCCCGCTTTCATTGCTAGATCGTGTGATAGCTACTTCAAGGGGATCCTCCATGTTGAGCTCTTCCAAGTATTCATCAACCATGTTCTCTAAGGTTTCCACATAGAACACCTTTCCTTCTATGGTTGGCTTCTTCATGATGTCTATGATGTTGAACTTCATCACGATATCTCCCAAGCGAAGATCTATCGCTCCATTCCTAACATCGATAAGAGCTCCCGCGGTTGCTAGTAATGGTCTTCCCAAGATGATTGGGTCCGTTGGTTCTTCATCCATCTCTAGAACCACGAAATCTGTTGGGATTATGCAGTTCCCAACCTTCAATGGCAGATCTTCCAATATCCCAATAGGATAACGAATTGATCTATCCGCTAGCACCAATGATATCCTCGTCTTCTTGAAGTTTGTCAAACCTAGCTTCTTAGAAACGGTCAATGGCATTAAGCTCACACTTGCACCAAGATCAACCAAACACTTCTTGAAGTGTAGAGGCCCCAAATTGCAAGGAAGCGTGAAACTCCCCGGATCCTTAAGCTTTTTAGGCAAGTTGTTTTGAATTATGGCGCTACACTCATGGTTGATTTCCACCATTGCTTCTTCGATTTGTCTCCTCTTTGTCAGAACATCTTTGAGAAGCTTGTTGTAAGGAGGACATTCCATTATAAGATCGATGAATGGTATGGTGACTTGAACCGTTCCCATTACTCTCTTGAACTTCTCGAACGCCTTGTCCAAGAGTTGCTTTTTAAATCTTCCGGGGAATGGAAACTTCGGTTCATATCCTCTTGGTTCAAACTCATTATCCTTTGTAGAAGCTCCTTTTGGTTTTGTAAACTTCTTTGCATCACCATAGACCGCCTTAGAATAACCTTGAGCATCATTGGACTCCACGGTCCCATTCTCCTCAGCCGATCGGTCAGTCCGATCGGTTGCTGACCGATCGTTAGGAGCTGATCGGTCAGTCTGATCGGTTGTTGACCGATCAAAATTCACTCCGGAAAATGACTGTTTTGCCGTGCGACCACTTGGATCGGTTGCTGACCGATCCCGAACCTCTTTGTCAGAATTTTCAACATTTTCATTACCCAAGGCATCCTCATACTCATCTTCCTTGTTATTTACCTCAACCACAACTTGACCTCTTGTCGGTAACTCTTTTCCGCTCCTCAAAGTTATCGCCGCACAATATTCCTTCGGGTTCTTCTCGGCTTTACCCGGTAAAGTTCCCCTTGGTCCTTGAGAAGTGGAAGCTACTTGAGCTATCTGGTTGTCTAGCCCCTTTACATGAGTGCTTAAGTGCTCAAACTTGGCATTGAGATCTTCATAAGCTCTATCCACCTTGTTATGAATTTCAACCATTTTCTTGTTCAAATCAATTGAACTAGTGGATTGCCCAACCAAAAGTTGCTGAAGCATATTCTTCATGTCTTTCATTTCAGAATCTTGAGGCTGAGCAGTGCTTGCTTGTACTGCTGGTTTGAAAGCTTGTTGATTGTTTGGGATGAAAGGTGCCTTCCCTTGAAAATCGCCTTGATTGTTCGAAAACCTAGCTTGATTGTTTTGATAACCTCATTGGTTGCCTTGGTATCCTCCTTGATTCCCTTGGAAAGGTTGTTTGGGTACAAACCTTTGTTGTGCATAGTTCTGTCCTTGAAGATTTGTCGGTATGTAAGGCTTTGGTTGATAGCCTTGGCTTTGTTGTTGGAATTTCGTGTTGTATCCCTTGTTGTATCATCCTTGATAATTCCCTTGATTCCCAACAAAGTTCATTTCTTCTTGTAACTCAAGGCTGTCTTCATACATAACTTCCTTGCAAGCTTTAGTTCCATCGAATTCTCCAACGAAGTTTATAGATCTTTCGGTAGCTTGCAGCATTCTATCCATTTTCTCATGTAAGGTCTTGATTTCCTTACTCCTTTGATCTTCTCTATCTCCACTCCCTCTCGGAGCCCTATCATAATCCTCACCATAGTTCCCGTCGCTTTGTGCAAGATTCTCCACAAGTTCAAACCCCTCTTCAACATTCTTCCCTAAGAAATTCCCATTGCTAGCGGTGTCCAGCAACATCCTTATCTTCGGAGCTATACCTCTATACAAAGTACTAAGCAATGATTCTTCGGAAAATCCATGGTGGGGGCATTTGTTCGTGTAGCCCTTGAACCGCTCCCAAGCTTCACTAAAACTTTCATTGTGTTTTTGAGTAAAGCTTGATATGTCATTCCTAAGCCGAGCCGTTCTTGAAGTTGAGAAGAACTTTTCAAGGAATTTCTTCTTGCATTCAGCCCAAGTGGTGATTGATCCGGGAGGTAGACTCTTCTCCCATTGCTTTGCCTTATCCCCAAGAGAGAAAGGAAATAGTCTCAGCTTAAATGCATCCTCCGAAATGCCATTGATCTTTGTCAAGTCACATATGTCATTGAAGTTGTCGAGATGGTCCAAAGGGTCTTCAAGTTGTAGCCCGTGAAATTTGTTTCCTTGAACCATGTTGATGACGCTCATCTTGATTTCGAAGTTGTTGTTGTCAACCGTAGGTGCACGAATTCCGCTGCGGTTTCCATGCGTTTGGGGCGCATCGTATGCCCCTATCACTCTCGGTCTTCTAGCAGCGTGAAGTGGTGGGTTAAGAGGAACCCCTGCTCCTTGAGCTTCTTCTTGATGAACCTCGGGTTCGTCCTCCATGTTTACTCCAAGTGTTCTTGTTAGTCTCTCTCTTTCCCTTCTAGCACGAGTATTGGTTCGCTCTAGTCTTCTTATATCCGGTACAAAATCGACCAAGTTTTCTCGTCCTTGACTTCTCAGGTTCATGCACCTTCAAGACAGAGAAAAACACAAGACACAAGTTAGTAATCTCAAAAAGAAAGGCTTAGTCTCAAATAGAGTCCAAATCCTAATGGCTATTGCTAGCATCCCCGGCAACGGCGCCAATTTGATAATGAGGTTTTTAAGGCCTCGGGTCTATCAAATAACCCTTTCGTACGTTGAGTACTTGGGGATCGAATCCACAGGGAAACAAGAACAACACACTAAGAATACAAGACACTACTTAATCTAAGCGATAAAACGTTTTTGGGGTTTTTCTTTTTCACGAAACAAATAACGAAAACAGAGCAAATGCGATAAAAATGAAAAGCAACTAAATGCAAACTTCAACTAAACTCAATTAAGCAAATAAAACAAATCAAACAAGCATGAACTTCAATTGATTGCAATTAAACAAGTGAAACAAAGCACAATAAGCTAAATGATCGGTTTTAGATAAATATGAGAAATATGGGCTATTGGCGTGGCATAACGACAAGGATGAATGATGGCCTAACAAATGACGAAATGAATGGTCAATCAATGAAAATGCTATGATAAGAGTTAAGAGAATAAACTAGCTCACTCCCATGATACTAGTTCTTTTACAAAACAATCGATTAAGCTAATTTCCCAATTGCAACCGAATGATTTATAAACATTAAACACCAACTCATTTCTATCATCAATCCTATCTTAAAACTCAATTTCCATTGGCAAAGATAAAGGAAAGCAAGCATAGAAAGTTCAAAACGTTTCTAAACTCCTTCCGGGTTCGAAACGGTCAAAGATCGAGAAATCACTTTTCCAAGTTCATTTCAAGCATTAAAATCATTCTATACATGAACATAAACATAAATCAACAATCAAACATCACAAACAACCATCAAATCATCCTACATCTACCAAACCAATCAGCCCAAAAGTCAACTACTCACACATGCTCAAAATACAAAAGTAAACCATACAAAAGATAGAGAATGAAGACATAATGATGATTTTATAAAAAGATTCAACAAAAGGTTTAAAACATAAGTTCAATTGATGAAAAGAGATTGAAGAAAAGCTGAAGAACCAGAGAAAAAGCAGAGAGTAAAGTTGTTTTCGATCTAAAAAGTCGTATATGTTATACAATAGAAAAAGTTGCCTTTAAGAAGAAAGCACTCGCACAAAAAGGTGTCGGCGATCGGTCATGGTGATCGGTTGCTGACCGATCGCTGCAATCTTGATCGGTCAAGCTGATCGGTTGCTGACCGATCGCTATGCCTCTCACGCTTATCGTTCATTTTTGCCGTGCGTCCTTCGGGATCGTTTGCTGACCGATCAGGGTGAAGTTGATCGGTCATGCTGATCGGTTGTTGACCGATCCAGCTGCTCTTTGTCTCCTCTTCGATCCTTGACCTTCGTGCATCATCACTCTGCTCCAGAATCCCTGAAATACATGAACAAACCACAGAAGAATGTCCAAAATACAAACCTAGACTCTTAAAACTATAAAAGACTCAATATACACAAAATACTTAAGAAACACTCCTTTAAACAAACTTATATACACAAAATGCTAAAGAAATGCATACTAAAAACTATGAAAATACATGCATATCACACATATATATATAAAGACCTAAAACAGTTAATGAACATAGAATATAGATAAATTGATACATTAAGGTTTTGGATCATGTTCATATAATATGTTAGGAAAGATTTCCTAAAACAGTGAAATGATTCCTAAAAAAATTCTAACAGTAGGTTTTGGATAATATTCATATAACATTTTTTATTTTTCTCCAAAACAATAGGGTTTTGGCTAATATTCATATAATATTGTTTATTTTTCTCCAAAACAATAAGGTTTTGGATCATATCATAGAATATATTATGAAACCATTCCTAAATCTATATAATTCTTCCTAAAACAGTGAAATAACTCCTAAAAACAATCCTAACATGTTAGTTAGTATGTTCTAAAGATTAAAAGTTTTGGATCATATACCTATAATATATTAGAAAATTCTTCCTAAACCAATGAAATGCTTCCTAAAAAGACAGTGAAATAATTCCTAAACATTCTTCACATGTTTATTATGTGTCAAACATTAAGATTTTGGATCATATGCATATAAAATATTAGGAAACCCTTCCTTGAACAGTGGAATGATTTCTAACCTAAATAAAAATGTTGCATTCATGTTAGATCCAAATATGAAATGTCGAACACTAATCGGATTGTTAGATGAACAAAATGGTATATTTCGGCTCTGCTTTCTTGGTTTTCATTATCTCTCATTGTTTTCTTTTATTGATTTCCGTGGTTTGTTCAGATCGAGACTCAGCACCAGACATACTGTTGACGCCATGTAGAGCTTGTCAAGATGATGCAGAACATGGAATGGGGAATGCGTAGGCTGGAAGCATATCCAACGGATTGGGAGAGGTTTGGGTTTGACAAGCTTGTCGTGATGCCGATGTTTCTTTGTGACTACTGCAATGAATTGATTCCTAAAAATATGAACATAAATCTGTTATTAATGGTTTCCTAAATCTGTTATTAGTGGTTTCCTAAAAACAATGAAATGATTCTTAAACCGATGAAATGATTCCTAAATCTGTTTTATTAAGGTTTGTGTTGGATCATATGCATATAATATATTAGGAAGCTCTTCCTAAACTAATGAAATTATTCCTAAAACAATCCTGACATGTTTACTTTGTCCCAAACATTAAGGTTTGTGTTAAGTCATATACATATAATATACTAGGAAACTCTTCCTAAAACAATGAAATGATTCCTAAAAACGATGAATTGATTCCTAAAACAATGAAATAATTTCTAAAAACAATGAATTGATTCCTAAAACGATGAATTGATTCCTAAAACAATGAAATGATTCTTAAAAATGATGAATTGATTCCTAACCCTGAATGAAAACATCCTTATGAGGCAGCTCTACAAATCTTCATAAATAAAACAGAGTCTACATAGCAAACCCAGTTTTCAAGATAAACATCAATCTTTGGAGAAAAAATAGAAGAGAAATATTGATCAACACACTATAATTTCTGAAACGACCGCACTCGTTTTTTTTTTTTTTTTTTATAAAAAATTAATTATTATTCCCATAAATAATAATTAACTTCCCAAATCAATTAACAATGCAACTATCCTTGCATTATAATTAATTAACTCCATAAGCAAAATATAACACATAAATATTTTACTTAATTATCCGAAAGGACATTTGATCCATCGATCTTTCCAGAATACGACGACTTGAGTTGAGAGTCGAAGTTGGTCTGTATAGCCACCATGGCTTTCATAGACAATTTCTGTTGTCTATAACGGTTCTCGATAAACGAGAATCCGGACTTGAGATCGATAAATCTTTTATCCATAATTACTAAACAACACAAATCCTTTTATAGCGGAAGACTCTTAAACAAACAACCGAGTTCCTAGATCATCCCCTCTTCTTCGCCATAATTCCACGGTCACACCTATTCTTTTTCTGCATCAAATAAGAGAGATGCATAAGTATTTCAACAAATACTTAGTGAGGCAATCCTCCCATGTACAAGCTATACACACAAACGATTATAATTATTCAACGTATTAAACACGAAATTACCGACAATAAATCAACCATCTCAAGAAACATTCGATCTAGATCCCCCATGAGATCTTACGGCCTATCTCATGCAAAACACATCAAACAATCAAACCGCTCAGATAAGCTTATGGTCATGCACTCACCTTTAGCCACGCACGGAAATTCCTAAAACTTCCCGGAATGAATAGACTTCAATTCCCCAAACGCGTGCCTAACAAGAAACCAAAAAAACGAAACTTAAGACACAAGTTTTGTCTCCAAGACAACTCAGATCGATCGATCTTGCTCAAGATCGATCGATCCAGACTTGCGGACACTAACCAGATCGATCGATCCTGGCCGGCCGTGAGTTTACCAGATCGATCGTCTCACCCCCAGAACGATCCAGCCCTGGAACGATCGATCTTGGTGCAAATCGCCACCACCGACTTGCACCACTCACACCAACTTGGCCACGCGATCGAACACCAACTCCTCAACCACAACCACCATCACGGAGTCACGTTCAAGCACTCTCCGTAACCAACACCGCTCACACCTCGTGGCCCCAAAACACCGCCACACCAACACGTCTCCTAACTCGTGTCACATGCCCAACCGAACTCACCGCCGGATAAACCAACGGTTTCGGGACATCTCTCGGCAATACCAAACCAATAAACCAACATAAACACTAAGAGGGAAGGGACCATACCCTATCTACCAGTGATGACAAAGGGTGCGAGAGAGAGCTTCGAAGCTTCACCGTCACGGAAACCTCCGTTTCCTTCTCCCCTCGACTCTCACGCCCTCACACAGCCACCAAGCTTACTCTTCTCTAGCTCTCCACGCCCACACCGTACACAAGCCTCACCCTCTCTTGCTCTCCACACCACACACAGCTCTCAAGCTCTCAGCCTCGTTTGCTCTCCACACCACACACAACTCTCTCCCTCTCTTCCTCTCTCTCTCTCTCTCTCTCTCTCTCTCTCTCTCTCTCTCTCTCTCTCTCTCTCTCTCTCTCTCTCTCTCTCTCTCTCTCTCTCTCTCTCTCTCTCTCCCTTACTCTCTTTTGCAGATGAAGTGTCGGCAGCTTGGAGGAGGAAGAGAATTGCTGACTTCAGTGGAGTAAATGGAGGAGAAGGTGGAAGCAATAGGGGTGCTTTGTAGGGGGGAAAAAGTGATGGAGACATCTATGGAGGAGAAGAAAAGTGGTGTAGTTGGTGATGATCTGATTTAATCAGATTAGAATCATTTAAGATTTGGTCCCTGAACTCTCAAAAGTTCACAAACTGACCCCAAACTTCCAAAACGATTCCGAACAGCCCTACGGGAAAATGCGGTGTAACTTCCAAATTACTCCAAAAATTCCCGGAAATATTTTCCAGAAATTCTACGCATAAATCCCGGATGTAATTCCGAAATTTCTATTTTTCGGAACACGGGCGTTACAATTTCGAAGAAGAGAAGAGAAGCTTGATGAAAAAACTTAATTTCAAAGAAGATAAGTGAAGATTGATCAAAAATTCTAAATCGAGTTGAAATTGATTGAAACAAAGAAGAGAAGTTTGATCAAAACACTGTAGTTTCAAAAGAAAAGAAGAGAAGCTTGATCAAAACACACAAATTTCGTGGTTTCACAATTATAAGAAGCTTGATCAAAAATCGATTCATACATAAACGAAATTGCCACTCGAATTGAAACTGATTGAAACAAAGAATATAAGCTTGAGCAAGACACTGTAATTGCATAGTTTCACAATGAAATTTGAACAGAAATCGAAGAAGAAGGAAGAAGATCAAACCTTATTTATGAGAAAGAAGATGAAATCGAGGAAGATGAAATAGAGGACACCAGGAAGAAGATCTGGACACTTCGTCATCCTTCGCCGTCGATCTCGCCGATGCTGATGTCGCCGTCATCGATTTTGCCAAATCTGGACGATCACAAATGGATGCACGACAGGGAAAAAAAAAAAATTGCACATTTTAGACTGTGGACATTTTTGTCTTTTTGCAATCATAAAAATGCTATTCATGTCCAATAATTTTTCTGTGCTATTTGTGATCAAAAAACTTGAGATTGTGCTTTTACAGAGAATTTATCAATTTATAATGACACTATATGAAATATGATTGTTTCGTTTGTTTAGTAGATATATAGTACGTATTTCAAAATTCAAATTTTATGTTTCAAATAATATTTTAAGGTAAATATGTTTGATACTTATATTCTCAGATTCTAAACCAAATAAATCACCGCAAGTCTGCAAGTGCACAATACAAATCTCAGTAAAATAATGGGTTTCTGTTCGATTTATGACATCTAACCTCTTTAAGGTAAGATCCACTCTTTCTCTCTTTATCACTTTAGTTCTGTTTGGTTTCTTTGTACGAGAGAAAGAGAATAAACGTTTTACTTCCAAGGAGTACATTGATTTACTTGGATAATTTCTTACAAAACACACACATACTTATGCTACCTTTTCTTGCAACACACTTTCACCATGCCTTAGACCATACTTCTAGGTTCTAGGCTTTCTTACACAAGCAACATCTAACTTAGCAACCTCTAACAACTCTCTTACACAACTCTACTTGGTACTTAACTAACACTTAGACATATTTACTCATTCGGCCTAATTAATTCGGCAGCCCATTAAAATTTCTTATTACCATAACACTACAAGCCCAACTTCTTCTTGTTGTTGACTTGTGTCGTTGAATTCTCTTCACGATTCTTCTTCTTCCTTTTGACAACTTCTTTGTCTTACATTTTATTTTCTATATATTAATGGGTGTCAATTACATTTTATTTTCTATATATTGCTAGCCTCCTCTTTGTATGTGCCTTCTTCAATTAAGAAATCTCTTAAAAGAAGAATTTCTCTCGATTCTTTACCCGGAGACCTTCTTGTGAAGAATTCTTAACGTACTGGGGATTCTTCTTTGTTAGTGGTTGCTAATCTCAGATTAGTTTCAAGATCTAAAGGTGGTAATGTTAAGTTCACTATTATGGTGACTTTATTAGGTTTTAAACCCCAAAGAATATTTTTGGTGTCTTAGATTGAGAATATAGGATCATGAAAAGTCAGATTTACGGAGACAAATGCAAATATTTGGTACTTACTAAGGGAAAAGCTCTTTGTAGCCAGTTATATCATAGTGTGATTATTCCATATTCGCTATCTAAGAAACTAAACGATTATATATTTAGATTTTAAACATAATAAATCCACCATAATAGTGAAGTTAATACCTTTAGATCTCGAAAGTAATCTGAAATTACGAACCGTTCACAAGGAAGAAGCTCTGGTACATGAAGAAATCTCCACAAGAAGATCTTCTGATAAAGATTCAAGAGACATTATTTCTTTTATGAGATTTCTTAATTAAGAAACCTCATAAAAGTCATAATGTCTCTCAATTATTTACCCGAAGACCTTCTTGTTCTTGTGAAGAATTCCTAATCTACTGGGGCTTCTTCCTTCTTTGTGGTTCATAATATCATATTAGTTTCATGATCTAAAGGTGTTAAGCTCATATTTTTTTGATGAATTTGTCAAGTTTTAAAATCCAAAGAACATTTTGGTGTCTTATATAGCGAATATAGGATCCAGAAAAATCAGATTTACGGAGTCAAAAATACTTGGTACTCACTAAGGCAAAAGCTCTTTGTAGCCAGTTATATCATAGTTTGATTATTCCATATTCGCTACCTAAGAAACTAAAAGATTATTTGGATTTTAAATTTAATAAATCCACCATAATAGTGAAGTTATTACCTTTATATCATGACACTAATCTGACATTACGAACCGATCACAAGGAAGAAGTTCTGGTACATGAAGAAACCTTCACAAGAAGATCGTCTCGTAAAGATTCAAAACACATTCTTCTTTTATGAGATTTATTAATTAAGAAATCTCATAAAAGAGGAATGTTTCTCGAATTTTTACCCGAAGACCTTCTTGTAAAAAAAATATTAATATACTGGGGCTTCTTCCTTGTTTGTGGTTCGTAATCTCAGATTGGTTTCGAGATCTAAAGGTGTTAACTTCACTATTATGGTAAATTTATTAGGTTTTAAAATCCAAAGATTAATTTGGTGTATCCTAAAAAATCAGATTTACGGAGACATAAATATTTGGTACTCACTAAGGCAAAATATTTTTGTGGCCAGTTATATCATAGTGTTATGGTATAACTAGTCAAGTTGAGAGTTTAGTTAGTGATTTTATTAAAAATATAGGTGTAAGTTAAAATGTAGACGTGATCTTCCTTTTATTCTTTTCAGCCTACATCTTTAACAACAGTTTTCGTTTCAAGTTTTAGGATGAATAAGATATTTTTATTGATCCATTTTTGAACTTAACTCATAAACTCTTTCCTATTAACAATAGAACAATACTATTGGTTGTTTAAAATTCATGATACATTTTTCCTAATATCAACTATATTCTATTAATTAATACCACTATCTTAAAATTATGAAAATTTTTGTTGTACCTTGAAATATAGACGTGCTCTACCCTTTACTCTTTTCAGCTTACATCAATAATTTTCTTTGTGAATCTCATATAATCATATAAGTTTCCCACATGAAAACCTTTGCTGCAGGCCTGCAGCGATTATAGAGAGCATGCGCAGTGCTGGTCACAACAAATAGCAAAAGCAAGAATAGGTTAAAGAACCCAACAAGGTACACCAATTCAATGAGTTCTCGAAGATAAAACTAAAAATTCTACATTACAAATAGTAAAATTTGTCTACAATGACTCTCATTTTATATGATATTACTAGAATGACTCTTCTTCTAAATGGTTAACTAAAAAAATGGGTAAAAGACAATATTATTTACTCCATCTAACAAAATAACAATATTACCATTGTGTAAAAAAAATCAAAAAAATTAAAAAAATAAAAATAAAAACAAAAAAACGTTTAAAAAAATATATATATAAAAAAAAAAAAACAAATAAAACTATAAAACGAAAAAAATTTAAAATTAAAAAACTAAAAAACTAAAAATTTAAAAATTTTAAAACATAAAAAATTACAAAATTTAAAAAAAAAACAAAAAAAAATAAAAAACAAAAAAAAAATTGTTAAAGAACTAAAACAATAAAGAAAATATTAAAAACAAATAATTATAAAATATAACATATTAAAAAATTGGAAATTCCAAAAAAAAAAAAAAATTTAAAATCTAAACTAATTTAAAAATATCTTATTTAAAAATAAAATAAAAATTACTAACATATTTAAAAATATCTTACACAATTCATAAATAAAAAAATAAACATAAAAATATATTATACAAAAATAGTTCAAAAATAACTAAATTATTAAAATATTTTAAAAATATTTTAAAATAATTTATTAACATAATTTAAAAATAAATAAATAATATCTTATTCGAAAATAAAAATTATTAACATAATTTCAAATATGTAACAAAATTCAAAAATAAATAATTCAAAAATAAATCTATAAATAAAATAAATCTGCGATGACGTTAATAAATCTGTGATAACTTTGTAAGTCTAATAAATCTGTAGTAATGGAAAAATAAGTCTACGATAAAAATAAATCTGCGGTAACGTTAATAAATCTATGATAACTTAGTAAGTCTAATAAATCTGTAGCAATGGAAAAATAAGTCTACGATAAAAATAGATCTGCGATAACGTTAATAAATCTATGATAACTTGGTAAGTCTAATAAATCTGCAGTAATGGAAAAATAAGTCTACGATAAAAATAAATCTGCGATAACGTTAATAAATCTGTGATAACTTGGTAAGTCTAATAAATCTGCAGTAATGGAAAAATAAGTCTAAAACGTAAAATATGTCTGTCTTGACGTTATTAAATCTGCGATAACTTGATAAGTCTAGTAAATCTGCAATAATGAAAAATAAGTCGGCAAGTTAAATTAAGTCTACCATGACGTTAATAAATCTGCGGTAACTATTTTTGTTTAATAACTCGGCGACAAAGGAAAATAACTCGGCAACTAGAAATAAGTCTACCGTGACAGTAAACAAGTATGCGGTAACTAAGTTAATCAAATAACTCTACCGTAAAGAAAAATAACTCTGCAATGAAAATAAGTCTGCCATGACGTTAAATATGTTTGCGGTAACTAAGTTAGTCAAATAACTCTGCGGTAAATGAAAATAACTCGGCAACTGCCAAATAAGTCTGCGATGACGTTAAATAAGTATGTGGTAACTAAATTTGTTTAATACATCTACGGTAAAGAAAAATAACTTTGCGAGAAAATAAGTCTGCGATAACAGAGACGGAATGACATTTTCGTAAATATTGGGGACGCTGGAATTAATTCATTAATGGTATTTTTGTGATTGCTTTTTTTCCTATCAAAAGTTTCAAGGGTATTTTTGTATTTTAAAAAAGCAAAAAACAGTGTAGTAATTAAAAAAGAATATGAGTCATTCTAGTTATTAATCCATTTTTCAAAGTCATTCTAGTAATTCTCCCTTCCAAATATTATGTTATGAAAGATCTTATCCAGTTTTCAATTGCATGCAACAACACCAATGAATTAAAATCTCAAATTAGAAAATGAATTACCTTTTTCGGATAAACAGATTCTGTGAAGGCATGGAACTTGCTGCAAGCTTAGATCATCCCGCAAACATCGGTTTTACGAAGGCTGACTAAACCCCGTAGCGGAGATCCAAATTATGAGTGCCTCTTCTTATCTGTTTTCTTTATGGTGTGTATATTTTCCCTAATAGATGATTTTCATAACCACCAATTCAAAGAAATGGTTGATGTTGGAAAAGAAGATATGTCTTGTTCTTTATATGCCAATTTCTTTTATCGATGTGGAGACTCAAGCGGCACGCATGAATTAAGGTTTCTGGAGACAGCTTCCACGACTGACATGAATGCTGGTATTATTGGTGGCCATCCGAAGAGGAGTAAGTCTTGGACGTGCGGCTTCAGTGGCGGTTTGGTGAAGGAGAAGATCTGGAGTTGTTTTAGTTTTGAACATTGGTTCACAATTTTATAATTGAGCACAGACAATGGTCCAAGTACAAGTTCAAGTTCAGAGACCATATAATAGGCTTTTTTTAAAAAAAAAATAGAAAAGGTTTGAAAAATAGACAAGAATATTCATTTATAGTTAAAAATTTGAGAGTTGTTAAAAGCACCGATATAGGGAAAAAAAAAGTCAATAGAATAATTACGTTTCCAGTATTTTCTTCTACTTATCCTTACACAAATCATTGACTTGTTTAGGTCCACAAAAAAAAATTCATTTACATTTTTGGCTAGGATTAAAAGAGATGAAATCTGATTCTTAATTCAATGTTTGGAAAATCATTAAAATTATCTCATGTGATAATCCTTTGTTTTTGTTGACTGGGCCTAGAGTTTTTGAAATTTGCATTTTGATCAAATCGTTGGTTTTTTTGGATCTCTAATCTTTTACTATCATTGATTTTACTGATCACATAGTAAGGGTGACATATTTTGGAATGTGAGTGATAACATCAAAGAATTGAAAAAAAAAAAACTATTTTGGAATTACATAGAATTTTCTGTTGAGTGAAATAAATTTTATTTCTGTATGAAAGTCTGTTGTGGAAGTATTATTTATGTCAAAACCCATTTAAACCAATTTTTTGAGCATTTTCTACTGATTGATACACTATATATCATCACTCTCTAGTCTTGATTTAGAATAATTGACTCTCTTATATTTTAGGATATTCATTCTTTCGTATACAATAGAAAACTGGATACATATACAAGTTTGTATCGTGGAATGTTATTTCTAGTCAAAAACCCATTCAAACTTTAATGTTCTTCCTCATCTTTAAGAATTTGAGTTTATATCAATGATGCGCTGTTAGTTTTTAAAGTTTCCATGTGCACTGTTGATTTATTTTGTGAAAGTAGTTCTTTAAAGTTTAAGCCGGATTCTGTCTTGTAAGCTTATGTATTTTCTGAGTGTTTTATTTGGGCAGTATAAGAGATAAGAGGTTATATCAGTTCCTTGGTCTATCCTTTAGGTATAATATTGATTTTATTTTTCTGAAAGTATTGAACTCTAGAAATCATTTAGAGTGGTAAACTATGATAGGTTGTAGCTAAAAAATAACTTCTATTTTGTACATGGCTTGGCGCGTGCTCTATGCTTAGTTTCTTTGGAGTTTGGTAACTATAAATTGGTTTATAATTGATACCAGAAAATCCTTTTCACTAATTCGACTGATTATTAAGTTTAATATAATATTTCTTAGATGAGAATGTGAGTGTTGTGTTTTAAAACATGACTATCTATGTCCACATAAGTGTCACGTATACAATCGCTAACTTTAGAAGAAGGTAAAGGGTTAGCTAGAATGATTCGAGGAGTTCATATATTTGTTTCTTTCACTGGGATATGGTAGATGTCATTCAAAGTTATAAACACAGAACTTTATGAGCATTTTTCTGCTTTGATAAGGAAGTGAAAAAATCAACTTTCCCAATATCGGAAATGTGATTCTACCATGTTAACTTTTGATCTATAGTCCTTAAGAGAGTTTCTGGTCTTTTTTTTAAACCTTATACATCAGGTGGTTTGAATATTGTGGAAGTTCGGAGATACAAGAATGAGAACTCATCATCTAGATCTACATATTTGGCTTGTGCTATGTGTTATGACCAGCACTTTGCTGTGTATTCGGTGTACTAAAATTTTTCATGCTCAAATCCACAAAGACAATTCTTGTCTATATGTTAGTGAGAACTATTAAAGTAAATAATTATGGTTTTAGGAGCTATAGTGAACATTAGGTATTTTGTAAAATCACTTATTGAATATTTAACTTGACTAGTTTTTATATATATATATATATGATATAATTGGCTAACTAATATGCATGATCGATATTTTTGAAATTTTAAATTTATTACAATTGGTTATCAACTTATCATACATCCTCTTCGTGGCGCGTGATTTTTAACATCTGAATTATTTTTTATTTCATAATCAGATACAAAAATTGATAATCCATAATACATACAAATAATACAGGATCAAATACACATAAACAAATACATAACTAATCATAAAATTAAATGACGAACCCAACTCATAATTGGCGAATTCATAGGTTCAATTCCTACTGGATGCACGCCAATGGGACCAAGCGATGGGAATGACGGAACCCATGAATATAGAGGATTCTCTTGAAAAATAAATCTTAGTAATCCATTGGACATGATGGCGGAATAAACCAAAAACTTTATTATCTATTCTGATTTTTATTCTAAGACCTAGAATAGGATTTACATGGTGTTTTCGATAAAAGAGCCTTATTCGACAAATGATTAATAAATCTGTTATTTTACTTTTTCATAATCAATTCCAATCTGTTTAGATCTTTGTTTTTGGCTATCATCTTCTGGATGAAAGTACACTATCTTCTAATGTTATTGATGATATTCGTTATCGATACGTTGCGTTTGTGTAAATCTGATTTTTTCTAGATTCCAAATTCATTATCTAAGGAACTAAAAGATTCTTTTGATTTTAAACTTAATAAATTCTCAAAATAGTAAAGTCAATAACTTTAGATCTTGAAACTAATCTGATATTACGAACCGATCACAAGTAATAAGCTCTGGTACATGAAGAAATATCCGCAAGTAGATCTTCCGGTAAAGAATCGAGAGACATTCTACTTTTATGAGGTTTCTTAATTGAAGAAGGTGCATGCAAAGAAGAGGCTAGCAATACCATGTTGAGATTGAAGAGTACTGATTCTAAGTTTGCTAATTTTATTATTTGTATTTGTATGCCTACCCTCGTTTTTATTTTCTATAATTTCTATAATGGAGAGACATATTAATCGGCTCCTTATTTTTTAACATGGAAATGATAATTTTTCTCTCCCTCTCAAAAATGAAAATAATAATTAAGGCATTTATATAATAAAAGGGAATTGGCAAACTTGGAATCAGTACTCTTTAATTTTCGACATGGCATTGCTAGCCTCCTCTTTGTATGTGCCTTCTTCAATTATGAAATCTCCTAAAAGAAGAATGTCTCTCGATTCTTTACCCGGAGACCTTCTTGTGAAGAATTCTTAACGTACTGGGGATTCTTCTTTGTTAGTGGTTGCTAATCTCAGATTAGTTTCAAGATCTAAAGGTGGTAATGTTAAGTTCACTATTATGGTGACTTTATTAGGTTTTAAACCCCAAAGAATATTTTTGGTGTCTTAGATTGAGAATATAGGATCATGAAAAGTCAGATTTACGGAGACAAATGCAAATATTTGGTACTTACTAAGGGAAAAGCTCTTTGTAGCCAGTTATATCATAGTGTGATTATTCCATATTCGCTATCTAAGAAACTAAACGATTATATATTTAGATTTTAAACATAATAAATCCACCATAATAGTGAAGTTAATACCTTTAGATCTCGAAAGTAATCTGAAATTACGAACCGTTCACAAGGAAGAAGCTCTGGTACATGAAGAAATCTCCACAAGAAGATCTTCTGATAAAGATTCAAGAGACATTATTTCTTTTATGAGATTTCTTAATTAAGAAACCTCATAAAAGGCATAATGTCTCTCAATTATTTACCCGAAGACCTTCTTGTTCTTGTGAAGAATTCCTAATCTACTGGGGCTTCTTCCTTCTTTGTGGTTCATAATATCATATTAGTTTCATGATCTAAAGGTGTTAAGCTCATATTTTTTTGATGAATTTGTCAAGTTTTAAAATCCAAAGAACATTTTGGTGTCTTATATAGAGAATATAGGATCCAGAAAAATCAGATTTACGGAGACAAAAATACTTGGTACTCACTAAGGCAAAAGCTCTTTGTAGCCAGTTATATCATAGTTTGATTATTCCATATTCGCTACCTAAGAAACTAAAAGATTATTTGGATTTTAAATTTAATAAATCCACCATAATAGTGAAGTTATTACCTTTAGATCATGAAACTAATCTGACATTACGAACCGATCACAAGGAAGTTCTGGTACATGAAGAAACCTTCACAAGAAGATTTACGGAGACACAAATATTTGGTACTTATATCATAGTGTGATTGTATAACTAGTCAAGTTGAGAGTTTAGTTAGTGATTTTAATTTATTAAAAATATAGGTGTAAGTTAAAATGTAGACGTGCTCTTCCCTTTATTCTTTTCAGCCTACATCTTTAACAACAGTTTTCGTTTCAAGTCTTAGGATGAATAAGAGAATATTTATTGATCCATTCTTCAACTTAAGTCATAAACTCTTTCCTATTAACAATAGAACAAGACTATTGGTTGTTTAAAATTCATGACACATTTTTCCTAATATCAACTATATTCTATTAATTAATACCACTATCTTAAAATTATAAAAAAATTTGTTGTACCTTGAAATATAGACGTGCTAGCTCTACCCTTTACTCTTTTCAGCTTACATCAATAATTTTCTTTGTGAATCTCATATAATCATATAAGTTTCCCACATGAAAACCTTTGCTGCAGCGATTATAGAGAGCATGCGCAGTGCTGGTCACAACAAATAGCAAAAGCAAGAATAGGTCAAAGAACCCAACAAGATACATCAATACAAAGTGTTCTTGAAGATAAAATTATAAATTCCACATTACAAATATTATGTTATGACAGATCTTATCCAGTTTTTAATTGCATGCAACAACACCAATGAATTAAAATCATCAAATTAGAAAATGAATTACCTTTTCTCGAGCAGCTGCTTTTAATAACCATCGGTTCGAAGAAATTGTTGATGTTTGAAAAGAAGGATATGTCTTGTTCCGTGGATGCCGTTGACTTTTACCGATGTGGAGACTCAAACGGCGCGCAGGAAATATGGTATTGCTGGTGGCCGTCAGAAGAGAGTAAGTCTTGGACGTGCGGCTTCGGTGGCTGTCTGGTGAAGGAGAAGATCCAGCAAGAGAAATTCTGGAGTTGTTTTACTTTAGAGACATTGGTTCACAATTTTATAATAGAACACAAACAATGGTCAAGTCCAAGTCCAAGTCCAAGGACCACATAATGGTTTTTTTTTTTTTTTTATAGAAAAGGTTTTAAAATTAGACAAGTATATTCGTTTATAGTAAAAAATTTGAGAGTTGTTAAAAGCACAAAAATAGAAAAAAATAAAAAACAATAGAATAATTATGTTCCAGTATTTTCTTCTACTTACCCTTATACAAATCATTGACTTGTTTAGGTGAATCATAGGGGTCCACAAAAAAAAATCATTTACCTTTTCAGATAGGATTAAAAGAGATGAATTCTGATTCTCAAGTCAATATTGTTTAATTTGCATTATGATCAAATCCTTGATTTTTTAGATCTCTAATCTTTTACAATCATTGATTTAACTGATCACATACTAGGGATGGTAGATTATGAAATGTGAGTGACAGTGTTCTAAAACGCGCTAGGCGCTTGGTAGGCGGTGGACAAGTGTCTAGCGCCTAACCGTATACGCGGACGCCTAAACGTTACCTAGGCGGATATGATTATACATACATATATATACTTATATTTGTATGTTGATTAGTTTTGTTATCTGGTTTTTGTTTTTGACTACAAATATTGGAAGTATATAGATATATAGTCTTAACAATATATATTTACCTATAGTACAATGTATGTATCATAATTTTATACAAAGTTGAAATTTATTGACTTCAACAACATTTTAAAATTAATATTCATAGAGTATGTGTAATTTTATGGTGTAGAAAGCTTATAAGTCTATAAAATATAAATAAATTGTCAATTGAGAAAAATATAGAAATAATTAAAAGAAACTAAAACATACAACATACAATATCATGGTGGGTGGAGAAATGTTTTATTTTGTTATTTACTAAAAGATAACGTGGAAAGTAAAAAACTAAAAAGTAATTTAAGCCCACAGGACACACTGAAACCATGTCGATGTGGGTATAAAATAACAAGGAAAATTATCTTAGTCAAATGGGCTTGCTGTAATTGCCTGAAACGCATCACAAATCTGTCGTTTTTTGGTTGACCGCATAATATGGCCGAATTGAAGAATTCGGTACGGTGACACACCGTTCACCGTTTATGCGGGGTATAGGCGGGCGCCGAGAACGAATTTTAGAACACTAGTGAGTGAAAACATCAAAGAATTGAAAAAAAAAAAAAAACTATTTTGGAATTATTTTAGAATTTTCTGTTGAGTAAAATAAATTCAATTTCTGTAAGTGGAAATATTTTTTCTGTCAAAATCCATTCAAAGTAAGTTTTACCGTTTTCTAGTGATTGATACACTATATATATATTCACTCTATAGTCTTGATTTAGAAAAAATGACTCTCTTATATTTTGGTATATTCATATTCTTTCGTATTGTTGCTTACAATAGAAAACTGGATACATAGAGTCTGTATTGTGGGATGTTAATTCTTATCAAAAAATTATCACTAGTTTTTGGTTTTGTTTTTGACCCAGCGACAGATCACTTCATGAAAAACTAAGAAAATCAACGCTAGCGATGGTTTATTCAGTAGCTGAAAAAATCAGCAACCCTCGCGACATCAAATACAGTGAACAAAAACTGGTCGCTGGAAGGAAAGAGAAACAAACCAGCGACAGAAAAAAAAGAAACAAGCTATCCAATACATATGTAATTATTAGTCGTCCGAAGCGGCACTGAAAAGAACAGACACTAAGTTTAATATAATTTTTTCTTAGATGAGAATGTATGTGAGTGCTGTGTTTTGAAACATGACTATCTGTCCACATAGGTGCAACGTATATAATCGCGGACTTTACAAGAAGGTAACGGGTTAGCTGGAATAATTCCAAGGAACATATGCTCGTTTTTGTTACCATTCAAAGTTACTGATGCAGCACATCTTTACTTATCTATTTCTATCGTAGGGGATTTATTTATTATCATTGGATTTACTTAGTTTCTTGGGCCTTAAGCCCCAAGTTTTGTTATGTCGTACCGGGCACGTCTTAGGGTTTTGGTGTTTTATCTTCGTTATTTATAGCTTCACCTGTTGTAACAAGAAGGCAGACGTTTATTGAATAAATACAGAGCTTTTCAAGCTTCTTTTTTCTCTTGGTTATTGGTATTCTTTGAATCAACGATCATCAAGTTGGTTCTTTGTTCGGCTATTTTCTTGAATCAACGAACATTGATCCTTGTTTCGATTAGGCTGCAGGAGACGAGTGGAAGACAACATTTAAAAAGCATGAAGGCTTATTCGAATATTGGTTCTTTGTTCGGCTATTCTCACGAATCAACGAACATTAATCCTTGTTTCGATTAGGCTGCGCCAGTTATAAACACATAACTTGATGAGAATTTTGCTGCTTTGATAAGGAAGTGAACAAATCAGTTTTTCCCAAATTAGGTAATGTGATTCTACCAAGTTACCTTTTGATCAATAGTCCTTATGAGAGTTTCTGATGTTTTTTTTCTTTTAACCTTAAACAACAGGTGGTTTGAATATTTATGGAAGTTTCGAGATACACGAATGAGAACTCATCATCTTGATCTAAATATTTATTTGTTTGTTTAATATATATGTGTAGTTTTTTTTGTAAGGAATATAGCTAATAGCTAATACTTACATGTAATGAGTTAATACTGTTGGAGTATATTATAGTCACTAACTGATATAATTTCAGAGGTTTTGACATGCCATATATGAAGTTATATCATCTGTAATCTCAGAGGTTGTGACATGGCATATAACCGATATAATCTCAGAGGTTATGATTTTGATCTCATTATTTGAATGGAATGGACTTACATCTGAAGAAGTACGGTCTCTAAAATACAAAATAAATAAATAAATGTCATAATTATTAACATAAATTGTTTTAACCGTTGCAAATATTAACATCATTTATATTAACTGATTCAAAACTGGTATCATTTATATTAATTGATGCAAACTAACATTGTTTGTTTGTAACTGATGCATTTTAACATCGATTACAAAAATCAATGCAAACATTATAATCTCAAGTGATGTTCAAGTGATGCAAAATATTGCATCATTGTTGCTAAAATCACTTACATAAATTATGCAAAATCTGTTTGCATCAATTATAATTAATGCAACTACGTTAAATAAGTGATGCAATGGAGCTTTTTTTTTGTAGTTTAAGTCATAAACACGAGAATAAAGAAAAATGAATGAAAGTGGTATCACAATATTGAACTTATGATCTCAAAGAGGGATCAAAAGATCTCAAAGAGGGATCAAAAGAAATCATATGATTAATTATCTGTTTACCATGTATATACATGTTTTTCACATATGAAAAGGATGCTAAATGCATAACTATATCAATTAATGGATTTAATAGGAAATCATTGTAATCTAGAGCTTAATTGAATGCTCAAACTACATAGTCATAAGAAAAAATACATTATATTGTCTCAGATCTTTAAGACTTCTCCCTATATCGTCTGCTGGAATGGTCATGCAGAGTGTTTCTTGTTCCATAATCTGATCATGATACATCAGATTGATCTTCTTCATCCAAAGATGTTGTAACAGATATTGTTGGCTTCTTCGGAACCTTAAACTGCCCATCGGTCTTGGCATTCTCTCTTTTCTCAATTGCCCTTGCCCTTATATCCAAACCTACAAATGTATTATTCCATTGGTTTATTAAGCTCAATGCAATCAAAAATTGGATTGAAACTGAAAAAGTTAACAAATCTCAACTCATACCTAGAAGGGACTTTCTCTCAGGAGCTGTAAAAGTCAATCTCTCCTTCAAAGGAAGACCACCGCCAGTTTCTTTCACGATTTCCGCCGTCTCTATGGCTTTGAATGGATCGACCTATATCAGTTACAATACTATTATGCGTTGTACACAGCATAGAAATCCAAAATTCTACAAAAATTGCCTTCGTTTCGCTCTGGTTCCTCCACAGCTTTGTTCTCACAAAGTCTCTTTCGTTCAACGATTGGTTGCAACTCACATATGTTTTCTTTGATAGAAGCGGATGAACACATGGATTAGGGATTGGGAAGTGAAGAATTTAATGATTCATAGCTTCAGCAAATCAAAAGAGACAAGGATCGCACTACAAGAAAACATGACTAAATCCTACGAGATTTCCTACGAAAACTTTCGATAGAACATTTGTAAATTCCACAACTAAAAATTACGAATGAGTATCTTTATCAACTGAGATTTCCTACGAAAACTTTCGATAGAACACGTGAGCACTTTGAGAAGTTCATGTCAAACGAGAGGAGTGGTTATGGTTGCTCTACACCCAGCTTCTCATTGAAGGACATAAGTAGGTTTTAAATTGTTTAGTTCGAATTTTGTGTAGTTAGTTTTAAGACATTTATTTGTGTCTTTTGTAAAATAATTTACTTTTATATAAAATATTCAGATTAATAGTTTATGATTACTGCATAATTTTCAATTTTATTTTCGTAATTATTCTAATTATTGAAACCAATTTAATTAATTTTGTTGGAAAATTTTCATAGGAATTTGGTAGTAAATAATTTTCTACCAAAACTATAGTAGAAAATTGGTTGGGCTTATATAGTAGGAAAATGGTAAGAAATATGTTTCCTACGAATTTTTCGTAGAAAATCGATTAAAACCTTCTTTCCATTTTTCTACCAGTTTTCTACTAAATTTTCTACCAATTTTTTTCGTAGGAAAATTCCTACGATTTTTCTACCATTTTGAATTTTCTACGGGATATTTTTTACGAAAATTTTTGGTAGAAAAACGGTAGGAAATAGCTATTTTCTACCAATTTTTTACGATATAGATCGTAGAAAATTGAGCTTTTTCTTGTAGTGTCGGAAGCGAAGAGATGAAGAGGAGGATCACAAAGGGATTAGGGATCATAAGAAAGTGGTTAGGGATTTGGCAAGTGAAGAACTGAATTAAAAATTCTAAATTAGGTTTATTTATTATTTTATATTTAATATGTAATATGTAATATTTAATTTAATTAAATATATTCATTATTATTTTTAATAGTATATTGTGTGTGTTGGATATAGGAATATGTAAATAGTGTTTGGATAAAAATTTCTTGTAGTATCATTGTATCCAAACACTATTTACATATTCATATATCCAAACACACAATATACTATTAATAATAATAATGAATATCTTTAATTAAAACAAATATTACATATTAAGTATAAAATAATAAATAAACCTAATTCAGAATTTTTAATTCAGTTCTTCACTTGCCAAATCCCTAATCACTTTCTTATGATCCCTAATCCCTTTGTGATCCTCCTCTTCATCCCTTCTCTTCCGATCCTTGTCTCTTTTGATTTGCAGAAGCTATGAATCATTAATAAATTCTTCACTTGCCAATCCCTAATCCCTTTGTTCCTCCGCTTCTATCAATGGAAACATATGTGAGTTGCAACCAATTGCTGAACGGAAGAGACTTTGTGAGAATGAAGCTGTGGTGGAACAAGAGCCAAAACGAAGGCAAGTTTTGTAGAATTTTGGATTTCTATGCTGTGTACAAGGCATAATTGTATTGTAACTGATATAGGTCGATCCATTCAAATCCACAGAGACGGCAAAAACCGAGAAAGAAACTGGTGGTGGTCTTCCTCTGAAAGATAGATTGACATTATACTATTAAAAGAGTATTTTTATCATTGTATTCAAACACTACTACAAGAGAATTGATTTTATCATTTAATAATAGTATAAATATTAGGTTTATTTATTATTTAATAATTTTATTTCGAACAATATCAAAATTTTCTCAAAATTTTAGTCCTAATCATCATTCCTAAAGGCTTAAGACAGGAGAACCAAAAATACATCAAGGAAAGCCAGGAAAAAAGACCGAATGAATTTACCTCTTTAATCTCTAGAAAATAACTTAATGAGGCATCATTCTATATATGTAAGTAACGCATACTATGTTCCATCATCACTCAATAGATATCAAAAATTCCCGGATGATGAACAGGCTGAAGAGAGCCATGGTGAAAATTAATTCTACAAATATGGGTAAATCATAAATGTATACATTTTTGGGCTGAAGATGTGTGAATAAGAAATCATAGTCGCTTATCCTTGTCGTGAGATCCACGCGTCCCGTTAAAAATTATGATTTTTATAAATTAATAAAAGATATCTATTCATTGATGAATTGATATATCTAACATCTTCAGACCAAAAAGGTATACATTTATGATTTACCAAAAGTTGTAGATTTAATTTTCATCATCGCTCACTTCAGCCTCTTCATCATCTGGGAATTTTAACTATCTATCGAACTGTGATGGAACATAGTATGTGTTATTCACATATATAGAATGATGCCTAATCAAGTTATTTTTCTAGAGATCAAAGAGGTAAATTCATTCGGTCTATTTTCTGGCGTTCCTTGATGTATTTTTGGTTCTCATATCTTTAACCTTTAGGTATGATAATTTTGACTAAAATTGTGAATTTTTTTGATGAATAGAGGGATATACTAAAGCAAGATCTAGCTATGTTTTGGGCTCAGCAAAGATATGAGATAGAAAATTTAACCCGTGATTTCCATCCCTCTGTAATTTCACGGGTGAAAATTTATATCTTATACCTTTGCCGAGCCCAAAACATCTCTATATCATACTTTATTATATTCCTCTCTATAAAAAAATGTTGTTACAATTTTATTCACGATCATCATACCTAAAGGCTAATAACACGAGAACCAAAATGACCTAAACAAAAAGCAAAGAAACAAAAGAATGAATGAATTTACCTCTCTAATCATTCATTAGAATATGATAATCTTTTCATGGTAGAGCCAGATGGTTTAAGTGGAGGTTTAGCTCTCTTCTATTCTGATAAGTATTCTGTTGACGTTTTATTTCATAATGAACGCATGATTAATGTTGAGACTTGGATTGATGGTAATAAAGTTTTCATGATGTTTGTTTATGGAGATCTGATATCACAATACCGAGAATTATTTTGGGAAATACTTACTCGTACATGAATTGTCCGTGATGGCCCATGGTTGTTAATTGGAGATTTCAAGGAGATTAGGGGACATCACGAGAAAGAGGGAGGCACAAAGAGATCGGATAGCTCATGTCTACCTTTCAATGCGATTATTCATAATTGTGGTTTGATTGATTTCCCGTATAAAGGTAATCCCTTTTCCTGGATCGGGCGTAGGAAAAATGGGCTGGTAAAATGTCGACTGGATCGAGCCTTAGGAAACGAAGATTGGCACTCCCTCTTTTCCCACACTAATGTGGAGTACCTTAAGAGATGAGGTTCGGATCACCGACCCATTCTAGCAAATATTAACGCTAAGTCAAAAAAAAGTAAAGCAGAGTTTCATGTTTGACAAACGCTGGCTGGGTAAGGACTGTTTTGAAGATGCGGTAATTGCTGGGTGGTTACCACAGGATTCTGATGAGCCTTGGGATCTCATTAAAAAGATCAAACTATGTAGAAGATCGATATCCAGCTGGCGTAAGGAGAATTCTTTCAAAACAGAGAATATTATTAATGAACTCACTGCTCGCCTAGATGACGCCCAAGAACATAAGAGTTTAAATACCGAGGAGATTACCCAGCTAAAATGGAAACTTTGCAACGCTTTCCGAGAAGAGGAGCTCTTCTGGAAACAAAAAGTCGAGCCTTATGGCTGAAAAAGGGGATATAAACACGAAATTTTTCCATGCATCGACTAAGCAAAGGAGAGCAAGAAACAAAATCCTGGGTATTCTTAATCAAAATGGGGTGTGGGTTAAAACAGATGAGGAGATAGAGCAGGCGGCGGTGGAGTACTTCTCAAACCTTTTCAAAACCTCAAATCTGAATTCGAACGAGACAGTTCTCCGGGATATCCCCGAGATTATTTCTGCAAATATGAATGTGACTCTTATTCAGGAGGTATCTGAAGAGGAAGTGAAGCGAGCAGTCTTCTAAATGAATCAAGAAAAGACACCATGACCGGATGGTATTACTCCCCTATTCTATCAAAAATTTGTGAACCTTACGGGGGCAGATCTACTCAAAATGGTTAGAGATTTCTTTGAATCAGGCGAGTTTGATCGAAGGTTAAACGAGAAAACATTGGCTTGATCCCCAAGATGGATAGACCGAGGGAGATATCGGGATTTTGAACTATCAGCCTTTGTAATGTTGCCTACAAAATTATTTCAAAGGTTCTTGCCAACAGATTGAAGCAGATATTCCTGAGTACCATCTCGGACACTCAGTCAGCCTTTGTAGTTGGGCGTCTTATGACAGACAATATTATCATCGCACAGGAACTTTTTCATGCTCTGAGAACGAAATCCCACGTGTAGGAGGAAGTATATGGCCATAAAGACGGACATGAGTAAGGCATACGACCGAGTAGAGTGGGCTTTTCTCCAAGATTTGATGCTTAAATTAGGCTTCTCAGCATGGTAGATAGGTATGATAATGCATTGCGTTCGCTCAGTTTCTTATAAAGTGTTGATTAACGGAGATCCGCTCTGAGAAGATTCACGGCTCCAAAGCACATGTGTTTGCCCAAATCAACAATGCAGAATGGGTTGGCAGAATACGAGAGATCCAATTGACTAGAGCGCGCCCACCGGTGTCTCATCTCATGTTTGCTGATGAAATATTTTATTCTGCAAGGCTGGCGCTCAACAAGGCACATAGATGATAAATATCCTCCGTATTTACGGAGAGGCATCAAGACAACAAAATGACTTTAATAAGTCGTCCATCATGTTTGGGACAGTGATTGCCGCAAAGAAAAAGGCCAACACTAAGCAGATTACTGGAATCAACCAGGATGGGAACCTACTTAGGCCTCCCTGAGAAGATTCACGGCTCCAAAGCACAAGTGTTTGCCTTTGTTCAAGATAGACTTAACAGCAGAATAAATTCATGGTCCGCCAAATTCCTTTTCCGAGGAGGGAAAGAGATACTTATAAAGTCAGTAGTGAAAGCTCTTCCGACTTATGTTATGTCATGTTTTCTCCTACCGAGGTACATTTGTACAAAGCTAAGCAGTGCCATCACGAATTTCTGGTGGAGTAAAAAAGAAGATAGCAGAGGGGGGGGGGGTTCATTGGATAGCCTGGGACAATTTATGTGAACCATTATCGAAAGGTTCCGCACTTTTGGGGATTTTAACCAGGCCATATTTGCTAAAAACTTTGGAGAATAGTGAGAAAACCAAATTATTTCCTTGCACGTGTGCTGCGAGGAAGATATTATAGATACTCTAATCCGCTGCACATTAAGCCAGCTTCTAACCCATCCTATGGTTGGAGGAGCATTATGGCAGCGAGACATCTGTTGAACTCGGGACTCCGGAGGGTTATTGGATCTGGTACGAGGACCAAGTTCTAGACAGACCCTTGGGTTCCTGACATTCCAGCGAGACCGCTGAGCATCTCAGCTGAGACTAATCCTCACCTTTACGTGAGCGACTTGATAGACTTCTCGTCCAAAAGCTGCAAAGTTGATGAGCTCAAAAACCTAGTATAACCAGAGGACATTCCCTGGATGTTTAGTATTAGGCCAAGTGCATCTTTTTTGAATGACAGCTATAGCTGGACTCATACAAAATCAGGGTCGTATGAAGTGCAGTTGAGATATTGGGCAGCTAAGGCTCGCCAGAGAGGAGATTGTGACCTCCCTTTTCAGCCACACTACAGGCACAATCATGGAAGCTTCCAACATCGAGAAAAATAAAGAATTTTGTCTGGCAGATCGTGTCTGGTTGTAGACCTTTGTGTAAACGGCTCACCGATAGGCACATTGGAGTTGATGGGAGCTGTATGCGATGTGGAGCGGAAGAGGAATCTATCAACCACTTATTTTTTGAGTGCCCTCCGGCAAAACAAGTATGGGCTTTGTCAAGCATTCCTTCAGCACCAAATGAGTTTCCTACGTCATCAGTATTCACGAATATTCTTATGTGACGAACTAAGGATGTAGGGGGAGACACTCCTTCGTTCAAGAATTTTCCTTGGATTTTATGGTTCATTTGGAAGGCTCGAAACCTGAATTTGATAACAAGGATATTGCACCGGACGTTACCATAGCTATTGCGACAGCTGAGGATTTTAGGGTAGCCAATGCTCGGAATAATGCTTTTAATCTAGTCATCTCGCCGACAGCCCTTGAGACCGAACAGTTAACTCTACACCGGTTCATATGTCAAATGGATGGATCATAGGCGGATAATCAGAGTGGCCATGGATGGGTTTTGCGTAAGCTCACACATCTAGGCCTTAAGAGCCACCGTCGATCTACCACCCCTCTTCATGCGGAACTAGATTCACTACTTTGGGCAATGCTATGTTTGAAAGATTTACATATCTCTGAGATTGCCTTTCAGACTGACTGCAAAGACCTTGTAGCCTTGCTGAATGCGCCAAAAGACTGGCCGACTTTCGCATCGGAGCTGGATGATTTCCATTCACTTAAAACATTATTTTCTGTTTTACCCATTTCATGTATTCCTCGTATTTTGAATTTCTGTGCCAACTTTCTATCAAAGAAAACCCGAGCACGAGGTCTACTTTTTTTTCCATGTAAGCTCTAACTCTCTGAATTGGTTTTCTCCTGAGTAAAACCGTATGCTAGATGCTTAATGGAAGAATTTATATGCCGGAAAGAAAAATACGACATCACTCTCTGCGAATAAGGTGTACTATGTTCAATCGTAACGCAACAGATTATAAAAAAATCAAAGATGGTAGAGAGTATGAAGAGAGCGGTGATGAAAAACATATCTATATATCAAGCTAGAGTCATCACAAACAATAACTATCATTTAAGATACCAATATAATTACTTTAGATATTTAAAGAGCAAAAGCAAGTCATCATAAAATTAATACTAACAATTGAGAAAATACATACCTCTCAGAGCTTGTGAGGCTTGAATTAAGAATACAAGTCACATACGTCTTCCGCGAAAGCCATATGCCCTGTAGAAAAATAAAGATAACCAACAGTATATTTAAAATATAAAACAATAACTGGTCATACACAAATGCTAGCATAATACTTGTGTACATTCTATTTCAATTTCGGTAGAGCAAATATGTCGCAATATATATATGTATGTAGCTTCATCAATTTAAGAACATCATATCCCAACCTATCCTCATATGAAAAAACAAAACAAGTATTTAGTACTCATTAAGGTAAAAGCTCTTTGTTAGTCAGTTATATATTATGTGTGATTGTATAACTAGTCAAGTTGAAAATTTAGGCAGAGACCTTAATAAAAATATAGTCCACGATTTGTTTCTTGGTGCTCAGATTCACAAAGAAAATAGTTGACGAAGATGTAGGCTGAAAACCTTTGCTGCATTGAATATGAAGCGCAATACCAAGCTAATGAGTTTAACAAATATTCAAACCACCTGTCCATGGTCAAATAAAAAAATGGAAAATTTCAGAAACTGTCACAAGATAAATAAATCTAAATTTAGTATGCTAGAATCACAATACCCATAGAGGGAAAAAATAATATCTTCACATCTGATCCTTAATTAAAGTAACAATATGCAAATACAATTCCTTTTCTTAAACTTTCATTCTAGCATACACATAAAGACTACCATCTCACGCATTGATCATTCTACATTAATTGATTTAGTAGCTGGCCTTAAGTTTTTCATAACATCAGCGATAGTCTACATGTCACCTATGAGGACATACACATTCATGTTTTTAGACTCAATATTTTTACACTCGTCTTTGCTTTTCAAAATAACTAGGAAAATTTCAAAAATGACTTGAAAATGACATCATTCAATACGTGTTAAAAATCTTAAGTTCATAACTGGAAACCAATGTCAAAAGCTAATAACTAACCGAACATGCAATATTGGCTTTGTCCCATTTCATCATATCTCATAGTACTATACATCATAAATCTAATCTAATAATCTAGCTCATCAGATCTCATCAAGCAACCTAGCATATATCATCACATACTCTCAAGCAAATCATCACTTTGATCAAGCAACATACATCATGAATCAACCAACACACACAACATATCATCTAACAATTCTATATCTACACAATATTAGTATCTAACCTAGGTAACAATAATGATATACAAGTTACCTCCTGGGGATCTCTCTTCTTCTTCTTTTCAGGGATATATGAGTTGGTGTCCTCCTATGGATCAGATCTCACTTCTTCTTCTTCTTTTTTTTCTTTCTCTTTTTTTTTTCTATATTTCTCCCAGATGTCTGCTTAATCTTCTCGCAAAGCATGGTGGCAGCAGTGATGTAAGGCTCCTTGGTGGTGGTGGCGCCATGAGGTTTCTCAGTGGTGGTGGCTGATGGTGAATTTTTAGGGTGGGGATCTTTCTTTTTTGTGACTCTCTACTTATATAGTGGAAGGAATCACTTAGGTTTTTTGTGTGAAAAGACACAATTATCCTTAAACATATGTGTGACTAGATCCGGCAATGAGTACTAACGGGCTAAGCCTATATTTGCAGCCCATTAAACCATGGATCCTGTTAATTACCATTTTTTACTTCACTAATAATTGACCCTAAAATATATTTGCTTTTGTAGCCCATAAATTTTAGGAATAATTTTATTCTGGACCCCTTTGAAAGTTTATTTCCATATGGAGACCCCTAGGGTGTGTTTTTTGAATACTAGGGGATCTCCATTTGGAATTAAATTTGAAAGTGGGCTATTTTTGGTAGTTTTACCTAAATTTTTAGAGCCAACCACTACAAGAAAAATTCACTATTTCGAGCAATTTTTCCGACCAACTATCAATGGTAAAAAATGTCCGACCAATTTCTGACCAAATTCCGACCAAAATTAATTTGGTCGGAAATTTTTGACCATTGACAAGTGGTCGGAAATTGGTCGGAAAAACAGCCAGAAATTGGTCAGAATAATTCAACAAAAAATTTAGTCAAAAAATTGTCGAAAAAATGGTCGTAACAATATAATCGGAAATTTTTCAAAACTATAATATCAATTTCCGACCAATAATTGGTCGGAAATTATTTAAATTTATTTTATTTAAATTTTTTAATTTCTGACCAATTTTCAACCAACCCGTAAAATTGGTAGGAAACTATTTCCGACCCAATTTCGACCCACTTTTTCGACCAATTTCCGACCGATTCAATATATTTCCGACCAATTTCTGACCAAATTTTTTTTTTTTTGACAAAAAAAAATTAATTAATTAATTGGTCAGAAATGACGGTACAAACATCGATTTATATCAAAATAATAGACCCGCGGTGTACCGCGAGTACAAATTTAGTCTAGCTCGGGTATATCTGAAGTTTAGATAGGGTTCAGCTCGGGTATTTTGGATCGGTTCGGGTCGGGTCGGGTCTTCGTGTCTGGTTACTTTTGCGCTGCCCTAGTTTGGAATATTACCCAATTCTCCTATCCTTGTCCACGAAAAAAATCAATATTACAAATAGTCATGTTAGTCAAAAAGAAAAGTATTATGGAACAGACTATATACAATTACGATTACCAAATTCCAGAGAAATTGACCACATAAAACCCTGGCCAAGCAAGATTTGATATATAATATATCTGCCTAACCCGCTAGTAACCGCCTAATCCGTCACAGAGTCCGCCAAATCTAATCGTCCGTCTAATAACACCAATTTTTATAAAATCCAAACTGCCTAAGAATGTGTCTAGCGCCTAGACGATCGTCTAAACCGCTTTCTAAAACACTGCATATATATGATAATGTCTACACATACCTATAGAAAATCAGTGTTCACACTTCACACCCTTCTTAGCCTACATTTTCCATCGTAAGAGAATAACTAAAAGCAGATATCTGTACCCGTGTTGAGAAACTAGAACAAAACGATTTCTAGAGTTAAAAAATTTCAAACAGATAAAATCAATATCACCTACAGGACAGAACAAGGAACTCCTCTAATTGTCTTATTGCCCAAATAAAGTACACCTCGGCAAATACATAACGGATAAAAGACAGAATCAATCTTAGAGAACTGCATTTGACAAGATAAATCAAAGCCTAACAAGAAACGTTTCAAATTTAACAATAAAACATAAGTAAGTGTTCTAAACTCAAGCAGTTACGGTTAAGGAACAGCATTGAATAACTAGTTTGAATAAATTTTGACAGAAATAGAATTGCACATTACGTACTTTATGTTTTGGTAGATCTTATCCAGTTATCAGTGAAAGCAACAATACCAAGTAATTAAAACCCGGAATATAAGAGAAGAGGATAACCAATGAGGTGGTGGCCTAATTGTAATACTAGGGGTTGGTTTTCTTGTGCCCCGGATTCAATCTTTCATTGGTATGGAGAGACATTATGTAAAAATGAATGGACTCAAAACTGTCTTCGGGAATCGAAGGAGATTACAGGACAAAAGTCTGGAACTCCCACGATTTATCAATAAAATAAAATAATATATATATATATATATATATATAAGAGAATCAAGTAAATTGACTTAAAAAGAAAAAGAAAAATGTAAATCTTCGTTCTCCTTTCATCTTTAGCCTTAACTAGGTTTTGGATCCACGCTACGCGTGGATATTTTAGTATATTTTCACAAAAACTATATACGATTTATAATATTTATATAGGAGATGATAATAATATATATCAACTATTTGAAAAAAAAATTAGTGACTATAGTAATGTAAAGTTAGAAAATAAATTGATAATTTATAGTCAATTATTACTATTTGGTATATTTGTATGTTTTAAATTTTTGATAATTTATGATACGTTTTTTATGTGTAAGTTATAAAAGAAATTTTCATTTTTGATAAGATTATATATATATATATATATATATATATATATATATAGTAAGATCTTTTCCAATTAGAAACATGATTTTGAACATAGATATTGTGCCATACTTTTAACGATTTTTTCATATTTTTTTTTAACTTATCTCTTTACTAAATTTTATCATAAGTATGTATATGATATTTTATGCATTCAATATATTTAATTATGCAATATTTTTTTTCTTCTTCTTGTTTTCCATTTAGTAGGGTATTGTTTTTTTTTTTTTCATTTTTTGAGTTTACTTTCCTTATTTCTTCTCTTTTTAAATTCTTAATTTATTTACATATGATTTTGGGGTTTTTTTTTTGTATTTAACTTCCATTTTATTGTTTTCAATTCAAATCTATTTACATTGGCGAGATTTTCTACTTCATGTATGTGGTTTTTAAAGTTTACAAATAGCACGTACAAATTTTTTTTTTTTTTTTTTGAAAATTATCTAAATTTTTTTTTTCCATTCTCAAATACAAATAGACATATACATAATATATTTTATTATTTCTTTTGTCAGTGATGATCTTTTTCTTAAGCATCAATTATTCCTCTAACATTTTTATTATCTCTTTCTTTTATTTGTAAATGACCATTCCGAAAACTTTTTGTTTTATACTTTTTATTTATTTTTTTAAAATAAGTGTTATTTATTTTTTCTTTTCAATATTTTCAAATACGAATATACATGTACGTAAATATGCTAATATTTCTTTTGTTGGTGATGATATATTTTTTTAAGCTATCACTTATTCTTCTAAAATTTTGGTTTTTTTTTTTTAATTTTTTTCCAAATTGTATATTATTTTTTTCAATATTAATTAACATATGAAACTTTTTAACAATTACAACAGTTTTCTTCTAACTTTTTAGTAAGATTTACTGTAGGATTTATTCTTCTCTGGTTTTTTCCTCCATCTATATACAATATACTATTTAAGATTAAATAGAGATTCAAAACTATTATACAACCAGTGACATATTTCCTTTTCTTTTTTAATATTTTAATATTGAATAATTTCTTAATTAATTATCAAGAACTATGAAGTTTTAAAAAAAAATCTAGTTCTAATAATTCATTAACAAAAAATTAAAGCATAATCCCCTTAGATACTAAAGTTATTATTTTGAGCAGTTTCTATTATTTAGTTTCTTAATAAGAAATTAAGGCTCAATTTTCTTATATATTAAATTTATTATTTTGAGTAGTTTCTATTAGTTTTGTTTGCCTATTTTGGTTATGATTTTCTTTTTAAGTTTTTGGCAGATATCAATTTATCTTTTTTTTAGTTTTTGGTAAGTTATCGTGAGAATTATGTTAAACATTGACATGGACATTGACGTGGATCAATAGCATCAGTTTTTTAAATCCTATGTGGATGCCTTAAAAACACTATAGTTTCAACTTTTATATAGTATAGATTATTCATATAACCTTACCAATTGTTAAACCCCAACAAAGACCAATAGATTGACGATATTTAGTCTATTAGTCTGTAGGAAACCAGGAAACGCTAATATCATCTAAGTTATATTTTAAAAGTTGAAATAAATTTATAGGTATATCATTGATATTAACTATAACTAATTTATAACTATAACTATAACTAATTTAACCACAACTGTAATAACTAGAACTATATTAACAATAACCGTTTCAACATTTATTAAATAGTATTAAATGGTTGAAACTGTAACCGTAACAATAATCATGTCTACATGGAGATACAAAGCAAATTGGGTTTTATATATTAAGTAGCGAGTGATGATGTGCACCTTATAATGTTTTTTTTATATAAACAGTAGTTTATGAACTTTTTACCGCCCCACTAATCTCTCAAAGTGAGTGTAGCCATCGAGTAGGCCACTCAACATGTTTTCTAATGGGCCTAAAGCCACTTCGACAGGCCAAATGGAGTGGTTTTATAATTCTGTGCTTGGGAAATCGATCACTGGTATAAACCAACATGACAACTCCTTCCTCAAGTGGAAACCAGTAAACCACCACCACTTAGTTTACACCTTATAATGTTAATAAAGAAAATATATCATGTGTAACAATTTAATTGATGACTCTTAATGTTTCTGCCAAAAGATTTTCCTTTTAAAAACCAAATCCTATCTGAACTAACAAATTATACTCATTATGCCGGACTCTAACTACTGTTTATAACTTATACTCATTATGCCGGACTCATTATGCCGGACTCTAACAGATGATGTGCACCTTATAATTTTTTTTCTTAGTGCTGGTCCTCTCTAACTACTGTTTATAATAGAGAGGACCAGCACTAAGAAAAAAAGGCTTCTTACTATCTATCTACACTATTAAAAGAGAGTAAATTTTATAAATGTATCCAAACACTATTCAAGTTAAAATAAACATAAATAATTGTATATTTGTATCCAAACACTTCATTTGCATCTTTTTTTCTTTTTCCTCTTCATCATTTATTTTTTTTATCTAATATTGCAATATTAATAGTATAAATTATGATTTTCCTATCACCTTTGTTAGATATTATTTTCAAATTATTTTGAATTATTATATATTATTATATAATACATACAATTGATAAAATTTTATATTATTCTGCATATATTGTGATTTAAAATTTTGAAAATGGACATATATACTCAATTAAAGAAAAAAAAAGTTCAACGTCCCACATTGACTAAAAATATTAGGTAATGGTTCAGAGTCATATTATAAAAAAGACCAAAATGATTTTAAATACGAATGAGTAGAAAACTTGACTTATCAGCCGTCCAAATTTTTAAAAAAATATTCGGTATAATTCGGTTCTTTAGTTCAAATAATTTAAACCTCCCACATTGACTAAAAATTTTGGACAATGGTTAAGAGTCATATTATAAAAAAGATAAAAAAAAATTAAATACGAATAAGCTGGAAACTTCCCAAATTTAAAAAATTTATTCGGTGTAATCCGGTTATTTAGTTTAAATAATTTAAAACAATTCATATTTAAAATTTAAAAATTTATTTGGTTTAACTCTAGTAAAATATTAATAATATTTTAACTCTATAAAAATTTTAAAATATTATTAATATTTAAACTGTTTCAAAGTTTTAAAATATTATTAATATTTAAACTATATTAAAAATGAAAATATATAGAAAATGAGGATCATTTAAATGCAAACTTTTAAATTGGCTCAAATATATGTCTTTTAAATATAATTTTTGTTAAAAGAAAAATAATAAAAGAATGTTTAAAAAATATTCATATATGTATTGTCTATAATCCTAATAACCAAACACAATAATTTTTAACATTGTTTACAATTCTAACAACCGAACACAATATTTCCTTTTATCTTATTAAAAGTTTCCAAAAATAGTTTTGATATAATTACAAATTTAAAATGAGCTCCCATTAATTATTTTGAATAAAATGTGTTATTTCCAGATTAAAAATATTATAAAACATTGATTGAATCATAATGATTAGAGTGTGGTATACGGATATCATGTTCTAATCTCTTACTCAATCCCTTACCCGTTAAAGTCAAGTAATCACTAATCAATCTCAAACAAGTAATTATATAATGGATTGGCTATTTGACGGAAAGCTTCTGATGGATACGAGACATGACATGTTAACTTGATTTCGTAATTTTCTTAACAAACTGTAAATCCGTAATTTTTAACCAAAATTAAAAATTTGCAATTTTCCCGCCAAAACAAAAATCTGCAACTTTTCGCAAAAAAATGTATTCCATAGTTTTGGCTACTATTTGAATAATTGAAATGATAATTTGTTTTTAGGTTAAATGATATGAAGAGTATATTTTTATTTTTCTTTTTCATTTTAATAGTAGTAGTTTTGAAAATGAAACTAAAAAATTACGAGGTTAACTTCTCTGTTAAAAGAGTTAACTTTTCTGAGATCAGAAATATCGGTGCGAAACGAAATGCAACTTCGAGAGTTTAAATTGGAAAAAAGTTTCAATTTGAAAGTTAAAAGTAGAAGTGTAATACTTCTAAGGTTTAAAGTAGAAGTGTGTCACTTTGAAGGTTTTTTTATGGGAGTTTTCCTTTTATAAACAGTAAATAAAAAAAAAAAACTATAAATTTATATTAAAACAATTGACCCGTGGTGCTGGTTTGAATCTAATTGTGAACTTATAAAGTGTGGGCACTTATTACTACATATTATTACATATATAAAAAAAAGTGTAACTAAATTTGGGCTCTTTCCACCAAAGGAAAACAAAAAACAAAACAAAATTAGTGGGGTAATTTGCAAATGAACGCTAGTACATGCAATTGCCAGGCGACAGGTCTAACGCCCATGACTATTAACTTGTTCGTTTCCTTTAGCATTTGTAATAAATAAATTATTTGAAAATAATTTTGATTTTGAATATATTTTTTTCCCACAAACTTAATTTTCATTCATTGAATGGAACTGTTTACAAAGTCAAAATGTAAATCATTCGAGATACAATGTGGGATATAAAAATGAGACTGAAAAAGCATTTCCTCCCCTCTTTGTTGCAGTAAAATTTGCAGCTCATTCTTGAATATCCCGTATCCAATTAAAGGCATCAAAAGTCCCACTTCTTCTGTTTAAGATATTCACGATCTTCTTATTGTCCCCTTCAAAGATAACTTTACGTAAGCCTCGGCTCCAAGCATGTTGCATAGCAATCAGAAGGCTTTGGAGTTCTGCATCAAAAGTTGTGTTAACAACTATACCCATAGCTTGACCCGCCCCTTTAAAAGTTCCGAACTCATCCCGATAAAGCCATCCCGCTGTAGCACTTTGGTCGTTATTTAGGAAACTTTCATCATAATTACACTTTATCCATTCCTTATCTGGTCGAATCCAATTCAAGTGGCCGCCACCATCTGGTATGATGGAATTACGTGATCCTCTTAACTCACTTTGACGTTTTAAAATCGCTGTCCATTCTTCTGCATCTTGATTAGCTTCTCTTAAGTTCTTCCTCCATTGGTGGTCTGATCTTTGAAACGTGATTATGTTTCTTGATTTCCATATGCGCCATAGTAAATGAAGAGGTAGATGTTTGTGTATCAAAGGCACATCTTCTCGGTGATGAAAATCAAAGATTGCACTTATCTTTTCCTCAAAGGTTGAGGTGTGACGCATTCCACTCATTAACAAAGAACTGCAGACACTCCATAATTGTTGGATATAACAACACTCGAAGAAAAGATGATGTGTAGTTTCCGAATGTAAGAGGCATCGTTTGCAAGAGTCATCTGTTGTAATTCTTCGTCTTGTAATTTCTTCTCCCGTAGCTAAGGCTATTGACAATAATCTCCATAAGAAATGTTTGATCTTCGGGGTGGTCTTGAGTTTCCATATGCGTTCTTTGAGAGTAATTGATACGGCTAAGTTTTATAACCCTATAAACTCAAAGAAAATATGATGTGTAGTTTCCGAATGTAAGAGGCATCGTTTGCAAGAGTCATCTGTTGTAATTCTTCGTCTTTCCCGTAGCTAAGGCTCTTGACAATAATCTCCATACGAAATGTTTGATCTTCGGGGTGGTCTTGAGTTTCCATATGTGTTCTTTGAGAGTAATGTTTCCTGAAGGAGGAGCGATGTTTACTTCTTCGTTCTGTAAATGTGTTCGCAGCCAGTATCCAGACTTAACAGAGTAAATTTCATTTTTAGTATAATGCCATCCCAGATAATCTCGTTGTTGAGTTGCACAAACCTTAAGACTTAATATATGCTGAACATATCTCGGGTCTACTAAGTCTCGAATTTTATCCTCATTCCATGCTACCCTGTTCTGCATAAACAAATCTTTTACACAGCCCACAGTTGTTTGGTCATTTCTCCTTTTCCTGGGTGGTCTTGGTGGGTGGACTGGGAGCCAGGGATCATGCCAAGTTTGGATCATATTACCATCACAAACAAGATAGCGAAGTCCTATTTTAAGGAGATTTCGCCCATGAATAATAGATTGCCAGGCAAGCAAAGGTTGAGTTCCTCTGTTGCATTTAATATGTTTGATGAGGAGAAATATCTTCCACGTAGAGTCCTTGCCAATAAACAGGTTGGGTTTTGAAGGATTCTCCATGCTTGTTTTGCAAGCAAAGCATCATTAAATTTCTGTATATCCCGGAATCCCAAACCGCCTTCGTTCTTGGGTAGGCACATGCGTTTCCAAGCCACCCAATGCATAGATGTTGCATCAGCAGTTCCATTCCACCAATAATCAGCTATTATCTTTTCAATTTCCTCGCAGATCCCTATCGGTAGCTTAAAACAATTCATCGTATAGATTGGCATTGCCATTGCTATAGCTTTGAGGAGTACTTCCTTTCCTCCTTGTGATAAAAATATATTGCTCCATCCATGTGTTTTCTCGTGAATCTTTTCAATAATGAATTGAAAAACTTCAATCTTCTTTCTTCCAAATTGTTCAGGTAAGCCAAGGTACTTTCATTACCCCCCCCCCCCCTCATTGTGGATTTGCAGCAATCGACGAAGTGTTGTTTTAACACCTTCTGGTACACGTTTGCCAAAAGATACGGATGATTTTCCTTTATTAATCATCTGACATGATGCCATCTCGTATTGGTATAGAATATCCTTTATTATATTGCACGCCTTTACGTTTGCTTGACAAAAGAATAACGAATCATCCGCAAATAGTAGATGGCTTATTTTGAATATATTTTGGTGCACGTATATTAATACTGCAAAACCTTTATGAATTAATATTTTCAAGAATAGATAGATGAAAAAGTTTAAATATATTATTTCTCAATAAATAAAATATTTGTTAATATTAAAAAATATTCATAATTTTAAGAAACTTTACTCTTCAAAATAACATCTTTTTATTAAAATCCATACCCTTCTTTAAGCAGTTATGCTTAAGGAAGTAATTATATGATCTAACCAACGGTAAATTAAAAAATACAACAACCATTATGCTAACATATGTGTGACCAGTTATTGTTGCATTTTTAATTTTTTATTGGTTATCATTATTATTTTTTACGTGATGTGAGGTTTTCACTAAAAATGTCCACAACTAGTTATTCCATATTCAAGCCTAACAAACAAAAAGAGGTATATATATTCCAAATTGTTAGTATTAATTCCATAATGAATTCGTTTTCCTCTTTAGGATTATAGGTAGTGAATCTAGTTTTACTTCGTCTTTTTTAACTATTGGTTATATTTTTTGACGGGGCGCGTGGATCTCACGACAACTAGATGCGACTATGATTTTGTATTCAAACCTCTTCAGCGCAAAAAGGTATAAATTTATGATTTACCCAAAATTGTAGAATCAATTTAAAAATGAGATGTGTTTCCTCTTAAAATTATCATTAAAGCTAATGAATAAAATTGGGTTAAAGGATAATTATTGCTCATTATGACTTTTCACTATTCCGTGAGGATGGAACATAGTATGCCTTATTCACACAGAGTGATGCCTAATCAAGTGATTTATCGAACAATTAAAGAGTTAGATTAATTAGGAATTTTTAAGATTTTCATTAAAGCTAATGAATCTAGTTATATTGGTATTCTGATAAAAGGATATATATATATATATACATGTTTTTCACCACCGCACTCTTCATCCTCTTCATCATTTGCGATTGTTCACTATACATTGTGTGAGGATAGAACATAGTATACCTTCACACAGAGTGATGCCTAATCAAGTGATTTATCTAGCGAATAAAGAGGTAGATTAATTAGGTTTTTCACGCTTTGCTTGATGTCTTTTTGGTTCTTGTGTCTTAAATTTTTAACTAGGTTTGTACTCACGCTACGCCGCGGGGTATTTTGTTATTATTATTTTTTTTATTTTTTTTTTTTTCTTTTTTGTTTTTATTTTATTTTATTTTATTATTGTAATCAATTAGGGGATTTTTTATTCATTTTAATGAATTTGGTGTTTTATATTTGGTATATTCATATTACCGTCTCATATTCATCCGGACTAATTTTAATTGACCTAAACGATCAGCTTAACAAAACAT